>CM066333.1:46609239-47809239 GCA_033807585.1 Hydrophis major | reverse complement strand
AACTAATATATAAAAGCAATGTAATTATAGAGGTAAGCAATATTTCACCATTCAGCAGATTGTGAAATAAATAATTTTAATAGTTTAATTTAATCATTAAAAGCATATTCTGAAGAGTGGTAAATAATATAACAGAACTGAGCTTGGAATTTAAAATAGTTTGTAAGTATCTAGAAGAAGAAACACAAATGTATCTAAATTATGGTACCTCATTTGGTACAGTTTAATACATCAGAAAGGGGCAAAGTGAAAGGATGCAAAATGAAATTGTGAAAGGGTCATGATGGAGTCTAGAATACACAATGTCAGCAAGGCTAACATATAACTATGTTGAAAAATATGAAGCAACATATGACTAATTTGAACTTAGTATAAAAATGTACTATGTTACCTGAATTCAGTAACAATAATAGTTTAGCAGTACTCTATTTTTATCACCTTTAGATGATAAAATACTTTATTTCATCTGTAAACAAGTTATCAATAATTTAGGCAGGAATTGACTAGAGAAGGTGTGTCAAACTCAATTTCATCAAGGCCACATCAGGATTGTGTTTGACCTCGGGGGAATGGAGGGTATGGCCAGAGGACAGGGACAGCTTAATGTCACTCATTGAGGCTCTGTTTTTGTCTGCAATGGCCTCCTGTAGTCCTCTGCCAGCAAAAATGGCACTCAGGGAAGCTGCACATGGCCTCCCTGAACTCCATTTTCTCTGGCAGAGGGCTACAGGACCATGAAAACAGAGCCCAGGTGGGCTGCACATAGCCTCCCCAAGCTTAGTGTTCACTGGCAGAGGCACCATGGGCCAGTCCTTCAATGTTTCCAGGTGGGCCCATGAGCCAGAGCTAATCATCCCATGGCCCTCATCTGGCCCTCAGGCCTTGAGTTTGACACCCTTGGGCAAGAGGGAAAAACATACTTAAGCAGAACACTTGAAGAATGAAATACCAAAATCTTTCATTGGTACATTTTTCTTTGTTTAAAATTATGATTATAACTGACCAGCATTATGAGATATGACCGCAAACTAAACATCTGATATAAACAGGTTTTGTAAAGGTTCTCCCATTGTTATTGTTGCTATAAATACATAATTAAGCATTTTTAGGAGAACTGTGTAAATTCTATATATTCACGTATAATGAATATATCCATGTTGTTCACTAGAACACTTCTTAGATTTGTTTTACCTTTTAACCTTGAATTGCATGGAGTTAAGATAATAATTTAGTGCCTTTACTTTTATAAGAGCAGTTGATTGAAACTTTATGCAGATGTATTGTTTTCAATTTTACTATTGTCAGCACTGAATTTATCCATTCAGTATTGTGTGATATTAAAAAATGCTCCGTATTTCTTGCCTAGAATAAATATCTGCAGATTACATTACTTAATTGCTTACATCTTTAGATATTTTCCTACATTTTATTGATTCCATTAAATTTTTAGTTACTGATAAGATTAGTAACTAATCTCTTATCTTTAAGTAATATGTTTAAAAGTTAGAATCAATGTATATAGAGAGAGAGACAGTCTTCATTCCACACCATCCCATGATCATTTATTTAAAATCAAATTATACCACAATTTTAGAAAGACAAAAACACATGTAGGGTTAATTGTCTTTACCCTGTGAATAGTTCTTACCAGTATAAGATGTTAGCCCAAGAAGTTGCAAAGCTGTAGTTTTGTTGAATGGATTCAACATTGAATGAAGTCAAATACGTGTGCCAGGATAATCTTGTGGAATCCAATCTGGGTTGGTCAGCAGAACCAGAGGTTTAGTCTTCAAGATTTCAGACTCGTGCTGATGTGGATCTTCAGGGAATTTCTCTCTCACCAGATATGTGCTTTGGATTATTCTAGAGTATGTGTGATGTTTCTGTGGGTTCTGATTGTGTGTGGCTTTTTAGTTGTTGGTTGGAGTGTTGATGGCTGGTTATTAAGTAGTTGGCTGTTGTTTCCTAGTGCTGCCAAGACCTTGGTTCCTAAGTACCTGATAAATTGGTGGTCAATCAGCACTCCTATTGATTGACAGTCATTTTGTCCAGGCTACCTAAATAAAGTCTCTTTCCTCCTTAGTGCACACTGTAATCTGGTGAATACATTTATTCATGTTGGCCATAAATATAAAATTAATGTAATTTACATGTGTTTTCACTCAGATACTAACATATATTTATTTTTAAGCAAATTAAGGTAGAATAAAGGCAGGTAAAGAAAACATACAATATGTGTGATTCTTATGATTTAATAAAACCAGAGTTTAGGCTGTGATTATCAATGCACAATATATTTAAAATCAAGCTTCGTTAAAAAGGAGTGATTTAAAATTCTATTTTCAAAGATATTGTTTTAAAGCATTTTTAAATACATCCACCACTGAAAATAATTTCCTATAGAAGTTCTAAAGATATATCAAGTGCTCAGGAAATATGGCCAATTCTTCAATTTCTTTATCAGGAACATATTTTATCCATAAAAATATTTAAGAAATATTTCCCCCTCATTCAACCATCAGGATTCGTGTCAAAAAAAGTGAAATATTCTTCTTCTGTTTATAGAACTCTCACTACATCTCCCTGTGTGCGCTCATTCTCCTAATGGGGAATTACCTCAACAAGAATGCTGAGCACAGACTCATTCAAATTTAAGTCTAACTTTTCCAGAATGCACTCAAAATAACAAAATTAAATTGCAAGATGACAAATATAAGTGTCTTTCTCATTAACAATCTTATGGATAGCTGAACATCAACACTCTTCTGAATGCACTACTATATACAAACTAGTACATGTTTTATTCTGTGTAAGAGTTTATGCTCATGCCAAGAAGCAAACAAGTTAACTAATCAACTGAGATCTACTGAACAACTGTTTTAATTAAATGAAGCTTCTAGGAAAATATACTTATTTCCAACTGAAGTTTAAGTTACTAATGTCAAATTTTTAAGGTATGAAATTAGGGATATTTGATCTCCTGTCAGTATATCTTGAGAAACAGTTCACTTAAGTATCTCTATATATATTTCAAATTTGCATAAAAATCTGTTATATATTGGACAATAATATTTGCAGATGGCTGGTGATTACTGAAGGAAGAAATTGAAATTAAATTAAGAATTTATTTAACATTCACTTACTAAGTGCATAATACACAAAAAGTCTACTGCCTAGGTTTAAATTAAATTTACATTTTAATGTAAATCAGTGCTAGAAAAGTTAAATAATAAAAATATTACTTTCAGTAACAGTGATTTTCAAATGAAACTGTCAAACCACCTGGGAGATGACATGGTTCTGGAATGGGCAGCTGTCCAAACACAGCTCATATATAATAATTATTTCCAAAGTAAAGCTAAATCTGTATCTTAGTGGAAGACCCTCACATCTCTGTTTCTCCCATACTGCTAACAACTTTACAAGGACAGATTAGAACCACAGAAGAAAGTTTAAAACTACATTCATGCAAGACATTTTAATTATTATAAAAGAATCTAAAGGCATACAATCAGAATTTAATCCAGAATCAAAATATGCTGTAGCAATATTCACTAAAATTGAAACATTTAACTAAGGAGAAATCATTTATTTTATCAATGCCTGTTTGCAATTTAAGAACGTTAAGCTGTCCAAGTAAAAACCACAAGAAACCTCTTCTTTCAACTGGGGGCATGTTTATCTATTCCACAGGTGTCAAACTTGCCATGTCACATTGCCATCACAGGATGTTTCACAACATTTTTCCCCTTCGCGGAGCTAGGGTGGGCATGACCTTCATGTGACACATCCAGCCCATGGGCTGCCAGTTTGAGACCCCTGATCTATTCTATAAGGTTAATTTATGTGCCACCTAATTTCAGAATATCTGAGTAGATCACAAAAATATTTTTGCTATTATCGATTCCCAAGGGTCCATGGGGCTAACCATTCTTGTTGCTGTTGTTGTCATTATTCATAGCATTTCCATACTAGTTAAAAGTATTACTTATTTATTTTTATGTAAATGTTTGAGGGTCAGTAAACAATCTAAAAGTTCATATAATTTTTATTAAAAAAATACCCTGTCTAATATAAAAACTATAAATCATAAGTCCCTTTTTTCTCTTTTATATGAAAAGTCCATAAGGGATTTCTTATCAGCAGTAAACATTGAAATTGGTTTTTTTCCTCTTATCAAAAAGTTAATTCAGGCATCTCAACAAGTTCCATCACCTACAAGGTCCCTTCCAACTCTGTTAATCTGTATCTTTACCAGCCATTCATCCTTTGTGAGTAGTACAAAATCTTTCCATTCTTGTACAACAGTATGCATGCAATAATCTTGTTGCAGTTACCATGCAAAAAAAAAAAAAATGTTCTATGAGTTTTTCCCAACTATTTGTTCATCAATACCAAATCTGGTCACAGTTATACATTAATCTTTAAAATCTTCTGTATCATTGTATTTGAATTCAGAATTTTCTAGTTGTTTTAAACATCCATCAAACATGGTAAAATATCTCTTCTTGATGTTCACATTTCCAACATACATTTGAATGGTAACCATACATTCAAGGCAGTTTCTTTGGCAATACAAAGCAATGATACATCATTTTACAAAAATTCTCTTTAAGATTATATCATGGTGCAAATTTCAATTTTGTTAACCATGAATATTGTTCCATCTGCATATTTTAACCAAACTGTCAAACTGTCTTGCACTGTTTAAAACCATAAATACTTTTGTCTACTTTAAATTTTTCTAATAATTTTAAATAAGAAGGCCAATGACAACTATGTCCCTCTGCCACAAGTTCTTTGATTTTATTATACATTATCCTTGGCAACACTCTGAAACTTCATGTATGGGCTGATGAGTTGAAGACCTTGGGGGATCCCTGATATCAAAACAGAAGGTTAGTTCTTTTAACAAGATAAAAACATACATTATGAAATGTTCAGTGGTATAGTTAAAAATATATCTATTTTAACCCCCTTCCTA
Source organism: Hydrophis major (assembly GCA_033807585.1). Lineage (NCBI taxonomy): Eukaryota > Metazoa > Chordata > Lepidosauria > Squamata > Elapidae > Hydrophis > Hydrophis major. The sequence goes on along the minus strand of CM066333.1, from coordinate 47,804,255 downwards.
ATGTAATAAGGAAGGCTCTCTTCAGTTCCAATGGTAATTTGTTTCCAGACTGAAGTTTCTTGAGCTGCACAAACCAAGCTCCTTATAGCTGCTCACAAAAAAGAAAACAATATTAACTTGTGTGATAATATTTTCCAGATTTGGAAAATGATAAACATTCTCAAAACCTATTGAATGACCAACATTAATTTTTATGTGAGAAGGAAATTTTTAGCCATCTCTAGTTTTAGAGACTTCTCTTAAATGCTTTTGATTCTATATTTCTTTTGAGGGAAAACCTACAATTTTATTCCAAATTTGTATTAAGTAAAATAAAGTAAAATTAGACACTCTATTGAGTCCCCCTCTCTTTTTTTCTTTGCTGTTTAGTTTATGTATCCAGCTAGTTGTCTTCTTATTGTTTTCTCAGCTTGCTTAGCAGGGAAGATTGACCTTCCTTTCCTTACATTACATCTTTGTGTGTGGTGGTTGAATGCACTGAATATTTTACCCCATCTGTGTTTTAATAATAGAACAATGGGTATTTTATGTATTATGAGATACCACAAAAGATAGTATTTGGATAGTGTATTAATAAGCACTATTAACATTCAGAGAATAAATTCATTAAAATTAGCCCTGATAATTTAATATACTTGCTGAAAGAAACTTATTTGAGTTTCTAAAATAACAAATGTGGAAGTTCACATCGTAGGAGAAATTCAGGCATGTCATTTCCACTGATGGACTTTTGAGATGTAAATGAGGACACCCCTTGTGCCAATGTTAAAACCAGAAATGTCTCTGAGACATTTTTCTTTTTGAAAAATACTCATTTTTATATTTATCCCCTCAAACAAATCCCAGCAACCAACTAAAACAAAACACATGATGTAGGTAAGCAAAGCTAGAGTATAATTGCAGCAATACAGAGGCGAGGGAGGGAAGCAAACATACTGCAAAAGCCCAGTAATATGCATGCAACGTCAATTTGGTCCCAGCAGCAGACAATTCTTTTACAATCCTGGAATGAGGATATCCTCTGTGTCATGGAAATTCATTCATTTCACCATGACTAAGTTCACACCACTGGTTGGGTTCATAACCATGCTAAACGACCGTGCAGTTTGGTTTGCCTTCAGTGTTATATAAACCCCCTTATTATGATTATGAAAGCTGCTAAATAGAAACTCAGTTTGATAATAGTAACGTATGCAGAACAGTTAGTATATACAGCCTGAAGAAAACTGGGAATCTGAACTTTCAAGCTATGTGCTATGATTTAGTGAAGCCCGATCTACATTTGCAGTAGAAAACAGTTGAGTAATAAGGGAAAGTTAAAAAGAAAATAAAGAAGTTAATCTAAACTCTACAGGGAGTACATTCGAAGAGCTGAATTGGCAATGAACCTGGTTTAATCCCAAGTCATCAGCAGTCAGGCTTGCAATAACTAGAGGCAAACTTCCTCAAATGATCTGAGAGGTCCATATGAAAAATGATGCTTTCTCAACAGCCTGGCCTTAAATCATATAGGGCTTAAAACTAAGAAGCAGCACCTTGTATTTTACTTGGATTGGGAGGGGGGGCAGTGCAGTGCTTTAAGCAAAGGTATAATGTGTCACATTCTTCCCAAGATCATGATACCTGATTGTTTTTTACCAAATGAACTTTCCAGATTAGACGAAAGACATCATAATGTAGAGAATATTATGGTGAAATCTGGACTTTACCAGTGCATTGTAACAGTTTTAAAGCAACATAGGTATCATATTAACCAATGGTGATAAAAATGTTTCTTTCATTGTTTCAGTCTGAGGAATAGAAAGAAATATGGGTGCAAACCATATTTGATGGGAACAGAGGGTTAGGGTTTTCTGCATCTGCATAAAACTTGACAATTAAGTGCTTGTCCAGATGTTTGCATTTCAGATCTGATAGTCTGGTTCAAGGTAGAGTGAAAACTTCAACCTAAGTACAATATTAGTAAATGTTTCTTAACTCAAGCCATGATTTAGCGAGTAAGGAAGAAATATATTTCAAGCTCAAAGGTCATTTACAGGGAGTATGGAAGATTGACTGCAAAAGAAATAAAGGTTAAAATATTATATGCTCCAAGTTCCATTCAGGCATACCTAGTGTGAATCAGTTCTGACTACAGCAACTGAGTACTACTTGAGACCAATATCTATTACAGACCTTCCTCCTTATCATAAACCTTTTTCATCATTATCATTCTGCCCTCTAGACTTCTTTGCTATAGCAATTGCATTTTTACCAGCCGAGTGGTTAAAAGTTTAGAATGCAGTCTGAATCATTAGTAGGACATAACTCTTCCTCAGATGTAAAACTAGGGCCTGTCCTTCATTGTCAAATTTGTCTGATGTCCTTTCTTGATTGCCTTCTTTCTCCAATGACTATTCAAATGGCGGAGAGATAATTAAAATTCTTGTTAGCCCTCATTCATTCTCCTGGTCTAGCATCCCTCCGCCATCTTTTCCTGTACTGCCCAGTAGAGTGTTTCTCAATTATGGCAATTTTAAGACCAACTCCCAGAATTTTTCAGCCAACAAAGCTGTCCAAGTCCACATCTTAAATATTGAGAAATACTGGTCCAGTGCCCTCTTATAACTACCAATATTAAAAGTATGTACTGACCAACTTTGATTAATTGAAGCCTGGTCTAAAATAATGATTGAGAATGTGTCATCTTGGAAGAAACATTTGAAAGAATTCCATCAATTGGCAAAGCACTACAATATAAATTGAATAGGAGCCCTTCCCTAATTTGTTTTTTATGAGCAAATTGTTTCAAAGCATCAAAGAAAAAGGGTGATCCTCTGACCTATAATTATGTGAACTGCCAAGGACTATGTAATATTTTCTTTCAAAAATAGTATCAATTTAAGCAATTCTAAAATCGGAAAGTCTAACAAACATGCATGCTTTGTGAACTGTTATTTTCCTAAAAGTCTTGTTTTCTTTCCGGTTCCAAGACAAAAGGTTGCTAATTCATAGAAACTAGCTATGGGCTTTCAACTTAGTAATGTATGTGCTGTTTTGCAAAAAGTCAAGTAAATGTTCAGAGACTGCAAATGAAAAACACATTTTGGGAGGGCGATAAGTGGGAAGCAGACCTGTAAAATAATATTTTTTTTAGATAAAAGTGTACCACAAGGTCAAATGAGGGTGTGAAGTAGTTTTAATTTCCATCCTTTATCTGTATGTTTTGGTATAGACTGCTCTTGTTAGTTTCGTAACTAGAGTGGGAATAGAAAGAGAAGAAAGCTGTACAGAGAGATTAATTTACAAACCAGCGAAGAAGAATTAGTTACAACAGACCAACCTCTGAGGGTCTGGCAGCCACCAGCATTCTCTTTGAAGTATACAAAATATTTCACATGGATTTATTTTTTTCCTTTTTATTAGTCTGCCTTTTAAGTTTCTCAGTTTGTTCTTTCTTGTAATCCTGCAATGGGTCAGAATTAGTTGATGTAATTTCCCTTTTGATGACTTCCTATTTAAAAGGACAGACTTAGCGGAAAGATTATTAATTCTAAAAACTCTATATAAAATGCCATTTTAAAAATCTTTTTAAATAAGACTATTTAAGCAAAAAGTGTTCTCAGTCTTATCTACTCTGAATATTGGAAAAAAGATAAGAAACATAAGCATTTGATCTTGCATGTAGTTTTTGTTGGTCCAGTATTTAGCATCTGGTTTGGAATATTGTAACACATTTTTTGCAGAACCCCCTGAAGTTGGTTTGTGATTATAATTAACTGAAACAGCAGCTGCTAGAAAATAAGCTGGAAGCAAAGCAAAATTATGTAACCAATTTAACCAGTTACAGATTGGTCTTCAGCCTGTTTATGAGTACATTTCTAAAATTTAAAGCTCCAGATTAGAATTTATTCTCCCATAAATTAGAACATTTAGGAAGATGCCTTCATTTAGTATTTGATGATTTCCCATTTCCTTTACATCACATCACAATTTAGCAGAATAGCCTTATTCTAGTCTTTGAAAGATTAGAGTGAAGGGATAATTTTCACCACTTAAATCTGAATCTCAGCTATAAATGTATATTTGTGTGGATAGAGGTGGTAATTATTTCTGTATTATTTTATTTGTATCCCACATTTATTATTATTTTTACAAATAACACAAGGTGGTGAACATATCCAACATACTTTGCTCATCCTATTTTGATCCACAGCAACAATCCTGTGAGGTGAGTTGGGCTGAGAGAATCCTAGCTAAGGCAGGACTAAAACCCACATTCTTTCCCTTTCTAGCCTTGTCCTTAACCAAACTTGGTGATAATATCAATGTCATATCTAAAGCAAAATAAGCATCCATAGTTATGGATGTTTAGCTTGCCATTCCTCTTGTTGTTTCTATTAATTGACTCAATTTGGTGAGGTGTTGGGATGATTGCACAATAGCTTGAAGCTTTAACTTTTTACTGCTGTTAGTATAGAGGCTCTTTGTACATATTAGGGGAGATGTTCTGCATATTATATTATAAAAGCTGAAGAATTCACATGGATTTCAAACTGGCTATTAAAAATTCTTTGTTAAATAGGAAAAAAATCAAGCAATTCTGGAATGCTGAAAGTATTTAGAAATGAACTAGAAGGGTTAAGGCTGAGTTTTATAATACATTTGTCAAATTCTTTCTCTGCATAATGGTTTATATCCCAGAACTGAAAGGCATGGCAAAAAAAAAACTCCATACTGCCCACAAAGTGACTGCAAAACCAAAACACCAATATAGCTTTCCATATTTTTATGTCATAATGATAGGCATGCTGGAACCAATCTGGGTGTGTGCATAAAGGACAGAACAAAATATGGAATTATTACTTGGAAAAATATGTAACTGTTGTGTGCAACTGTTCACTTGGCTTTTCCAGATGTTCCTCTGTTTCACTGAGATACCAAATATTTCAAGTTTACTTCTTTGAAGACAACTGTAATCCCAAAGCAGTAGAGTATTAATGGCAAATGGCAGATTTATAGACTACTTCTAGAAGGTCATAGACCTGTTATAATAATTTTATAGAGCAAACATAAGACATATAACAATTGTTTCAATATTCCCTTGTTAATCAACTGTGTGTGTGCATATGTGAGTGCATCTATGTATATATGTATAGCATGTGTGTCTATGTCTTTGTGTGTGTGTGTGTGTGTGTGTGTGTGTGTGTAAATTCCTCAGATGAACAAATGAATCTCCTGGCTTTCCTTTTTAGTTCAGGTAAAAATAAAAAATATATACAATTATTTTTCATTATGAAACTGAACAAAAAGATATCTGTTTCTGTTGTCCAAATGTTAGCCCTGACTTGTCAAGAATCTGCTTGTAGACACAAAATTCAAATTTCTGAGCTACAAAGTCTGAGACAGTTAAGTTTTCTTATTGGCACAAAACACATTAAATGACTTCTGTAATTAAATAAGCATCAAACATTGGTATTATTTGTTCATTTAAACTTGTTTTATATGAAGTAATGAAGCTATTATATTAAATGGCAAATTTTTTTTATTGAATTCAGCATTTATAATGTAGATCTCTATAAAACTAACAATATAAAACAAATATCCAATGGTTTTGATTTCCTGATCCCCAATATATAGAGGGACATTAGTACAGATCTTAACAAATGCTCAATATTTGGGGAGAGTCAAACCAATACATTATTCAGGCTGAATGGATGTGCAGTAGGTTTGTCTCACTGTCCTGTGGATTGCTAAATCTATTTGCAATTTCATGTCTATAGATGTGTCCTACAAAAACTTCTCTAGCCTTCTGAGAAGGCATACATATCAGAAGCCTCAAGAGAGGCCCTATCATAATATTTTCATATGAATGGATTTTTTTTCAACTGAAAATAATGAAGGTGTTGTGTATGTAATATAATTCAATAAAGTATAAGCTTGAAGTCAAGTGCAAGGTTCTGGCCCTGCACTTCTAATTGGTTGTTAAGCGGCCGCACCGTATTGGCCCATTCTGGGGAATCCGATTGGCCCTTAACAGAAATGTATTATTGGTTCAAGAGCTAACATTCCTAGCTCGTTATTGGGTAATCGTTTTAAGGGTTGCCTATATAAGGCAGGTTCTACTACTGTTTCAACTGAGTAAGTATAATGTAATAAAGAGCTGAAGTTCACCGTTCAGAAATTAGTCTCCATTCTTTCTCGCCCATGCTCAAAACTTGACACTGGCGATGAGGATGGGATATGGAGACAACTGAACCAACGGAATCCAGAAGCAATACCGAGCACGTGACAGACGGTGCCAACAACGGAACCATGTCTGGCGGCCTCGTACCACCCGCTCCGTTCGATCCGACACAGGAGGACTGGGAGTCCTATATGGATCGCTTCCAAATGTTTCTTGAAACGAACAATTTGAAGAACGCCACACCAGGAAAGAAATGGGTGGTCTTCCTGACGCATTGCGGTCCAACTGTATTTAAGATGGCTAAAGCGCAAGCCAAACCCCGAGAAGTGAAGGCCATGGATTGGGACGACCTCGAACCTATCCTGCGAGCCCACTACGCTCCTACCGTGCCTACACTCATGAGATGCCACGAGTTTTACCAAAGAAACCAGCGAAAGGGAGAAAGCATGGCCAACTTCATAGCAGACCTCCGCAACTTAAGAGGCCTCTGCGGTTTCACCGACCTCGAAGAGGCATTAAGAGATCGCATAGTCCTTGGACTCGATGCTCCGGGCGTCCAAAGCAAGCTGATGGCAAAGGGCAACATCAGCCTTGCTGACGCCATTGCCAATGCTACCGTGGCAGAGGCACCAAGAAGTCAGCTGCACAACTACGCCAAAACCGCGCTCCGGTGCCACCACCGGCCAGCGAAATCTCACCTAGTGCAGAGGGACAGCTTGTGACAACACACCACGAAGACCTCTCTTCATCATCAGAAAGCGACGAAGAAGGGGTCCATTGACTGCGGTCCAATCGAGACCACTACCCGAAGCCTGTACGCCCTTGCACTGGATGCGGAGCCAACCATGCCAGGTCTGAATGCAAGTTCCGCGACACACTCTGCCATGAGTGTGGGAGACGAGGCCACATCGGACGGGTCTGCCGCAGCTTGCCAGGACCCAGCCAGGCCTCAAAAGGGACCAACTATCGCCAATCGACAGAAAACCGTCCTGTAAGCTGAACGTCAGCAACCCAATCCTACAGAAATCGGCCGTTGCAGAGAGAAGAGGCTCACCATACCATCACTATCGGTCACGCCTTAACCCTGGACACTAAGAAAATCCGGGTAACAGTAGCCATCGAAAATCAGCCTTACCACATGGAGGTCGATTCGGGATCGTCTCTCTCGATGGTGTTGTGGAGAACACTCAAGCAACTCATCCCCATAATTCAACACCAAGACCTCCGGTTCCAACACCTCATCCTCAAGGACTACCAGGGGAATCGAATCCCCGTCATCGGGTCCTGCCGAGTCCGAGTCTCCTTCAAGAAGCACACGGCGTACTTACCGTTGACAGTCATCGATAGCGATAGGCCTAGCTTGCTGGGCCTCAATGGTTCACGCCACTCGACATTGAAGTGGCTGGTGTAAACTGAGTCGGTGGCTGTGACTGGGAGGAAGACCTTATCTCTGAGTTCAGGGACGTCTTCGCGGACAATTTAGGTGAGTACAAGGGGACCCCGATCTCATTCAGCTTAGATCCCAAAGTGGCTCCCATTCGCTTGAAGCCCCTTCGAGTCCCATTTGCCTTAAAGGCTAAAATAGATGAGCAACTAGACAAACTGATAGCTCAGGGGGTGTTAAAGCCCATCGATCACTCCCCTTGGGAAACCCCTGTTGTAACATCCATTAAGCCAGATGGATCAATCCGAATTTGTGGGGACTACCGGGCCACTTTGAACCACGCCCTGCAGCAGAACGCGTATCCAGTTCCGGTGGTGCAGCACCTCCTCCATTCCCTGGGGAGCAGGAAAGTTTTTGCTAAATTGGATTTAGCTCAGGCATATCAACAATTGCCAGTAGATGAAAAAACGGCACAGGCCCAAACTATTGTGATGCACCGGGTTGCCTTTAAATGTACCCGGTTGCAATTCGGAGTTAGTGTCGTCCCAGGGATATTTCAGAGCCTTATGGAGAGGCTATTAGAGGGAATTAAGGGTGTGGTCCCTTATTTTGATGTGTTAATTGCAGCCCCAACAAAAAAAATCTTACAGGACCGATTAAAATTGGTCCTAAGAAAATTCCAAGAAGCCGGTCTGAAGGTTAAGAAAAATACATGTAAATTATGCACGGACAGTGTTGAATTCTTAGGGTACCTAATTGATAGCCAGGGCATTCACCCGACCGAAGGTAAATTAAAAGCGATCAAAAAAGCTCCCAGGCCACAAAACAAGGCTGATCTCCAGGCATTTCTAGGCTCATCAACTTCTATAATGTGTTTTTACCGCACAAAGCAACTGTCACTGAGCCGTTACACCAATTATTAGATAAAAGGGCATTTTGGTTATGGGGTTACCGTGAGGAACAAGCGTTTAGAAATGTTAAGAAACTGCTTACTTCTGACTCTGTACTCATGCAATATAACGAAACCTTGCCGTTAGTTATAACCTGTGATGCATCGCCTTTTGGGGTAGGCGCCATTTTGAGCCATGTACTGCCTAACGGGAACGAAGCCCCTGTTGCATATTTCTCTAAGACTCTTTCCAAGACTGAGCGAAACTATGGACAAATTGATAAAGAGGCCCTTGCAATCGTCTCAGCTGTGAAAAGATTTCACGAATACGTGTATGGCAGGCCTTTTACTATTGTAACTGACCACAAACCGCTGCTAGGGATAATAGCTGGAGATAATCCGACTCCCTACATATTATCCCCTAGAATGATCCGATGGTCAGAGTTCTTGGCTGCTTATAATTATCGGCTGCAATACCGCCCGGGGAAAGCCATTCCCCACGCCAACACATTGAGCCGAGCACTGCTTCCAGAAACTCTCGACGATCCGGCACCAACGGTAACCTCGTTGCAAATCGAGGCGCTCAACTCGCCACCACTGACTGCTAGAGACATCGCGAGAGAAACCAAACGTGACCACACCCTAGCACGCATCCTGGGCTGGGTAGAACACGGATGGCCATTGGACCAATTGCCTGAGGACTTCACACCATTCAAGTCTTGGCAGACCGAGCTCTTCTCCCAAAAAGGCTGTATCATCTGGGGCGATAGAGTCATTATTCCAGAATGGCTCCAAAAGACACTGTTAAGAACCTTGCACGATGGCCACCCAGGCATCGTGCGAATGAAAGCCCTTGCACGCAGCTACACATGGTGGCCGGGCATTGACAAGCAAATCGAACATTGGGTTAAAGCTTGTCCCAAATGCCAAGAAGTCAGCAACGCCCCTCCAAAAGCCATGCCTACCGAATGGGAGACACCACGTGGACCCTGGTCCCGAATTCACTTGGACTTCGCGGGGCCAACCAAGGGCCACACCTTCCTGCTTACCGTCAATGCCTACTCGAATTGGCTCGAGATTCATCGCATGACTACCACAACCTCCAAGGCAGTTATCAAGATTTTAAACAGACTCTTTGCAACCCACGGATTACCAGACGTCCTGGTATCTGATAACAGCCCACAATTTACGGCACTTGCATTCGAGCAGTACCTCACTGACCGCGGCATCCGCCATGCGCTCACCTCGCCGGTGCATCCTGCGACTAATGGCCGAGCAGAACGCATGGTCCAATTTGTAAAGAAAACCTTGCAAAAGGTAAACTATGATAACATTGACGGCAAAGTCAATCAAATCCTCTTCTTGCAACACATCACCCCACATAGCGTCACCAACAAGACGCCCACTGAACTGTTAATGGGACAAAAGCTCTGCTCCCACCTTGACCGGTTGCACCCTGCTTATGAACCAGAAAAACCATTAGGATCCAGCGGCCGATGTTGCATCTTCCAGGTAGGAGACCTGGTGTATGCAAAAAACCTATCAGGAGACCCGTTGTGGGTGGAAGCAACGGTAGTATGTGTAACCGGCCCCAGATCCTACCTTGTGCAATGCTGTGACAATAAACTCTGGAAACGGCATATTGACCAGTTACGGTCGTGCCTTGCAGCTGCCACTTCACAACTCCCCTATAATCAAACTGAGGGGGGCAGAGGTACGGAAGAAGATGAAGCCCTAGGAAACCCGTTCGAGGGGAATGACGACCTAACAGAAGCCCAGGCTGCGGAGCCGGAGGGAGAAACGTTTGCACCTCAAGAGAGTACAGAAAATGAGGGTGACATCACAGAAGCAAACTCTGAACCGGAGGCAGCCCCGCTATCAAACAGCAATCTGCCCCAGCAGGACTGCAACCAACCAATACAGCGGAAGTCAAAAAGACTTAAAAAACAACCGTCCTATTTAAAGGACTACGTAACTGCGCCCTGAACTAAGAAGCCAGGGGGAAGGGGTGTTGTGTATGTAATATAATTCAATAAAGTATAAGCTTGAAGTCAAGTGCAGGGTTCTGGCCCTGCACTTCTAATTGGTTGTTAAGCGGCCGTACCGGATTGGCCCATTCTGGGAAATCCGATTGGCCCTTAACAGAAATGTATTATTGGTTCAAGAGCTAACGTTCCTAGCTCGTTATTGGGTAATCGTTTTAAGGGTTGCCTATATAAGGCAGGTTCTACTACTGTTTAAACTGAGCAAGTATAATGTAATAAAGAGCTGAAGTTCACCGTTCAGAAACTAGTCTCCATTCTTTCTCGCCCATGCTCAAAACTTGACAGAAGGAACACAAAAGATCTGAAGGACTTAGAGCTTTGCCAAATTGCCACTAATTAACTGCACTATTTCTCTCTATTAGAGTGTCAGAAAATGGCCTATCTTTTGGTGACATTAATATTCACAATCTAGAAATGATTACATTAAAACACTAGTGCAAAGCCTTACTTCAGAGGACAATGATATGTACTTGTGACTCAAGAGTCACATGGTTTTGGCTGATGTGCAAATATCACAGTGCCTTTAGAATTAGGAAACATTACATATGATATAAAACATTCATATATAATTTAAATTCTTTTTCACTCAGGAGTAAGATAGAAAAATTACATTCAAATTTCAGAAATTATATGTCTCAAGATAAAATATATGGTCCATATGTATTTCATCCTAATTTGATTTTCTTAATGTTAGATAATACATTTGCCAGGAGCACTTACACTACATTTCTTTGTACTTACCAAAGTGGCTCTTAAAAAGTGTCATGCATTCTACAGATGGTTCAGTGTTAAAGTTTCACTGCTCAATCTCCAACAACAATACGAATCAAATCAAAATTTAAAAAAATAAAATGAAGTTTTAATATTGAAGCTACCATAATAATGTTGCCTTAACAAGAACTACAACGGAAAAAGTATTTAATTTAAAATTAAAATTTTGAAAATACTAAAGAGAAAGCAAGCAAACAAATGCTTAAATAATATTTATGTATGTGAAAATTGCCACAGCATTAGGAATCATATGTGACAAAAAGTAAATATATAATCCCAACAATATTTGATTGGGACCTTAAACTGCAGCAACAGCAAAACTAATACTTTACATATATAACAGAAGTTTAATCAAATTTAGGCAAGAATGGTTCCAATACATGCAACGAGGCAAATGTAATCACTTACAGTGTGGCTATTTAGTAATCTTAACTGTCTATATTATTGTATGCACATGCGTGGATGTGAGTGCACATGCATGCATGTATACACACACACTATACTACAACACTGAAACATTTATTGTTTGGATGAAAAATTCAAATAATGTTATGCTTGCAATACAATATCCTAAAATATAATTAGCATTCATTGAATATTTCTTTCTCTCTATTTCCTTTTATCTTTGTCAAGTCATTTTCTTCATGTAATTCTGCACAAGGATACTTAACAACACTTTTTAAGAAGGAGCGGTAATGCGTGGCATATGAAGACCTCCATGACTATTTCCAATAACATCAAGAGTTTTCCAGCTGCAGAAGCTCAAGAATTGTTATGGTTATCTCTAGACCAGTGCTCTCATATCTGGCCCCTCTAGATGCATTGGATCACAAATCTTCTAATCATGTGAGAAACCAAATCTTTTCTGTATAAACAGAGCTTGAATTGTATATGTTTATTTTAAATTCATATTAGCCTTTGTTAGCCTACTTAAAATATAAATATCTTTTTTTATCACATTTATTAAGTTATAAGGTATTGTAAAATACAAAAGCAAATAAGAGGACAATGAAGGGGAAGGGAAAAATGGAAGAAAAGGGAGGAAGGATGAAATATAAATATGTCAATTTCATTTATAATTTATTAATTCATTTATCCTGTGATTTTTCAGGATGTTCATAATATGGGATAAAATAATGCTTACAGTAGTAACTAATTGAGCCAATTTATTAACATTAACTAAAACAGTCGCTTATAAAATAGCAGTTAAGATGTTAGATGTTAGTTTCACCTCAGGCATAAAAACTGGCTGAGTAATTTTGGATTAGTCACTCTCTTTCAGTCTAACCCACCTCAATAACAGAATTGTTATGCTGATGAAACTAGGAAGAGGAAAAAGTATTATATACATTCACTATATCAAATTATTTATAGATACAAATAAAAACAAACAAACAGTCTGAGGGCTGTTTAAATAAATGAAGACAATTAAAAGGCACAGCTGACATACCTAAAACATAGCTCTGTGCTGTTTTGGCAAAATCTGATGAAGCGTACTACTGCCCATTACAATCCTGTTCAAACATCTGAGAGATCCATGTGGGATCCGCCCATCACTGTCTAACATTTTGAAAGTAGTCATCTACATATTTCTAAAAGTAGTTCTCAACTTATGATCACATTTGGGATCAGAATTTCAATTGCTAATCAATATGATCATAAAATAAGTCATCACTTGACCAACTGAACGTTTGAATTTGATTTTACAATCATTTTTATCCCAGTGGTTAAGTGAATCATGTGGTTGTTCAGTGAATATGCAGTTGCTGAACAAATCCAGCTAATCCAATTGATGTTCCTTGTTGGAAGCTGACCTGGGAGGTTGCAAATTATGATCATGTGACCATATAATGCTGCAACTGTTGTAAGTGTGAGCAGGTTGCCAAGCCTCCAAATTGTAATAATGAGACTCCAGGGTGGCATAATGGCCATAACTTTGATGATGAGATATAAATTACTTTTCCCAAAGCCATCATAACTTAAACAATCACTAAATAAACAGCCCTAGGTTAAGGATTACCAGGTTAAGTACTGTATGAAAAAATCAAGCATAATTCAATTTATAAAGTATGTTTCATGGAGTGCTTTTTAAAAAAAATATACAGTATCTATTCTACATGGCTTTTAGAGATCACCTTTCATGTTAGACTTATACTTATTTTAGTGAGAGATGATCAGGTAGAGCCCAAAGACGATATCAAACACATCATCAGTTGGAATCCTTATGCAGCCACAAGAGACTTAAGTCTAACCAATTACACTGACTCTTATCAAGTGCTAATTTGTCTTGAGCATTAGTAGATAAGATTATTTTGTATAAGTAGCATGGAATAAATTCCTAGTGCTTTGAACTCAACTCCTGTTCCTGGTTACTTGTGCCTGACATTTTTTGGATTTTCAATATTTAATCCATGCTATGCATCTATATCTTATATTGATGGTGAATTAATAAAGACACAAGTATCTTCAAAGACTCTTTCGAACATCTCATTTCTTCACAGCCTTTACAATGGAGAACAGGGGCATCATCTCTCTTCCAGCTTATTGATGCTGTGACTAGAAACACTGATTCACCTTGAATCTCCTGCTATGGAAGAACCTTTAGCATTCCAATTTGGGAATCCTACTCATAATCTTTGGGCAGACTTATCTGAAGCCACATCCATATAAATATATTTTATTATCACAGTAATTATTGAACTTCCACTTTTTAAATATTCTTTGATCTCTTGCAAATCAATTTTCTGACTGCTATTTTAAAGAGAAATAAGTTTGTAGAAATAATATTTATCTTCACTTTCCTTATAACAATGCTTTTAATTTACTGTAGTACAAACAGACTGATAATGAAATTGATAAACCAAGAAATACACGTATACATTATAAATTAAGAACAACATGCTTTAAGTATTTGTATTCTAATGGATTCAGTAATACCTAATATATCTGGATTTTATAAGAAGGAACAGATAACAGTTAAAGATTTGGATTGAAGCAAGTTAATTCTCTGTCTCTTCGACCATTAAGTAATGAGAGGAACATGCAGACATCTGGTCTGTATTTACATAACGATATTTGCCATTATATTTTGAGTTAGTTAAATTTGAAGCAAGACCTGCCATTTTGTAATTGAAATACAGTATTAGCAAAACATAAATAATTATGGCTTAATATAGGTTGATTGATACATTAATATTGAAGTAGTACAACTTTGTAGACGTTCCCTCAAGGATACATTGATAGTGATCTCAAGTCAACAGATGTCTATGGAGATTCTCAGTCATCCAGGTCATGGTGCTTTTTCAAAAGGCAACTGGAATTTCTTGTTTTTCTTTGAAGAAGTTTTGCTTCTTATCCAAGAAGTTTCTTCAGCTCTGACTGGAGAGTGGGAAAGGGAAGGATTTATACTCCTTGCAGACAGCTGGTCATTTGCTTTCTTTTAAAAAGAAAGAAGGTTTGAAATAACCAACAGATTTTTTTTCTGGTAAAGTTTCTTGAAGGGTATAATTTTAGTTTGGCAGAGAATACTATTCTACATTTCAAAAGTCTTCTTTTTTACTATCCATGTTTTATATATTAAACAACAGATGTTTTCTTGACATGTTTCAAGGAGATAATAGTAAAATAAAAGTAAGAAAAATGTGAATGGCAAATAAGAAATGCCTATTTTGTTTCGTTTATTAATACATGTCCTTCAATCATCTAAAGGAGTTTTAATATATTTAATATATTTTTATACTGTTGTCACATCCTGAACAGAACATCTTATAACACTTTCAGACATGATGAGATAACATAAAAAGCTTAACTTTCAGCAGAGTGTTCTGTTTTCAAGCATGTAATCCCCTCAAAGTCTAGACTGGCAAACATCCAATAGAAACATATTTCAGTTTAAGGTGAGACAGTAACAAAGAAGACAGATGTAGTCAAAATTCTGAAATCACACATAGACATCCAATTTGTACAGTTGGTATTAGGTATGTTCAAGCTGTTAGCAAGCTCTGGATATTAAATGGGCTATATTTGGCAGGGGAGCATGTTAAGCTAGTTAATCAAACATGATGTGTTGTTAGCAAATGTCCTAGATTAAGTGTGCTTATTTCACACCACCAGCCCCATTGTCATTCCCCAGCTCCCAATTCTGCATGTGCAGTTCTTTTAAATGACCTCTTTGAAAAATGCTGACCAGATGTAGTGAAAGCAATGGGAGCAAAACAAACCACCACCTCTTCTGTGCCCAAGGCACAGGCACAAAGTCATCAAGGTGAACCAAGAACCCCAGACAGGATGACAGCAAGAAGAATCAGTGATCCTCAGGCAGGATGACAGCAAGGTGAACTAGTGAACTCCAAGCAGGATAGCAGCAACTGCCAATTTCAAGATTCAATTCTCTGTCCTCCAGTCTTGGTGAAAGCAACATGATTTCAATGGGGTTCAAGACAATCTGGCTCCAGTGGTTTCAAGGCATGACAAAAGCAATATGAACTCCACAAGTTCAAAGCAATGAGTCAAGAGCGACCCAACAAATTACTTGGTTTACTGCTGGTTGTCTCCAACAATCACCAGATTCAAAACACCAAGGTAAATAGGTTCCAACCAGTATGCCCTCTTAGGAGGGACAAGGCTATCTCCTCACAAGTAGCTCAACTGACTTACATTCCATCTTCTTCCACTCATCTCTGCACAATCTTGAATTGGGTGGGAACAGCAACTCTTCCTTGTCCATGCTGACCAATTGCAGTGGTATCTCTTCTCTGGACCACAACCAGCTGGGTATTTGTGCTGACTGTCTGCAGCTGAGACCCTTCTCCAGACTGTGCAGTCAGTTGTTCATCTAGCCCCTCTCTTCTGAATTCCCTGGATGTTCCTGAGACTGCTTTGCCTCAACCATCTGACTCATCACATCAAAACAATCTACCTGTTAGAGTTTTGCAGAAACTTCTAAATATCAGAATAGCCTAATAAATAACCATGCCTGCTACATATGCAGAAGCCCCTGAAATTAAATCTAATTCTGATTAGGGCTTCAGTTAGAAATATTGGGAGGGAACAATACAACTCTATGAGGCAAAATGCTATATCCTGGACACTGACCTATATCTATACCCAAGCCTAAAATATATGATCCAAATTAGTGTGTGTGTGTGTTTATAGCAATCCTTACAGTTGTTATAACTAGTACCAGGTATTTGAGGTGCCAAATATTTGGAGGATCCCAAGTTGCCTGCCTTTGGTAGCTTCCAACTGGTATTAGTTCTCTAGGTTTACAGATAGGAACATTTGCCACAAGTGACTGAACCTGGAATTTGCTACACAACAAACATGTTTCCCCATCAAATAACATTATAGCCCCAAGTTATAAAAGTAATTGGCAGACTTCCAGGTCACCTGAAAATGACTACTTCTACTTCACAATCACATTCTCAATTGAATTATCTATGGTTAAAGGATTTCTGATACCAGTGAGTCTAGCATGCCATTAGCTTATGAATTGACACTGTCTGTTTTTAAATAGCTTGTGTCAAGGGTCTGTATATTTCATGAATGTATTTTCTTCTATCATGCAGAAAACAATTTGTCTTAACAGTTATCCTACTTCATCACTGCCAGCTATATCCTTCCTGCCTGTTGTAAATCACCTCTTCTCTATCTTTGGTATTTAGAAGTTCACTACTTTTTTCTGTTGTTGGAGACAATGATCACCTGGAGTCTCATGTTATTGCCTTATTAGTTGGAACTAATCTCTAAAAGGTATAAGTAATTATGTGCTGTATGCAGGGGTCTGTTAAGACATTCTGTCTGATTAAATTTCCCTGTGGGAAAGATAATTACTATTGTACATTGACTTACCAAAACTGTGTAGAGCCATTATCTCTTCAGCCAGTCCTGAAGCAATACTGATAATCTTTAAAGTGACCTTCTTGGTAAAACACTGGACTCTATATAATATTTAAAATGGGTTTAGCCACAAGTAATACAATTTGTAGGTGGCTATGGTGATCTTTTGCATATCAATTTATGAAATATGAAAATCTGGGTCATATTCCCTAGATATCGTGAAGCTGGAAGAAGATTCATTTTCCTTCACTTTTTAATTCAAGAAAAAATAAATTCAGAACACTCAGCATATCAGAGGTAATGTAGAAGAATTTTTTAAAAATGAGGCATCACAAAAAAAGAAGACAAATCTATGACAATCTGTAAATCACCGTTTATGGGTGCAAATGCTGTACAGATATCAGAAGGCTTCCCTGAAACTTGCACTGGAAGAGCAAAAAGTAAACAATTTTTTTAAGCTGACGTCAAGCTATAAAACATATCCTCGACTTATGAGTGTAATTGAGCCACAATGAAGGTTGTAAGTTGTGATGGTTGTTAAGTAGGTTGTTAAGTTCTGCGCAAGAAGTGGAGACGAGTCGATGAACAGTGAACTTCAACTCTTTATTTAACATGGTGTAACAGCTCAGAAATACAGCCACAACGGCCCCTTTATATAGGCAAGCTTTTGCGTACTTAGCCAATGAAAACACAGGAAGCGTTAGCTCCTTTAACCAATGAAAGAGGCTCATTAATAGCCAATCAGATTCTCCTGAACGGACCAATCCGATGTCACTATTATCAGCCAATCAGAAGTGCAGGGCCAGAACCCTGCACTTTAGTTTAAGGTTTTAATAATCTTTATTCAAGCACTTTTATTAATTCACAACACCCCTTCCCCCCGGGTTCCATTTAAGGGGTGCGGTAACGTAGTCTTTGAGGTAGGCAGGTTGTTTTGATTGTCTATTTGATTTACGTTGTCCTCCCGGTATTTGTCTATAGTCTTGTTGGGGTTGTACGTTATCTGGCGAACAGGGTGCCTCCGGTTCTGTATCTAAAATTTCATTGCCACTAATGTCCTCGGTATCTCTTTGAGGCGAGCTTACCCCTGTCCCTGATCCTTCTTCACATGTTGCATCTAAGCGGTCATTTCTTCTGCTTGTGCTTTCTGCTGTTTCAAACTCAGCTTCCTCGGCGTCTCCTCCCCCCTCAGTTTGGAAATCAGCGGAATCGCAGACTCCAGACTGCAGCCTTGAACGCAGCTGATCAATATGGTGCTTCCATATTCTATTGTCGCGACATTTCACTCGGTACGATCTGGGCCCGGTTACTTGGATTACAGTTGCCTCGACCCACAATGGATCGCCAGAAAAGTTTCTAGCAAAAACCAAGTCGCCTACCTGGAAATTACGGCATCTCCCGCTGGATCCATGTGGTTTTTCAGGCTCATATGATGGGTGTAGTCGGTCGAGGTGGGAGCAGAGCTTTCATCCCATCAATAACTCAGCCGGAGTTTTGTTGGTGACGCTGTGTGGAGTGATGTGCTGCAAAAGGAGTATCCGGTTAATCTTGTCTTTGATATCGCCATAGTCCATTTTATGCACAGTTTTTTTGACGAATTGTACCATGCGCTCGGCCCTTCCATTGGCCTCAGGATGCATCGGTGAAGTTAGCACATGGCGAATACCGCGGTCCACCAGATACTGTTCAAAAGAAAGCGCGGTAAACTGGGGCCCGTTGCCGGATACCAGAACGTCTGGTAGTCCGTGTGCTGCAAATAATCTGTCCAATTTCCTGATGACAGATTCGGTTGTTGTATTTTTCATTTCATGGATTTCAAGCCAGTTCGAGAAGGCATTCACCGTTAATAAAAATGTGTGTTCTTTAGTAAGTCCCGCAAAGTACAGATGAATACGGGACCATGGTCCCCTGGGTGTTTCCCATTCTGTTGGGGTTGCTTTCGGTGGGGCATTGCTGACTTCCTGGCATTTGGAACAAGTCTTTACCCAGGCTTCGATCTGCTTGTCTATGCCCGGCCACCATGTGTAGCTTCGTGCGAGTGCTTTCATGAGCACGATGCCGGGGTGGCTGTTGTGCAAGGTTCTCAGTACCGCTCGCTGTAACCGCTCTGGGACAACGAGTCTATCTCCCCAAATGATGCAGCGCTTCTGGGAAAACAGTTCCATCTGTCGATTTTTGAAGGGAACGTAGTTGTCAGGGATTTGGTCCAATGGCCATCCACGCTCTACCCAGCTGAGGACTCGTGCCAAAATGGGATCGCATTTAGTTTCAATCGCAATATCTCAGGCTGTCAGCAGTGGTGTTTGAAGTGTCTCGATCTGAAGTGTTGTGACGGTCGGAGCAGGGTCGTCAATGGTTTCCAGAAGTGGTGCATGGCTCAATGCGTCAGCGTGGGGAATGGCTTTCCCCGCGCGGTGTTGCAACTTATAATTATATGCAGCCAAGAATTCTGACCAGCGAGTCATTCTGGGAGATAATATATAAGGGGTTGGCTTATCTCCCGTTATTATTCCCAGTAAAGGTTTGTGGTCAGTTACTATAGTAAAAGCTCGCCTATAAATATATTCATGAAATCGTTTAACAGGAGATACAATAGCAAGGGCCTCTTTATCTATTTGACTGTAATTGCGTTCTGCTTTTGATAGCGTCTTTGAAAAATAGGCAACAAGGGCTTCACTACCGTTTGGTAAAACGTGGCTCAAAATGACACCCACTCTGAATGGTGATGCATCACATGTAATCGTTAAAGGCAAAGTCTCGTTATACTGCATCAAAACAGCATCTGAGGTCAATAGATTTTTTACTTGTCGAAACGCATGTTCCTTTCTGTGCCCCCAAACCCAGGGTGCTTTTTTGTCCAACAAATGATGTAGGGGTTCTGCTACGGTTGCTTTGTGAGGCAGGAAAATGTTATAAAAATTGATAAGGCCTAGGAAAGCTTGGAGATCTGCCTTATTGTGGGGTTTTGGGGCGTTCTTGATTGCCCCAAGCTTGCTATCAGTGGGGTGAATGCCTTGTTTATCGATTAAGTACCCTAAAAATTCTACTCGATCCATACATAGTTGACACTTGTTTTTTTAAACTTTGAGACCCGAGTCTTTAAATTTCTGGAGAACCATCCCCAGGCGCTCCCTTAGTATTTCTCGAGTCGGAGCAGCAATTAAAACGTCATCAAAATATGGGACGCCTTTTATCCCTTGTAATAGTCTTTCCATCAAACTTTGAAAGATTCCTGGGGCCACACTTACTCCGAATTGGAGTCGGTTACATTTAAACGCACCTCGGTGCATAACTATCATTTGGGCCTCTGCTGTTTTTTTGTTTACAGGCAGTTGTTGGTATGCCTGGGCTAGATCTAGTTTAGCGAAGACTTTTCCGCCCCCCAGGAAATGGAGAAGGTGTTGCACCACCGGTACCGGGTAAGCGTTTTGTTGAAGGGTGTGATTCAGGGTGGCTCGGTAGTCCCCACAAATTCTTAACGATCCATCCGGCTTGATGGGTGTCACAATTGGGGTTTCCCAGGGAGAGTGGTTGGTTGGTTCTAACACACCCTGGGCTATTAATTTATCAAGCTGCTCGTCAATCTTTGGTTTAAGGGCAAATGGAACTCGACGAGGCTTAAGGCGGATGGGAGCTATTTCGGGGTTGAGGTTAAATGATATCGGGGTCCCCTTGTACTCGCCTAGTTTATCTGGAAAGACGTCCTGGAATTCTTAGACAAGAGCCCCTTCCCAGTCGTTGCTGCAGGTTCAGTGAATGCCAGCTATTTCAATTCCGAGTGGAGCGAACCATTGGAGGCCTAACAATCTAGGCCGATCACTGTCGACTACGGTCAGGGGTAGAGATGCGGTACGATTCTTAAATGAGACATGAACTTGGTTGGATCCAACAACTGGAATTCGATTTCCTTGATAGTCTTTGAGTATGATTCTTTGGAATCTGAGGTCTTGTCGCCGGACGGTCGGGATGAGCTGCTTGAGGGTCTTCCAGGAAACCATCGAGAGGGATGATCCTGAATCGACTTCCATCATGCAAGGCTGGTTTTCGATGGCTACCTTCACCTGGATCTTCTTGGCATCCAGGGATGAGGCGTGACCAATCGTAATAGTTTGGTGCGCCTCTTCTCGCTTCGTTGAGTGGGTTAGAGGTTTGTTTCTGTAGGAGTGGTTGTTCCATTGGTGGTTCAAGGGTTCTCGCTTTACAGGATGACTTCCTGTGGTTTAGCGATAGTTAGCCCCCCTCGAGGGGGCTGGGTCCTTGTTTGCTTCTACAGACCCTTCCGATGTGGCTTCTTTTCCCGCACACATGGCAGAGCATGTCGAGGAATTTGCAGTCTGATCGGGAGTGGTTTGCCCCACAACCAGCGCATTGGTACTGCGATCTCTGGCGTTGGTCTCGTTCAGACTGGAGCTGGTTGACCTCTTCTTCATCGCTTTCTGATGATGATTCAAGGTCCTCGTGGTGGGCTGTCATTGCATGTCCTTCTAAGTGAGGTGAAGCTTCGCTGGCGAGTTGGCGAAGCGGGGCGTGGGTGCGGCGCATTCGGGCAGCCAACTTCCTGGTTGCTTCTGCTGCAATAGTGACAGAGAACCAAGATGAGTGACACTGAGCAAGGCTTCTTGGCTAGCTGGAAAGATTAACATTCAAACGTGAGTTTACATACCCTTTCTGAGTTTTGGTCTAAAACTGTTTTTGGTGAAGGTTAATTCTGTGTTTGGTGATGTTTAATCCTGTGTTTACTGAAGGGATAATTTTCCCTATTCAGCTTTAACAAGCAACAGCTACTGTTGTGATTTAATTATTTGTATTGTGTTTGAATTTTTTCTTGTCTCATGGTTTCTTTTTCTTTCTGGGGAGGGGGTTTTCCTCACTGCTTTAGTACCATCTGGCACTGTCCTTTTGGGGTATACTTCCAAGAGGCAGGATGCAAGCTTGGCACTGATTTTTTTTTACTGCCTTTCTGGGGGGCATGTGACCTTTCCTTAAATCTGGATGATTTCCTTAGGATATCTTGTGAGGTGAGTGAGACCAGCTGGTATTTTACGTGGTGCAAATGGATCTAAGGATTGCTTTTCCTGGGTGTGCTTTTTCTGGAGAGCTTAAATAACCTCTCTGCTAAAGGTTTCACTTTATGAGCAAGAGTTGGATGCTTGATAGTTATCACTGCATTTTAACTATTTTCATTCCTCAAGGTGCTCTGGCACCCTGCCTGATTTGTAACTCTGGCTTGCAGGCATTTTTAATCTAATGATTGGTATTTAGGGTGGCTTTTTGCAAGCAAAGAAGCTTTTTGTATTTTTGTACAGGTAATCCTTGACTTACAACAATTCATTTAGTGACCATTTAAAGTTACAATGGCACAGGGAGGAGAAGGCGGAGCTTCGTTCTGGCGATACAGCTGCGATCTCTGGGCTCTGAGATCGCAGCCGATATTTTCGCCCCTGGTCGGTCCTGACGGACCTAAACCGTCCCGTAGAGACGGTGATCGTGAAGGGCATTGTTCCAGGATCCCAGAGATATCGCAAAATCTCTGGTTTGATCCGGAAGAAGCCCTTTTGCTGGCGGCGGAGAGGCAGCCTCCATAGCTGCTGAAGTCGGGACAGCTCCGGAAGGAAAGTGATTGAAGTGAAGTGTGTCGGCTGGGCGAGAAAAACTCTTTTGTGCTGTAAATTCGCTAAGGTTGGAAAGTTCATTCGATATAAAGAAGAAAGCTGTGAGATTTTTTTTTTGACTGAAATTGTTTTGAGCGGCGTTTTTTAAAGTGATGTCAAATTGAGGCTTGGTTTTTTTTTTTCCTTTTCTTTATACTTTTTGGGAAAGATTTTACTGTGACTTTGTAGATAACTGGATTGAATTTTCTTTTATATATAGTTTTATGCTTCCTTTGATTTTTTAACTTTTTTTAGGATAGAGGCTCCCTTTGGCTATTTTTTCCTTTTGTTTCTGCATATATTATTCCTTTTCTCTGGCGGGGGGGGGAGAAAGAGCATTAAGAAACTTTGTAACACTGCCAACTAGAGGCTTGAAAGTATCTTTATTTGAATTGGAGAGAATTGCAAAAAGACCTCATCTCAAGGACTTTTTAACCTGATAAGATAGAGGGAGAGCACAGTAAAATATTATTGCAGGTGCTTTCCTGGACTGTTATCAACACTTGAGGTTTGGCTTTGAAGCTGCTGGAGAAGAGAGTCATAACAAGAGCCTTGGATAAATAACAAAGTGCAGTGTGTCTTCTTATATATACCCCATTCGCCAGCCTTTTTCTAAATCTTAATTTTAGTAATATTTTTATTTTTGCCTTTTACTTTAAAGGGAAAGCCTCAGAGTTTTTTCTCTTTTCTTCTTTATTTTTCTTTTCTTTTCTATTGGGACTTTTTTGCTTTTCATATTTATCTTTTTGGACTATTTTGTTGTTGTGGTTGAATTTTTTTTTTTTTTTTTGGATTATTGAGATTTTTTAATTGGATTAAGGTGTGAAGAATCTGAAGGAACTTTTTGTTTTTTGTTTTTCTTTTTTCTCTTTTTGCTTTTTGCTTTTTCTTTGCTCTTAATCAATATTATTATTTTTGGATTTGTTTGTTTTTTCCTTTCTATTTTTTCCTTTTTTATGGTGGACTATCTCGTAATTGGATTAGGGTCTAGAAGAACCTGAAGATCTTTCTTCTTCCTTTTTTTTTTTTGTTTCTTCTTTGGTCTCGTGTTTTTTACTATTGGAGTTCTCCATTTTGGATTATAATTGGCTGCTCTACCAGTTGGATTAAAAGTTAAGAAGAACTTGAAGTTTTGGAAATATTGAAATGAGCAAGAAACCAATACCATCTGGCATTTCTGCTTCTACCTCTGCTTCCCCACCAGCTGGAGGACAACGTTTAATTCAGACAATGTTGAAGCTAGATAAGGAACAAGAAAAAATAACTTTACAGTTACAGATGATTATGCAAGGAATCCAAGAACTCAAGACAAAATCAGATATCATTGAACAAAGAACAGGAAATATTGAACAAAGAACAGAAAATATTGAACAAAGAATAGAGAAGACTGATGAAAAAGTTGAAAATATTAAACAAATGATGGTGAAGTATGAGGAGAGATTCCAAAAAATTGAGGAAGAAGGAAAACAAAGAGAGAAGAAGATTGGAAATATTGACAGCAGATTAACAGTGGTTGAACAAGAAAAAGGTGGGATGTTGAGGTGGGAGATGGAAAGGTCAGAATTTTACCTCAGATTTCAAAATATAGAGGAGGAAAAAGGAGAAAATTTGGCAGCAGTAATGATAGAAATTTTGGCAGAGGCTTTGGAAATTACAGAGGAAAAGATAATGGATGGAATAGATGAGATATACCGAGTCTATACAAGATATGCGATGAGAAATAAATTACCCAGGGAAGTCCATATTAGATTTACCAAAAAATCCATTAAAACGCAAATATTACAAGTAGCAAGAGAGAAAATACTGAAATACAAGGATAAAGAGGTTGTGGTTTTAAAACAAATACCTAGAAGAGTGAGAGAGATGAGAAGAGAATATCGATTTCTGACCAAAATACTATTGGAAAACGAAGTGAATTATAGATGGCTGATTCCAGAAGGATTAATGTTTACGTGGCAAGAGCAGAGACATAGAATTGACTCAATTGAGAAAGCAGAACTTTTTCATGCAGAATTTTTTGGAGGAAGAAGAGAGGAAGCAGAGAAAGAGGGTTCATTAATTGAGTTTCAAGATGAACAACTGGAGACTGAAAAAGAGAAAGGAGCAATAGGGGGACAGATTGATAACAAAGAACAGCGTGAAGTGAGATCCACGAGAGCTGTTAGACCTAAATATAAAGCATAATCATGGAGGAAAAAAAACTGATTACAATGAATATAAACGGACTTAATTCAGCAGTTAAAAGAAGGAAAACTTTTCATAAACTAGAGAAATTAAAATTTGATATAATTTGTTTACAAGAAGTTCACATTAAAAAACAACATGAACAATTGTTATTACAACCAAAATTAGGGAAAATATTTACCTCTTTGACTCAATGTAAGAAAAGAGGTGTGGTTTTATACATTAAAGAGGCTATTCCAGCAAAATTGATTTACTCGGATGAAGATGGAAGAGTATTAATGGTAGAAATAATGGACAATAATATAAAAATACTCTTGATTGCAATTTATGCTCCGAATGATAAACAAGAAGAATTTTATAAAAAGCTGCACATGAAAATAATTGGACTGGACTATGTTAATATAATTATGATGGGAGATTTTAATGGAATTGTGGACAATAAACTGGACTATATAGCAACAACAATAAAGCAAAATAGAAAGGCTCTCCCAAGGTCCTTTTTTAAAATGACAGATGAATTAACTTTAAAAGATATTTGGAGAGAAAGAAACGCTAAAGCTAAACAATATACTTTTTATTCAAATAGACATTTATCATGGTCCAGATTAGATATGATTTGGATCTCAACAGAACTAATATCTAATATTAAAGAAACAAGCATTGAAACAAGTACCTGGGCAGATCATAGCCCAATGACAATTAAATGGAAGGGACAAAAAAAAAAAAAGTTACAATGGCACTAAAAAAAGTGACATGACCATTTTTCACACTTATGACCATTGCAGCATCTCAACTGTCATGAAAGGCCAGGCGAGGAGCAGCACCCCTTGACATGAGTGATGTCGAGTTGGCCACGCCCACTCAGTCACGTAACCACCAAGCCACACGCACAACTAAGCCATGCTAACATAACCGGTTGTTAAAAAAACTGAATCCCACCCCTGCCTTCATAGCATGTTATCTGAGGAACCATCTTGTCACTATTTCAGTGATTTGTCCTATCTGGTCAGACAGAAAGGGACAGATCCCAAGGGCTTTGATTTATGGGGTCGAGGGAGAGAGCCTTCTCTGTTATTGCCCTCACCCTATGAAATAACTTGCCCCAGAGGCAAGGAAGCCATCAATATCCTGGTAATTTGGAACACAATCAAAACCTGGCTCCTCTGACTGGCCTGGGAGGGACTAACAATGTCCTGCAACTCTTGGGGTGGTTGCAGAAGTGGTATTCAGCAGGTTCTGATTAGTTCTGGAGAACCAGTCATGGAAATTTTGAGTAATTCAGAGAACTAGCAAATACCACCTGTGATTGGCCCTGTACCCATCTATTCTCTGCCTCCTGAGTCCCAGCTAATTAGTTGGGCCTTCTTTTGTTGCCCTGCACAGGAGAACAGAGTTGGAAATCAGGTTGGTGGGGTTGAGAAGGAATGGAGATTTTGCAGTATCCTTCCCCTGGAGTTGGGTGGGAATGGAGATTTTATAGTATCCTTCCCCTGCCACACCCACCACACCAAGCCACACTCACCAAGCCACGCCCACACAAGTGGTAGTAAAAAAAATTAAATTCCACCACTGAGTAGTTGGTGGCTTAAAGGTGCTTCTTCTGCCTTTTTACTTTGCAATTGTCCTTATTATTTCTCTTTTCATCTTGTTTTTAACTAGGACTTCTGTATGATTTATATATAAACCACACTAGGCAAAATAATGTCATGAATATAGAAGTTTGATAAAAAAAATGGAAGACATAAAGATAAAATAATTAATTATATAAGCTTACTTATTAACTAATTCTTATATATTGCTAATTGCTTATCTGTCTAATCTGCTTGTGGCCCTAAAAGGAAACATGGAAAGCTTCTGAATGAAAAGAGATAGAAAGAAATAGATAAAATAGATTTCATATGAAGACCCCTGTTTTTTTAAAAAAACAGCAATATAAAAGGACATATCCAGTGGTTTTGACAACCTGATCTACAGGGAAAGAATGTTCAATATATTGGATGTTAGTGAACTTGTCTTTCAGCAGAGCTGATGGAAGCACATTAGTTCTGACCTTAAAGAAAGCTCTCCATTATTTATAACGAAAGCCATAAAATAACAGGGTGGTTAGCTGCATTGGTTTCTATTTCTGAATCACTTGCTAGACTGATTTACATTCCACATTTGTGATGCATTGTATTAACCTTTTCATAGCACATGGATATCAGAAATCCTGGTCAGGCATTAGGGTTGCCTTGAGTTAAGATGGGTGGCCTATACATTTTATAAAAAAATGAATGAATGAATAAACTAACAATATTTTTAGACAAACCCTCTCCTTCCAAAGTATCAGCATGAACAAAAAGACTCAGTGCAAAGTGTAACAATTTAGTTAGCACATGGAAAACCATACTGTTTTATTCAAGACTATATTTCCAACTGAAATATCCCATTGGGTATGTTAGATCTGGGAGAGTGGGTGCAAGGAACGGAGACGAGGCATCGAATAGTGACTCCAACTCTTTATTAGTGACTTCAGAACAGAGCAAAATACTAGGGCAGCAGCAGCTCCTTTTATAGAGCTGGCTGCTGTCACAACACCCAATGTTTTGAGTTTGCCGCGCTGGGAGCGTCCAATCAGCAACGACCCGCTATCAGCCAATCAGATCAGCCAAAACCGACCAATCACAATCTGCTATTAGCGGGCCAATCAGAAGTGCAGATTTATGAGCCTGTCGTGGAAGGAAAACTATTAGAGTTGCAAGCTAATGAGTTCGGAACACCCCTCCCCCCTAGGTTCCGTCTCAAGGGTGGGGTGATGTATTCTCGCAGGTAGACAGGTCGTTTCACCTGCCTGCCTGATCTACGTTGCTCCATCGGTCTTTGGTCGGACTCTGGTTCCGGTGAGCTGTTCGTTAGACTCGGCAGTAACGGTGATCTGACTTCTCCGTTGGGTGACTCAGCGTTGTCATCTCTACTCCCGTCAAGGCTGTTATCTGGATTCTCTGGAATTACTGATGCCACTGTGCTGCTACGCGGTGAGATGACCATCTGTCCTGGCTCTTCTTCGAAAGGTGAATATTCCAGGCTTGGTCGCGCTGCTTGCTGAGTTTCGTGTACTGGATCAGGTACTAGTTCATTTTCGGCCCCTTCGATTTCCTTTCCCCCCCGGTTTGGGTTCCAGGGCTTGTGAAAGGGGCAGGTGCCAGCCTGAAACGTAACTGGTTGATGTGGCGCTTCCACAGTCTCCCATCATCAGTTTATAAATGGTAGGAACAGGGACCTGTAAGTTGAGTTATGGTAGCGGGGACCCACAATGGGTCACCAGTAAGGTTTTTTGCAAAGACCGGGTCGCCTACCTTGCACGTGTGAAGCTTGCTACTGGAACCCAGAGGCTTTTCCAGCATGTAGGCAGGGTGTAGACAGTTAAGATGTGATCGAAGTTTCCTGCCCATCAGGAGTTCGACTGGGGTTTTGTTTGTGGTGTTGTTTGGAGTAATATGTTGGAGGAGAAGCATCCTGGTTACCTTGTCGTGGATGTTCCCTTGTTCCATCTTGTGTAAGGTTTTCTTTATGAACTGGACCATTCGTTCAGCCTATCATTGGCCGCAGGGTGAGCCGGCGATGTTAAAGTGTGGCGTATCCCCAGTCTGCTAGGTACTGTTCAAATGCCAAGGCGGTGAACTGTGGGCCATTGTCTGAAACCAAGACGTCTGGCAAGCCGTGTGTGGCAAATAGTCTGTTTAGTTTTTTAACGACTGCCTCTGTGGTGGTGTTCTTCATTTTGTGGACCTCAAGCCAGTTGGAATAGCATCCACTGTTATGAGAAATGTATGTCCTTTTGTGGGTCCCACAAAATCGATGTGGATACGGGACCAGGGACCTCGGAGTGCTTCCCATTCAGTTGGTGGTGCTTTTGGTAGAGCTGGGTGTGTTTCCTGGCACTGTTGCAGGTGGCCACCCAGGTTTCTATTTGCTTATCTATACCTGGCCACCAAGCGTAGCTCCTTGCTAGTGCCTTCATCCACACGATGCCTGGATATCCATCGTGCAATAGTTTTAGGACCTTATGTTGTAGTCTTTCTGGGATGACGACTCTGTCTCACCATAACACACATCCCTTTTGGGTGAAAAGTTCTGTCTGCCTGTGTTTGAAAGGCTTGAAGGTGTCGTTGAGTTCGTTGTCAGGCCAACCTCTTTCTACCCAGCTGAGGACTCGTGCTAAACAAGGGTCTTTCCTTGTTTCGAATGTGATGTCTTGCGCAGTCAGCGGTGGTGAAGGGAGTGTCTCGATCTGTAGTACAGCTAGGGTAGGAGCTGGGTTGCTATGACTTCTGGTAACTGTGAGCGGCTCAGGGCATCAGTGTGGGGAATGGCTTTCCCCGGTCGGTGTCGCAGTTGATAGTCGTATGCAGCTAAAAACTCTGACCAGAGTGTCATTCTTGGCGATAAGATATGGGGAGTTGGTTTATCCCCCACCAAGATGCCCAGTAATGGTTTGTGATTGGTGATTATAGAAAAGGACCTTCCATACACGTACTCATGGAATCGTTTGATCGCAGCCACAATAGTGAGAGCCTCTTTATCTAGTTGGCTATAGTTTCTTTCAGTTTTAGATAAAGTTCTGGAAAAAAATGCAATGGGTGCCTCAGTGTCGTTTGGCAGGACGTGGCTCAGGATGGCTCCTACTCCAAACGATGAGGCGTCACAGGTGACATTTAAGGGTAAAGTCTCATTATATTGTATCAATGTGGCATCAGATGTTAAAAGGTCTTTAACTTGCTGAAAAGCTAGCTCTTCTCGATGTCCCCAGACCCAGGACACCTTCTTATCAAGGAGCCTATGCAGGGGTTCAGCAACAGTCGCCTTCTGGGGTAGGAAGATGTTATAAAAGTTAATAAGTCCCAGGAAGGCTTGAAGATCTGTTTTGTTTCTAGGTCTTGGGGCGTTTTTTATTGCAGCCACTTTTTTCTCAGTAGGGTGACTTCCCTGTTTGTCAAGAAGGTAACCAAGGAATTCAACCCTCTCCGTACATAGTTGGCACTTGTCCTTCTTGACCTTCAGGCCGGTGTCTTTAAATTTTTGGAGGACCATTCTTAGCCACTTTTCTAGTAGACTTCTAGTGGGGGCAGCTATCAAGACATCAAAATATGGCACGACCCCTTTTATGCCTTGTAGCAATCTCTCCATCAGACTTTGGAAGATGCCAGGTGCTACGTTCACTCCGAACTGGAGTCTATTACACTTAAATGCCCCTCTGTGCGTGACTATAGTTTGGGCTTCTGGGGTCTCTGCATCTACAGGCAGCTGCTGGTATGCTGGGCTAGGTCCAATTTTGCGAATATTTTCCTGCCCCCAAGGGAGTGCAGTAGGTGTTGGACCACAGGCACGGGGTAAGCGCTCTGCTGAAGTGCGTGATTTAGGGGGGCCTTGTAATCCCCCCAAATTCTCAAAGATCTGTCAGGTTTTATGGGGGTTACTATTGGGTGTGGTCAATCGGTTCCAACACGCCTTGGGCTATTAATTTGTTCAATTGTTCATCAATCTTTGATTTGAGTGCAAAAGGCACTCGATGGGGCTTAAGGCGAATGGGCGCAATATCTGGGCAGAGGTTAAACGATATGGGGATTCCTTGTACTTGCCTAGCTTCTCGGTGAACACTTCCTGGAATTCTTGGACGAGAGCCGCTTCCCAGTCATCGCTTCCGGTTTGGTTGATGCCCGCCAGTTCGATTCCAAGTGGCGTGAACCACTGCAAGCCTAATAAGCTGGGTCGATCTTTATCGATGACTGTAAGTGGTAGAGTTGCGGTGTGGTCTTTGAAGGAGACTTGGACGTGGCTGGTGCCAGCGACTGGGATCCTATTTCCTTGATAGTCCTTCAATATAATTCTCTGAGGGCTGAGATCCTGGCGACAGATGTCAGGGATCAGCTGTTTGAGGGTTTTCCAGGAGACCATTGATAGGGAGGACCTGGAGTCAACTTCCATAACACATGGACGATTCTCAATGGTGACCTTTACTCGGATCTTTCTTGCCTCAAGGGATGAAGCGTGGCCGATGGTGATGGTTTGGTGTGCCTCTTCTCATCTGGTAGAAGTGGCTGGTGCTCGATTTCTGTAGTAGGTTCCATTGGTTGCTTGGGCGGTCCGATTTACTGGTGGGGTGCCTGTTGTCTGCCGGAAATTATTTTTTCTTCGGTTTGGGCTGGACCCTCGCTTGCCTCTACAGACTTTTGCAATGTGGCCCCTGATTCCACAGGAGTGGCAGAGGACATCTAGGAATTTGCAGTCTGATCTTGGGTGGTTTCCCCCACATCCAGTGCACCGATATGAGGGCTTACAAGTCCGTTGATCTCGCTGATCTCGGTCTGACCTGAGTCTGTTGACCTCCTCTTTTTCGCTTTCTGAGGAGCATTCAAGATCTTCATGGTGGGTAGTCACTGTGTGCCTCTCGGAAAGGGGCGTAGGGTCACTGGCCAGTTGGCAGTGCGGTGCATTCGCTTGGTGCATTCGAGCTGTTGACCTCCTGGTTGCTTCTGCTGCAGTAGCATTGGCGATGACATCCACGAGGGCGATGTCCCCCTTTTCCATAATCTTGCTCTGGGTTGTGGGGTCTTTTAGACCCAGAACAATTCAATATCTCATGGCTTCTTCGAGGTTTGCAAAGCCACAGAGTCCCCCCAGGTTTCTGAGGTCCGCAATGAAGTCTCCAACACTTTTGCTTTCCTGTTGGTCCCTCTGGTAAAACTTGTGTCTCCTGATGAGTGTTGGAACCGTTGGGGCATAATGGGCCTGGAGAATTGGGGCAAGGTTGTCCCAGTCCATCATCTTGACTTCAGCTGGTTTTGCAAGTGCTTTTGCCATCTTAAAAACGGAAGGCCCGCAATGGGTCAGGAATACAGCTCGTTTCTTGCCAGGCGTAGCATCCTTCAGGTTGTTGGTCTCCAGGAACATCTGAAACCTGTCCATATACGAGTCCCAGTCTTCGTTAGCTGGGTCAAATGGAGTGGGTGGTATGGCGCTGCTGGTCATTCTGCTGCGATTGGTGCGCTCTCAGCCACGTGCTCTGTTTGCGTTCAATGAGTGTTCATTCAGCTCTCTTGTCTCCACATCCCACCCTCGTCGCCAGTGTTAGATCTGGGAGAGTGGGCGCAAGGAACGGAGACGAGGCATCGAATAGTGACTCCAACTCTTTATTAGTGACTTCAGAACAGAGCAAAATACTAGGGCAGCAGCAGCTCCTTTTATAAAGCTGGCTGCTGTCACAACACCCAATAATTTGAGTTTGCCGCGCTGAGAGCGTCCAATCAGCAACAACCCGCTATCAGCCAATCAGATCAGCCAAAACTGACCAATCATGATCCACTACTAGCGGGCCAATCAGAAGTGCAGGTTTACGAGCCTGTCATGGAAGGAAAACTATTAGAGTTGCAAGCTAACGAGTTTGCTTAGTTCGGAACAGGGTATACATCATAGTGATTGTAGTAGGACTGCTAGAAATTTGAATTGCTCATGATCTAATGAAGTGAAGCACCTCAGCTGCAAATCATCTAAGACCATTATGACGATCTTACTTCATTTTCTTTAGAACAGTCTCTGATTAACTGTCTTATACTTTTAGTCAGTAAAGTATTTTGTCTGATCAACAAAATATTTTTTTCAATTGAGATGAAATAAATAAAATAAAATTAAGACAGTTAAAAGAGGGGAGAAGCTATATAGAAAATGTAGAATGGTAATATGGAATGGTATGTAAAAATGAGCATGAACTTGAATTTGTGTCTGTACGAATAGATGTAACCCGGGATCAAGCTGCTTTCAAAAAAGATGTTTTATGTTTTTATGTTTTATGTTTTGTTTGTTTATGTTTGTTTTTAAAAATCAATAAATTTTTCAAAAAAATATATTTTTTTAATTACTATAATTATTTGCAGTCAGCCACATGTTCAAACTGGATTTGACATTGTTGTCCACCTATCAAGCCCTTCCTAATAACCTCGGATAGGCAGAGGTAGATTTATTTTATTTTTTTATTTATTTGATTTGTCAATCACTTACAAGATAATAGGTATAAGTATAAACATAATTTTGAATACATGAAATAGATAGATATAAGAAAAATGAAAAGAAACAATAGGACAGGGATGGTAGGCATGTTGGTGCACTTATGCACGCCCCCTACAGACCTCTTAGGAAAGGGGTGCGGTCAATAGTAGACAGTCTAAGGTTAAAGTTTTTGGGGTTTGGGGAAGAAACCACAGAGTCAGGTAAAGTATTCCAGACATTGATCACTCTGTTGCTGACGTCATATTTCCTGCAATCAAGTTTGGTACGATTAACCTTGAGTTTGTATCTATTGTGTACTCTTATATTGTTATGGTTGAAGCCGAAGTATTCATTGACAGGTAGGACATTGCAATGTATGATTTTATATATTATACTTAGATCAGACCGAAGGCGGCGTAGTTCTAGATTTTCTAGTCTAGAATTTCAAGTCTGATGGCATAAGTCTTATATAGGTACAGTGTCTTATACAGATACAGTGGTACCTTGATACTCTTTGTTAATTGGTTCTAGGAAATGTGACAAGTAGTAAAAATGATGAGTGCTAAACAAATGACACGACTTATCTCTGGACCCTTTGTTTTAGCTGGGAAGGACTCCCTGTCTGTCCCTTTTCCTATCTCAGCCAACTTCCTAGCACAGCCACTTCCTGTCCGCCCTCTGCAACTATCCCCTTCTTCCTTTTGCCTTCTGAGCAAGGTTCATTTCCTGTCCATTCTCCATGACTGTCCCTTTTTTTTCCTATTGCAGCACATTGAGTATAAAACAAACAAGTAGCAAACATTTTACATTAAAATGCATCCAATGCCAAATGTGTATTCTTATTTGATTAATGACAAGTTGAAAATCAAAATTGTTTTTGTCAAGGACCTTCATCACTTTTTAGAGGCATTTGTGATACTATCATACCATTCTCTGTGTATGTAAAAGAGACAGACACTCTCCAAATTCCTATATATACATCATCAATGAGTTAATATACAGTAGAAATCTCACCAGACATAGTATTTTTTAGGATTAGAACAGGACTAGAAACTTGAACTTTAGCTAGCTGGGATTTGAACAAAATTCTCTCTCTCTGCCTTAATTTAATCCAAAATTTTACTGTATTTCTAAAATAACATGCAAATTTAAAATCAATAAAGTGATTGAAAAAAAGATGTTCTGGATTTGGTGATTTTTTCAGTCAATGCTACAATACAAGACACAGATGTGCAGTACCAATGCAAATTACAGCCTCATCTTCTAAAATTTCAACAGCATTATCATAAATAATAGCTTCCAAATAGGCATTTCATTTATAGTTCACATGTTTTATTTAAGAAGCCTTATACAGCTACAATATAAAAATCTTCCATATTATATTTTTTATAAATGGACATGCCAGCTGCTGTACCCAGAATACTTGGCCATTATGTCAATAAAGGTAAAAAGCAGAAGGAATAAGTAAATTTTCCTAGTGTGAAAAATTACAGGAATATGCATTGAGCTGAATCTCAGATTTTCCATTTCCTTGGCTAACAATAACCATGAACAGAGGAACTCAGCCATAAATAACTGGACTAGCTCTGGTTTTATATTGTATGACTCAATTTACACTTCCATCTGGCTCCAATATGTTTTCAGAATTAGCATTAAGTTGACTGAGGGTAAATTGGGCATTCCTACAATATTTTCTCTCCTTCAGTGATTTTAGTCTGAATTACAGGGGTTTGCCTCTGCTACTATTTCTAAATGTTTAAAAGCAAAATTCTATGATGCTTAATAAAAATATTTTCCTATTTGAAAATATATGATTTGCAAAACAGTTTCCATTCTGCAAAACTGATACTTAATTGTATATAATACTTAAATGGATGTACTGGAATAAAATAAGTCCAAACATATGTACCACCCTCATCATAGTGCTAATGGACTGCCAAAGCCGCACATCCTAGCTTATAGATTGCAGATAACATCATAAATCCAAATGCATTGATTTTTTAAATAAAATTATTTCCATTATTCCCCCAAAATTGTCAGCCATTAGCAAAGCTTTAAAGCAATCAACAATACAATAAAATGGAGTACAGATAATGTAATTTTCAAAACTGTAAAATAAAATACAAGTGAAAACAATAAACTGATGCCATCATTCTCCATAAGCTCTCTAAATAATTCAGCTTTTAAAAGCTTACAGAAAGTCAAATATATCGGGTTAATCTGATTTCCAGGCAGATGCTGTTCTGCAAGAGACTGTTCTCCATAATGATTTTTTAAATATTTTACTTGATAAAATATTTGATTTTATAAAAATGAAATAATGTCAAAGAATAACCCTGAGCATGCTATTCTATGTGAGAACAAAAGGATGTAAGGAACCATAAGAACAGGCAAGCTTATTTTTGTGTGAAGTCCATTTCACTTTCCATTCAATCCTTTCCATAGCAAAAAGTTTTGCTTTGTGAATGGAGTGAGGAGGGCAAGTGACAAAAGATGCATCAGGATAGACACACTGTCCTGTGTCCTAACTACTTTTGGATGATATCATAGAATAAATACAAAAAAGATGAAACTGTACCCTGGCATCATGTTGATGTCATTGTGGCTACTGGCTTCATTTAATAAAAGAATACAAATTGTGGCAGATTCTACTTTTGATTCTGTTTTGCTTTGTATACAATTTAATGTTTAAGTGATTCTCAATGATCATCAGAGCCAGGACTCTGGAAGCTAACTAAGAAGAGAAGCAACCTAGAAAGAAGGAAACATTTCCTGAGAGTAAGAACAATCAATCTGTGGAACAGCTTGCCTTCAGAAGTTTTAGGTGCTCTATCACCTTTAAGAAGAGACTGGACAGCCATTTGTCTAAAATGATATAGATCTTCTGCTTGAGCAGAGGTTGGACTAGAAGACCTTCAACATCGCTTCCAACTCTGTTATTTCATTGTTCCTACTTTCCCAGAGATAATTCTTTAAGCAACTTTGGAATTCTGTTGAACAAATCCTGCTTAGCAGGTGCAATGCAGCCAGTAGGAGTATGGATTCAACCTAGTACTACTCATGGTCATACTTCAGAAAACCTCTCAGTTTCCACAAGCTCAAAATTCCAGTTGACAGTATATCTTTTTTTTTATGTATACTGAGAGTATTTACACCAAGACAAATTCCTTGTATGTCCAATCACACTTGGCCAATAAAGAATTCTATTCTATTCTAATATACCATTTTTCATTTGACTTAGCTGTACTAAATCTTATGGTAGGCTCTATATTATAACATAGACTGCACATGAAATATCAAAAAATATATCAACTTTGCAATTTGTTTGAAATCCTCCCTCTTAAAAAATAGAAATGCACTTTTAAAAAAGCCAAGGACTTAAGTTGGCTGAACAACCAGAACAAACAAGTAGGGAAGTGCTTGCATTTTCACTTTTGAAAGACCAGTATCAAGAACAACTTGATATTTTGCAGAAAACTGGTGCCTGGAAATAATTATAAATTATTTCCAGGGTTAATAAATGAAAAAGCCATAACTGGCAAAGAAAAAGATTTAAGTATAAAATGATAGAAATGCATGAGCTGTCCAACCATTTCCATGTGTCAGACAATTACAGTGGAGCTATTTCACATATCAATATGTCAAAGACCTTTCAAATATAAGTAGGCTTTTCCAAGCTATAAGCGTCAGGTGTCTTAGTTTATATTCAACGTGCAAAGAAATATACATTATTTAGTTATAGTATGGAATGAAATACTTGTGCTATTGCACAGGTATTTATGTAATACACAAGGCTACTAAGTTTGATGACCTCGCTTCCTGAATAACTGGTTACAACCTTAAATAATAACTGTTGGAAAGTAACAGTGAAAGGGAATTATAATCCTCCTATCCTATTTGTGTGCCTGAATACATTTCAGTAATAATGGCATAATCCAGTAGAAGTGATCTTATGATCTTACAACATTCAGTTGAAATGTATACATGATTAAAAGCAGAATGAGTTGTTACCTCTTCCTGCCTTACCTAATCTTTATTTTACCAGCAGTTTATTGGAATTTTAAGGTTAATTTGAGGCTCACTTTGTAGGAGGGAGAGGAACCTAAGAACCCTTGAAATAATGGTTCGCATGGGGATTTAAGCAGCATATTTTACTGTAAAGGCATGATTTTCTCACACAAGATTGTTGTTGTACAATATTAAGCTTCCATTCTACTTTATGATTATTTTTGTATTTCATTACCAGCAGTTGCGATTCATTTACTGTGGGGTAATGACTGTTCAAAGAACCTGATCAAAAATAGTTAACAGAATCACTGAAATAACAAAGTGACTCAGTACAAAACAACATGATAAATCAGCCAAACTGTAAATGATCCATCTGCTTAATAATATCCAAATAAAATACAGGAAATGACACTCTGAGTGTCTTGCTCCAGTTTTATAAAATACTACAAATTTTGTACAATTTTGAATTTAATTTCTGAATGGTCAAGCAATTGGGGTGATTATTGATTACTGCATATCTTACTTTAATCAAATTTCCAGCAAGATATTCACAAGGTGCAGTAGACATTAATATTTTTAATACCTTAACAGCCAAATTTAGATTTGGAAAAGGCTGTGTTAATAATTGGCCTATCTTTTGCTCTTTCTAGCACGAAGTCTAGAAATCAGAAATTGAATAGCTGATCACTGAATGTGAAAATCAATATCATTTCACATAGAATTCTGTCTTAAAGTTAATATGTCTTTATGAAGACTTTATGAACTAACTAAAACCTGTCAATCTTCTCCATAAAGGAATGCATCACTATCCTTCAATAACCACTAGAGAGATGATATGTTGATCGTGTTTAAAATAGCTTGAATGAATTCTCACACAATCCATTCATACAAGTTACTTCCAAATCTTTTATTTAGTCTGTCTACCTGTCTGTCTGCCTGCCTATCCATCTATCTATCTCATCTCACTCAGGGTGGTGTGCTGCTGGCTTGACCCTTGGCTCATCTAGTTCAGTCGTCTGTTCTGCAAGTAATCAACTAATTGCATAAGGAAGCCCACTAGTTAGTTCTTTACCACTATGGCTCAGAGATACATTTTAATTCTGTGAAGACAGAAGCAAAGAATTCATTCAGCTGCTCTGCAATTTCCTTTTGTCCTCTCAATACGCCCTTAACTCTGCCAAGGAATCAGTGATCTTCTTGGCTGGCTCTAATGCAGGGCTGTCAAGCTCATGTTGTCACGGTGGTGTCATGTGATGTATCTGGGTGCTAAACTGGGCATGGGCATGGCCAGTGCGCGAGTCATCCAGACCATGGCTGGGAGTTTGACAGCCCTGCTCAAATGTCTTTAAAAATCTTTTCTTATCTATCTTTTCACTCTAGCAATCTGCTCCTCAAATATTTTTGCCTCACTTTTTAAAAATTACTAATTCGTCTAGGGTATTTATGGATTCTTCACAGTTAGCCTCCTTAAGACTTTTCCTACTTATTGTCACTTTTATTTAGGAGTTACAGCTGAGTGTTCTCTTGATACATGGTGGAGAAACAATACTTTTACCTAATAAATCTCATAGATATTGTTTTCTCAGCCCCACATTGAAGCTTTTTCTTTCTTTCTTTTTCAGACAGCTAAGTAAACTATTTATCAAATCTTTTTATTTATTCTTAAAAGGGGGTAGTGATAAATTAAACCAAAATTCCATCAAGTTCTAATGGATGAGAAGATAAAGATGTGGGAGAGTGTTGTTTTAGCTGGAAGCTCTTGACTATAGGTGTTACTGGGCACCAGCCCAAAATATCCTACAAGATTACAGCGATTAATGATGGATTTAAAAACAGTAAACTTTATGGAGTCTGACATCCAGGAATCTGCCCTTGTTAGCAAATTCTCCTTGAAAAATTACTGTCATTTTCTTTCCAACATTTTCATCTTTATATTTTTGACTACAGTATAAAGCAAAAGAGAGTCAGTTTCATCTAGTGGTTAAGGTACCAGACCAATAGTGGGATTCAATTTTTTTTTACTGTGAGTGTGACTTGGTGGGCATTGCAAGGGAAGGATACTGTAAAATCTCCAGTCAGAAGTGGCATTTGCTGGAAAAAATAAAAATTAAAAAGGAAAGACCAGTCCAGTTTAAAAATTGAAAAGTTTTTACAAAAATCCAAAGTTCCAATAAAAAGAAAAAAAACCTTCAGGTTTAATTTGTGCTTAATCTCGCACTTTTATCTTCACTTTTAAATTTAATTTTTAGTCTTTTAGGGTGTTCTCTCCAGAAAAAAATAAGTAGAAAATTATCTCACCAAACTTGACACACTTTCTTTCCAGCTTTATTCCTTTCCGGAGCTGTAATGGCTGCCTCTCCGCCGCTGGAAAAATGGGCTTCTCCTGGATCTATCAGGGACTTTGCGATGTCCCTGGGATCAACAGAATGTGCCCTCCTCAGTCACCATCTCTACGGGATGGTTTAGGTCTGTTGGAACCATCCTGCAACAGAGATATCAGCAGCGATCTTAGAGCTTAAAGATCGCATGCTGTACCGTCACAATGCCAGGTCCACCCTCATTTTCATCTTTATGTTTTTGACTACAGCATAAAACAAAAGAGAGTTGGTTTCATCTAGTGGTTAAAGTACCAGACCAGTAGTGGGATTCAATTCTTTTTACTACCGGTTTCATGGGTATGGCTTGGTGGGTGTGGCAGGGGAAGGATACTGTAAAATCTCCAGTCAGAAATGGTATTTGCCGGTTCTCCAAACTACTTCAAATTTCCGCTACCAGTTTTCCAGAACTGGTCACAACCTGCTGAATACCACCTCTGCATCAGACTACAAACCAGAAAACTGTGAGTTCTAATCCCACCTTTGGCTTTGGCCCAGTATTGTCACTCAGATCATCTCTCAGGCTTGTTATTGTGATGAAAAGGAAGATGGCATATTAGATATGTTATTTTTAAAAACAATAAAGATGGGATTAAAAACATCTAACTAAATAAATGTAAGTATTGAACATACCAGTATAACATCATCCCTTTTTCTGTATATTCATGTATCTCTCTGTGTGTTCTGTAATATAAGAATATTAATTTTCATGGAAGGGTTTTTATTAGGGTTGATCCTTAGGTTTGAATTATAATCCAAATATTCATATGCGATAGATAGTTCAGTCACAAATTCCTCCTTCTTCTCCCACAACAGATCTCAAATTGAACTCACTGCAATTCAACTCTTACTCTACAGATAATGGGACTCTGTTTCACAGAGTCACACCAATGATGAAAAAGTAGAGAACATCTGTTGGTTCTGTGACTTTATTGGCACAAAGTAGATTGATTTTACATGTTTTACAATTGGATTCTGTGGGCATCTGGATTAACACTGAGACATTAATAAGATGTTCTGCAGGTCTTTCACTCCACATCTCCTGAGAGGCTTCCTCAATGCAAAGGTTCAGAAGGAGAGGGCTACCTTGTCATATTTGTAGTCTGCATAAGATTTAAACTCAGAGGGGTTAGAAACTAGAGATTTCCTGTGATGTGTCAATCAATTGGGTCTTGGAAGTGCTGTTGTCTCCATTGTGATTGATCTGCCTCATTTTTTTGTTCTGTCTGTTTTGGATCAAGCATCTGCCTGGGTTGTAGGTGTTATCCAGCTCAGTGAATCAGTTAATGATTGTTTTGTTGGAGTACAGACTTCAACATTTTCTGACTTTCATCTGTTTGCCTAATCTATAATTTCAATATTCTCCAAATAAAATATGTAATTAATTTAAACTGCTGGGTATTTGTAGTTTTTCTGCTTTCTTGCAATTTTGTGTTCTTTAATTCATTGATATAGTTGACATCCTGTTTGTCCTATGTAGCATTGTGTACTATCCAAGCAGTTAACTATATATGTAATATTGGTTCCATCTTGGTGGGGTGTGCAGTCTTTAGATTTGCACAAATTATTTGCTCTTTTTGGGGAGCCACTGTGGTACCACATGACTGGAGTAGCCTACTAGTGTGTCCCTATGCATTTTTTAATCTATGGAAGTATTTTGTTTTCTGTTTTGTTTTAGTTTTTTAAAAAATAAATAAATTAAGAAATCAGGAGGGAAATAGTTTTTGATATGCATAGCAGGGGTTCCAGAAATGCCCTTTGTGTCTGTAGGATAAAATAACAGAATCTTGAAGACATGTTACAATTTCTGTATACTTCATTTTGTCCTGAACAAAATAAGGCAAATTATTATGAGCTTATTTCTCTTTTTTCTTTCTTTCTCAGAAATAAGAAATCTCTTCTAAAAATTCCCTCTTAACAATTTTTCCCTAACATAAGTTCTACATGACTCTGGGTGGCTTACAACTTAATAAAAACAGTGTTATAAAAGATTGCAACAGTAAAATACTAAATTAGGAATTAGCTAAAATGGTGGGAGTATACAATAGGATGGAGATAGGATCTTATATTAAATCCAATAACCCTTTCCAGAATGGCATATCTGGACTCCAGGCTATCCAGCACAGCAGATTTTAAGGCCCTTTGGGAAGATTAAGAGGATGGGGGCAGAATTCATCTTGAAGAGTACTATGTTTGTGAGGTTGGGAATCATGACAGAAAAGGCCTCTCTTTCTAGATCTCCCCAGCTGGAGTTACCTGGCCAATGAAACCTGCAGTATGCCTCTTCTGCTGGCATAAATGGGACCAATTCCATTGAGGTAAGATGGTTTTTCAGGTAACCTGGACTCATTGCCATAAAGGGATTTATAGCTAATAACCAACACCTTGAATTGGACCCAGAAGCAAACTGGTAGCTAATGCAGCTCACATAACAGAAGTGTTATACAATCCAACCCATGGGGCCACTCAAACTGTTTGTGCAGCTCCATTCAGTGCCAGGTGTAGTTTCTGAATATTTTCCATGCCTTCAAAGCATGGAAAGGAGACCAGTAGAGCATTCAATGCATGCAGAAATTCCAGAATCTTTTACTTTTGATAACAGCTGGAGGAGGGTGATTAAGAGAGCTTTCATTTTATAGCCCTGCAAATTTCATTATGGTAAAATGAGTTCTAGCATCCTTCAGTTGTGGTTTTTGTTTTAGTTATAGATCTGTTTGCTTCAATTTGAAAGAAATAAATTTGTTTCAAATAATATCTGTCATAAATTATCTAAGTTTAATATACAGATATATTTTAATGATTCATTACTTTATAGTTTTTGGAAGCTATCAATGGTAAAAATAATCTTCTGTGCAAGTCCTAGGCTACATTTTACAGAGAAATAGAATCAAGATCACATGAAATGTCAATACCACTTTATAATACCTTGGTAATACCACACTTGTAATATTGCATTCAGTTTTGACTACCATAATATAAAAAGATGCGAAAGATGTTTAGGGGACTGGAGGATAAGACATATAAAGAATGGTTGCAATAATTAGGTTTTCTCAAATTTAATTAAAGGAATGACTTGATATCAGTGTTCTAATATCTAAGGGGTAGTAATTTGTTCTTATATTGTCTAGGGGATGGCTCCTTATATATCACTTCTTTGGTTTCCTTTTTTTTTAAAGAACTGTAACCATCAGAGGAGAACGCTGTAATTCCCGTTAGTCAAGGTTTTGGTGAGCAATTGTTCATGATTAATTTTCCCATGTTCTTCTTTTGTTGTACTTGTGTTTTGGTCTGTGACCGCAAATAAAGTATTATTATTATTATTATTATTATTATTATTATTATTATTATTATTATTATTATTATTATTATTATTATTATTATTATATCTAAGGGACTTCTACAAAGAAGAAGGGCTCAACCAGTGGTGAGATTCAAATAATTTAACAACTAGTTCACCCAGGATCAGGTTGGCTGTCATGCGAGGCGTGGCCCATCCTCATCCTCCAGTTCCACTGCATATGTGGGACAGGCCTCCCACAATGGCCAACCTGACCCTGGGTGAATTGGTTGTTAAATTGCCCACCCTCGCTATCAAAGTGGATCCTGGGTGCTCCCTGTACTGCGCTGTGTTGCAATGGAGAAACGATAAATGGAGCAGCCAGCACAATGGAAAGAGGAGCAGTAGGGAGAAGAAAGAGGGAAAACAGACTTCTCCTTCTCTCATACTGGCCAATCCATTACCCGTTTCCACATTGCAGTGCAGTGCCCAGGATCCACTTTGATAGCAGGGGGTGGGTAGGTTTTAATTTAACAACTGGTTCACGTGAACCAGTACAAACCAGCTGAATCCCATCACTGGGCTCAACCTATTCTACAAAGTACCTGAAGGCAGGACAAGAAACTAATCAATATGGAAACTAATCTATCTAGAACTAAGGAGGAATTTCCTGACATGAGAACAATTAATCAGTGGAACAACTTGCCTCCAGAAGTTGTAAATGCTCCAACGCTGGAAGTTTTTAAGAAGAGATTGGACAACCATTGGTCTGAAATGATATCGAGTTTTCTACTTAAACAAGGGATTGGATTAGAAAACCTCCAAGATCCCGTCCAACTCTGTTATTCTATTATTTTGTTAAGTTTGAAATAAAATAATAATTGTTGATATTTTATGATTTGAAACAATTGGGTAATTGTTTCTTGTGCTATTGCCACATTAAAAAGAAGTTGGTATTATTCTTTTGATGAATGTGAAGAAAAAGACATGTTTTTGGGTTATTCACAGTCTTTCAACGCTTGTTTTAATTTCCAGGAAACTCAGGCAGTATTATGATGATGGATACCGAGATCCATAGTTCAGAAAGTTAGGAGAGAAACAGTTTCTGTGACATTGCTATAGACAATGATCTCAATAACATCTTTAAGACAAGAAAAATGAATGACATGACTCCTCTTCGGTTCTCTGATGTTCTAATGAAATAACATTAATTGTTGGAGTCTTAACAAATTAAGGATAGTAATTTTCAAACATACTTTTACTTGTGAATGTGTAAGAAATAGTGACAAATGCTTCTTAGGTTTACTTAATTAAGTGATTCTTAATGTGTAGGATGCAATGTTATATGTGGCAAGATTTCATATAGTTTTTGGAATTTGTGGTATTGTTTATTTTTATACTAGACACCTTGATTTCCACCTTCAGTAATATGTAAGAAAGAAGTTCCCATCAAAAGACCACCCTGGAAAATGATATGTAAATTAGCCCATTTGAGATACCTTAATTCAAAAATTGTTGTGTTATGCTAGTTAATGATAAAGACAATGAACATTTCAGTAGTATATAGCTGAAGAAAAATACGATTGTTCATTTCTGATTTACCTTTTAAAACAATTACATCTCTTTCTCTATCCTTGTGTGCATGCATATGTATGCACTGTATGTGTAATATTCTTTTTAGGTCAATAATATTTATGACTGAGGGGGAAGAAGGATGAAATGTGTTTATACTGGCAACTGCTTATCCTTTTAATGTATTCCTAACACACCTGCCAATCTGGTTGCAATATTGAATCTGCTTTATGGTTCCAGATCAAGCAGGAGTCAAGTTGTTTCTTTGGTGCTGCACATATGAGGGGCACTTTTATGTGAACTGATCTTTTATTTGGCTACCAAAGACTAACACTGC
Organism: Hydrophis major; assembly: GCA_033807585.1. Classification (NCBI taxonomy): domain Eukaryota; kingdom Metazoa; phylum Chordata; class Lepidosauria; order Squamata; family Elapidae; genus Hydrophis; species Hydrophis major. The sequence continues at coordinate 47,759,736 of CM066333.1, read as the reverse complement.
TTTGTATTTTCACAAAGCTGAAAATATTAAAAGCCTAAAAATAAATAAGATGAAATATTACTCTGCAGAAAGGCTTTTTTTGGAAGAATAAATATGTAATTGTTTGTTGGCAGTTGGGTTATAAAATAGTAGTGGGGTAAATAAGCAGGAATTGCTTCTTTCTCTTGGTCTTCTGAAGAAATCTATTTTTTTCTTGATAGACTGTTTTTTAGGATATTTCTTAAAGTGACTCACACTTAGCCCTTGATCCTATAATCAGCTCCGTGTGGCTGAAGTCTTTGAATTGTTTGTTTTCATTGAGCCATGAAAGGTATTCTGTTTTATCTGCATCCCACATGCTGACAGTGTTATATTATAGTTTGTCTCTTTCCAGAATAACAAGGAAAACTATATTAAGAAAATATATAGTGACAAATCTTAGGAGTGAGTTAGAGCAAAAGCATGTAAATAAAGACAAAGGAGGTGAAGAGCAATTAATACTTTGGTCTCTAAAGAAACTTAATACTTGGAAATGTTTGAAGATTTATTTATGCTGGTCCACATGAAGTTGCATTTATTATGTTCGCAGGAGAACTCTTCTACAAAGTGTGGATTTGTTTTAATAAGATGCCATTGAATAGGATGGTCAGTTTTAACATTTTGGATCAACATTGAATATTTCATTTACCATTTTGGATTATCTTTCAGTGAGTATCTTATATCAAATCCAAGTGGTAAAGTGGACTTCCATTTATTCAAAAGGAGATCCTTGTCATGTCCCATCACCAGCAACCCTCATGGCCACTTTAATATTATTTTAGACTGAGGAAGTTGTGGGAGCCAGAAAGGAAATGTAAAGCCAATAAACTCTGTACATTCTCTTGAATTGATGGAAAATGTTCTTTTGTTGAACATTGTGGACATTAAAGAGTCCCTCTTTGGGGAATATGGGCAGTTCAAAACTGTGAAAAACAAATTTGATTGATTATATTAAGGATTTTATTTGACTGTTCATTGAACATCATTTTTAAGTATAAGAAAATAAGTAATTTTATGTTTAAGCATTGATTTATACACATGTGCACACACATATAACTTAAAAGAAAAGTTCTTCATCTCCCATGACTTCATTTGTTTTTGTAAATTTGTTTTTAGTCTACCAAGCTAAGGGGACTTGTGGGTCACCTGATGTTGTAAGCATATCTAAAGAGTTCTCTGCACAAATCACCTTTTCTGGTAAAGTTTAATCATTTTGTTTTAAAATGGTTGTTCAAATTAATTTGAATTTCCTAGTGCTGTATAACATATAAATATCGTAGAGCAAAATCTGAGTAGTGTATAGAGAGAGCTTTGTTAATATGATTGTATACACACATGCACACACATGCCATAGACATCCAGCAAAAATGAGAATGATGTCATGCATCATCACATCAATCACCTAATATCTCCTCCTTTTTCCAGCCCATGGGTGTCTATGACACAAGCACATTTTAATAATATCCAAAGGAAATCTTAGTTCAATGATTTTTTAAAAAAACCTGCCTTTGCCAGTTATTCTTGGAAGAAAGTTAGCACTTGAGTAAAAATTTACAGATTTATTTACCTGCAGGATAATTTCCAGTGTCATAAAGATTGCTTTGTTCTTCAACCACATTAAATACTATCTGAGATTGGGTGTCATCCAAATATGACTTACAGCTGCAACTATTTTGGGATTGGTCTAGGGATGGTGACATTTGATAAATGAAGCTAAACAATGAACATATTTCAGCTTTTTTCAAACACAGAAAAGAAAATGACAGAAGATAACTTTTCAAAGAGATTAATGATTCTGGCTAGGTATGTAGCTTGCTATTAGGGTAGAGAGCTGGACATTTTTATGATTATTGAATTAGTTACTAATGTCTCATACCATAAAAGGTACTTAGAATATTTAAATTTTAGCTCATTTCTACCTCTTTTTCAAGGGAATTGTGCAATTTTATTATTTTTTATAACTTCTATACCAAGCTATCCAATGTGAATGCCATCAATAAGAACAAATGATGTATTTTTTTAATTTCACATTTTAAAGGAGAACTTCCTAGTGGCTACAGCCTTGAGACTGTTATTTTAGTTTTACACACACACACATGCACACAGAGAGTGGGGAGAGAGATGTAGTGAGAGAGAGAGAAAGAGGAGAGAGAAAGAAAATGAGACTGGGAACAAAATTAACAACCTGTGTGAAAGGAATAAGGAAGATGACATTTATGGAGTTATACAAGAACTATTGTCTAGGTAAAAATGGAAGCAACTTTAAGTAGATTTAGAAGTGGTTCAGGCAGATACCTCCCTAATTCAATGGATTATAAAAAGGAGGAGTTAAAAAACAATTAGACTTCCAAGTTTTTAAATATAGCCAGTCTCAATAAAAATAGTAGTAGGAAGCCATGATCAAAATAAATAATCTCATGGTGATATTTGGTGACATTCCTTAGGAAATGAGAATTGAAGCAAGTCATAGATCAAATGCAATAGGCAGGGGCCACCAGGAAACAATAGTCCTAGATATAAGGGGCGGGGGGGGGGGGGTTGTAAAAAGTTTTTTATTTTTTTCACATTTTAAAAACATCTTTTTAGTGGACAGCATGATTCCAGGTTTTCACATTTCCATACAAACATGACCTTAGTTACATATTCATCTTTCACATTTGATTTCATATCCCATCATTACATTACACATTTTCTATAAATTTCCTCAAATACTTTTCTCAGACTTATTTTATATATTTTCTATTCATTTCTTAACCTATTTCTATTTACTTTGAATAATTCTCATATCTTCATATTCATTATACTTTATACTTTAATCTGTCAGGTTTGCAATTTCATCGCATATTCTTATTTCATCATTTCAAAACATTTCCCCGATTGACTGGAACTGCTCACTCGGAAAGGAGGGTAACAGTACTGTCTACTCCGAACTCTTAAATATAATCTATAAAACTACCAAGATCAATTATATCAAAAAGAGAGATCCAGTAGGATAAAGAAATTCATACTCTACCTGCCCAGGTTCCAACTTATCTATAAATGTTTCAGTTCCTTATCCAGGCCTGCTTATCAATTGAAAACGATTGAGCCAATCCAGTGGCCTAAAAAGGGACTGCTGGTGAGAGGCTGATAAATTATCTAAAGCAGCTGGATCAAAGTAAAACTTCCTGACATCTCCTTTCCCAAAGAAGTATACATCATTACTCAGATCTGGCTTCCAGTCACTTTCCTAACCACTCTGATGAGCCAGATGGGACAGCCTGTGACCAGGGTTGCAACAGATGGGAACAATTCCCAACCATCCACCCATTTAAACTAAGCATATTCCCCAAGCATATTCACACACAAATGCCAGGTATTCAATATCTTATTAAAAATTTAGAAAAACAGAGTTGGAAGGGGCCTTAAAGTTCTTCTAGGGGTCTCCAACCCCTTGCTTAGGCAGGAAACCCTACACCACTTCAGACAAATGGTTCTCCAACCTCTTCTTAAAATCTTTCACTGTTGGACAGTTTGCAACTTCTGGAGGCAAGTTGTTTCACTGATGAATTGTTCGGACAGTCAGGAAATTTCTCCTTAGTTCTAAGTTGCTTCTTCCTTGATTAGTTTCCACCCATTGCTTCTTGTCCTCCCCTCAGGTGCTTTGGAGAATAGCTTGACTCCCTCTTTTTTATGGCAGCCCTGAGATATTGGAAGATAGCTATCATGTCACCTCTCGTCCTTCTTTTCATCAAACTAGACATATCCAGTTCCAACAACTGTTCTTTATATGTTTCAGCCTCCAGTCTTTTAATCATCTTTGTTGCTCTTCTCAGCATTCTTTCTAGAGTCTCACCATCTTTTTTCTATCATGGTGACAAAAACTGGATGCTGTGTTCCAAGTGTGGCCTTAACAAGACATTTTGAAGGAGTATTAACACTTCACCTGATCTTAATTCCATCCTCTGTTTATGAAGCCTAGAACTGTGTTGGGTTTTCTGGCGGCTGCACCACACTGCTGGCTCATATTTAAATGATTGTCCACTAGGACTCCAAGATCCCTCTCACAGTTACTATTATTGAGCAAGGTATAACCTATACTATACCTGTGCATATTTTTTTTTTTGCCTAAATGTAGAACCTTGGTTTTTTCACCATTGAATTTCATTTTGTTAGACAGCGCCCAATGTTCAAGTCTGTCAAGATCCTTCTGTATCTTAAGCCTATCTTCTGGAGTGTTGGCTATTCCTGCTAGCTTGGTGTCATCTGCAAATTTGATAATTCCCCATCTATCCCCTCATCCAAATTATTGATGAAACTATTGAAGAGTACTGGGTCTAAAACAGAGCCTTGGGTACCCCACTGCATATGTCCCTCCATGTAGATGCAGTTCCATTGAGGACTACACATTGAGTGGGGTTGGTCAGCCAGTTGCAAATCCATCTGGTGGTGATGCTGTCTAATCCACATTTTTCTATTTTATCAAGTAGTAGGTTATGATCTACTTGATCAAATGCCTTACTAAAGTCCAAGTAAATTATATCAACAGCATTCCTCTGGTCCACTAATTTTGTCACTTTGTCAAATAAGGTTAATCTGGCATGATCTGTTTTTGACAATTAGGGTTTTTTCTTTTTCATTCTCTTTCTCTTCTTGCCAGAAAAAAAATGCAGCAAGACTGCAGGGGTTGTAATAAACACATTTCCATATATCTAGTGACTACATGCTTTCACAACATAGATTTAACAGTGGCCATCTACTGACCAAAGAATGACTTTGGGACACAGGGAAGAGAAACACAATGAAGGAAAGTGCAACTGAATCTATAGCAGGAATGTCAGAAGGCTGAGAGACTCAGAAAAGACCCTCCCTGTTTTCTTGGGCTGTAAAGGAGATGGAAGGAGAAATATACTTGCAGACTTCCAAGAGTATAAATGTAACTTTACAATAAAATAGGATTAATTCATTTGGTCATGTTTCCTTTCTGGTCCACTTTGTAAGGCTGACATTATCACTCAATCTTGTGTATATTCATAGATATTATACTCTCTAATTGCAAATGGAGACGCAGGTACTCTATTTTTTTATCAACAATTGTTGTTGTTGTTGTTGTTGTTGTTGTTGTTGTTGTTGTTGTTGTTGTTGTTGTTCTTCTTCTTCTTCTTCTTCTTCTTCTTCTTCTTCTTCTTCTTCTTCTTCTTCTTCTTCTTCTTCTTCTTCTTCTTCTTCTGTTAAGAGACTTTCCAATGGAAGCCATTCCATATTATCTGTCCATAGCAGCAGTGACAAGCAGGTATCCAGCATTATCTATTCAAGTTGCTTTCCGGAAACACAAAATATTACAACCCACCTATCACTTCTGCCACTCATATTGTCCCTCATGTTAATCTCTAGAAGTTGTAACAATCCAGCTTCTTTCTTTAATCTTCAGCCTCCTACCAATCAACCAATGGCTCACCTACTTTCTGTATATCACCTTATCATGTTTTCAAATTCTTTCTCACATATCTCCTCCCTCATTTCTATCCTGTGGTTTCAGCAGAATTAATTTCTTCTCCTATCACTTTGTCTTCCAATATAAATGCTTTCCATTTATGGGACATCTTTTAAAATATGTTAATGGCTACAAATATATATTTTATCCTTATTTTAAGAATGCTTCTGGCACACTAGCTAAACTCAATGTCATTTTTTTTTGTCCTGCACTAAAGATATAGCTTAATATCATTAAATTCTTAATTGTTTTTACTATATATTTAATCATTTAAGCTATAAGCATCTTATGCCACAATTAGCATCTGAAAGCATATTCTTAGATTTTACAATATAAATTGCTTATTTAGCCTAGGCTTCCTCATCTGTTGAAATTTTAATTCCCAAAATTCCACTCCACTTCAATGAAGAGCACCAGATTGGTTAAGAATGATATGTAGTTTATTGTTCTTTGTATCATGGATTTTAGCAAAGATAATCTTATAATCTTTTACCTCAGGCCAAGTCCGCTTTAGGTTATTTTGAAAAAGGATTTTCATCCACATAAATAAGAAAGGTATGAATGCATATAATGGCAACCAAATTATATGATAAATTGTCATTTTCTCAAGAGTGAAATTAAAGGAATAAAAATGAAAAAGTACAGCAACTGACAAAAGAATGGAATGATGTGCCTGAAGTTAGAGAAATCCATCTATTACTTTTCTATTTCCTACTCTTCCTTTGACCTAAATTTTAGAAAGCTTAACACACCTCCCCAGAGAACGCACTTAAAAAAAATAAGATGGCTCAAATTACTCATTTTCTCATAATATAAATCACTTTTCAGCTGTGGACAAGCTCATAAATCTAGTTGACACGTGAGTAGCCAAAGTTTGATCATTTTAGGTTTATTAAGATCATCTGACAGATATATAACCCAATCGAAACAAGTTTAAAATAAAATATTTTAACCTGTTATTTTAGACAGTGCTATCATAAGGCTTAGTTTCTTACAATAATAAACATTGAAATAAATATTGTAAATGTTTTTATGGCAATTTAACTCAGGTATACTTTTTAACTGCAGTCATTTATGGAAAACCACATTAAGTTTAAATGCTTTTGTCCTTTCTATAATGCCAAATGTCAAATAATGCCAAATATCAAATAACGCCAAATGTCAAATAAAGCCAATCTAGTCCATTATTTTGCATCTCAAGTGGATTAATAAACTGCATCATGAAATCTATGGTATACAAACAGGACAGGGGAGTGATGTCCTTCTTCTTCTGATGCAGCTCCTTAGATGCTCTATTCTGTGAGAAATTAAATTTTGGATTTGGTATACTCCACAAAAGAATATAGGAAGATAATATACAAATAGCCAATTTAAGCTTCTGAATGTATAAATGCATGTGTCACTCATGCAATTGGGTATTGTTTGTTTTTACTGCATTGAAAAAAATTACCTTAAATATTAATATTGTTTCACATCTATCTGCTCAGCATTTATTTTTGCTAAGTCCTGTACATCCTTTTTTATGTACCTCACAAATATGTCTAGTTTTTCACTTGAAATTATTGGGTTTGCTCCCTCCCCAACTTCCAAATTTTGCTTTTACTTTGTATTTTTTAACATAATGAAAGAAGAAAATGGATGATTATTAAATTCAGGACTTGACAGCAATTGTACCAACTTAAAAAAATTAAATGTAAGGATAAATTAAATAAAACATTTATTCACTGTTGAGGACAGCAGAAGGAGTTTTCAACATCCAAGTAAATAATGGTCAACAAATTTAAAGCAGAATAGTAACTTAACCAATTTTGTAATTATTGCCACTAATAGCAAAGCATCAACAATAATAAATGAGGCAAGTTTTCCTTCTTAAAGGAGATTATGGATTCAGCAGTGCACAAAAGCAGTGTCTTCATTTCCTACAGATGTTTTTGACATTTTCAATAACAAAAAATAGCTGATTATTTTAAGCATTTCTGTTCTATTTTTTCCTATCCTTGTTTTTGCTGAAAAATAATTCTTCTACTATATATAACATACCCCTACCAGTCTTGATTCAGGCCTGAATTTGGGACAGAAACAGCATTAGTTGCAATTTTGGATGATAAACCCATGCAAGACCAAGTGTCTCTGGGTCTGGGGTTCGTTGGTTCAGGGAGAATTACCACCTTTAGTCTTGAATGGGGTGGCACTACCCCAAACAGACCCTGTGCGTAATCTGGGAGTTCTCCTGTACTCACGACTCCTGTTCAAAGAGCAGGTGGCATTGTGACCAGGAGGGCCTTTGTGCAACTGCGGCTTATGCACCAGTTACGCTCTTTCCTGGATCAATGGTCCCTACTCATAGTCACTCATTTCCTGGTCACTTCCCGTCTTGATTATTACAATGCACTCTACATGGGCTGCCCTTGGAAGCTCCAGTTGGTGTAAAATGCAGTGGCCCACATGGTTTTATGCAGACCCCAGTGTGCACATGTATCATCTCTCCTGCAGGAGCTGCATTGGCTGCCAATTTGCTTCTGGGTGCAATGCAAGGTGCTGGTTGTCACCTTTAAAGCCCTTCACGGCTTGGGTCCGGGTTATCTGAGGAAAAATCTCTTACCAATGACATCTACACAACCCATTAGAGCGAGGAGGCAGGGAATGATGCAGGTCCCATCCCTGAGGGAGATACACCTGGTGGGACCTAGAAGAAGGGCCTTCTCTGTGGTGGCTCCATCTCTTTGGAACATCATTCCCCCAGAGATTAGAATGGCCCCCTCATTAATACTATTCCAAAGGGCACTGAAGACCTGGTTTTGACAGAGAGCCTGGGGAACCCAGAGAGGGATGGAATCCATCAAAAGGCTAGTGTGACCCGCTGTCGTTGGGGTGGGGGGTGGGTGGAAGTTGGTTTTTGTTTCGTTTTGTTTTTTGTTTTCCTAAATTTTGTTCTATTGTTCTTTACTAATTTATTTGATTCTTTTTGTTAGTTCTTATTGTTTTATTTTTATTTTTTGTTTTAAATATGATTTTACATTGTGTAAGCCTCCTTGAGTTGCCATGGGCGAATAGGCAGCAATATAAATCAAATTAATTAATTAATTAATAAAATACACAAAAATATACATATTTCCAGACATTTGTACTTAGTGCTTTGCAAAAAGTATGGAGTGCTGGCAAAAGGCAATAAAAATTAAGAGCAATCATAGTAGGACAAAAAGATATTTCTTTGATTTACAAACCATAAGGGACATAAAACAGGCAAGGCCTGTGCATTTTTTTTCTAAGGGTAAAGTCAGTTGTCCCAGTATTTTAAAAACTAATACTAACTAATACTAACAACTAACATCTCTTCCATTAAATCATTCAGTATGAGGACAATGATCAGTTATTTCAAAATTAAGAAATATTAATTCATGTTTCATGTCAAAAAGGAAGTATTTTGTAAGCAAAATAATTTGTTGAGAAAGTAATTTAGGGAACCCATTGTTTCTATAGGAAAACTGCATGAAATATATCAAATACTACGTTAGTATAACCCCAAATTATATTTTGAGTCACAGAAAAGTACTTTCTCCATACTTTAAAAATGCATATTAGCCCCATTTTTGGTCATTCCAATTTACTGTACAAACAAAGAGAAGAAGCCTTAGACCTCTAGAAGTTATGCCATGAGGACTGTCCATATGTAGAACATGGTGTTTGACACTATGGAAATGGTCACGCTTACAGGACAATTCTACCCCAACCTTGATACCAGTGGCAATCAAGTAGCTGATCTGATATTTTATTGTTTGCCCACCATAAAGGTAAATTGGGAAGTTTTTTTACCATTCCAGCCCATCACTGTTTATTAGTGATGGGCTTAAGGGACATATCCACACACTTCCTCATGCCTCAAGGCCTCTGAAATAGAATGTCTGTACCTTTTGTCCAGAGAAAATAGCCAATAGAATATATATATTCACAACAATGTGCATCACAAAATAACCTTCCAATAACATTGTTGAAATTAGTAAGTGAAAAATCTGGTTAAAGTGCAGATCAGGGCAGTTCAGAACATTTGTACTCCAACTATAAGAAGTGTCAAGCTAATCCCATATTTTACAAAGTGAAGAAGGATGGGGTTTTTTTTAACTTCTTTTTTTTTAAACTGGATAGTCCTTATTTCTCAGCAGACTTTTTAGCATCTTCTATTTCCCTATAACCAATGAAATAGAGAGATAATATTACCCTTTTGGAAAGCAGAAGCAGCAACTGGGTTTAAATTTACACTTTTAAAGGAACATCAAGCATAAAATAATGTAACATTCATTTCTGATTTATTGTTTGGGGCCATAAGCAGACTTGAACATTTCTGCCACCAGTGTTCTCTTTTTCTTTCAAGACAATTACTAACCAAAGGAGTTAAATTCCAATTACAAATTGGTTTTTTTTTTCTCACTTGTCAGACCTCCTTGGGAGATAACTGTTAGGGATAACATTGGTTACCTAACTTAATTTGGGTAAAAATAATATATAAACTATGTTAGTGAGTTTAAGTGTGTGTATCACTTTAACTGCAAAACATGTATTTTGGGTGCGGTTGTAAAATCACCATAAGAGGGAGCAAGAGAGCTCATTGTTAGCTGGCTTTTACTGTAGTAGCTGACAATGTTGGATTGATGGTGATAACTGCGTGTTTTCCCTGCTGTTGCTGAAACGAAGAAAGGGGGTTTGATTTTCTTCATATCTCTGACTGCAAAAGAGATATATTGCTGGACTGATTATTTGTAAGTTTACTGACCTCTATTTTCAACACTGGACTTTGCAACTGATTAATCCCTGGATGGACTGAACTAGTTTATGACATATGGACTGTTTTGACTATGCTATAACTCTTGCTGGAATAAAAAACTATTTAACTGGCACAGTGTATCTGTCTTACTGAGTGTAAACTACAACAACGTTTACTTAACATCATTTGCCTACCTGCTAGACTGCCGTTGCACGTTCTGCTAGGTTATGTATCCTTAACACTGGTTATGGGCCCAGGTGCACAGTCAGACTAACCAGGATATCACAGGCTTAGATTAAAGTGAGAGTTTGTGTAGTTACACAATACTGTAAACAGACAGCTGTGTTTTATTAATTATAGTTTAATATCCAGATAAAAGATGGCACAAGTCAATTTACAAAGTTTACAGTCTCTAATATCCAATCTGGATGGAACAAACTATATTTCATGGTCTATGAAATGTAGCCTACTTCTACGCAGAGAAGGTTTGTGGAGTATAATTCAAAACTCACCAGAAGTAGATGCATGGGATCCAGAGGATGAGGATAATGCCCAGAAAATACAAGAATATAAACTGAAGAATGAGCAAGCTCTCTGTATAATAGGACTGACACTCTGTGATGAGCAGCTTGTGCATATTCAAAGAGAAGAAACAGCTGCCAAATGTTGGGAGAATTTAAAGAAGATTTATGTTCGAGACAGTGTAGGAGCACATATAAATCTTGCACGGAAACTGTTCAGAACACATCTTCAAAAGAATGGAGATATACTGAGTCATATAAACATAATGAAGATAATTTTTCAGGAACTGCATGAAAAAGAACTTATCTTCACAGAACTACACCAAGTTTATATAATTTTATCTTCTTTAGATAATAGCTATGATGACTTTGTAAGTTCACTTGAGGTTCTGCCAATAGATAACCTCACATTAACTGACATTACTGGCAGATTAATTGAAGAAGCCAGGAGAAGGCTTGAAAGGGATCAACTCAGAAGGGAACAACCACAATGTGAAGAAGAGAAAATATCTTTGTCAGCCTATACAATTAGAAAATGTTTTAATTGTGGAGGAAAAGGACATTTGGCTAGATTCTGCAAGAAAGCAAAAAGCCAAAATGCCAGCCAGAAAGATAAAAGGCATCAAAAGGATAAAAAATGCATAGAGTTAGCCATGTATAGCAATGAAACTGTGAATAGTAATTTATGGGTTGTAGATAGTGGAGCATCGCACTGTATAACGAAAGATAAGAAAAGATTTGTTAAGATGTCCATGAGTTCACAGAAGATATTGTTAGCTAATGGATGGAAACTGAAAGCTAAAGGTCAAGGTATATCATATTGTTCTTGCATAAGAGAAAATGTAAAAATGTTATATGTACCACAACTTAAGTTTAATTTGCTTTCAGTTAGAGTTTTGGTTAAACTAGGTTATGTAATTATCTTTAAGGGAGACAATTGCATAATTGAAAAAGAAGGTAAAAAAGTGACTGCAACTTTAAGAGGTGAATTGTATGTGCTAAATGATAATTCATCAGAGGTAGCTAACACAGTTTATAATAATGTTAAACCTCATGATGAGTGCATACATTTGTTACACAGACGTTTGGGGCATATAAATTTTAAAATGCTTAAATAAACGGTAGAACTATCTAAGGGTATAAAACTGAAGCCTTGCAGTAAGTATTTGCACTGCAATGCATGCAGTCAGGAAAAAGGCAAGCAAATACCAGCAAATAGAGTTAATGGATTTAAAACAAAGGAGCCTCTAGAGGTCGTATTTGCTGATATTATAGGTCCTAAAAAACCAAGTGTGGGAGGTGCTTGTTATATACTAAGTATAATGGACCATTATTCCAGATATGGTTTCTGTTATCTAATGAAAAGCAAAACGGAAACATATCAAAATTTCTTTAATTGGCTTAAATTTGCAGAAAGAAAAACTAAAAGGAAGTTAGTAACTTTTATCACTGATAATGGTATGGAATTTATAAACAATAAATTCCAAAATAAACTGAAGATGGCAGGTGTTGAACATAAAAAGTCTGCACCATATAGGCCACAACATAATGCCTTTATAGAAAGACGAAGCCAAACAATTCAAGCAATGGCTCGTACTATGCTGTCAGATTCAGGATTACCTGAAACTTGTGGGGAGAAGCAATAATGTGTGGTAATCATATATTGAATAATGTTGTTAACTCAACAACAGGTGAATTACATGGTGGCATGGTAGAAAACCTGATCTAAGTTACATGCACACATTTGGAGCACCAGCATGGGTGCATATTCCTACACAACTGAGAAATAAGGGGCAACATAGGGCTAAAAAGTTATTCTTTGTAGGTTATAAATCTAATCACAAATCATACAGATTCTAGGAAAAAGGAACATCTGGAGTTTACTGTAGTGCTAGTGCCAAATTCCTAGAACATGTAGGATGGGAAAAACTGGAACAAGATTCAATAAGGAAGTAATTATAAAAACCTACAAAAGACCAAAAGAAAAAATCAGTAATAAGAAGAGTACAATTAAAGAGGAAGAGCATATAGGACCAGAACAGGAATAAATACCAGAACAGGAAGAAATAGATAATCAGGAACAGGTAGAACATGAAAGTCCACCTGTAAGTCCTGTAATACCTAGACATTCTACACGTGTAACCAGACCATCTGACAGGTATCAAGCAAGTATAGTTTGCCAAGTTAGTAAAGTTCCAACTACTGTTGAAGAACTTAGGATGTATCCTGCAAAGGAACAGGAAAATTGGCATAGAGCAATGGAGAAAGAATTAAATTCATTAAAAGAAATGAAAGTTTATGAAAATGCTAAATTACCTCCAGGTGAAAAATCCATTGGTTGCAAATGGATATTTAAGTTAAAAACTGGTAAAAATGGGACTGTTACCCATAAGGCTAGGTTGGTAGCTCAAGGATTTAATCAAACTGCATGTGATTATGATGAGGTATTTGCACCAAATTTAAAGGCAATAACCTTGAGAGCAGCTTTAGTGTGAGCAGCTAAGAAGAACTATATCATAAATCACTTAGATGTAGAAACTGCCTATCTGCATGCACCATTGCAGCACACTATATATTTAAGAAAACCAGTAGGTATAAAAGATGATAAAAATAATAATGACTGTTGGAAACTGAATAAAAGTCTCTATGGATTGAAACAATCTGGTTATGAATGGAACCAATGTATTGTAAAAGAGTTAAACAATATAGGATTTAAAGAAGGTTTAGCTGATCCATGTTTATTTAAAAAACAGACAAATGGTACGGTGTCATTGTTATTGTTGTTTACAGATGATATTGCTTTAATTACTAAGACAAATAATGAAGCTACTGAGATAATATCATTATTAAGTAAGAGGATAAAATTAAAGCAATTAGGAGAAATAAGACAATATCTAGGATTGACAATAAACAAAACCAATAGTGGATATAAGATATCACAAGAAGATAAAATTTACCAATTGCTAAAAATGTATAAAATGGAACTTTGTAAGCTGAAAAAACTCCAATGAGTCAGGAATTTTGCCATACTGATGCTCAAAGTTCAAAATTTGATAAGACTATTTATCAATCATTAATAGGTAGTTTATCATATATAAGTAATTGGTCAAAGCCAGACTTTGCCTATAGCATTAATCAATTGGCAAGATTCAATGCTGAACCCACTGAAAGACACTGGCAAGCACTAAAGTGTATATTAAGGTATCTTAAAAAGACAATGCACTATGCATTGTATTTGGAGCCAAAAGATGATTTGATTTTAAGTGCATATGCTGATGCAAGTTTTGCAACAGATATAAAAACTAGAAAATCAACTTCAGGCATGGCTATACTATTAGGTAAAACACTGATTGGTTGGAGGTCAATTAGACAGCAGCACATAAGTATGTCCACAATGGAAGCAGAATTTTCATGTCTATCTTTATTATGTACTGACTTAATTCTGTATAAACAGTTATTGTTAGATATGGGAGTAACTGTTAAAAATGCCATTGTAGTTTATGAGGACAATCAAGCAGCCATACGGTTGGCTACAAATATTGCTGTAAAAACTAGATCTAAACATACTGACCTGAGATATTTGAATGTAAGACAATCTGTAAAAAATGGTTTAATGAGATTGGAATATTGCATGACTGATGAAAACATTGCTGATGGATTTACAAAAGCCCAAGATGCAGTCAAGCACAAAGAAAATTGTGAAAACTATTGGTTGAAATTGTAAATAGATGTATATATTATTATATTACCCAAAAGGGGAAAATGTTAGGGATAACATTGGTTACCTAACTTAGTTTGGTTAAAAATAATATATAAACTATGTTAGTGAGTATAAGTGTGTGTATCACTTTAACTGCAAAACATGTATTTTGGGTGCGGTTGTAAAATCACCATAAGAGGGAGCAAGAGAGCTCACTGTTAGCTGGCTTTTACTGTAGTAGCTGACAATGTTGGATTGATAGTGATAACTGCGTGTTTTCCCTGCTGTTGCTGAAACAAAAAAAAGGGGTTTGATTTTCTTCATATCTCTGACTGCAAAAGAGATATATTGCTGGACTGATTATTTGTAAGTTTACTGACCTCTATTTTCAACACTGGACTTTGCAACTGATTAATCCCTGGATGGACTGAACTAGTTTATGACATATGGATTGTTTTGACTATGCTATAACTCTTGCTGGAATAAAAAACTATTTAACTGGCACAGTGTATCTGTCTTACTGAGTGTAAACTACAACAACGTTTATCTCACATCATTTGCCTACCTGCTAGACTGCCGTTGCACGTTTTGCTAGGGCATCCCTAACAATAACGAATTGACATCATTAATGTACCAGGCTGATAGTGAATGTTCAAGGTTATCATGACTTCTTGTGGTGTCAGTTGGGTTGATGTTCTTGTACTTTTGGCATGTATTGTTCTCTTAAAGTAAGCAACCAGTGCTAAACAGCTGCTGTGGAATGGTTACCTTTATGGGACTATACTTATAGGTAAATAATGCCACTGAAAATAGTTACAAATATAAATGCTATGTAATTCAACATCCAAGGAACAGTGAGCACTCATCCACTATTGATAGTAGTATTATCCATTTTCTCTTATGGAATAGAATGGGATAAATTGATAGCAATGTTGAATTGTAATTGCCACTTTAAAATTATGTATTTAGTTTATCAGATGATTTTTATTGTGTATTTCTCCATGTCATATTTTAATAGCACATTGCATATGCATTTTAGTAGATGGTCTTGTTTCTGCATAAGTGTTTCAAATTCTTTCATTTGCTTTAAAAATAAATCTTTTAATTTTTTTCAGTATAATATGATCAGGGTGGAATACGTTATGGCAAGTTCTTTTAGATTACTACTAATTGGACTGACTACAGATGCAGCAAAGTCACAATTAGCTTTTATTTTTATCTTCTTTCAGTAGCTGGGGCAGAATTTTATTGCAAAACATTAAATATATTGTTTTAAAAAGCAAAATTATTTATATAACGGCAATCAAACATACCAGCTGGAATAGCAGATTTTCCTGTTTAAAAGAAAATTGAATAGACAATACCATCTAGAATAGGTTTTCAAAACACTCCTCCAATTACTTACTTTCCTGGATTCTGCAATCTTTATACTTATCTTCCATGTTTTAAAAGTATGCAATATTTGTTAGATTAATTTCAACTTCATATTTCATCTCAATAAATTTAGTAACATAAATATTTTAATCCTTTCAGAAAAATGATTTCTGCTTGGCAAGATCAATTCTGTGTGCTATCAACTACCAGTTCAGAGGAAACTGATCATAAAATTGAGCATTGTAGATATATAATGCTAAACTGACTGAATAAATAATAATTATAATTCTTACTTTGTCAACTTAAAAGTTTATATGATTAGTTTAGTTGTGTCCGACTCTTGGTGACTTTATTAGGCAAGTGGTCTCTATCAAACACAGGTTTTTTCAATTGTTGGATGTTCAACTTTGCATCAGGTTTGATGTTGTCAGAACTGATGCCAGTGTGTTCTTTGCTTGACCATTTTTCTTTGTCCACTAACCATTCCTAGCATTATTAATTCTCCAATGAATTTGCATGTATAACATGGCCAAAGTAAATCAGATGTAGTCTTATGATTTTAGCTTCCAGAGATGTGTCTAGTTTTATATGATTTAACACTTTTAGATATTCTGGTTTCCATGGTATACATAGTAATTTGTGCCAGCACAATTCAAAGGCATCAATTCTTCTTTGATCAGCATGATTAATTTAATTAATGATTAATATCAACACATTAAAAGTTTCGACTATTTGATTATTAAAGTTTAGTTTAACTTTATTCAATTAGTATCACTCCATTAAACAGTTATGTGAAATGATATGATTGGCTTTTGTATCATTATGAAGGAGTAGAATGAACAATATGACCAGAACAATAAATGAGTTCAGTATCTAATTAAATGATTATTGGATCAATCTATTATGAGTAAAAATTATATTAATCTTTTTACTTACAAAAAACCCTACTAATTTATCACTTTTCAGAAGGAGAAAGGAAGCAAATCAAATAAATAGTTAAAAGAAATTGAATGGGAATGAGACTGTAGAAAGAAAACAATTATATATACTGAAGTCTGTTTGCAATAATTTGCTATAGAATTTCTAAATGTCTTCCAATGACACTGGTTATTCATTATAGTAATTCTAATAGATATGATCCTGCTATTTATTAGACTTAACTGAATGCACATTTAGCTGTATTCATTTTGTGCATTACTCTTGTTATGTTAATTTGGTCTCTCAGAGCAACAAGGATGCATCACAATGCTAGGAATCTCTGTGCTGTAGTATCAGAGTTTTGTCCTAGAATAAAAATCCTCTGCTTGAATGTCCTTAGTTATGAAGCCCATAGAATAATATGGACTACACTAACTTTTAGTCTAAAATACTTCACAACTTGTGGGAAAAAAGACGTAATGAAAATGTTCCTTATAAGGATAACTGAGTTCTTTTAAACAGTTTCATATCTTTTTGCTTTTTGTTAATTATTTTTTATTTTAATAATTGTTATCCTGTAGTTGTTTCTGAATTGGTTTTAGCTGATCTTTGTTCTGCCAACTGAATATATTATAATTTTACATAAACACATTTCTTGTATTTATTATCATGAAGGGCTAGCCATAAATTTACAGTTTACATTATTGTGCTATGGATGGTAAGGATGAAATGTATATATTCTAGATAGACTCTTCTCTGTTAGGGAACTTTGTACCTCCAGGCAAAATACACTCTCAATATTAATAGTAATAAAAGAAATACAAAATATATATAAACAATGTTTTAAAGGTAGATACTTGTTAATATATAATAATCCAGTAACAAGTAAAATTTCATGTAAGCTGTTTTCTGTTCAAGTTTTAAAAACTAGTTTTAGTTTTTTTAGTTTTAGTTTACTTTATTGTCATTGCACCTCGTACAACGAAATCAAACACCATCTTCAGTGCACATCATGACCATGACCATGAAAATAAACACACAAATCCTTCCCCATTCACACATTGAACCAGAAACCCCCGACACCACACCAACACTGCACTATACAGCAGAATTCAAAAGAGCTACTGCCCTGGGATAGAAGCTGTTTTTCAGCCTATTTGTCCTTGTTTTTATTAATCTGTACCATCTGCCAGATGGTAATAGTTCAAAAAAAGGGTTCCCAGGATGAGATAGATCTTTGAGAATGTTTTGAACTTTCTTAAGGCAGTGGGAGCCATAAAGCTCTTCCAAAGAGGGGAGAGGGCAACCAATGACATTAACCCTCAGGAGTGCTTTCCTATCTGCCACTGTGCAATTGGCAAACCATACAAAGGTGCAGTATGTTAAAATGCTATCTATGGTGCAGCGGTAGAAGATCACCAGCAGTTTTTCATTCAGTTGTTTTCTGAGAAGTCTCAGGTAGTATAATCTCTGCTGGGCCCTTTTGACCATAGCTGCAATGTGGGCACCCCAGGTCAGGTCCTTTTTTAGGGTAACACCCAGAAACTTAAAACTGGCCACTTGCTCCACTCAGTCTCCATTGGTAAACAGAGTCTGTATGTCTGATCTGTTCCTTCTATAATCCACTATAAGCTCCTTGGTCTTATTGGTGTTGAGGACCAAGTTATTGTTTCCACACGACGAAAGCAACCGGCCCAACTCATCTCAGTAGGCAGACTCATTCCCACCCCAGAGATAAGTCCCACCACTGTTGTATCATTTGCAAATTTAGCAATAGTATTACTAGCATGAGTGGTAATGCAGTCATGCACATAAAAAGTATAGAGTAAAGGTCTCAACACACAACCGTGTGGCGTACCAGCATTAAGAATAAGAGCTGAAGAGGTATGATTACCTAATCTGACCCTCTGTGAGTGGCCAGACAGGAAATCCATTATCCAAAGGCATATTGAATTAGAAAGCCCAAGGTCCAGAAGTTTAGACACTGTGTAAGAATTGTGTTAAACGCAGAACTAAAATCCACAAAAAGCATCCTCACATAGCCCCTCCCTGCTGTTCTAGATGAGTCAGAGCAGTGTGAAGAGTGATGGCTACAGCGTCCTCTGTAGATCTATTTTTTCTGTATGCAAACTGGTGTTTATCAAATGTATGTGGAAGACCAGAAATGATGTGCCAGCAGACCAATATCTCAAAGCACTTCATGATGATAGGAGTGAGTGCCACTGGTCTGTAATCGTTGAGGTTATTGATAGGGAACTTCTCTGTCAGTGGGACAATGGTGGAAGCCTTCAAACAAGATGGAATAGTGGACTGGGATAAAGACTGATTGAAGATCATGGTAAAGACTCCAGCCAACTGATCAGCACAGTCTTCAAGCACTCGGCCAGAGATATCATCAGAACTGGCAGCCTTTCTAGAGTTCACAGCCCTCAGAATGCTCCTCAGCTCCTGTTCCTCCACAATGAGGTGAGGGCTACAATTGGCTGGTAGGCCACATCTGCCTCATGTTATTGATATAAAATTTATCCTCAATCTTCCTCTTATAATCAGTCTTGGCCTTCCAAATACCTTTCTTCAGATTATCTCTGGTAGCACTGTATGTTGTCCCATCAATGGACCTAAAGGCCTTGGTCCTGTCACGCAAGAGGCGCTGGACTTCCTTGGTCATGCAGGGTTTCTGATTGGGATAGATCTTAATAGATTTATCCACAGTGATAGTATCTGTGCAGTGTTTGATATAGTACAGAACAGTTGCAGTGTGCACCTCTAGGTCAGGGTGGTAGAAGTTGTCCCAATTTGTGTTCTCAAAACAATCCTGAAGTTGTTGGGAAGCATCTTCTGGCCAAGATTTCACTGTCTTTATTATAGGTAGAGCCTGTCTCCTAAGAGGGATGTACGCTGGTGCTAAAAGCAGTGACATATGGTCTGATTGTCCCAAATGTGATAATTGTATAACCTTATAGTCATGTTTGATGTTGGTATATACTTTGCCCAATATGTTTGCTCCTCTAGTAGCACACTTAACATGCTGATAAAATTTAGGGAGCACTTCTTTTAAATCACTTTGATTAAAGTCCCCTGCTATGATATGCACAGCATCAGGATACTTATTCTGCTGATTACTAACAATGTTATACAAGAATCCCAAAGCTATGGTAGTATTGGCATCAGATGGAATATAGACTGCAGTAATCAAAACCACGCTGAATTCCCATGGAAGATATCAGGGTCTACATTTAAGAGTTATATACTCCAGATTCATGGAGCAGTGGCTGTCTACAGTCTTTGTATTGATACACCAGCTTTTGTTCACATAAAGGCTTGAACCTCCCCCTTTGATCTTGCCAGAATCTCTACTCCTGTCCTGCTGGTAAGCTATGTAGCCTTCCAGCCCAACAGCTGCATCTGGAATGAGTGAATGAAGCCAAGTTTCTGTGATTAGCAAAACCCAGCAGTTCTTGATGAATTTAGTCTTTGCAATCTGTAGTGTTAATTAATCCATTTTGTTAATCAGAGATCTTGCATTGGTAAAAAATATACTTGGAATTGATGGCTTGTGTGGAAACTTACTCAGCCTAAAGAAAACCCCTGCATGGCATCTTCTCTTCTTCTTCTTGTTCTTCTTTCTCCACCTCTTCCTCCTTCCTACAGGGATAGTGATCCATGGCTTCCCCAGGGGCCTAGCTGCCTCCTTTGTTATGTTATGAGAATGTATAAAATCATCCGTAAGAGCCTTTTCACATTTCAGTCCAATTTGTAACAAGGCTTACCAGCTATATATGCTCCTTGCCCCACAGGATTCAATCAAGGAAAGGATCCAAAACACACACAGAATCATACACACCATACGCTGAAAGAAGGAGCGGTTAGCCACAGCATCCATGTGCACAGCCATCTTGAAAACTGTATTATTATTATTATTATTATTATTATTATTATTATTATTATTATTATTATTATTATTATATTAAAAGACTGTATCATGGAAGAGGGGAGATAAAAGCAATGGATTTTCTTTTTTTTCTTTATATTATTGTATAAGTTCTTTTGCAATTTACATGTCAAATGATTAATTGTATTAAAATATATACTAAAATCAAATTATGAAGGACTATACTACAGAAAACAATGCTGCTGCTTAAATGTCAAATCTTTTCTTTAAGTCAAGAGTAGGACAAGAGGAAACATAAGCTTTTTAGAGATGAAGCCTTAATAAACAAACCTGAAGATGAAGAACATTTACATAACCAGCGAGAATGCAATTTTAAATCTATTCCATTGTGGCATCAGTAGTATTATTTGAACACATCTTAAAATACTTGATGTGCTTCAATAATAATCCCTCTGTGAGGAGGTGGATGGATGCAAAATGTCATAAATAAATAAATAAAATAAAATATATAATAAAATATAAAATAAAATAATGTTGACATGAGAATTACAAAATGTGAAGCCCAGAGAGGAGAATCATTACCCAATCTATTTTCTATGGAGTGGCAGTGAAGCCTCAACTTTTTTTCAGTTGAAATTAAATTGGAACTCGGACTATATAAAGAAGCAAGAATTTATATTGGTAAAGAATAAAATTGGAAATTTGTATTCCTGACAGCTGAACCTCAAACTGGACTGGAGTATATTTTTTCCACTAGTATTACCATGTGTTGCCAGTGTGTGCCAAAAATCACAACTCTTCCTTCAAAAAGAGCCACCCAGTCAGTCAGAGGAGACCCACATCTTATGTTTATTTGTACTACGCAGATCTAGGGATTATTTCCTTCTTAGCTGATGAAACCAAGGCTGGGTGCCAAGAAGCAGTTCTTCCCATCATTACCATTTCAGTTTTGCATGACTCTTTATGACCTAAATGGCACAATCATATACTTAACAAATTTCAAAAGAAGTTGATTGTTTCCTCACGGTGAAGACAGATAGAGAAAATCCAGCTGAGTGAATCAAATATTCCAGATTTCAGGTCTTTTAACTTCAGAGGCTAGTAAGAGTCAATTGCTGGTCTGCAGAGTATTTACAGTACTTACATAGTTCTAACACAACCTTGGCAAATCTCATATAACAAAATACACAAACTTACTATTTTCAGTAGAAATAATAGTTGTACATGAACTACATATGAAATTTTCTAATATATCTGTCTTATCCTATCCTTTATTGATTATATTTTTAACTTGCCCAATCAATAGGTTTAGATATAGAGTAGGTCTGTTCATCTTTCAAATTATTCAGGAGACATGTTTTAAAATATGCAAATAAAAAGTACTACACCACTTTAAAGCAGCCACATCTTTTTATGGGTCTCTATACATGATCATTGTGATTGTTTAAGTGTCATTCATTAAAGTATAAAACAATTAAAATAATAGAATACATAAGATTAAGTATTCATGTGGGAGAGAAGATGTTATATTTTGGATAAGTAAGAAAAACAATCAACCATTTCTATTATCAGACCATTATTACTCAAGGTAAGGGAAAAAAATTTGGGGCCCATTTTTAAAATGAGTTTTGGAAGATGATTTAAAAAAAATCCCTCCAGATTTTTTAAAGCCAAATAGACAATTTTATTTTGCTTCCTCCCACAAATTAGTAAAAAAGTTGTTGTTCTGTAGAAAATCACCATCAAATTTGCACAAAGGTATAGAAGTAAATTATATTGGATGTGACAGGAAATATGAAAATCTCCTCCTCTGTTCTATATGCACATTTGTTTTGTGTTTTCCATCTTCTGACTAGACCTGTGTTATTAAGCATTATCCAGGAACTGATAATGTACTCGATGATAGCTGAAGACAACAACAGATTAACAGTGGTTTACTACCTCAGAATGGAATAAGGCACAAGTGTTCTAGAACTGAAAATTTTAAAAGTTTTATTGCAGAAATAAAATCTGCAGAGGAGCATGGTGATTGAACATATTCTTTTTTTTTTTAAACAAATTTTTATTAATTTTAAAGATAAAACAACACATCATTAACCATTAAATACATAAACACATAAAACCTCTTAACATTGTAAATCCTTACAAGTCAAACAAAACATTATTTTTATACAGCATAATTCCAATTTATCCCATCTCCATATGGACACACAAATATCTTTCAGCAAATTTCTCATTATTTCTCTTTACTCCTATTCAATTTCATTTCTCTTCCATATTTATCCATTTTATAGTCATCATATTCTTTTCTTTCTGGCTTGTTTAAATTATTCTCATCTAACATTCCTCCAAGGTTTTATTGATTCTTTTTTCCTTTTTTTATAAAAAACAAATTTTGTTAGTTTTACCATAAACACAATACACAAACATACAAACACAAAACATAAACAAAACTAAAAGATCTTTTCTGAAGGTTGTCTGTTCCCGGGTTAAAACTCTTCACACAGACACAAATTCAAACATCATATTCAACCCATATCTCCTTCCATATCTTATTATCATTTTCTTTTTTATATATATATATAAAAACCATTTTTATCAGTTTTATAAAAACAATGCACAAAGAATCAAGGCATAGCAGCTTATAAATTCTTTTCTAAGAAAAAATAATAATAAAAGATCAATAAGGCATAACATTTCCAGATTATAATATCAATATTTCATATAATATTAACTTCATATCTTGTCCCTACTTCTCCTTTCCATCCAAATTATTTATTAATTAAAATTTTATTGCCTTTTATCAATATACAAAATCCAAAAAAAAAAAAAACATATATATCCTTCCATATCTTATTACCATTTTCAACAACATTCTTTGTCTGTTCTATTTCCAATTATCCATTCATCTTTTTTTTCTTTTACTATACTTCTCCTGTACACCAATTGGAGTAACATCTATAACTCATTACCCTAACTTAGAAATACTACATATAGCAATCTTTCTTGGGATTCTGTTTAAAAGATTCTAAAATTACATAATAAATTTTATATTCTAAATATACATATAAAAACACACTCTTATATACCCTCCAGAATCCCTCTTTTAATCTAAATTAAATTCACCCATTGTCTCTAAATAAACTTTTTTTCTTTAGGTCTTGCTTCCCCCCATTAAGGCTTCTCCTCCCCCCCTTTCTCTCTTGCTTATTCTTCTCCTTGCCCTTTCTACCCCTTTGCTTTTTTCCCTTCGCTTTTCTTACTCCTTTTCCTTTGCTTTCTAACCTTGCCTCCATCTTTTCGCTCATTTTTCTCTCTTTTGGTTGTTTTTATAATTCTTAAAATCCCCTTTTTCTTATCCTTTTTCTCCTCCTCTCCGGAAGGGACCCATTGTTCATCAAAGATGGCTTCTTCTTCCTCTTCTTCCTTGTCCCAGTCCTTCTGCTGCGTAATCAACTTTTCAACAGAACATAACGCCATTTCTAAGAATTGAAACAAAGCACCCAAAGTATCTTCTTTTTTATATTTTTGATATTCAATCTCTAGTTCATCCATAAACGATGCCATTATAAAAAGGGAAACTTTTTCCAAAACAACCACAAGTATTTTTAATCAAAGACAATCAAAAGCAATTAAAAAAAAAAAGTTCCAAAAGTTAATACTTTTCTTCCTTCTTCTCTTTCTCTTTCTGGATTAATTTTTATTCAAAGAGGTCCAATTACCATATATCTTCCTTTGGGATCCACAAAGATGTTCTAGACAATCTCCTCCTTTTTCAGCTTCTGCTCCAATTTTTTTTCTCCCTTCCCACTTGCAATGACAATTTTAAATAATCAGAAATCCATACCTCCAGCAAAGATTTTCCAATTTCTTAAATTTTTCAATGTCCAAAAATCCCTTTGTCTCTTAGCTTCAACTTTCAAAGCAATCCACTTTCAATGTCTAATATATCCAAATATTTCTGCTATTTCCGTGGGGTGGGAGAGTAAAAAAAAAAAAAAGTTCCCTTTAACAGCTTCTCCGCCGCTTTTCGCTCTTCTTAGGGATACAATGTATCCTCCAGCAATTCAAGCAGCTCAATTCCAGGCAATTTAAAAGGTGTTACTTGACCCGGCTCAGACAGAACTTTCACTCTTCACACTTCCTCCAGCACAGTTCTTACCCGGTTGCTGGCTTCTTCGTGGTGGCCATTGCTGACCGCCGCTCCACCGCCTTGGGAAAAAGGGGTTTTCCCGGAGAAGGGGGGGGCTGCGACACCCCCACCTCCCTATCCGACTCCCCTCTCTCTTCAGCTGTCCCTACAGGGCAGCCATATCCCCCTGACCCATCTGGATCGGGGGTACCTCGACGGCTAGCACAGCAGGAATCGCGAGCTGTCGCGAATTCCTGCTGCCCCGAAGCCACGCGAAACCGGAAGTCCCGGTGATTGAACATATTCTTGAATAGAGAAATTCTGATTTCAAGTCAGTTAAAGAATCTGGAGGCATGGGGTGGAAGGCTATTCTGTCTGGGTTAATGACAAAATATGGTTTGACATAAAACAGTTTTCCCTAATGCTGTGTTCAAATATTAAGACATATTGCGCACTTCTGTCGAGGATGGACGGAGACTGTGATCGTGCGTGGCTTTGATCCGTGCTTACTCTGTTGGAGGGTTCCCTATGGGACTGAACCATCAGACCCACCTTGGAGGGGTGGGGAAAGAGGGGGAGACCACCAGCTGGGTTGAGGGGAGTCGCATCTCACCTCCCTGGCTTGGTATACTCCCCTGGAAGACAGAGAGAAGTGGCAGTTTTGATGGCTGCCCCGAAGATAGGAAGCTACCGGGACCTAAGTGTGTGCTGGAGAGGTGAAGTGGTGAGCGGCATTTATCCAGACAAGAGAAGTTGAACCTTTTGTTTAAATGACCCCAAAAAGCAGAAAGAAAGATTCCTCGCTTGAGAGTACAACAGCGGCAAATAGAAAACAAGAGGACAATATAATGTAAATAAAAATCTGGACTACAAAAGAGCTATAACAAAATTAAGGATGGAATTGGGAATAATAACCTGGCATTGGATAAAATGCTGAACTTGCTTGGAATTGATTATACTTTTTTAAAAAAAAAAGCCAATGGTTGAAATGCTTGAAAATGAACATTAATATAACTGAAAAAGGGGGGGGGGGAGAACTTTGAAAAGTGGAAGTGATATAGAATACCACCTAATGGTACAAGGCATTTTTTCCTGGATAACTTTATGGAAAATTACTGGTCTGTTAAATGTATGAATGAGAAAAGACATGAAATAAAAGACTTTAACATAACAAGATCCCCAGAAGCTTAAAAGAAAAAGGGGGAGATTGCAGCAAGAGGACAAAGGAAGGCAATATCTGGGGACTGTTGGGGATTGACTGTGCAAAGGAAACAGAAGGACCAATAAGGAAAAGAGATATAAATGGGGTCTCTTGGCAAGGATTACAATTAACTTTAATAAAATAAAGAATAACACAATTGATTAAAAATGGAAGAAGCAAGCAAATAATTTAAGTTGGAACTGCAAACTGTGAAAGAAATGATAAAAGAAAGAAGGGGTCTATTGGATATACTGGCAGAAAAAGTAATGCAATTTATACAAAGGAATTCTAGAGAGGAGGAGCTTAAGGAAGAGGAAAACAGTCAAGATGGACATGAAGATTCCTTAAGATACCTTAAGATTATCAGATAATTATATATGAGAAAAATGGAAGGTGGAGTGAGTGATATTAAGAGGGTTCTATTGTTATTAATCCTTTCATATATATATATATATATATATATATATATATATATATATATATATATATATGTATGTATGTATGTATGTATGTATGTATGTATGTATGTATGTATGTATATGTATATGTATATGTATATGTATATGCATATGCATATATGAATATACATATTCTAAAATATGCTAATGACTATTTAAATGATATTAGGAAAACAGAGAATATGATGATTTGGGTGAAAACCTGGTATTAATTATGTTTAAAAAGTGTGAATTAGGGTTATATAAAGCTATAGGTTGAAATTGGTCAAAGGGAAGTAAAAGGGGAAATCTGTTTTTATTTTACCTTTTTTCTTTGTGGTATACATGAAATAGAAAATACAATTGATTATACAAAGGATATTAGAAAATAGAAAATATGATTAACTAGAAGGATTATGTGGGAATGTAAAATATTTATAATGAATGAATTATATTATAATCAAAAGCAGGGGAATGAACATTTATTAAAATTATATAGGTAAATTTTAGAAACAAAGAAAAAATATGAAAATTATATGAATATCTCTGGAATAGATATAAAATATATTGTAGATGGGAGGATATACCATGTGGATCCTAAAGGTATTAATCTTACTTTACTTTTACTCATTTTTTCTTTCATTGACTGTCTAATTATATATTGGTCTTGAGAAAGTTATAGATGTTAACAATACATAAGGTAACATAAAATAGGTGGAAAGCTGAAAATGGAAATAATAAGGGATAAAGAATTGCAAATATACTTGAGGATGAAATGATTTTGATATTGAATTAATGAATTGAAATATGAAAGGGAAATTTATCTAAAGATTAGTAGAATTGATAATAATTTGAAGTGATATTAATTAAGAAAGTTGAAAGTATAACTATAACTATGTATAAATATTGTAATCTGGAATCACGCTGCTCACGTGAAGAGATCTGTAAAAAATAAAAATAATAAAAACTTTGGAAAAAATATTAAGACATATTTATTTAATTTATCTTATACATATTTAACAGGATCATCTTATTAGTGAGAGGGTTGGCATATACATTAATAAATAATTACAGCATCAATGATTTCTTCAGAGTGTATGTATAGAAATGTGTAGAATTTTGCTAGAATGTATTATTTCATTTGTATGTTCATATTATCAATAAAATTAGATTTGAATAAAAATGAATTTAAATACTCATACCTTACAGTTTATGCAACTGAAGCAATCAGTATAAATCAACTCTTGTAAAGCAATTGTGAAATAGCTGTAGACAAGGGGTGCTCCACTCACATAAACAAACTAAAGCTTTCTAATTTCTCAAATTCAGTACATTTAGCTGAAATAAGTACCAAGTATTCATTATGTAAATATATTATGTACAGTGCCATTTCCACTGCATTGTGTTACACTACTATTTGCTTGGCAGTAATGTCAACATCAGTATCAAAAACCAAATAAGTGTTACATTTGGTAAAGTTCAAGACAGCATTATTTCTTTTCAACATCCTGTGAGAACTGTAAAAGACTATCTTGCAATCATGTCCAAGAAAATGAGCCAATCAACAACAAACATCGAAAGAATGCTATAAAACATCCTAAGTATTTCTGTTCTTGTGCTTATAGTTAGAACTGTTATTCTGAAAGCTCACTTGAATGTATAACAACAGCAGTAGAAATATCAACTTTTTCAGTTAGGCATCATATATATGTTCCTGGATACCTAACAGGATTCCTGCCCCATAAGTTACAAAGCAAGTTTCCTGTTAAGTTCTGCGCATGGCTGCAAGGAACGGAGACGAGGCAGTGAACAGTGAACTTCAACTCTTTATTAATCATGCTGCAGATTGGTTAGCTTTTTCATAAGGACATGTGTGGCTGAGGTATTGGCTGTGTGTCTATCATAACAATAGAACTCAGAAGGTAATCACACAGCCCATTACCCAGGTCATTACAACACAGGAGGTGAAAAGATACATAGCTATATATTTATGAGTATATAAGAGAATATATATTTTCTTGCATTTATGATCAGTTAAATCATATATAAATTCTATTTTGATTCCATTTAACAGGGTATACTATCATGGAAACAGAATAGACCTCTGTGTCTGTCAATACAAGGATGATATAAATTGAAGAAACAAAAGCTTTTTTGAACCAGTGGTACAAACTTTTCTTTTTAATTACCTCCACTGCAGTTGATCCTAGTAGAATACTAGGAAACAATTCCAGAAAATTCTTCTTTCACTTTTACATCTTTCCATGAATTGTTGAGTAAACTCTAAAGAGGGGAACTTTCTTTACTTATTGAAAAATCTTAGAATAGCTTGAGCCCTGAATGTAACCAGTAATAAACAGCAAAAGGAATTATACAATCTTTGTGGGCCAAAAGTTTTGTATAAAATTTATTAAGGAATAACACATTGAGAAATGGAATGAAAGAGAAGTATTAGCATTGGTAATTGTAGGAGAAAAGCAGGCAGAGCTGGGGAGTGGAGTTAAACATCAGTTTAGAGCCACAAGACATTGAAGTCCACACATACACCCCTGAATTTCATTGATAGATTTTAATAAATCTTTTGTTCTGCAACTTTAGGAATTATCCTAATTCTTCGCACTTAACAGTAATATATATAACTTTGCCTCTTGAGTTTTGTTTAACATCAATATTAAAATAGTTGCACTGGATACAGTTTGTAACTAAGACAGGTTGATTAACGTATAAGACTTTCCCAATGCTGTAATTACCACAGAAGCTCTTTGTCATATATCAACTGATGGATACATTATTGGTGTCAAAAAAAAAAGGCTTTCTGTGTTGGTGTTCATCCAAGAAAGTAAGCAAACATCATTACTATTATAATTTATGTGCATGTTGAAAATATGTTTTCATATTTTATAATTATGACCATAAAGATATATACTGGCATTACAATCATTTATTAGAATGCATAGTTAGGTAATTAATTGTGTTTTTTAATTTAGTGTTTTAAAATATTATGTTACAGCTTGCTGCTGCTGTTGGCTGAATATGTTTACATAAAATAAAGCATATAAATATTTCAAATAGTAAGGAAGTATTGGAATACTTGAAGAAGTATTTTTTGCTTTTTGATATTGATATGCAGAATATTTTGGTGCAACCTCAAGTATGTACAAGTCAAAAATGTCACAAACTTCACAATTTTTATGCATACGATCCCTGCCTGGTTCATGCTTATTTTAACTTTTTATATTAGACAGTGAGACATGGAGCACAACAGAGGAAGCAATGAGTGTTGTTCCTGGCATACATGAATTAGAACATAAGGAATTCTCACTAAAGTTCAAACAAAACCACTAATTGGAAGTATCCTTTGATATTTGCAAATAAGGAATTCTCAGTAAACTTAAGTCAAAACCACTAATTGGAAATATACTTTGGTATTTGCAGACACATGTACATGTATTTGCTACTGTGTGTGAACTCAAATTGAAATGTCCAAAATGACTATGTGAATATACATTTAGACAGAAGAAGAAACACATTTTTTAATTTTCTGGTTTCTATGGTATTGATGATTCAGTCCTATAATGTACAAGCCAGAAAGAAATCCTAAATTATACACATCAGAAAATAAAATGTTGAAACATTTTTTTTACAAATTCTTCTTTTAAGAATGCAGAATAATGCAAATGCTTCAAGTTTTTCCTATGAAATACAAACAGGCGCTTAGATATATATATATATATATATGGATGATATATATAAGGATGATATGTATGTATGTATGTATGTATGTATGTATGTACGTATGTATATATCTATGTCTGTCTATCTATCTATCTATCTATCTATCTATCTATCTATCTATCTATCTATCTATCTATCTCCAGATTTTCACGGGTACAGGTATGCAGGTCTTGGCGTATTTGGGTCTTTTCCCATGTAAGATTGAGAGTATCTTGGCGACATTTCAATGAGGTCCCACTTGCCATCTTCAGGCTGCTGCTTTTGGCTTCATGCTTGTGCAAGCAAAGCATGATCAGAGCTGCCGTCTCTCTATAAATACTGGTGGGGAGGTGTGGTGTGCTGGCTCTGTTGTAAGCGGGCTGGTTGACTGTGTTGTTATTTCTTGATTGGTTGATGGAGTTGATCATAACTTATTCATTGGATATCATTCTTTTCTGTAGTGATTTCATAATTGGGCAATATGTGTGTCTTTCTATTGCTGCATTCTGTCCTGCTCTCTGAGATTAAATTGACCCCTTAATAGCTGGCTGTTCTTCCAGGTATGAGGGTCAGGAGATTAAATCAGTCTATGAGTTATAGTGATTAGTGGTTGGTCGTCTTGCCCATTATGTTTGTATTTTTGCTGTTTAATGCTTTTTTATTCTGTTTTGAGGAATACCTCAACAGAGGCGAACCCACAGAGATCGGAGGACAACAACGATAGAATTAGTGGCACCGAGTCGTCCAGTGAGGATGCGGAACTGCCTGTACCAGGCATATCAAAAAACCTCCCGCCAAAACCGGACTACAGACAGGAACCGGTGGATCAACACAAATCTAATAGACAGTTAAAACAACCTGCATACCTACGGGATTACGTCACCGCACCCCTCAAATGAAACCTAGAGGGAAGGGGTGTTATGAACTAATAAAGGCGTTTAATAAAGTTTTGACAACCTTAAGAAAAATGCAGAGTTCTAATCCTGCACTTCTGATTGGCCGATAATAGCGATATCGGATTGGTCCTTTCTGGGAAGTCTGATTGGCTGTTAACGGGCCAACTCTCATTGGTTCAAGGGTTTAACACTTCCATGTTTCTCATTGGCTAATAGGTCAGCAGCCTATCCTATAAAAGGGCTGCTGCTGCCCTAGGGTTTGGCTCTATTACAGAGAATCATTTGTGAAAGATAGATGGCCATATAAATTGAATGAATGAACATACCAATAAAACAACAACCAACGATGTAACAGTGGCACACAACTGTAGGAATACTGCACATATTTTTTTCCCTTTTGGTGTAGAAAAATTATTGGATAACAATTTTTTTTGTATCACAATATTCATTATAGTTGTTGTCAATTCTGGTTCCTTATTCTCAAGTCAAGCTAAAAAAGGAATTGACTGACATATATGTTGATTTGTATGAATTTATAAAAACAGAGATTAAGAAAGATTGCAGTTATGGGTTTTTTATGACTTCATTAAAAGTTTTAAATCTTATTCCAAGGTTTGGTAAAAATTCAGTGCATAAAAGTTCTGGTAGGTTGTAGACATGACTGTCACAACAATCTGTTGACAAGAAGTTATAATTATAATGTTCATTTTGCCATTTACTTCAGTGTCATAGAATATTCTGTACTTTTCCAGTTTATTATTTCTTTCAATGGAGTAGATAAGTACAATTTCAAGCAAAGTCCAAAACTGAGGTCAAGGCATATTTTTTATCTCATAAGAAACCCATTTTCAGGTACAAAAGCACCAATGTAGATATCAGAGACTGGAAATGTTATGAACTAATAAAGGCGTTTAATAAAGTTTTAACACCTTAAGAAAAATGCAGGGTTCTAATCCTGCACTTCTGATTGGCCGACAATAGCGATATCAGATTGGTCCTTTCTGGGAAGTCTGATTGGCTGTTAATGGGCCAACTCTCATTGGTTCAAGGGTTTAACACTTCCATGTTTCTCATTGGCTAATAGGTCAGCAGCCTACTCTATAAAAGGGCTGTTTGAGTGGAAGTTCACTGTTCACTGCCTCGTCTCCGTTCCTTGCACCCATGCGCAGAACTTAACACTGGCGACGAGGATGGGATACGGAGACATCAGAGCTGACTGAACACTTACAGAGCACCAAACAGAGCACGTGGCTGAAGGCGCATCGACAACGGAAACCATGTCCGGTGGTGCCATACTACCCGCTCCATATGACTCAGCACAAGAAGACTGGGACTCGTACATAGACCGGTTCCAGATGTTTCTGGAGATCAACAACTATGGGAAAAAAGCGAGCAGCGTTCCTGACCCATTGCAGGTCTGCCGTCTTTAAGATGACCAAGGCACTAGCGAAACTGGCTGAAGTGAAATCCATGGACTGGGACGTCCTCGCACCCCTTCTATGGGCCCACTATGCACCCGCCGTACCAACGCTTGTCCGAAGACATGAGTTTTACCAGAGGGACCAATGGAAAAGAGAGAGCGTTGCAGATTTCATCGTGGATCTCCGGAACCTGGGAGGCCTCTGTGAGTTTGCAGACCTCAAAGAAGCTCTGAGAGATCGAATAGTTCTGGGATTAGATGACCAGACAGCACAGAGCAAGATCATAGCCAAGGGGGACATCGATCTTGCCGATGTCATCAAAGAAGCTACTGCAGCAGGAGCAACCAGGAAGTCGGCCGCCCGAATGCGCCGCACCAACGCACTGCTCCGTCACCTCGCCTAGAGAGGCACACAACAGCGACCCACCACGAGGACCTCGAATCGCCATCAGAAAGTGATGAGGAGGAGGTCCACCGGCTCTGGTCGGAACGCGACCAATACAGCCAGCGGAATCGAAGACTACCGCACCAATGCGCGGGTTGTGGGGTAAACCACCCATGATCAGACTACAAATTCCTCAACGCACTCTGCCATTCCTTTGGGAAAAGAGGCCACATCGGGAAGGTCTGTAGAAGCAAGCAAGGATCCAGCCCAACTACCGCCAGACCACAGGGAATCGTCCTGTGAGTCGGGAACATTTGAACCACCAATGGAACAACCACTCCTACAGAAATAAAACACTGCCACTTCAACGAGACGGGAAGAGGCACACCAAACCATTACAATCAGTCACGCTTCATTGTTAGATGCAAAGAAGATCCGAGTGAAGGTTGCCATCGAAAACCAGCCTTGCGTGATGGAAGTCGACTCAGGATCGTCCCTCTCGA
Source organism: Hydrophis major (assembly GCA_033807585.1). Lineage (NCBI taxonomy): Eukaryota > Metazoa > Chordata > Lepidosauria > Squamata > Elapidae > Hydrophis > Hydrophis major. The sequence goes on along the minus strand of CM066333.1, from coordinate 47,726,393 downwards.
TGGTTTCCTGGAAGACTCTTAAACAATTAATCCCTGCTGTCCGGCGTCAAGACCTCAGAGCCCAAAGAATCATACTCAAAGATTATCAGGGGAACCGAATTCTGGTCGTTGGATCCAGCCAAGTATCATTCAAAAATCGTACTGCGTCGTTACCACTGACCGTCATCGACCACGACCGGCCTAGTTTGTTAGGCCTTCAATGGTTCGCCCCACTCGGGATCGAAGTAGCCGGCATTCACCAAACCAGAAGCGATGACTGGGAGGAGGCCCTCATCCAGGAATTCCAGGACGTCTTTGCAAATAAACTAGGCGAGTACAAGGGGACCCCGATATCATTTAACTTTAACCCTGAAGTAGCCCCCATCCGCCTTAAGCCTCGTTGGGTACCTTTTGCCCTTAAACCAAAGATTGATGAGCAGCTTGATAAATTAATAGCCCAGGGTGTTTTAGAACCAACTGACCACGCCCGTTGGGAAACCCCAATCGTAACACCCATCAAACCGGATGGATCGTTAAGGATTTGTGGGGACTACCAGGCCACCCTGAATCATGCCCCTCAACAGAACGCTTACCCAGTGCCAGTGGTGCAACACCTTCTCCATTCCCTGGGGGGAGGAAAAGTCTTCGCTAAATTGGATTTAGCACAGGCGTACCAACAACTGCCTGTAGATAAAAAAACCGCGGAAGCACAGATAATTGTTACGCACCAAGGCGCCTTTAAATGCAACCGACTCCAATTCGGAGTGAGCGTAGCCCCAGGGATTTTTCAAACTCTTATGGAGAGACTCTTGCAAGGTATCAAGGGGGTCATGCCATACTTTGATGACGTTTTAATTGTGGCCCCGAACAGAGAAATCCTAGAAAAGCATCTTAAAATGGTTCTCCAGAAATTTAAAGACTCCGGCCTAAAGGTTAAAAAAAATAAATGTCAACTGTGTACAGATAAAGTAGAGTTCCTGGGGTACCTAATTGATAAGCAAGGCATTCACCCCACTAATAGCAAACTAAAAGCAATCAAAAACACCCCAAGACCCAGAAATAAGACTGACCTCCAAGCTTTCCTGGGGCTCATTAACTTTTACGACATCTTCCTGCCCCAGAAAGCGACCGTAGCTGAGCCCCTACATAGACTTCTCGACAAAAAAGCAACCTGGGTCTGGGGGCACCGAGAGGAACACGCATTCCGGCAAGTGAAAAACTTACTAACCTCAGATGCTGTTTCAATGCAGTATAACGAGACCTTGCCTTTAACAATTACATGTGACGTGTCACCATTTGGAGTAGGAGCCATTTTGAGTCATGTGTTACCAAATGGTAGTGAGGCCCCTATTGCCTATTTTTCAAGGACCCTATCAAAGGCTGAACATAACTATAGTCAAATCGATAAAGAGGCTCTTGCTGTTGTATCTGCTGTGAAACGGTTTCATGAATATGTGTATAGACGAGTTTTTACTATTATTACCGATCACAAACCTTTGCTGGGGATTATAGCAGGAGACAAGCCAACCCCCTATATATTGTCACCTAGAATGACTCGCTGGTCGGAATTCTTAGCTGCGTACAACTATAAATTACAACACCACCCGGGGAAAGCCATTCCCCACGCTGATGCATTGAGCCGTGCCCCACTTCCGGAAACCATCGATGACCCGGCTCCGACCCTTACAACACTCCAGATTGAAACACTACATTCACTGCCGCTAACAGCCAGAGACATCGCTATCGAAACAAAACGAGATCCTGTCCTGGCGCGAGTTCTCAGCTGGGTCGAATGAGGATGGCCAGTAGAACAAACCCCTGATGACTTCACCCCTTTCAGAAACCGGCAAACAGAACTTTTTTCGCAAAAAGGCTGCATCCTATGGGGAGACAGAGTCGTCGTCCCAGAGCGGTTACAACGAGCAGTATTGAAAACATTGCATGATGGTCACCCCAGCATCGTGCGTATGAAAGCGCTCGCATGAAGCTATGCGTGGTGACTGGGCATCGACAAGCAGATCAAAGCCTGGGTAAAGGCTTGTCTAAAGTGCCAAGAAGTCAGCAGTGCCCCACCTAGAGCAACTCCAACAGAGTGGGAAACCCCCCGGGGGCCGTGGTTCCGCATCAACGTTGACTTTGCGGAACCTACTAAGGGACATACATTCCTCCTAACAGTGGATGCCTATTCTAACTGGCTCGAGATCCACAAAATGAACACCACTACAACCGACTCCATCAACCGAAAATTGAATAGGCTATTTACAACGCATGGGCTACCAGGCGTTCTGGTCTCCGACAACGGACCCCAGTTCACCACCCTGGCGTTTGAACAATACTTAGCGGACCGGGGTATCCGCCATGCGCTAACTTCGCCGGCGCACCCTGCGGCTAACGGCAGGGCCGAGCGCATAGTCCAATTTGTTAAAAAAACTCTCCACAAAATGGACTATGGGGACATTGATATGACAAACTAAACAGAATACTCCTACTCCAACACATCACCCCACACAGCGTCACCAACAAGACTCCAGCTGAACTGTTGATGGGACGCAAGCTCCGTTCCCACCTCGACCGGCTCCACCCGTCCTACGAGCCAGAGAAACCCTGTGGATCTAGTGGAAAATGCCACGAATTCATGGTAGGTGACTTAGTTTTCGCTAAAAACCTTTCCGGCGAACCATTATGGGTCGAAGCAACCATAACTCAAACCACTGGGCCAGATTGTACCATGTGCAAACATGGGATGGAAAAATATGGAAACGCCATATAGATCAGCTTCGCTCTAGGCTACAACCCAGTTCCCGTGACTCCTGTGACCCTCAAACTGAGGGGGAAGGGGATGTCGAAGAAACCAAATTCGAGATGGTGGAAAGTGGAATCGAAGGAAGTCAACAGCCGGGCGCAATACATGAAGAAGAATCAGGGAGAGGGTTGGCCTCGCCATATATATATGGTATTCAGCTTTGTTCGGGTATTTTTCCACGTCATTGTAGTTGTGCTTTTAAAGTTGTAACAATGTTTCGGCAGAATCTCATCTGCCATCATCAGGCTTCTGTATTGTGTTTGTGAGTCAGACTTTTGTAAAAAGTACCCGCGAAAAATTAAGAAAACAAATGTGTGTGTGTGTGTGTGTGTGTATAAATACACTGCTCAAAAAAAATAAAGGGAATACAAAAATAAGACATCCTAGATCTGAATGAATGAAATATTCTTATTAAATACTTTGTTCATTACATAGTTGAATGTGCTGACAACAAAATCACACAAAAATTATCAATGGAAATCAAATTTAGCAACCCCTGGATGTCTGGATTTGGAGTTACACTCAAAATTAAAGTTGAAAAAAACACTACAGGCTGATCCAACTTTGATGTAATGTCCTTAAAACAAGTCAAAATGAGGCTTAGTAGCGTGTGTGGCCTCCACATGCCTGTATGACCTCCCTACAATGCCTGGGCATGCTCCTGATGAGGTGGCAGATGGTCTCCTGAGGGATCTCCTCTCACACCTGGACTAAAGCATCCCCCAACTCCTGGACAATCTGTGGTGCAACGTGGCATTGATGGATGGAGCGAGACATGATGCCCCAGATGTACTCAATTGGATTCAGATCTGGGGAACAGGTGGGCCAGTCCATAGCATCAATGCCTTCGTCTTGCAGGAACTACTGACACACTCCAGTCACATGAGGTCTAGCATTGTCTTGCATTAGGAGGAATCCAGGGCCAACTGCACCAGCACATGGCCTCACAAGGGGTCTGAGGATCTCATCTTGGTACCTAATGGCAATTAGGCTACCTCTGGTGAGCACATGGAGGGCTGTGCAGCCCCCTAAAGAAATGCCACCCCACACCATTACTGACCCACTGCCAAACTGGTCATGCTGGAGGATGTTGCAGGTAGCAGAACACTCTCCACGGCGTCTCCAGACCCTGTCACATCTGTCACATGTTCTCAGTGTGAACCTGCTTTCATCTGTGAAGAGCACAGGGCACCAGTAGAGAATTTGCTAATCTTGGTGTTCTCTGGCACATGCCAAATGTCCTGCACGGTGTTGGGCTGTAAGCACAACCCCCACCTGTGGACATTGGGCCCTCCTACCACCCTCATGGAGTCTGTTTCTGACCGTTTGTGTAGCCACACGCACATTTGTGGCCCGCTGGAGGTCATTTTGCAGGGCTCTGGCCTCCTGTTCCTCCTTGCACAAAGGCAGAGGTAGCGGTCCTGATGCTGGGCTGTTGCCCTCCTACAGCCTCCTCCATGTCACCTGAGGTACTGGCCTGTCTCCTGGTAGTGCCTCCATGCTCTGGACACTACACTGACAGACACAGCAAACCTTCTTGCCACAGCTCGCATTGATGTGCCATCCTGGATGAACTTTACTACCTGAGCCACTTATGTGGGTTGTAGACTCCGTGTCATGCTACCACTTGAGTGAAAGCACCACCAGCATTCAAAAGTGACCAAACCATCAGCCAGAAAGCATAGGAACTGAGAAGTGGTCTGTGGTCACCACCTGCATAACCACTCCTTGATTGGGGATGTCTTGCTAACTGCCTATGCTTTCTACCTGTTGTCTATTTGCACAACAGCATGTGAAATTGATTGTCAATCAGTGTTTCTACCTAAGTGGACAGTTTGATTTCACAGAAGTGTGATTGACTTAGGCTTCTGAGGTAGAATAGAAAACAAACATATATATATACAGAATATATACATACAGAAGCCTGATGATGGCAGATGAGATTCTGCTGAAACGTTGCTACAACTTTAAAAGCACCACTATTATGACATGGGAAAATACCCGAACAAAGCTGAATGCCAGACATGTAAGTACCCGCGAAAACTTAAGAAAATTTGTTAATTTTTATCCACTTGCATGCATACAAAGCATGTGTGAAAATAAATACCTTAATATATTGAGGAGAACCAGCTGAACTATATAACAACTTGGCCCTGGAAATTATTATGCCTGTTGCTCAGTTGCAAGATCTGTAATCAATTCAGAAATAATCACTGAGAAAACCTATTATCTCTTTATATCATATCCCTCATCATAAAGCAAAAGCTTACTCAGATGCAATTGCAGATACCTCCAAAATCTTGGGGCTTTCCAGCCTCCAACTGTCTTGCAAAATTTACTCTTCCTTTGGTTAATGCACATTGCATTAGTGCCTGTGGTTAAACTGAACTTCTACAAGATGACAAATTGGATTATAGCTTTAAATACTATAACAACAGGAGAATGGATTTTGTCTTCATGCTGTCATTGTAGTGTTCTTTGAAGTATTCTTCAAAGTGCTTTATTTAATGAAATGAGGACAAATATCTTACTTCAAATAATAAATACACAATAAAATTAAGAAAATAAAATTCCCTATTAATCAATCTTAATCAATCTCATAAATGCCACAGAAGATTCCCTATTTCAAAATCCTCTCCCATCAGATTTCCTATTCACATAAAAAAAGTTTCCAAAATTTCCAAACTTTTTCAGTTTGATTTGTTCCCTATAAAAACCAGACATTCTTTACAAATTATGCATTCTCAGTGTTTAAAATTGACCTAATTTAATCTCTGATGCAGAAATGATTTGAATGTCTTGATCAAAGATCAAAAATAACATCAGACACAAGAAATATATAACTTCAGTTTTGTATGTTGATCTACTGCTGAATCCTTGCCCCAGTGTTCTCATGCAGCAGTGCAGAAGAAGAGGATCATATGTTTCCTTCTCTATTACTTTCTAATTATTTCTAGAAAAGGAAAAGTTACACAGATGGATTCCTGTGAGTAAAAGTTCCACAAAAATGATATGGACTTGTGGTGTTCTGACAGCTTCTGTCAACAAAAGCTTCAGGAGGCTAGTTCTCTAAAAGGATGTTCAAAGGAAGCTTCAGAACATTCTTAGGTCACTGGCATGATATAAAAAAAGATGTTGGGACTCTAGAAAGAGTGCAGAGAAGAGCAACCAGGATGATTAGGGGACTGAAAGCTAAAACATACAAAGAATGGTTGTAGGAATTGGATATATCTAGTTTAATAAAGAAGGACTGGGGGTGACAAGATAGCAGTGTTTTAATATTAAAGGGGCTGCCACAAACAAGAGATTTTTGTGCTTTTCAAAACTATTTTCGAAAGCAGCTGAAGGCAGAACAAGAAGCAATTGATGATAACTATTCAAGGAGAAAACCAACCTAGAACTAGGGAAAAACTTCCTAACAGTTAGAAAAATTAACCAGTGGAACCGGTTGCCTTCAGAAGTTTTGGGTGCTCCATGGAGGCTTTTAAGGAGAGAATAAACAATAATTTGTCTGAAATTGTACAAGGGTTCATGCTTGAGCAGGGTGTTGAACTAGAAGACCGCCAGAGTCCCTTTCAATTTGATGATTCTGTTATCATTATTTGCCACATAACTCTTTGTTCTTGTTCATAGCAACTTTTTATTTTAATTTTTTTATGACAACAAAGACAAAAAAAATATAACGGATTCTAAATGTAACATGTATTTTTCTTATTATTAGGTTCTGATTTCTTTCAATAATTTTGGGGGCTATATCAAAATTGTTATGAACTAATAAAATGCTTAAATAAAGTTTTATCAAACCTTTAGAAAAAACAGGGTTCTAATCCTGCGCTTCTGATTGGCCGATAATAGCGATATTGGATTGGTCCATTCAGGAGAATCTGATTGGCTGTTAACGAGCCATTCTCATTGGTTCAAGGGTTTAACACTCCATGTTACTCATTGGTTACTAGATAAGCAGCCTGCCCTATAAAAGGGCTGCTGCTGCCCTAGGGTTTTTGCTCTGTTCAAAATTATTAATAAAAAGTTGAAGTTCACTGTTCACTGCCTCGTCTCCGTTCCTTGCGCCCATGCGCAGAACTTAACACTGGCGACGAGGATGGGATGCGGAGACGTCAGAGCTGACTGAACACTACAGAGCACCAAACAGAGCACGTGGCTAAAGGCACATCGACAACGGAAACCATGTCCGGAGGCACCTTACCACCCACTCCATTTGACCCGGCACAAGAAGACTGGGACTCGTACATGGACCGGTTCCAGATGTTTCTGGAGACCAACAACTTGAAGGATGCCGCTACGGGAAAAAAGTGAGCAGTATTCCTGACCCACTGCAGACCTGCTGTTTTTAAGATGGCCAAGGCACTGGCGAAATCGGCTGAGGTGAAAACCATGGACTGGGACGTCCTCGAGCCCCTCCTACGGGCCCACTATGCACCTACCGTACCAACGCTTGTCCGAAGACATGAATTTTACCAGAGAGACCAGCGGAAAGGAGAGAGCATTGCAGATTTCATCGCGGATCTCTGGAACCTGGGAGGCCTCTGTAGGTTCGCCGACCTCGAAAAAGCTCTGAGAGACCGAATAATTCTGGGGTTAGATGCACCACATGTGCAAAATAAGCTGATGGCGAAAGGCAACATCAGCCTTGCAGATACCATCGCTGACGCTACTGCAGCAGAAGCAACCAGGAAGTCGGCTGCCCGAATGCGCCGCACCAACGCACCACTCCACCAACTCGCCAGCGAAACCTCACCTCGCCTAGAGGGACACACAACGGCAACCCACCACGAGGACCTCAAATCGTCATCAGAAAATGATGAGGAGGAGGTCAACTGGCTCCGGTCTGAACGTTACCAACGCCACCAGCAGAATCAAAGACTACAGGACCAATGTGCAGGTTGTGGGGCAAACCACCCGCGATCAGACTGCAAATTCCTCGACGCGCTCTGCCACTTTTGTGGGAAAAAAGGCCACATCGGAAAGGTCTGCAGAAGCAAGCAAGGATCCAGCCCACTTCAGAAGGGAACCAACTACCGCCAAACCACAGGGAATCGTCCTGTGAGTCGGGAACATTTGAACCACCAATGGAACAACCACTCCTACAGAAATAAACCACTGGCCAATTCAACAAAATGAGAAGAGGCACACCAAACCATTACAATTGATCACGCCTCATCACTAGATGCAAAGAAGATCCGAGTGAAGGTCGCCATCAAAAACCAGCCCTGCATGATGGAAGTCGATTCAGGATCATCCCTCTCGATGGTTTCCTGGAAGACCCTTAAACAATTAATCCCCGCTGTCCAGCGGCAAGACCTCAGAACCCAAAGAATCATATTCAAGGATTATCAAGGGAACCGAATTCCGGTCATTGGATCCAGCTTAGTCCAGGTCTCATTCAAAAATCGTACTGCATCTTTACCATTGACCGTCGTCGACCGTGTTTGGCATAGCTTGTTCGGCCTTCAATGGTTCGCCCCACTCGGGATCGAAGTAGCCAGCATTTACCAAACCAGAAACAACGATTGGGAGGAGGCCCTCATCCAGGAATTCCAGGACGTCTTTGCAGACAAACTAGGCGAGTACAAGGGGACCCCAATATCATTTAACCTTAACCCTGAAGTAGCCTCCATCTGCCTTAAGCCTCGTTGGGTACCTTTTGCCCTTAAACCAAAGATTGATGAGAAGCTTGATAAATTAATAGCCCAGGATGTTTGAGAACAGACCATGCTCATTGGAAAACCCCAATCATAACACCCATCAAACTGGATGGATCATTAAGGATTTGTGGGGACTACCGGGCCACCCTGAATCACATCCTTCAACAGAACGCTTACCCGGTGCCGGTGGTACAACACCTTCTCCATTCCCTGGGGGGCGGAAAAGTCTTCGCTGAGTTGGATTTAGCACAGGAGTACCAACAACTGCCTGTAGTTAAAAAAACAGCAGAGGCACAAACGATCGTTACTGTTAAGCATGGTTTCCCCAACCAGGGTTAGGGAGACAAGCTAAACAGAATGTGCAGCTTAGTCAGATAGGCACACAGATAAATGAGTGAGCTAAGCTTGTATGTTTATTAACATACAGTAAAAATGACAGATACGCTTGTGCTATCAAATATATAGTTTATTCCATTATGAGTTCATAGCATAGTCAAAATAACAGTCCAATAGTCATGTATCATTTAGTCAGTCCATTCAGGGATATTCAGTTAGCAAAGTCCGTGTTGAATACCCTATGTCAATACACTTACAAGCCAGTCCTTTGTTTTCTCTCCCGTTCGAGCAATGCAGACTTGTTTTCCTTGCAGTAATCAGGGATCATCAAAGCCAGAGAGAAAGCAAGCTGTCGTCTTGCTTCTTTTAAAGTGCTTTCACAACCACTCCCTTAATTACTGTCCCACAGTTAAAGTTGCAGACACTTTAACTTACAAACTATGATTACATATTATTATTTACCTAAACCAGTTAGGGTAAAACAATGTTATCCCTAACATTCTCCCCTTTTAGGAAATAATAATATAACTATTTACATCTTTAAATCATATTTGTTACAACTCTCTTTAAACTTAATTAATCCTTGAGCTTTTGTAAATTGGTCTGCAATGTTTTCTTCTGTCATGCAGTATTCCAATTTAATTAGCCCATTCTTTACAGATTCTCTAACATTTAAGTATCTTAAATCAGTATGCTTTGATCTAGTTTTTACAGCAATACTAGTAGCTAACTTTATAGCTGCTTCGTTGTCCTCGTACACAATAATGGAATCTTTAACAGTTATACCTATGTCTAATAATAACTGTTTGTACAAAATCAAATCAGTGCATAATAATGACAGACATGAAAATTCCGCTTCCATCGTTGACAAGCTAATATGCTGTTGTCTGATTGACCTCCACCCTATTAGTGTCTTACCAAATAATATAGCCATCCCAGATGTTGATTTTCTTGTGTTTATATCAGTTGCAAAACTTGCATCTGCATAGGCACTAAGACTCAAATCACCTTTTGGTTCTATATACAATGCATGGTTCAGTGTTCCTTTAAGATATCTTAAAATTCTCTTTAATGATTGCCAATGACATTGATGTGGATCTGAATTAAAACGAGCCAGCTGATTTACACTATAAGCTATATCTGGCCTAGACCAATTGCTTATATATGATAAGCTTCCAATCAAAGATTGATATATGGACTTATCAAATTTGGGACTTTGATCATCAGTTTGGCAAACTTCCTGACTCATTGGAGTCTTTGCCGGTTTACAAAGTTCCATTTTAAACGTTTTAATTAATTGGCAAATTTTATCTTCTTGAGATATCTTAAAACCATTTTTTGTTTTGTTAATTGTCAATCCTAAATACTTTTTAATTTCACCTAAATGCTTTAATTTTATCTTTTTGGCTAATAATGATATAATCTCATTAACTTCATTATTAGTCTTAGTTATCAAAGCAATATCATCTGTAAATAATAACAATAATGACACCGTTCCATTATTTTCTCTTTTAAACACACATGGATCTGCTAAACCAGATTTAAAACCTATATTGTTTAACTCTTTCACAATATATTGGTTCCACTCAAACCCAGATTGTTTCAACCCGTAAAGACTCTTTTTGAGTTTCCAACAATCATTACTATTTACTTTATTGTCTTTTATACCTACTGGTTTTCTTAAATATATAGTGTGCTGCAATGGTGCATGTAGATAAGCAGTTTCTACATCTAAATGGTTAATGACATAGTTTTTCTTAGCTGCCCAAACTAATGCTGCTCTTAAAGATGTTGCTTTAAGACTTGGTGCAAAAACTTCATCGTAATCAGATGCAGTTTGATTAAATCCTTGAGCTACTAACCTAGCTTTATGGGTAACAGTCCCATCATTTCCAGTTTTTACTTTAAATATCCATTTGCACCCAATGGATTTTTCTCCTGGAGGTAATTTATCATCTTCATATACTTTCATTACTTTTAAGGAATTTAGTTCTTTCTCCATTGCCTTTTGCCAATTCTCCTGATCCTTAGCAGGATACATCCTAAGTTCATCTACACTAGTTGGAACTTTAGTTACTTGGCAAACTATACTTGCTTGATACCTATCAGGTGGTCTAGTTACTCGTGTAGTACGTCTAGGTATTACAGGACTTACAGGTGGACTTTCATTTATTAACTCTTCTTGATTATCTAACTCTTCCTGATCAACTGTTTCCTCTTGTTCTGGTCCTATTTGCTCTTCTTGGACTTCTTTAATTGGACTCTTCTTATAACTAATCTGATCTTTCTGCCTTTTGTAGGGTTCAATAATTACTTCATTATTTAAATCTTGCTCTAATCTATTCCATCCTACATGTTCTAGGAATTTTGCACTAGCATTGGTGTAAACTCTAGATGTACCTGGTTCCCAGAATCTATAAGATCTATGATTAGATGTATATCCTACAAAATATAATCTTTTAGCTCTATGCTGTCCTTTGTGTCTAAGTTGTGTAGGGATATGCACCCATGCTGGTGCTCCAAATGTGTGCATGTAACTTAAATCAGGTTTTGTACCATGCCACAGTGTGAATGGTAATTCACCTGTTGTTGAATTAACAACATTATTTAATATATGATTACCACACATTATTGCTTCTCCCCACAAATTGTCAAGTAATCCTGAATCAGACATCATAGATTGTGTCATTGATTGTAATGTTTGGCCTCTTCTCTCTATAAAGGCATTATGTTGTGGCCTATATGGTGCAGACATTTTATGTTGAATACCTAACATTCTTAGTCTGTTCTGGAATTTATTATTTGTAAATTCCGTACCATTATCTGTTATAAGAGTTACTAATTTCTTTTTAGTTTTCCTTTCTGCAAATTTAATCCAATTAAATAGATTTTGATACGTTTCAGTTTTGCTCTTCATTAAATAGCAAAACCCATATCTAGAATAATGGTCCATTATACTTAGTATGTAACGAGCTCCTCCTACACTTGGTTTTTTAGGACCTATTAAATCTGCAAATACTACCTCTAAAAGTTCTTTGGTAGTAAATCCATCAACTCTATTAGCCGGTGTGACCCTGGCTTTGCTTTGATTGCAGGCATTACATTGCAAATACTTATGACAAGGTTTCAAACTTATTCCCTTAGATAATTCAACAGTTTTCTAAAGCATTTTAAAATTTAAATGCCCTAGCCTTCGATGTAACAAGTGAATACATTCATCATGAGGTTTCTTATTTTCATAAACTGTGTTAGCCACCTTTAAACCATCATCATTTAACACATATAATTCACCTCTTAAAGATGCAGTAATTTTCTTATTTTCTTTCTCAATTATGCAGTTATCTCCCCTAAATGTAACTACATATCCTAGTTTAACCAAAATTCTAACTGAAATTAAATTAAACTTAAGTTGTGGTACATATATCATTTTTACCTTCTCTTTTATAAAAGAACAATATGCTATACCTTGACCTTTAGCTTTCAGTTTCCAGCCATTGGCTAACGATATCTGCTGTGTACTCTTGGACATTTTAATAAATTGTTTGTTATCATTAGTTATATAATGAGATGCTCCACTGTCAACCACCCATAAATTATTTTTTACAGCTCCGTTACTATACATGGCTAACTCTAAATTTTTATTTATCTTTTGATGACTTTTTGTATTCTGGCCAGCGTTCCGGTACTTTGCTTTTTTACAAAATCTTGCCAAATGTCCTCTTCCTCCACAATTAAAGCACTTTTTAATTGCATATGCAGTAGGAGTTTCATTATCTTCTTTTTGAGGTTGCTGCCTCCTTAATTCATCTCTTTCAAGCCTTCTTCTGGCCTCTTCAATCAATCTGCCAGTTATATCAGTTAAAGTTAGGCTTTCCTTTGGTAATATTTCAAGTGAAGTTACGTAGTTGTCATAGCTTTCATTAAGGGAAGATAGAATTATGTAGACTTGATGTAGTTCAGAGAAAATAAGCTCTTTCTCGTGCAGTTCTTGAAAAATGCTTTGCATAGTTTTCAAATGACTCAGCATATCACCATTCTTATGGAGATGTGTACTGAAAAGTTTCCGTGTTAGATTTATGTGAGCACCAACGTTATCTCGAACATAAATCCTCTTCAGCTTCTGCCAACACCCAACAGCCGTATTCTCTCCGTGGATATAAACAAGTTGCATATCAGTTAAGGTTAAAGCAATAATGCAAATAGCTTGCTGATTTTTATGCATAAATTCTTCTATCTTTAATTTATCTTCCTCATCCTCTGGATCCCATTCTTCTACGTTTGGTGGATTTTCAATTATGTTCCACAAACCTTCACTTCGTAGAAGCAGACTACATTTCATAGACCATGATACATAGTTTGTTCCATCCAGCTTGGATATAAGGGACAAACTTTGTAGATTGACTTGTGCCATGTTTTCTTATATGGATATAAAACTATAATTAATAAAACACAGCTGTCTGTTTACTGTAATGTATAACAACACAAACTCTCACTTTTACATAAATCTGTTTTATCCTAGTTAAACTGACTTTGCAGCCTCTGGGCCCATAACCAGTGTTAAGCCTGGTTTCCCCAACCAGGGTTAGGGAGACAAGCTAAACAGAATGTGCAGCTTAGTCAGATAGGCACACAGATAAATGAGTGAGCTAAGCTTGTATGTTTATTAACATACAGTAAAAATGACAGATACGCTTGTGCTATCAAATATATAGTTTATTCCATTATGAGTTCATAGCATAGTCAAAATAACAGTCCAATAGTCATGTATCATTTAGTCAGTCCATTCAGGGATATTCAGTTAGCAAAGTCCGTGTTGAATACCCTATGTCAATACACTTACAAGCCAGTCCTTTGTTTTCTCTCCCGTTCGAGCAATGCAGACTTGTTTTCCTTGCAGTAATCAGGGATCATCAAAGCCAGAGAGATAGCAAGCTGTCGTCTTGCTTCTTTTAAAGTGCTTTCACAACCACTCCCTTAATTACTGTCCCACAGTTAAAGTTGCAGACACTTTAACTTACAAACTATGATTACATATTATTATTTACCTAAACCAGTTAGGGTAAAACAATGTTATCCCTAACAGTTACGCACCGAGACGCCTTTAAGTGCAACTGACTCCAATTCGGAGTTAGCGTAACCCCAGGGATTTTTCAAAGTTTGATGGAGAGACTCTTGCAAGGGATCAAAGGGGTCGTACCATACTTTGATGACGTTTTAATTGCTGCCCCAAATAGAGAAATACTAGAAAAGCATCTTAAATTGGTTCTCCAGAAATTTAAAGACTCCAGCCTAAAGGTTAAAAAAAGTAAATGTCAACTGTGTACAGATAAAGTAGAGTTCCTGGGATACCTAATCGATAAACAAGGCATTCACCCCACCAATAGCAAACTAAAAGCAATCAAAAACGTCCCAAGACCCAGAAATAAGACTGATCTCCAAGCTTTTCTGGGGCTCATTAATTTTTACAACATCTTCCTGCCCCAGAAAGTGACTGTAGCTGAGCCCCTACATAGACTTCTCGACAAAAAAGCAACCTGAGTCTGGGGGCACCGAGAGGAGCACGCATTCCGGCAAGTGAAAAACTTACTAACCTCAGATGCTGTTTTAATGCAGTATAACGAGACCTTGCCTTTAACAATTACATGTGACGTGTCACCATTTGGAGTAGGAGCCATTTTGAGCCATGGGTTACCAAATGGTAGTGAGGCCCCTATTGCCTATTTTTCAAGGACCCTATCAAAGGCTGAACATAACTATAGTCAAATCGATAAAGAGGCTCTTGCTGTTGTATCTGCTGTGAAACGGTTTCATGAATATGTATATGGATGAGTTTTTACTATTGTTACCGACCACAAACCTTTGCTGGGGATTATAGCAGGAGACAAGCCAACCCCCTATATATTATCACCTAGAATGACTCGCTGGTCGGAGTTTTTGGCAGCGTACAACTATAAACTACAACACCGCCCGGGGAAAGCCATTCCCCACGCTGATGCACTGAGCCGTGCACCACTTCTGGAAACCGTTGACAATCCAGCTCCAACCCTTACAACACTCCAGATTGAAACGCTACATTCACCACCACTAACAGCCAGAGACATTGCTATCGAAACAAAAGAGATCCTGTCTTAGCGCGAGTTCTTAGCTGGGTTGAACGGGCTTGGCCAGTAGAACAAACCCCTGACGACTTCACCCCCTTCAGGAACTGGCAAAAAGAACTTTTTTCGCAAAAAGGCTGCATCCTATGGGGGGATAGAATTGTCGTCCCAGAGTGGTTACAATGAGCAGTATTAAAAACACTGCATGATGGTCATCCCGGCATCGTACGTATGAAAGCGCTCGCACGAAGCTACGCTTGGTGGCCAGGCATCGACAGATTGAAACCTGGGTAAAGGCTTGTTTAAAGTGCCAAGAATTTAGCAGTGCCCCACCTAAAGCAACTCCAACAGAATGGGAAACACCCCGGGGACCATGGTCCCGCATCCACGTTTACTTTGCGGGACCTACTAAGGGACATACATTCCTCCTAACAGTGGATGCCTATTCCAACTGGCTCGAGATCCACGAAATGAAGAGTACTACAACCGAGTCCGTCATCCGGAAATTGAACAGGCTATTCGCGACGCGTCGGCTGCCAGACGTTCTGGTCTCCGACAATGGACCCCAGTTTACCGCTCTACCCTTTGAACAATACTTAGCGGACCGGGGTATTCGCCATGCGCTAACTTCGCCAGCGCACCCTGCGGCTAACGGAAGGGCCGAGTGCATGGTCCAATTTGTTAAAAAAACCCTCTACAAAATGGACTATGGGGACATTGAAGATAAAATAAACAGAATACTCCTACTTCAACACATCACTCTGCACAGCGTCACCAACAAGACTCCGGCTGAACTATTAATGGGACACAAACTCCGTTCCCACCTCGACCGGCTTTACCCATCTTACGAGCCAGAGAAACCCTGTGGATCTAGCAGAAAATGCCGCGAGTTCAAGATAGACGACTTAGTTTTCACCAGAAACCTTTCTGGCGAACCGTTGTGGGTCGAGGCAACCGTAATTCAAGCCACCGGACCCAGGTCATACCGTGTGAAAACCTGCGAAGGAAAAATATTGAAACGCCATATAGATCAGCTTCGCTCTAGGCTACAACCCAGTTTCCACAACTCCAGTGACTCCCAAACTGAGGGGGGCGGGGATGTTGAAGAAACCAAATTTGAGATGGTGGAAAGCAGGAGTGAAGGAAGTCAGAAATCGGGTGTGACAAATGAAGAAGAATCAGGGAGGGGAGTGTCCTCGCCACAGAGGAATACCTCAACAGAAGCAAGCCCGCAAAGATCAGAGGACAACAACGAGAACATTAGTGGCACTGAGTCATTCAATGAGGATGCGGAACCACCGGTACCTGATATGCCAAAAAACATCCCACCGAAACCGTATTACAGACAGGAACCGGTGGGACAGCGCAAATCTAATTGATAGTCAAAACAACCTTCATACCTCAGGGATTACCTCACCGCACCCCTTAAACGGAACCCGGGGGGGAGGGGTGTTATGAACTAATAAAATGCTTAAATAAAGTTTTATCAAACCTTTAGAAAAAGCAGGGTTCTAATCCTGCACTTCTGATTGGCCGATAATAGCGATATCGGATTGGTCCATTCAGGAGAATCTGATTGGCTGTTAACGAGCTGCTCTCATTGGTTCAAGGGTTTAACACTCCATGTTTCTCATTGGTTACTAGATCAGCAGCCTGCCCTATAAAAGGGCTGCTGCTGCCCTAGGGTTTTTGCTCTGTTCAGAATGATTAATAAAGAGTTGAAGTTCACTGTTCACTGCCTCGTCTCCGTTGCTTGCGCCCATGTGCAGAACTTAACAAAAATTTTCTTGAAGCCTTTGGGGTTGATAGGTATGTCCCAGGAAATTTTGGAAAAGCTAAAAAGTCCCATGTCATATTTAAAGTCATGCTGTAGCATTCTAAGCTTTCTGCTACAACTGTTAGGTTAGCCTTATAACATCTGGTGCCTTATAAGTCTATCAGGTCAAACCGTGAAGTGTGGAATTGAACAAAGCTTGTATCCATGCCATATGCAAGGTTCGATTCCTATAAGTACTATAATAGCATATTATTGGGAGTGTAATTGTTACAAGCATGCTAAGATGGATCTACTGCGCTTGTCTCACACAGGATATTTAGCTCTTACTATATCACCTACGGGGGGGGGGGGGGGTTTGAATGAGTATAATGATTATTATTGTGAAAAATAAATTCTATGTCTTATAATTATTTTTGGTGGAAACAGGCTAACATGGCTATTATCCCTCAAAACTATTATTTAAAGGAACAAGGATAAGCTAATCAGCTTGCAAAATGTAAGATGTAATTTTAATTTAGATGTTCAGATATCACATTTTTTAATTTATTAGATCTTTTTGCCACCCACCTCTCTCACAGTCAACTGCACACTAAATTTGAAGGACTTGTTTTAATAAATTGACTAAACAATTAAATCAGATTCAGAAACCCTTCTAAAGAGACAGAATCTCTGGGCTATTCCATAAGATTAAGCATTCTTTGTTTATGGAAAAGTGATATGGTACACTCCCATTTCATGGACACGCTTGCTAATGAAAATCATTTGTTAAATAGCATGCAAGAACACACCACACATATATGTATTGACATGACAGAGAGAGTTCTAAGTTTTCTATTAATAGATAATAGATTGCAATTGTTATAAATCCAGTAGGTTCCTGGGTATCATTGTTACAACCTGAAAAACATAGACTGCAAGGTAGTATCTAACATGAGCAATTTCTCTTTGGGACAGGTTCTTTGTCAATTTTTATCTGTAAATTGGCATGAAACTATTTAACACAGATGTTCTGCAATCTGCATACATTAGCCTGGCAATCTATATCTTGAGCATTAATGTAAAACATACAGGATAGAGACCAGATGTCAAAATTATTAGAATGTCTTTCTTGCATTTTCTTAAATGCCTACATTTATGCAAGAGCTGCATTTATGGTTATATTGTTAATTCAGCCAAAGTTAGGAATGCAAAAGTGTTATTGGATATTTTGGGCATTTAGGATTTATGTCTAAAAGATTTAACAACATTGTCCTTGAGCATTGAGACTAGCATAAAATGAAAGATTTTGCACTATGGGACTTACTATCTACAGATGGATACCACATAAGCAGGTGGAAAATGTGTCTGAAAATTTGCTGACACTTTTGTGTGGTTAATACTGTTCTTGAAGCTGGAAGGTTAACCAGGGCAGCTGGTCTGCATCTGATCATTTTAAAATAATGGTTATAAGGAAATTTTAGTGGGTGCAAGATGTTATATATTACATTAAGGTCTCATAGGTTCTCAATTTGTTTCTCAAATCTTTTATTTCAAGCTTTGTGTTTGACTGACTTACTGACTTTCTCCTCCTTTAATCATTCCCTTTCTAGTTTTTGGTGCCATTTATGGATTCATTGGATGTGCTTATAATACCAATAGCTTTCATAAAAAGGTCTTCCAAATGTTTTCCATGTTACAGCTTGAAACGTGTCTTACTAGACACTGAATGTAGCAGTTTGAAGTTTGGTCTAATGGTTAATGCACCATACTAGAATACCAGAGATCATAAGCTCTGAAATGTGTTTGAATATTAGTAGCTCAGGTTGGTAGTTAAGCTGTTGGTTTGAGCTCTGAGCTTGGCAATTTGGTTGCAAACGTTTCATCACCATTCAAGGAGACATCATCAGTGTGTTTTGAATTGTGCTTGTCTGTCAGAACACAGATCTTTAAATATCTTTTTATGAGATGCAAATTATTCTGAATGTTTTTGTTTGGGTATTTCTGAGTCATGGTCTGATTTTGGACTGTTTGGCTGGCTATTGTTGGTAGGCTGTAGTTAAGTACCATCTGTGCGCAGATTAGGATTAGAGTTGTTATCTGGTGCTTCTGAGTCATGATCTGATTTCGGCTTGTTTGATATTTTGAGTGGCTGGCTGTTGTTACTGACATGTCTGATTTCTTGTGAGCCAGTACATTATAATTTTGTTGCTGTGAATGAGGTGTCTGTTTGTTCATTTTAAATGCTATTTTTGGGATCGTGGTTGATGAAGTTCTTTCATTCTCAGTAATCGGTAGTCAATGTGTCTGTTTATTGACTTATTGGTAGAAAACCAGGCTTCAAGGAATTCCCTTTCTCTCCTTAATTTCACCTGGGTTCCTTCTGAACCCATTTGTTCACCTTCTGAATCTTTGTGGACTGACATGAGGCATAGTGGGTCATGTCTTTTGATAGCTAGGAAGTTTTTGTGCAATTTGGTTGATAGATTTCTTCTGTTTATCCAACATAGTTCCTTTCACAGTTGCTGCACTGGATTTGGTATATGATACCTGATCTTTGGTTTGTTTCTGTCTGCCCTTTTGGTTTTGACAAGGTCCATCTGAGAGTTGAGGTTGGTTTGTGGGCTACTATGATGTCATGTTGGCATAGTAGTCTTGCTGTCATTTCTGAGACATTCTATACGTAGGGGATTGTGATTCGTCTGGTTGTTGTTGTTCATATTGTAGTTGTTGTATTGCTTTGAATGTTTTATTGTTTGTATGTAGGCATCTCTGGGTGATGTTTTGTGGGTATTTGTTTCTCTTGAAGACTTTATATGGGTATTTTTGTTCTGCTGATCTGGCCTCCATGGTGTTACAATGGGACTCCGCTTTTACAAACCGTGTTCTCCCAAACAATGTCCATGAGCTGTTGTCCTGCCTTATCCATGAAAGCCAGTTGGGTGACCTTGGGCAAGTCACTCTTTTTCAGCCCAACCCAAATTGTTTTGTTGTTATAGGAAAATTAATAAATATGTTAAAGAGGAAGATGTATTTGATATATTTGTCATCTTTAGTTATAATAAAGGCAGGATACAAATGTATAAATAATAATAAATATTGATAATAAATTATCAATGAATGAATTAGTGAATGAATCTTTTCGTGTGTCCTATTTTTATAAAGCATTTCAGTATACTTTTTCATAGTACTTTGAGGTTTTTAAAAGTCATAGGCTTGCTTTTCACGACATGTCAAGATTATTCTTCTTTGTGGGAAGATTGGTATGACTGGTATTCATCCTGTTTTGATAAAAGAACATTTTCAAAGAGCAAAGTTATAATTTGTAAATGTTCTTTGTACTGTGTCACTGACAACCCAGTTCCTTGTTCTACGATATGGAAAGATTCTTTATTTTTTTATTTTTACTTATTGGAAAGAGATAGAGAGAGAGGAAGGAAGGAAGGAAGGAAGGAAGAATAAAATTTCTTATACACCATACAAAACTGCTTATTTACACAAATACACAGAGAGAGAGCATGTTACAATGCTGAATTATTAATATTTAATATAGTATTTATTATAGAAAAATTGTTATTCATTGCTATTATTTTTGCAGTTACTGTACAGTGATAATTCATCAGTATTGTTCAATATATCTAGGCCGTCTAAAACTGACTCAGGAACTGCAACCTAATCTAAACAGAAATATTCTTGCAGTATGGATGTTCTTTTGGCAACTTGCCCTACATGATCTTTTATATATGCATGAGAAAGGTAGCATGATGTACTGAAAAGCAAAGCATTTACCTCAAGCTTCATTCAGTGACTGCCCACTGGGCCATACATGATTTCTCTTACTTTCTTATAGTCCATGAGCCAAGACCTGAATTTTCACATATTGGTACCACCCGAGGTGACTAATAATCTTAGGTGTTTTTGGCTTCTTTTATGTCTCTAGTTTATGTTTTGATGTGATAGCCCTTGTTAACTCGTAGCTTAATCGAGGTTATCACTCTTAGAATAGATGCACCCTATGTACACGGAAAGAAAGGGTGAACACATACTTTGACAATATTCTCTATTCTGAACATCACCACGTTTATGCTAATGACCAAATATACTATCCAAAATATCTCCAGAACCCTTTCATTGTTAGTATGCATGAACAGTCTAGTCATGGGCGTCCGGAGGGAGGGGGGGGGGCAAGGGGGGTCATTTGCCACCCCCCCCCACGTGGAAAACATCAGCTTCATCTCTTCTTATCCTTGGCAGCTGTAGGTCTGGATGATGGAAGTCAGTGTCATGCTGACCTACCATGTTCCTCAGTTGCCTCAAGTATCTACTGCGGTACTCAGATGTCAGATAGTACCTTGCCACAGCTCCACCTTTCAGGCTGAAGCCCTTGGTGCCTCCTGGTGTCTGCGTGTCTTTGTTAACTGTCTCCTCAATTGTCTGGTCCACAGGTATCCGCCCAAATGGGTTCTGACTCCCAATCTGGACAGAAAAACCTCCCTGCATGAAGTGGGCATGCACTTCAGGGTGTTCTATTGGCAGTCGAGACATTTTGGCATAGTAGTAGGTCAAGAAGCGGGCATAGTTCACCTTGTCATAGGCAAAGCACCATGGGATCATCTGCCTGATTGCTGCCAGGTGAAGCATCCAGTTGCCCTCTCTGGATGCTCGGATCAGGCACAGCATGATCTCTGCCATGTCCAAGTAGGACATCCAGAATGCAGAGAGGTTATCTGCATTTCTGAGAGACTCCAGGTAGACTTTAAACAGCTTTATTGTGTGCACACATGACTCGTTATTAAGCAGGTCTTGCAGTGCAGCCTGAGAGACACCGTCGTGGAAGCTGGCAATCTTCTTCAGGGTTTCATCAAGGTGGTGAATGTCTCTTGCATGGTGTTCCTCCAGCCATCGGAGGAATCCTTTCCAGGCAAGCCTCAATAGTGCTTCATAAACCAGCTTGTGACATCTTACTGCTCTGTTGTACTTGCGACCATCCATCACACCATTCACTGAGCCTTCTGCAATGACACCAGCTTCAACACAGAGATCCCTGAGCCCTGCATCTTGAAATCGCTTCCCTATGATGGAGAGCATATTGCAGATTGTGTGGAAGTCTCCCATCCTGACGACGATGCTGTTGAACTTGTCATGTTTCCATACTATCTCAACAGCCTTCGCATAAAGCGCCTGGTCAAAGACACAGACAATCTGGTTCAGCTGAAGGGCCTGCATGATGTGTAGGGTCCGCTCCAGCACTTCATTGACCGTGGACATGTCTGTTGCAGGAGCATTGATAGTGGGCAGGTAGCCCACAATGTCTTGGTTCACCGTGACATCATTGCGGACCATGATGTTGAACCCAGTCCAGCTGCTGACAGTCTGGTTCTCAGGGTCTGACAGTCGAGTCAGTAACCAGATAAAATTCTTCATCTTGGCTTCGTGGACCTCCTTCATGCTGTCAACATCTACAGTCTCGGTCTTTGGAGGCTGGGCTCGCTTACCAACATTGTAGGTTGGTAACATTGTTGGGGCTGGACTGATGCTCCTTTTCTTGGACTTGCTGACAGATGGGAAGAGATTCTGTGGCTTGGGGCCTGCAATCTTGGGCTGGACAGCAATGCCATTGACTCTGTGAGAAGTACCTTCTCCGCTGAGTGTCTCCTCAAGTCGGTCAATGTTATCCCATGCCAGGGTTGTGAACACACCTTGGCAGATGTCTGCTGGCAGTGGGATGTCTTCCTGTGCACGCTCCAGCTTCTGAATGCACAGTGCTGTATCGATCTCCTCAATCTGTGAATAAGAAATGCAGTGGCCCAGGCGATTGAGTGTGCGTACAAGTTCTGTATTGCCTGTCAAGGTCTTCACAGCAAATGACAAAAGTACGTGCTTGGATGGCTTTGTCTTGCCACATGTGACAGCAAATATCAGATCACTGGCAAGAGAAGTGGCAAGCCTTTGGACTCTGTCAGAAGGATCTGCACACTCATACTCTCCAGTGAGCACGGTATACAGGAATTCAGTGACAGATTCAGGAATGACATTCTGCTCTGTGTCAGGGGGCCATGTCTGGCTTACATCTTGCTTCTTAATCTGATTCCTCAGCTGCATTGCTGCTTTGGCTAGGACATCCCCAGAGTTGGCAGCCCTTGCTTCGTGGAGTTCTTTCCCTAGTCTGTAGGCATGCTTGACAAGCTCATCAAATGACAAGCTCTCTGGATATATGAGAAGCTTCCCTTTCTCATCAGAAACGAAGCAAAGCGATCCTCCTATCTCACTTTCAAGTTTACGACGGACATGTTTCTTGGTTGATGGTCTGATCTGAGAAATTCCGCGATAGTGCATGGCTTTCTCAAGTCTAGCTGTCAGATCTGTCATAGGCAGCACCTCAGGGTTGAGAATGAGTTCATTCCTGATATATAGGAATAGCTCTTCGTAGGATTGTTTCTCGGCTTCCTCGTATACTGCCTGCTCAGACTGCTCCTGCTCATCGCATGCACCAGAACTGGTGGATGCCCCTTCCTTTGTATACACTTTGTAGCACGACTTGTGGTAGTGCCCCTCTGCGGCAACAAGGTCTCTGCTTAACAACGCGAGGATTCGCTGGTCCATTTTTTGGGTTGCTGCACTGCGGATTCTGTCATCTGCACGTAACTCAACACACTGGATGATAGGTTCCCTTGTCTGTCTTCCTTTCAGGTACTTGCTTGACTTGCAGCAGAAGATGCATGTCTTGTCATACACTCTTGATGTACTCGGTGCATCCCTAGATGATCTTCTGACACCATGGACACCAGTCTGTTCTTCTGCACTCGGCCTGTCTTTAGAAAGGATGGAGTCGAGAGTCTTCTTCATGGTAAAGATGCTGCGACATTTGCGATGATACTGGATCTGCGGTATTTGGCCTTCTTCCAAGTCTTTTGCAATGTCCAGAAGTGGAGCATGTTGTCTAATCTCTGCTGCTCTTAGCAGTGTCTTCCATGAGTCCAAGTCTTTTAGTAACACGAAGGTAGACGTGTCTTCACCAGAACAGTGAATAATGCAGCCTGGCCGCACTCCTTTCTTTGGCAATGCAGTGGCCTTGTCTCCACTTGAATCCATCATGTGGGCCTTAGTAGTTTGTCACAATATAACAGAGAACTGCAATTATTCAACAGTAGTCCGCATTGAGAAATTGAGTTCAAAACTCTTTGTAACGATGTTGGAAGAGAAAAAAAAACATATTAGCAATTTACGAAATACATTTTAATTTGCTATGATGCTCTACATTTACCACAAAAAGTCTCTGCACATGATTTTAATAAATTATCAACATCAATTAGGTTTAATTCTAATGATTTACAGCTTCATTTCGCAAATATATGTGTTATCATGTGATATCACAAGGCCGCTATTCAGTCAAATTGATGGTTTCTTAAAAAACATACAAAGCTACATATCTGAAAAGGCTATCACATCTTAATGTACTTGGTATGGACCCATAAACATTTTAGTACCATTAAGATTTGGTCACCCAAGATGGTACCGATATCTGGCCTGGCCCATGGACTATTAGAAAATGTAACAATAATGCTCCTGCAAAATTATTTGTGCTCACCTTCCAGAAAAAAGGAGGAAATATGCAAGTGCAGCAGGGAGTACCATGTTGTGCTGCAGGAAGGCAGAAGATTTGGTAAACCAGTGATAGACAATTTATTATATTCCTATATTGGCCATTTTCTGAATTGGTAAGTCTTTCTTTCCCATCTCACTGACCTGTTGGCAAAAGTGCTTATAACATATGGTATACAATGCAAAGTTGAAATGTGTTCACCAATCCCAAAGATTAATAACTCCTAGGACCACTGCAATATATTAATGTATGAAACTGTTTTTAAAACAATGTAAACACTGCTATTAAACTCAATTGTTCTGACTAATAGATGTTTCCAGATTTCTATGATTTTGAACAGACCTTATGAAGAATCTTACTGAAACAGAACACAGGCCATGAGATTTCAAATTTCTGTCCTCAGAGTAGCCAATCAGATATTTGTAGGAAGCACACAAGCAGAACCATGAGTAGAAGTGCGACTATATATATTTAAAAACAATTTACAGCATAAAGAGGTAGAATATAAATTTGGATTAAAAGTACAATGGATCTCATGGATTTAAAAACATTCATTTTTATATACTAGGAATGTAATGACATTTACAAATTACCTATCAACCAATTTTGAGAAATTAATATTATATTCACATTTCAACTTACAAGCATAATGTTCTTTATGTTACTACTGGAAAAAGATACACAAAATATTTCCATAGACCTGAAAGAAACTTGTAAAACTGATCTGGGAAATCAAAAAATTATACTTAAAAATTATATGAGCCTCAGAAATATCCTGTATTTATCCAGCAAACTGTTGTAAGGATTGTAAGCAAAAAGGAACATTGTTTTGTCTTTGATGGACATGGAAACAGTTAACAGAACTTTTGAAAACAAAATTTGAAAAATTGTCATAACTAAAGAAATAATTAAATCAAAATTACTTCATATATTCAACAGCATCTCAAGGAACTATATTTGTTTTATAAATAAAATAATAATAATAACGTCTGTCAACTTATAGGGAAGTGGAAATTAAATTATGACCTGTAATGTGAGTAGAAAATTGTGGTACTAAAATATCAACCATTGTTATTGCTTAAAATAAAAAGAACTTTTAAAAAAAGACACTGAATGTGTATGAGATGATAATGTAATAGGTTTAAAAATAGGAAAAATTTAGGAAAGTGAAACCTCTCATAAATACTGTTACCAAAGTTGGTAACTGAATCCTGCCAGGAATAATTTGCATTTGTAAAATAAGATATAAGATTTGGCAATACAATCAGGGTATACTTTATTTATCCAAATTTCATTTTAAAGTGCTAATAGATAAAAAAAAAACCTCCATTTCTAAAGATTCCTGTGGCATCCAATGAATGTAGACAGGAAGCCAGTTGATCAAATTAGTGATACAAAATCTCCATGCTTCACTTATTTAAATAAATATTCACTATTTAATAT
Source organism: Hydrophis major (assembly GCA_033807585.1). Classification (NCBI taxonomy): domain Eukaryota; kingdom Metazoa; phylum Chordata; class Lepidosauria; order Squamata; family Elapidae; genus Hydrophis; species Hydrophis major. Next base: position 47,700,712 of record CM066333.1, on the reverse strand, counting down.
AGAAAAAAGCTATAGAACCAAACACATGCTCCTTTTGTCAAAATAATAATACTAATAATCACATTTTCATTTATATGTGTACTTTGCATTAAGCAACCACATATTTTAGCCTAAGGACATTTCTTTGCTGATAGTTATAACCAGTGACTTATAACCATTTTTCACAGGTACGACTATTGCAGCATCCACAGTCACTAGAGGCCAGGCGAGGAGATGCTTGCCTCAATGTTGAGTTGGCCACGCTCAGCCAGTCACATTACCACCAAGTCACACCCACCAACTAAGCCACATCCACAGAACTGGTTGTTTAAAAAAATGAATCCCACCCCTGAGTATATATAACTAAGGTTGCGGGTCATCGCTGGATATTTTATAATTATATATTGGGGATAGCAGTCCAATGTATAGTTTGTAGGTGGGTAGTATGTAGTTGGATAATTTCTACATCATTTTATTTATATACAAATTAAAAAGAAAGATAGATTATTCACTTGTCATATATTTAATACTTAGTCATATTAAAAACAACAGTGTCAGGGCTCCAACAAATCCACCCTCATTCAAATCAAAAGTCTCTAGCCACATCTCAGAGAAAAGTAAATTGATTTATTAGGAGTGGCCATGTTGGCATAAGCTGAATGCAGCTGATACTCCCTTCTTCTGGCAGCTAAAAAGATCAAAGGAGTATCTTTTTAGTTGACAGATGGTTTATGCCCCTGATCTCTAAACTTTTCAGGGTTTGCATATGACCTGAAGTCTCTACTGATACATCTACCATCCAATCACGGACTGGATTCAAATTTCTTAACAACTGGTTCTGTGGACATGGCTTAATTTGTGGGTGTGGCTTGGTGGTCATGTGACTGGGTGGGTGTGGCTTGCTGGCTGGGTGTGGCTTGGTAGTTACATGGCTGGCTGGGTGGGCGTAACCAACTCAATGTCACTCATGTCAAGGGGTGCCTTGCCTGGCCACTCCCCTCACTGCCATTCCTTGTCCCACCCAGCCTCAATTTTATAATTCTGTAAAAATGTTGTTCACCATTTTTTGACTTTATTATCTACGTACTATAGATCAACACTGGAAGTTTTTAAGAAAAGATTGGACAGTCATTTCTCTGAAATGGTATAGGATTCCCCCCAAGGTCCCTTCTAAGTGTTATTCTGTTATTCTGACACCTTTCCCAGGACCACTACTCAGAGTTTGGTATCCTCAGTTTTCCTGCCTGAGCAGGGGGTTGGACTAGAAGACCTCCAAGGTCCCTTTCAACTCTATTATGCACTTGTATTTATGCTCTGGACTATAGACATGTAAACCCTGAAAAATACCTGGGCAAAAGAAAGGCAGCAAAATCACTCTAGGTGTAGGACAGTATAAAATGTTAATATATGTTAAGCCTGGTTTCCCCAACCAGGGTTAGGGAGACAAGCTAAACAGAATGTGCAGCTTAGTCAGATAGGCACACAGATAAATGAGTGAGCTAAGCTTGTATGTTTATTAACATACAGTAAAAATGACAGATACGCTTGTGCTATCAAATATATAGTTTATTCCATTATGAGTTCATAGCATAGTCAAAATAACAGTCCAATAGTCATGTATCATTTAGTCAGTCCATTCAGGGATATTCAATTAGCAAAGTTCGTGTAGAAATATCCTATGTCAATTCACTTACAAGTCAGTCCTTTGTTTTCTCTCCCGTTCGAGCAATGCAGACTTGTTTTCCTTGCAGTAATCAGGGATCATCAAAGCCAGAAAGATAGCAAGCTGCAGCCTTGCTTCTTTTAAAGTGCTTTCCTAACCACTCCCTTAATTACTATCCCACAGTTAAAGTTGCAGACACTTTAACATACAAACTATGATTACATATTATTATTTACCTAAACCAGTTAGGGTAAAACAATGTTATCCCTAACATTCTCCCCTTTTAGGAAATAATAATATAACTATTTACATCTTTAAATCATATTTGTTACAACTCTCTTTAAACTTAATTACTCCTTGAGCTTTTGTAAATTGGTCTGCAATGTTTTCTTCCGTCATGCAGTATTCCAATTTAATTAGCCCATTCTTTACAGATTCTCTAACATTTAAGTATCTTAAATCAGTATGCTTTGATCTAGTTTTAACAGCAATACTAGTAGCTAATTTTATAGCTGCTTGATTATCCTCGTACACAATAATAGAATCTTTAACAGTTATACCCATGTCTAATAATAACTGTTTGTACAAAATCAAGTCAGTGCATAATAATGACAGACATGAAAATTCCGCTTCCATCGTGGACAAGCTAATATGCTGTTGTCTGATTGACCTCCACCCTATTAATGTTTTACCAAATAATATAGCCATCCCAGATGTTGATTTTTTAGTGTTTATATCAGTTGCAAAACTTGCATCTGCATAGGCACTAAGACTCAAATCACCCTTTGGTTCTATATACAATGCATGGTTCATTGTTCCTTTAAGATATCTTAAAATTCTCTTTAATGATTGCCAATGACATTGATGTGGATCTGAATTAAAACGTGCCAGCTGATTTACACTATAAGCTATATCAGGCCTTGACCAATTGCTGATATATGATAAGCTACCAATCAAAGATTGATATATGGACTTATCAAATTTGGGACTTTGATCATCAGTTTGGCAAACTTCCTGACTCATTGGAGTCTTTGCCGGTTTACAAAGTTCCATTTTAAACGTTTTAATTAATTGGCAAATTTTATCTTCTTGAGATATCTTAAAACCATTTTTTGTTTTGTTAATTGTCAATCCTAGATACTTTTTAATTTCACATAAATGCTTTAATTTTATCTTTTTGGCTAATAATGATATAATCTCATTAGCTTCATTATTAGTCTTAGTTATCAAAGCAATATCATCTGTAAATAATAATAATAATGACACCTTTCCATTATTTTCTCTTTTAAATACACATGGATCTGCTAAACCAGATTTAAAACCTATATTGTTTAACTCTTTCACAATATATTGGTTCCACTCAAACCCAGATTGTTTCAACCCATAAAGACTCTTTTTGAGTTTCCAACAATCATTACTGTTTACTTTATTGTCTTTTATACCTACTGGTTTTCTTAAATATATAGTGTGCTGCAATGATGCATGTAGATAAGCAGTTTCTACATCTAAATGGTTAATGACATAGTTTTTCTTAGCTGCCCAAACTAATGCTGCTCTTAAAGATGTTGCTTTAAGACTTGGTGCAAAAACTTCATCGTAATCAGATGCAGTTTGATTAAATCCTTGAGCTACTAACCTAGCTTTATGGGTAACAGTCCCATCATTTCCAGTTTTTATTTTAAATATCCATTTGCACCCAATGGATTTTTCTCCTGGAGGTAATTTAGCATCTTCATAAACTTTCATTACCTTTAATGAATTTAGTTCCTTTTCCATTGCCTTTTGCCAATTCTCCTGATCCTTAGCAGGATACATCCTAAGTTCCTCTACACTAGTTGGAACTTTAGTTACTTGGCAAACTATACTTGCTTGATACCTATCAGGTGGTCTAGTTACTCGTGTAGTATGTCTAGGTATTACAGGACTTACAGGTGGACTTTCATTTATTAACTCTTCTTGATTATCTAACTCTTCCTGATCAATTGTTTCCTCTTGTTCTGGTCCTATTTGCTCTTCATGGACTTCTTCTTTAATTGGACTCTTCTTATAACTAGTCTGATCTTTCTGCCTTTTGTAGGGTTCAATAATTACTTCATTATTTAAATCTTGCTCTAATCTATTCCATCCTACATGTTCTAGGAATTTAGCACTAGTACTGGTGTAAACTCTAGATGTACCTGGTTCCCAGAATCTATAAGATCTATGATTAGATGTATATCCTACAAAATATAATCTTTTAGCTCTATGTTGTCCTTTGTGTCTAAGTTGTGTAGGGATATGCACCCATGCTGGTGCTCCAAATGTGTGCATGTAACTTAAATCAGGTTTTGTACCATGCCACAGTGTGAATGGTAATTCACCTGTTGTTGAATTAACAACATTATTTAATATATGATTACCACACATTATTGCTTCTCCCCACAAATTGTCAGGTAATCCTGAATCAGACATCATAGTTCGTGCCATTGATTGTAATGTTTGGCCTCTTCTCTCTATAAAGGCATTATGTTGTGGCCTATATGGTGCAGACATTTTATGTTGAATACCTAACATTCTTAGTCTGTTCTGGAATTTATTATTTGTAAATTCCGTACCATTATCTGTTATAAGAGTTACTAATTTCTTTTTAGTTTTCCTTTCAGCAAATTTAATCCAATTAAAGAGATTTTGATACGTTTCAGTTTTGTTCTTCATTAAATAGCAAAACCCATATCTAAAATAATGATCCATTATACTTAGTATGTAACGAGCTCCTCCTACACTTGGTTTTTTAGGACCTATTAAATCTGCAAATACTACTTCTAAAGGCTCTTTGGTAGTAAATCCATCAACTCTATTAGCCGGTGTGACTCTGGCTTTGCTTTGATTGCAAATATTACATTGCAAATACTTATGACAAGGTTTTAAACTTATTCCCTTAGATAATTCAATAGTTTTCTTAAGCATTTTAAAATTTAAATGCCCTAGCCTTCGGTGTAACAAGTGAATACATTCATCATGAGGTTTCTTATTTTCATAAACTGTGTTAGCCACCTTTAAACCATCATCATTTAACACATATAATTCACCTCTTAAAGATGCAGTAATTCTCTTATCTTCTTTCTCAATTATGCAGTTATCTCCCCTAAATGTAACTACATATCCTAGTTTAACCAAAATTCTAACTGAAATTAAATTAAACTTAAGTTGTGGTACATATAACATTTTTACATTCTCTTTTATAAAAGAACAATATGCTATACCTTGACCTTTAGCTTTCAGTTTCCAGCCATTGGCTAACGATATCTGCTGTGTACTCTTGGACATTTTAATAAAATGTTTGTTATCATTAGTTATACAATGTGATGCTCCACTGTCAACCACCCATAAATTATTTTTTACAGCTTCGTTACTATACATGGCTAACTCTAAATTTTTATTTATCTTTTGATGACTTTTAGTATTCTGGCCAGCGTTCTGGCGTTTTGCCTTTTTACAAAATCTTGCCAAATGTCCTCTTCCTCCACAATTAAAGCACTTTTTAATTGCGTATGCAGTAGGAGTTTCATTATCTTCGTTTTGAGGTTGCTGCCTCCTTAATTCGTCTCTTTCAAGCCTTCTTCTGGCTTCTTCAATCAATCTGCCAGTTATATCAGTTAAATTTAGGCTTTCCTTTGGCAATATTTCAAGTGAAGTTACGTAGTTATCATAGCTTTCATCAAGGGAAGATAGAATTATGTAGACTTGGTGTAGTTCAGAGAAAATAAGCTCTTTCTCGTGCAGTTCTTGAAAAATGCTTTGCATAGTTTTCAAATGACTCAGCATATCACCATTCTTATGGAGATGTGTACTGAAAAGTTTCCGTGTTAGATTGATGTGAGCACCAACATTATCTCAAACATAAATCCTCTTCAGCTTCTGCCAACACCCAACAGCTGTTTTTTCTCCGTGGATATAAACAAGCTGGTGATCAGTTAAGGTTAAAGCAATAATGCAAATAGCTTGTTGATTTTTATGCATAAATTCTTCTATCTTTAATTTATCTTCCTCATCCTCTGGATCCCATTCTTCTACGTTTGGTGGATTTTCAATTATGTTCCACAAACCTTCTCTTCGTAGAAGCAGACTACATTTCATAGACCATGATACATAGTTTGTTCCATCCAGCTTGGATATAAGGGACAAACTTTGTTGATTGACTTGTGCCATGTTTTCTTATATGGATATAAAACTATAATTAATAAAACACAGCTGTCTGTTTACTGTAATGTATAACAACACAAACTCTCACTTTTACATAAATCTGTTTTATCCTAGTTAAACTGACTTTGCAGCCTCTGGGCCCATAACCAGTGTTAAGCCTGGTTTCCCCAACCAGGGTTAGGGAGACAAGCTAAACAGAATGTGCAGCTTAGTCAGATAGGCACACAGATAAATGAGTGAGCTAAGCTTGTATGTTTATTAACATACAGTAAAAATGACAGATACGCTTGTGCTATCAAATATATAGTTTATTCCATTATGAGTTCATAGCATAGTCAAAATAACAGTCCAATAGTCATGTATCATTTAGTCAGTCCATTCAGGGATATTCAATTAGCAAAGTCCGTGTAGAAATATCCTATGTCAATTCACTTACAAGTCAGTCCTTTGTTTTCTCTCCCGTTCGAGCAATGCAGACTTGTTTTCCTTGCAGTAATCAGGGATCATCAAAGCCAGAGAGATAGCAAGCTGCAGCCTTGCTTCTTTTAAAGTGCTTTCATAACCACTCCCTTAATTACTATCCCACAGTTAAAGTTGCAGACACTTTAACATACAAACTATGATTACATATTATTATTTACCTAAACCAGTTAGGGTAAAACAATGTTATCCCTAACATTGTATAATAAATAATGGAACAATTAAAAATAATAGCACAGAGTTTTCTCCCCCCTCCTTCCTTCTTATTTCTTTTTTCTTTCTTTCTTTCTTCCTATTTATTTTTCTTTCTTTCTCTCCCTTCCTTCCTTTCTTTTGCTTTCTTTCTCTGCCTTCCTCTTTCTTTCTTCCTCTTTCTTTCTCTTTCTCTCTTTCTTTCTCTCCCTCTTTCTTGCTGTTTTTTCTTTCTCTCTCCCTTCCTCTTTCTTTTTCTTTCTCTCTCTATCTCCCTTCCTCTTTCTTTCTCTTCTTTCCTCTTTTTTCTCTTTCTTTTCCTCTTTCTTTCTTTCTTTCTTTCTTTCTTTCTTTCTTTCTTTCTTTCTTTTTCTTTCTTTTCTTTCTCTCTCTCTCTCTCTCTCTTTTTTTCTCTCTCTGTCTTTCTCTCTCTCACACACACACCTGGTCTGAGACAAACTGTGATCCGGCGAGTGGCGAGAAAAAAAGGGGAAGGAGGGAGTAGCATGCGGGGCCTTGAGCATCCCCCACCTCAGCCCTCCCAAAGCACCTCTGTGTGTGGTGGTGACTGCAGCAGAGAGAAACAGGATTCATTGAGCTGTTGCTCTGCTACCCAGGAGCCATTTCCCAAAGGAAGGGGGACTTGTAAGCGTTTCGCTCTGCTGCAGCAAAAGGCAGGCAGCTATGGCTGGCCTGGCGGGCAAAAGAAGGCTGCTGGCATGCCGCACATGTGCATGATGTTGCACATGTGCAATGGGGACTGACTGGGCAGAGAGCGGAGAAGTGAGCAGAGACAGGCGGGATCAGTCAGGAAGCCATTTTACCAGTTCTCTGAACTACCTGGAACTGTAACAACCAGTTCTACCAAACCAGTGTGAACCTGTAGAATTCCACCACTGCAGCCAATGCTAAAAATTATTTAGAAGAGGAAGGTAGGATAGGATAGGATAAGGTAATGATTTCCAAATTCATGCTTCTTTTGTTACTTCTTTATGTATTATATATTTCTCGTAAATTACTTGACTATGTATTCATATCCACCAATCATTAATACAGTATATATTGAAGTACTTGCTGTGCTTTTACCAGACATTTTTTTAAGTAACTGATTGCTTCATTATTGATTGCTGTACTATCTGACACTCATACTCCCACAATAAAACAGAATAGAAACTATAAACCAGCAGACTGTTTCTCACCTCGGCCTTTATTAATGTGATTACCTTGCAGATTCTCTCTTAACAAATGTATTTCCCATTATGACTTTTCCCACTAACTTTGCTGTTCTGATATATAAGTGTAACTAATATTCTGAAGATTTTGGCAAAACATTAACAACCTGAGACTGAATCAAAAAAAATTCTTACATAGGAATTCTTTTTCATGTGAAAGTAAAATCTGTGTATCTGTAAAAGTCACCAAAACTATTGTAAATAAATTGTATTTCATATGATATAATTACATATTGAAAACATAGCTGCTTTTATATTGTGCTAAGCAGATGCCGTAAGTGTATAGCTTGCATTTGGTGGGTCTCTGGAGACATCTATTTTTTGCCATGGCATTTACCTAATGGAACATTCTTTTCCCCAAATTAGATTAAGTCCATCTCTTTTGACAATCTGAAAGGCCCTCAGGACCTGGTTTTAAAAAATGAGAAAAAGAAAATGACTCTATCATTATTCCAACCTGCTAAGACCTTAATAGCTACTAACCACTCTGCTTTATAGCTGATTCCATTGCCTAGTTTGTTTGTTTATTAAATTTGCCACCCACCTCACTGAAAGACAATTGATAGTTCTTAAGACCAAAACACAGTGTTTAACCTGAGGCACTCCTATCTCTATTCATAAGTAAATGGCAATTCGAACTTTGGAGGACAGGGATAGTAGCAGTAGAGTGTTGAAGAAATCAGATGATTTAGAACTATGACTATTCTAGGACCATTCTTAAAGATGTATTTGTTTTCTATTGATAATATGTATATTCATTATCACTTATGTTTTCTCAGCTTTTAATTATCTTTATTTTCATAATGGCTTTTGTCTATTACAGTTTGAAATAAGAAAATGGAAGTGAAAGGATGACTTTTTCAATCTATGTTCTGAGCAGAGAGAACTATAGGCAATCTTCTTTTTTCCATATATGAGCTGTTATGACTTACCTTGCTTCAAAACATAGACCCTGGTGTCATTATTCAAAAAACATTATGCAAATATTTAAATTGTCATATTTCCATTGGGGTGTGTGTGTGTGTGTGTGAAGCCGAACACCCCAAACCCTTCTTAATCTCTTAAAAAAAATTATCCCAGTTTTCTCATGCATATAGGTTATTAATTTTAAAGAGATTATTTAAAGTTAGGATTTAATATCATTCAATTCATTCTACAAATCCAAATAACACTAGTTTTGTTTGTTTATTAAATCCTAATCATGTAATCTACAAGAGTTCATGCCTAAATATATTCAATGGCAATTCCATGTTAATTCCACGTTAGCCTTACAATGTTCTCAAATTAACAAGAGAAGAAGTTTACAAAATTCATACAATAGTAATGAAAAACTTGGGGGAGAGTAGATACAATAAAGTCACATATTTCCTAAAACAGTGCAAAAATATCTGGGCTCATATGTAATACTAAATGAGAAAAATAAATCTGTGAATCTAGAACAGGATTGCTCCTTTCTGTGATAGTTATGGTCCTAAAAATCAGCTTCCAACTATGTGAAGCTCTATAATTTCATAAATTTTGTGAACCTGAATCTTTCTGGCTCAGCAGGATGTTGCACAATTTAATAAAGACAGCAGCCTCATTTTTGCTCAACATTTGTATCCATTTTCCTACTCTTGTACTTTATTATGCTATCCATAATCCACTTGCCAGATTTTTTTTTAGGTGAAGAAAATTCAAACCTATAAAAGTCAACCATTACACTATTAAACAAAAAAGAACAATGTATATTATCTACAGCTGGCCATAATGTTTGTATAAATGTTATTTATACCAACTGTTTCCAGTTAATGCAAATCCAGACCCTATATATAAAATTGGTGCTTCAATTTTACTGGAAGTAGGGGAAGGATAATTGATGCCGCATGCTCTTTTATTGTCTCCCACATGAAGAATCAAGCTGTTCACTGAATCATTGAAGTGTGCTCAGGCTTGGTGCCAGATCATCAGGAACCAAGGTCATATGTGATGAACATGCACTGCTCGAAATAGGAAGAGCATCAGGTCTTTGAAAAGGGCTTTCATTCCATTTCCATCAGATTAAATCCAGAAATGGGATTTTCAGAGTGAGGAGAAGGAGGTTATCCCAAGCTTTGAAATATGTACAAGTTTGAAAATGGACTGAAGCAAGATTTATGAACATGCATCATTAGATTACATGCTTATTGTCTGGTATGTTTTCAAAGAGCTTTCCACACTAAACATCAAAGCCTATTTGAATTATTTCAAGCATTATTGTACATGTGTAACTGAATTAGTTTAATACTATAAGAAAGATAATATATTTTGCCCTTAACTCCAATTTCTGTGGTGTTATTTTTGCTTAGACCATTTATTTTTCAGTTTTTAGAAACATCTCCTTTACAAATCTAATGTTGAAAGATTTTGAAAATGAGGGGGGGGAAATGCAATACACTAGACAAAAGAAAAAATACCTTTATGGTTTTCTCCTCAACTCTCTTTTAATATATATATATACAAATTGGATCAAACATCTGAAACCATTTTGTTTTAATATCTGAGTTTTACTGTTTGTTTTTCTATGATAACAACTTGTGTATCCTCAAGTTGTTGAACACCTACAGATATTAATTCTGTTCCTGATATCTAAAGCATTACAAAATGACCACCAATAGGTTAACAAACTATAATTTTTATCCTAAGACTTTAGTGAAGTTGATTCTTTTTTTTTTTAAATAAAGTTTTATTTGGGTTTTTACACATACAAAATACAAGTAAAACATCTTTTTGAAAATAGCATGGTCCCAGATACAAAACTCAATTTCATGCTCCTTTTTGTTTTCTGTTCCATACCTTATACTATTTTACATTATCTATATAGTTTTTTCCCTCTTTTAATTTTCTCAATTTTATTTTGATTATCTCATCTCAATTCAAATCATTATATTTATACTTTTGTCTGTTCTGTTTCAATTTCATATTATATTTTCTCATTAAACAAATTTTCTCCTGTAGTTACTAATTGGAGTATGACACCTTTATATCTTTTAATTACATCCATTCAACTCTTATTTAAACTTCAATATATACCTTAAGTTTATGACCTTCAATATAATACATAATACATAACTTCCAATCGAATTCTGCTTGGTACAATCTTATAATACACACTATATTCTTTAAAAAAAGAGAGAAAGATTGTAAATATATGTAATTATAAACTCTTATTCCATTCCAGTTCAGTTCTATCATTAATAATCATTAAAATCTTAACATCTTTAACACTTCTTTTCAATTAAATATCATACTTCCTGAAAAACACATATAATCTCCATAATTAATTTTTCCCTTATTTCTCTTCACATATTTTTTTTATAAATCATTAAATATACCTTTTGTTACATTTATTTATTGACAAGCATTCCACTGAATTTCGATAGCTATTTTATCAGACATTTTAATCATACATTGTTTCATATTTTCTAAAATTATTTCTGCTTCTAATATAACCATATTATCTTATGTACTTTTGCAGAAACCCTTTTTCCATTAAGTTTTCACCCATTATCTCTAAATAGGTCCTGTTTCTCTATATTTTGCTTCTGTCCTTTATAACTTCTTTTCCTTCTCATCTTCTCCCTCCCCTTTTTACCCCATTGTGTCTCTACTTCTAATTCTCTCTTCTGCATTTCCCTCTTCCATTGCTTTCTGATTTTATACTTATTTTTCTCTCTATTTTTTTTGGAGTTGTTTTTCCCAATCTTAAACTTTCCATTCTCTTTCCCCCCCTTTCCTTATTTTCCCCCATTTAAGATTACCTGTTCATTAAAGATGCTTCTTCTTTGTCGCAATCTTCTTGTTCTGCAGGCATTTCATTGTTTCTCATAATTCCAAATCTCCATTTCTAAAAACTGAAATACGAAACCAAAAGAACCTCTCCCTTCTTGTGCATCTTCTTTGCACTTTTTAAGTTCCATTTTCAGTTCTTCTAAAAGTGGAGCCATTTTAAGCAGTTTTAAACAACCACCCAATTGATTTTAGTCATTCAAAACAATAACCAAGAATCCAGAAATCATCAAGTAATCCAGATAGTCTTATTTCTTATTTCTTATTTCTTTTTCAACTTTCTCTTCCTGGGGTTTTTGCTGCGATATTTCAGTTAGAATGTATCTTTTGGAAGTCTTGTTGACATTTTGCTGTAAGTTCTTTTTTAATTCCAGGCAGTCTCCTCCCTTCCAGATCCTACCCTTTTATTCTTTTTCTCTCCTTTCCTGTTTTCAAAAGCTTTTAATTATCCAGAAATATTTATTATCCCTTTGACTTTTTATTTTCAGCATTAAATGCCTATTGATGTCAAAGTGGATTTTTTTTCCAATTTCTTGCTTAAGTCTCTTAGCTGTCAGTATTGGAAAAGGATAAAACCAAATCTTTTCCCTTTTCTCTCTCCTTCGCAGCTTAAAAATCTTCTTAGGGAACAATGTTATTGTTTTTTAACAGTTTCAATTCCAGGGTACCTTATTTGTTGCTTTTGCTGTTTAACTGGGTGAACCAAAATTTTCTCTTCTTATCTTCCTCCTGTACATTCTTCTCTGGTCGAGTTCTTCTTTGTGGTGGCCATTTCTGACCACTGCTGCAACCGCCTTTGAGAAAGGAAGTAATGGACAGCTGGGGAGGAGAGATGCAGCTCTCCTCAACCCTGCAGGCAATCTCCCCCCTCTTCACCACCTCTACAGGGTGGCTCAGCCCCGAAATCAGCTGGCTCAGGGCGCTCCAGTGGTGAGCACGGATTGAAGCCTCGCAGAGACGAGGTTTTGGTCTGTCGCTAAAGAAGCTCAAACTGGAAGTTGAGTGAAGTGGATTCTGAAAATAATTTAGGAATGCAGTTTGTTTACTTGAGACCAACTTGTAAGAATTGTAGAGTGCATATTTTAACTGAAGTTTCCTAAACATATAGAAATATAGTGCGTTAAGAATTCTATACTATAAAATTGTGTGAACATCTCTAATATATACATATACATATACACATACATGCACACACACATAGGTGCTTACATGTATGGTATTCAGCTTTGTTCGGGTATTTTCCCACATCATTATAGTTGTGCTTTTAAAGTTGTAGCAATGTTTCAATACTACACAGGCATCACATCAAGACTGCCTTAAAAATAGAGAGAAAAATGGCAGTCATCCTAAGAAACCCCAAAGATAAATTGACCTGGAAAACCAAGGCATATATGAAGTCCCCTGTGCATCATGCCCTGCCACATACATTGGACAGACCAATAGAAGCATAAGTATCTGCCTGGATGAACACAAAAATGCAGTAAAAAAGCTGGAACACACTTCCTCACTAGTCCAACACATGAAAGCAACAGGTCGTAGCATTGACTTCAATGGCACCAAAACCCTAGCCACTATAATAAACCCCAGCTCCAGAATTATCAGAGAAGCCGTAGAGATTGAAAATAGACCTGAAAGCATGAATAGAAGAGATGATCCCACCAGACTGTCAATTATTTGGAAGCCTGCACTCACAAACAAAAAATCTCCACACCACAAGCCAGGCAAATACCTGGGCACAAACAGATCCCCCCTGATACCTCCAGCTCAAACACACCCCAACCAGGCACCCAGATGAAACCTAGCTTCCTAATAAATGATAGCCACCCATTTACTCAGAGCCAAGCTGCACTAAAAGCCTCCAATACAGGAACACAATGTTGCCAGCCAATCAAGATAAAAAAAGCCACAAAACAGACAGAAGATATTAGAAACACCAATCAAGCAGAACACAGCAAACTCCAAGACCAATAAACACAGACCAAGACTCCCAACCAATCAGGATGAAGAAAAAACCATTCTGGCACAGCAGTAGGCTAGCCCCAAATTTAAAACTGAAACGGCTGTGAAAGTCTGACTCACAGACAAACACAATACAGAAGCCTGATGATGGCAGATGAGATTCTGTCGAAACGTTGCTACAACTTTAAAAGCACAACTACAATGACGTGGGAAAATACCTGAATACGATAGATAGATAGATAGATAGATAGATAGATAGATAGATAGATAGATAGATAGATGATAGATAGATAGATAGATAGATAGATAGATATAGATATATCGCCACTGTTGCACAGTGGTTGGAATGCAGTATTGCAGCCTAATTCTGCTGACTGCCAGAGTTCAATTCTGACTGGCTCAAGGTTACCTCCATCCTTCTGAGTTCAGTAAAATGAGGAACCAGATTGTTGGGGACAATATGCTGACTCTGTAAACTGCTTAGAGAGGTCTGTAAAGTATTATGAAGTAGTATATAACCCTAACTGCTTTTGCTATAATTCCTCTTCAATATGGCCCAAAACTTAGGGTATTTAGGGAATTCCTAGATATTTAGAGGGTAACAGTTATGGAGGACTATTATAACTCATAAAATACTAGAACAGTTTTCTCAAACTTGGAAGCTTTAAGAAGAATGGACTTCAACTCTCCAAGTTCCCAGGTTGAACCATACAAAGGAGCTGGCAACCCAGAAAAAAAGGATTCTGTTTCAAAATGCATTATCATCATAATGAATCCTGTGAAGCTATCCCCCCAAGTTAATACACTTTAAATATTTATTGGTCATACTTTTTCATTCCATTCTGCAAAGGAGGAGGAGGTGGTGGTGGTGGTGGTGGTGGTGGTGGTGGTGGTGGAGGAGGAGGAGGAGGAGGAGGAGGAGGAGGAGGAGGAGGAGGAGGAGGAGGAGGAGGAGATCATTGCAAATGTCTGAATCTTTTATTGAAGTCAGTTCTAAAATCAGATCATTTTGACCTAAGATTTCTTGCTTTTAAATTATATTAATAATCCCACAATATTACTTTCAGATTCCGAATTCAAAGAAATTCTTAGTATATACCTCCCCCTCTTGAGAATATAGTGTTAAATATTCCTACACATTCTGAATCTATTCAGCTTTGGCTGTTGAAAAGTTCTGACACAGGAAGATAGGAAATTTACAGGTGCAAATTTTACAAATTTGTGGCTTCTTCACTACAGAAGGAAGGAAGTCATTAGTATGTAGAATAAAAAAGAATCCAGTCTTCCAAGCTAACTCCCAAATAAATTAGTATTTATATTTTTAAAAACTGCACAGAGTATAGTCCAAACAAATTTAAGCAAAACTACATTTTCAGTTTCTATGAGAAAGTAAAGAAAGTTATGCTCTCTTCAAGTGGAATAAATGGTAATACCTTTCGAAGTTTATATTTTATGACTGAAAGGGAGAAATGTGCAATGCAATAATTTGTTCTTCAGAGTTTAAAATAAATGTATTATGTAATTAGCATCAGCAAAAATAGTTACAAAGTGCTTCAAATAGGTATTAGTAGTGCTACTTTCATAACTGTTCTTTTTCAAATTTTGATATGTACTGTTTCATTTTACATTTTAACTGCAAAACTTTGTTCACTGAATCAAATAAGTGAATAAGGAAGTTGAAAAGCATTATTTAAATCATTAGATAAGAAAAGACTACCCAAACCATCACTCTTAACTAATAATGAATAAACAATCTATAATTTAGGAATATAATTTTATAGCAATAGCACTTAAATTTATATTCTGCTTTATAGTGCTTTACAACCCTCTCTAAGCGGTTTACAGAGTCAGCCTATTGCCCCCAACAATATGGGTCCTCATTTTACCCACCTCAGAAGATTGGAAGGCTGAGTAAACCTTGAGCCTGATGAGATTTGAACTGCCAAATTGCAGGCACCTGGCAGTCAGCAGAAATAGTTTGCAGTACTGCACTCTAACCACTGCGCCACCAGCGCTCATGGCTTTATAGCTGGCTATTAATATTTTCAAGATAGAATGTGATTCAGAAAGTTTATATTCCAGGGATTATTTATTTATTATTAAATAAAATTAATTTTTTGTCATATATCTTGCTGCAAGGTGATTTTTGTGTTTTGTTTGTGTGTCTGTGTCACTTGCAAGCAAAAAAAGAGTGGATGGAATGATCTCACTTCCGGGCAGAATTTTAAACCACTGTTTAAACCATTGTTTTACTTTTTTTAACAATTCGGATTTATTCTTGAGTTAAACTCACTTTCTATAGTGCTGATATAGCAGAAAATGAAGAACGGTGATGCTATCTCAATCATCTTGACATCTTAATTTACAAATATAGGCTAAAATGTACTATTAAATAAGTGATATGTATTTGTTGTTGTTCAATAATGGAAAAAAAGGTTATTTGTCCACAATATGGAGCTCTATTAAGCAATTTGCTGTATTATTCCACGTCTCTGAATAGACTCACATTAATAAAAAAGACCATGAATTACTACACCAGTTCTGAAAGCCTTGACATTAATTGTAAATCTGGATAAAATTACCATATTCTCACGCAACTCTTTTTCATAAGCTTTTGACATCTTGACTTGTGGTTACTTCACAGATAAAAGCTTCATCATTACTACCAAACAATAACAGAAGTTTCTTTGGGTAATTTTATACATGTTGAAACTGTCGTATGAAAAAACTCTGAAATTTTCAATTCATTTTATACTAATCAGGTTCACATAGAATTACTCTGGGAGACTATCTGGTTTTTCCAAGTCATTCATGATAAAAAAATTATGATAAACCAGGTTTATTCAAAGAAAAACTTTCCTTCAGCATCTGGCTTTCCCCTTGTGCTACATTTATTGATATTTTATCTTCTTGTATATTACTTTTACATAATGCCATATATTAAATAAATAAATATGAAAAAATCTTGGCAATATAAAAAATATCATTTACATGTATTTTAATTACAAGAAAGTCTTTGATTGTGTTAATGATGCTTTTAAATGCTGATATAGCTCTCCTCTCAAAAACCAAAGAAAGTTTGGAATATCTGATGAACAAAATAAAGGAAGAAGGTGAAAATTTTTGTTTTTCTGAACATCAAAAAGATCAAGCTTATGACCACTGCAAGGAAGGAAAACATCAAAATAGAAATTGACAATAAAGAGATAGAATGTGTGGGAAAATTCACTTTCCTAGGATTGCAGATAGCTCAAAGCAGTGAATGCAGTACAGAAATAAAATGTTGGATTTCATTCGGTTGCACAACATTGAGGAACATGAGCTGAATATGGAAAAGCAAGGGCATCATCCTGGCAACCAAATGTAGGTTAGTTTGGTCTATTGTGTTCCCAGTAGCTACCTATAGTTGTGAAAGTTGGACCTTAAAAAAGAAAAACAGCAAGAAAACTGCCCTTCTTTTGAGTTGCGATGAAGGAAAAGGCTCCTATGTATTCCTTGGCCAGCAAAAGCGCATAACAAGCAAGTACTAGAGTGTATAGCATGTCACTAGACCTGTAACTAGAAGGCAAAAATCACAAAATTCTATCTCACTTACTTTGGCCATTTCATATATAAAATAAAATAACAAAGTTGAAGGTCTTCTAGTCCAACCCCTGCTTAGGTAGGAAACCTTATACCATTTCAGACAAATGGTTATCCAATCTTTTCTTTAAAAAAATCCACTGTTGAAGCATTCACAATTCTTGGAGGCAAATTGTTCTACTGATTAATTGTTCTAACTGTCAGGAAATTCCTCCTTAGTTGCTTCTCTCCTTGATTAGTTTCCACCCATTGCTTCTTGTCCTGCCCTCAGGTGCTTTGGAGAACAGCTTGACTCCCTCTTCTTTGTGGCAGCTCCTGAGATATTGGAAGACTGCTATCATGTCACCCCTAGTCCTTCTTTTATATGTGGGGATTCACTGAAGAAAGCAATTGTGTTTGGAAGAATTGGTGTTAAAGGAAACCAGGCATTCAAAGAACACAGTGGCTATACAACATCAAATCTGACACTAGCCAGAACATAGAAAAACTCTAAGAAGAAAGAAAGGCAAGGTTGTAAGATGTGGAGAGACCTGACCCGTAGAATTGCCAAGACTCAGACTTGAAAGAATAGATAACATTTATTTATTTATTTATTTGTTTGTTTTATTTATTTATTTATTTATCAAACTTCTTTGCCACCTATTTCCCTCACAGAGAGGCTCTGGTCAGTAATTCTTTGGCAGCACAAATAAACACACACATATGCAACAAAAGTTTGCTATACAAAATAATACATTCAAGTGTCTGACACTGTTTTCTTCTTCCTCCCTCTCTTATTTTAGTAAATCTATTACAGATTTACTGTAATAATAGGTTTACATGTTTACTAATGTTTCAAAATTATCTTTATAACAAGACTATTTCTGTTTTTATATATAAAAGACCCTAACCCTTAGAAATACATTTTTGAACTATATTGTTCTTATGCTTTATTAAAGGACAGAAACAGAACCCCTTTTCCACAAGAATCCTCTGAGGCAGGTAAGATGAGCACTGTGCTTAATCCCATCAATGATGCAGCATCATGTTACCACAGCTGTTTCTGGAAAGCAGGTAATAGTTAAATATACTGTATATAATTAATTCAGATACAGACTTGTCTCTATCATTCCTTAACACAGCATAGTTGGGAATTAATTAAACAAGGAATTTATACACTCATAACTCAGCAATGAATGTATCTTTCCTGGATTCAACACTTCCAGATTGCATCTCAAGAGGTCCATCAATTACTGTCATTCCTTTGTCAGCTGTTTCACATGATAAATTGATAAGATTCATGTTTCTATACATCTTACAACATGCACAGTCTTCTCCCATCTGTTTTTATTGGTTCTAGAGAACAAACTGTTCCACTTCAGGTATCTTAACAAGAGGGTTATATTAATATCTCACAAGAAACCTCTGCTCAATAGTAGCAAAATCCTTTGGATTATCTCAGTGTGATGAAAATGAAGACATAAAAAAAAGTTTCTGAAGGGATGATTTAGTGAAAATGCAAACAGAAACACACCACATGTGAAGTATGCTGCAATTATGGATGTCTTTTGGCATTAATGGTGCATGTACTGAAAGTCTGCCATCCTGTCTTCATACATAGTGATCATAAATTTCCACCTCCATGGACTAGGGTGCATAGGGTGTGAAATGAGTCTAGAGAACTATTGGGAAAATCTGGTGTTTTGATCTTCCACAAAGTAGTTTGAAGTAAATTGAATTTTACTATAATTCAGTAGTTGAGAAATGTGCTGCTTGAAAAATATTCTCATCCAATTTAAAACGGTTAACTGTATACAAATGTTCCGCATTCACCAAGCCAATATGCATTTGCTCTTCTCTCAGGTTACTTAAAATTAACTGCTTCTATCTAAGTAGCTACATCACTTAGCTTTATTACAAAAAGAAGTTAACACATTGCAGAATTCAACAGATAATTCTGATGACTTTGGTTACAGATGCATTGAATAAAGGAATTGTATTCTTTATTAATATTTTAACAAAGGAGCCTTTTGATTACATGTTAATTCTGTAATGCTGTTTGGAATGGAACACAGCTAGAGTTTATGTGCCTTCCTTTTTCTTTTTTTGAAACAATCAAAGATTTCTGTGAACCATGTTCTTTGTTAAGCTTCCATTTTTTATTTTTTATTTTTGCTCTCCTTTCTAATATATACACTGCTCAACAAAATAAAAGGAACACAAAAATAAGACATTCTATATCTGAATGAATGAAAATGCAGACCGGAGTGTGAACTGGAAAGAACAGAACATATACTTATAATGTATGGTCTCTTCACTCTATGCACCAATTCAATATATCCTGGTTGTTGTTACTTTCACATCAGTCAACTTCAGTTCCACAAGTTATTTCTGTATTGTGTAGGTTCTTGCTCTTATCTCATTCCCTTCTTAGTTGCTAGACATATCCATCTTTCATGTTTTTCTCTTTTTGTCTCCAAACACACTGATTATAACCACATTTTCATTGGGAATAAGTCCCTTTGAACTCAGTAGAAGTTACATAAGTCTTCCAGCAGTCACACACCCTTTGACTGATATAAATGAATTAAACTATAGAACTAAGTGGTTTAATTTTTATACTGTCAATAAAATCCCTACATAGTTGGCCTAAATGGTTGGGAAATGCAAGAATATATTTCTAATACAATTAAAACAAGCTTGATGCCCTGGTTAAGGCAGTGGACTAAAAACCAGCAAGTTCTGAATTCTAGTTGTGCTTTAAGCACAATGATCTTGGGCCAGTCAGTCTCCATCAGCCCTAGGAAGGAAACAATGGCAAATAATTATGAAAATCTTACCAAGAAAGCTGAAGACAGTCCATTCAGTCTCTATGAGTCAACAAAGAATCAAGGCACATTAACAGAAAAGACAGGGAAAACAGCAAACCAGGACAAAAAGTGTTTAGCAAAAAAGTTTTGAATGGAGAATCAATATTCATGTTTTTATTTTCCACCTTTGAAGATAAAGATTAGTTAAAATTATATATATAAATATGACTTCAGCAACAGAGTGGTCAAAGCCTGGAATGTTCTACCCAACTCTGTTGTTACATCCCCAAACCCTCACAACTTCAACCTCAAACTGTCTACTGTGGATCTCACCCCCTTCCTAAGAGGTCCGTAAAGGGGGCTTGCATAAGCACACCAGCGTACCTATCACCCCTGTCTTATTCTTCCCATTTATCAGTATTCACTTCCTTCATTCATGTTTATGTTCACACTTATACCTGCTACCCAGAGGTGGTATTCACAGGTTCTGACCAGTTCTGGAGAACTGGTAGTAGATATTTTGAGTAGTTCAGAGAACCGGCAAATACCACCTCTGACTGGCCCCACCTCCATCTATTTTTTGCCTTCCGGGTCCCAGCTGATCAGTTGGGTCTTCTTCTGTTGCCCTGCACAGGAGAACAGAGCTGGAAATCAGGTTAGTGGGATGGGGAGGGAATGGAATTTTGCAGTAACCTTTCCCCTGGAATGGGGTGAGAATGGAGATTTTTTAGTACCTTCCCCTGCCATGCCCACCAAACCACCCTCACCGTGCCCACCATGCCACACCCACAAAACCAGTAGTAAATTGTTTTAATCCCACCACTGCTGTTATCTTGTACATGTTTGACAAACAAACAAATAAATAAAATAAATATAGAAACTTAGCTGATGGACACAAAATGGAATGAAACAACTCCCTTCACAAATGGATTTATTGGAAGTTCAGTATTAGGTATTAATTTGGACAAACAAAGGCACTTTCTTTTAAAAATAAAGTTTGTTAAAAAAATATATATAAAGACCATGTAGATATTTACATTGCTCTGTCTTTAATAGCACTGAAGCTGTGCTTATCAATTTAGTTCCAAAATCAAGAGCAGCTGTGGATTAACCTACAATAAATCAGAAAGACAATACACAAATCCTAACAGCCATCTGCAACCAATTTTTATTTGGCTTTAAGGGGGAAAATGTGTATTTTTATGACTCTGTTTCTCCTCAAATTGATGAGGGAGGGATTATGGGTGGAGAAAGAGTAGCCAAGGCCAGTTGCACTATCTATCTAGAACTGTTCAGCTTTTGGCAGCAAATGAAGTCTGTTCTTGTAGGCCATTTGGCACAAGCAAAGAGCTGCCGGGGCCTGTTCTGAATTTTTCAGGAAAACATGTGCAGCTGAAGAGGCTGTGTTTACCCTTTTTCAATTATTTAGCAGAAAGCTTTTGAAGCACTGACATTCTGATGACAATATGAATGACAGCCTTGAAGTCCTGACTGTTGCCCTCATCTTGTCTGGCCAGAATAAATGTCTAATTCAAAACAATGAAAAAGGTGAAAAAACATAGGAGGTCTTGGCCTTGTTGTTATTGAAAAGGACTCTTTTTCATACATATCTGGATCTTATTGCTGAAGGTATCACTGGGGATTGTGAGGAAAACAAAAATGCGAATGTTCCCTTTTTTTTTTGACCTGCAATCCAGATGAGATACTCATTCAAGTATGAATTGTATTAACCTTTCAGCTAGCTTTCGCACACTTCAAATCATCAGAGTAGTTTGTCTTGAACCTTTATTCTTGTTTCACTCTAATATGCTGAACTGTTCTCTGCCCCTGGTGCAATTCAAGTGGAGAAATAATAGGCAATTTCCATCTTGTTCTTTTACTTTAATCTTAGAAAAAAAAAACCTGATGTGCTCATGACAAAACTAATAAAATATTACTTTAATGATAAATATTTTATTTCTGAAATCATGTGGGTCTACATTGTGGCTGAATGATTTAAATTCATTAAAATCTTATTATAAAGAGTTAGCATTAGTTTTATAGGTATGGCTGTTTTGTGGAGAACAAATAGAAGGCAGATAGAACTACATACTGAACTACAATTCTACCATCTTCCACTGTTCTACTTTTTGTTATAAGTATTTTTCTGTTGCTAAAAGAATGGGCTCACATTCAGGAATCACTCAGTTCAACTTTGGTCCCATTCTCTATTCAGCCTGGATTGGATTAAAGTCTGTAATCAGAAACCTCCCTGCTTAGAAGATGTAACTGTATCTTGATCCCTTAAAAGTACTAGAGATTCTCTGCAACTTCTTCCTAGTTTATGGCTTTCTGAAGCTTGACTTCAAGTTTCTATGGCATCTGGAAGAATGGAATGTTTCTGGAAAGAGAAATGATTTTATGGTTAACCATTTTATGGTTATTCTTACTTACTTCATTGGATTGTGAAAACAAGAAAAACCATGTTGTGAAAATTGCTACATATTGAATAAGATTATTGGTTTATTTTGTTAAGCAATGACTATTGTTATTCTTCAAGTTTTCTGAGTGTTTTACATAGGCACCTTCCACTTCTTTATATATACTTATCTCTAGTCCCTCATATTTTGTGTCTTTCTAAAACACCAGGAAACTAGAAAATTATGGAATTACTCTTCATAGTTACTTTAGTATAGTTATTTTAAAACTTCACTTTCAATTTCAATCCACAATCCACAATTTATTAGATTTATTAGATCCACAATCCATAATCCACAATTTATTAGATTTTACTAATTCATATATCAGTTGAGTATTTCAAATTATATTACACTTGCTTTGCACAAGTTAACTGTCATAAGAATACCATACATGGTCTTATTGGAAAGGCTGTTTTATTCCTTCTTCGGAAGAATGCTTAAACAAGTTGCAGAAGTATACTTTTATACCCAGAATAACTTCATACCTTACAAGTAAATCTTATGTACAATGCAATTCTAACTTTAACTTAATATATTGATTGTACCTTATCCAGAATTTGGCTTTTTCTATGTATAGTCTATATTTTATGGGATTGTCTAATTTTAATAAATTCTCTTTTTAAAAAGAGAAAAAAGAGAAAAAATTGTAGTATAATCCTGTGTAAATGTAAATATCCTCACAAACTTTTTACAACTAAAAAATAGTTTAGAATAGGATAGAATAAAATTCTTTATTGGCCAAGTGTGAGTGGACACACAAGGAATTTGCTTAGTGCAAATTTAGAATTTAACAGTAAACAGTGAAAGGCCAGGAAAATAATTAAAGTCCATCAAGGAGTTATAGAATAGGTCAGAAGCCAGCTAGTCATAAATCAAGAGGCTGCTTTAAAAAATCCAATTAAAATCCAAGCGAGTTTAAGAAAAATGAACAGCTGAAGAGAAAAGGTGGCAAGAGACTAGACCTTCAGATCACTCCTTACCAAGAATTGCAGGCATCCAAATCTCCTCTTCTCCATTGTGATGAAGGGTACATGAGAGTAAACTAGGTCCCTTCCTATTCTACCCTTCAAAAAACAGTGAGCAGAGCCATCATATAACTAGCGTTGGTAGCAAAATCAGCTCTTCATTGGCAGCAGAAAAAGAATTGCCCATCCATTCAACACAACATCATGGGGAAGGATTTCAGTTCTGACATTTTTAGATTTCTCCTTGACATCCATATTTTAAGCTAATATCTCTGATGATGTACCACTACTTAAGACTTGAATAAATATTTTCCAAAGTTTATATGGTTAAATTAGTTTACTTGGTTGTTCGTTTATGTTAGCCATTTCTTCAAACATTCAGTAACTAGTAATATATTTTATGCTGCTTTAATTAATGGAGCAACTTTAATAAACTAGGATTAAAACATAAATCACATAAGTAATAAAATTCAAAACAGATATAGCTGTCCATTGAGGAGCAAAATAATTGGTGGGGGAGAGAGAACATGGAATAAACAATAAGGAAGTAAATCACTTCAGGGTGAGAGTCAAATTTTCACAGTTTGGAAAAGCCCAACACAATTTGGGCCATACAAACTTTTATATTCTGCAGTTCTTTTGTCCAGCCTGGCTTTTAGCCTAAATTAATTAATCGCCTGTCAGATTCAGATCAGGAAATATAAGGATGTTTTTTCATCTACTTGAGAGAAAAGTCATGACAAAACAGGGAGCATCTGGCCAGCCTATATTATTTTGGATTGCAGGTTTTCTGCCCAATTTCTTGTGTCACTGGAGGGTGATGATAGAATGCATGTCATGCAAAGGCTGTAACCTCACTGTTTTGTAACCTAAGTAGTAACCAAGGGTAAAGCATCATCTTAACTGACTAACTGAAAGATAAATGTCAAACAAGCAGAACTAACAAGACTCAAAGAAAGTAACATTTTATGTCAACTATCATTTAGTACCTCTTGACTTACTTGTTCCAGTTTCGCTTTTTTCTGCATGTGAACATATAATAACTTAGTATTATTAACTTAGTGTTCTTAGTGCAAGATAGATTAAATGTTGCTTATGCCACAGTATCCTTGACTTTTCTTGACTGGGTACAATATTATCAATATCCAGCATCATTTAAAAAACACAAAGAGTGATTCTGTAGTTCCTTACAGTTTAGATAATGATAGACTGGACATTATGAGACATGACTAGTTCAGCTCAACACAAAATTTATTCATTCACTTTTATGAATGCTTTTAATATTTTCAAGATCATAAATCTGTGGAAAAATCAACTTTTTTAAAAAGTGCAAAATTCATTTTTTGTTGCATTAAAACATCACCTTTTTTGGTGTTCTTCACAAATTATAATCAAGACTGGAGAACAAAAACACACCTTTCTTTAAAGACCACCCTACTTCTAAATCTGTCTTGTGCTATAGAATTGATAATCTTATTTATTTATTGTATTTAATTTATATGTGTCCATTTTATCAAGTTACTCTGGGCTGAATTTTTTTTAAATGAAAACAATCATACTAATATAAAATCAAAACATATCCCATATTAATACAAAGTTAAACATCTCATATTAATACAAAATCAAACCACATCTCAACTGCATAAAGCAGCCATCCTAACATTAATAACCTACCTTAACAGAGGAATACAATCAAGATCAAGTGAGGTACTTATACCATTCTATAAAGCCTTAATAAGACCACACCTCACTGCATCCAATTTTGGTCACCTCACTATAAAAAGATATTGAGACTTTGGGGGGAGGGGTTTAAACATTACAGACCATAATTCCTTCTTTTCTGTTGCCTTATAATTGAACAATCCAGTTGGCTTTGTTTGTTTCAAAGCCACAGAGCCAAGTAATTGACTTATTATTGACATAGTAAAAGGTGATATCTGCTAAATTCAAATAAAGGTATTCAATCAAGTCAGTTGTTATCAGGTTTTCAAAATAGGGATCACATGTGTGCTGGTAAAAGCAACTACCAGTTGAATGTTCATTCCTGAATATCTCAAAGCTGGGCTGAAAAAGCAGAAAATCTCAAATTACTTCTATGTATAAACAACAGCTTTAATATATCTTTGATCCATTTTATATTGGTGTACTTCACTTACAGAAAAAGCTAAAACATTCCATATAATTGGATGAATAAGTACAACAATTCATTGATAAACTCCTCCATTATACACAGAGAAGAATAAATAGAACACTTTGGTACACAGTTATTCTGGATAACAGCATTAAGGTATATGTTTTAGAGCCAGAGGCTCTAAAGAGGCTTGACTGAAAGGGATTGTCCTGAAATATTGCCTTATATCATTTTATCCAGATTATGATGGAGTCAGAAATGAGGAGACAATAGTGAGTCCTCTATTTAGGAACTAGCACTGTTCATACATATGTATCTATATCTAAAGCACATTTATTAATTACAGATTTTGATATGAAGGTTCTGAACAGAGATTCTTCAGTGAAAATATCAGCTAATAACATTAAACCTTTAGGACACATAATTGGTACAAGAAGAGATGAAAGAACCAAGCAAGAAAAGCAGTATAGAGTGTCTGCCGTGTTTTTCACCAATACAACACACTTCAGTTCACATCTTATACCTTATTGTCTTGGGTTCTCCTCATAATTAAGGCAATCATGTAATTCTTGAAAATTCTGAGAAATTTAGAATATATTCATCATATAAAGTTAAATATATATCTATAAACAAGTCTATGTGAATTACTCAATTTAAAATAGACCCATTTTCTTTTCTTTCTCCCTCCAAAAAAACAAATTCAAGTTCATTTTCCAGATCAATATTCCCCCCCAAAAAAGGTTAGTCGACACATCAGTGCCCATTTATGTAAAGCAAATACTAATTACAACAATAATAACAGCTAAATGAAACTTAATGCTACAACCAATGCATCTAATGCAGCGGTGGGATTCTACCAGTTCGCACCTATTTGCTAGAATTGGTTGTTAACATTCTAAGCAGTTCGGAGAACCGGTTGTTAGAAGAAATTACCGGCCTAATCCTGTAAGGAAGGCAGGAAGGAAACATTCTGGTGTTGCTTACAGAAACTGCCTCTCCATTAACCCTTATTTCATTCTTGACAGGACTAGATTTCCTGTCTCAGGTACGTCTCTGGAGTTTTTTCCCTCCTTTGCTGGTACTTTACTTGTATGCAGTGACCATTCAAAGTTACAATGGCACTGAAAAAAGTGACTTATGACCATCTTTCACACTTACAACTGTTGCAGCATCCCCACAGTCATGAGAGGCCAGGTGAGGAGATGCGTGCCTCAATGTGAGTGATATTGAGTTGGCCACATCCAGCCAATAACATGACCACCAAGCCAAGTCCATGAACTAAGCCACGCCCACAGAATCGGTTGTTAAAAATTTTGAATCCCACCCCTGATCTAATTATTATTTTATTATGGAGATTAAATAGAGAATTGTTCAGAATTCATTAGAGTCCAGTTCTGGAAAAGTTTACAGGAATTAGAAGATATGCATCAAAATTTGTGGGCAAATTGACCTATTTCACTGCTTTGAGTTATTTCAGATTAGGTTTTGAAGTAAGCCTTTAAGAAATTATTTAATACCCATGTTGCAGGAGACAGCTTGCAGTAGCAACTCCATTCTGAAATAATTATTTGGAGTCAGGGAGAGCTAAGTGTTTCGGAACAACCATGGTGGAAATATTATCCTGCATCAGATTAAATGTGGATGTTAATACAGATGTTTTTTGTATCTATATGGAATTAGATCTAAGATTTGTTATAGCCAGGTACAGATACTGTTAAGACATTAAATATATGTATGGAAGAAAGCACACGGGTTATATTGTGTATTACTTAAAAAAATTAATTTTCCAAAAACAGATTTTCTTTAGAACAGGAATGTCAAATTCACGTCATCACGGAGTTCTCATATCGTGACTCCCTCCCCCCCCCAAAATATCCCTGGGCATGGGCCTGACATCCAGCCCATGAGCTACGAGTTTGACACCCCTGCTTTAGAGAATGTAAGTGGTACCTTTTATTTTCAGTCATGAATTGCCTTTTCATGCAAACTCTACATTCTTATCCACACATGAGAATTCAAGGAATTACTCTAATAATTAAGAGGAACTACTTACTGAAAAAGTAATAAAATTAACCAATTATTCTTAATTTACTTTTAGTCTTCATAACAGTAGGGTGTTTTTTAAAAAAAAAAATATAAGAGATTTATTTCAAAACCCTTATTCAAAGCACAAAATTCTCTTGGGCTAAAAAAATATCCCAGCAATATAATTATATATTCCTTTGTTTAATCAAGTGCTGGATAATATTCTGAGATTAACTTTTCATTTTATTTAACATTTATAAATATGATATTAGTACTAATGCTGTATTTTAACACCGATCATTCTTGGGACTGCTTCTATTTTGCCTTGTCCATTAGCAGTCAATGTTGTAATTCTAATCATATTCAAATCGGGAAAGATTGTAAGTCTCCCCTAGGAATGCTATGATAAGAGAACATTGTTTGAAATATATTCTAATTTTGATATAAATTCTGAGTTCATTAACATATTTTAAGTAATAGTAAGTGTTGCTTGAAAAATCATGCTGACTAGTTGAATAAAATCCTAGTCACAATTTTAACTTACTAAGGTTAAGAATTTTTTGCATTGTGAAACCAGCTAACAAATGCACAGAATACAATATATTTTCTACCAGATACTTCAGCATCAGTACCAAAAAAGTGCTTCACAGTGTTTGGTGGCACAAATGTTACCCTCAACAATTTAAAGCAGCTGCATCTTTTTCCAGGACCGTACATCTGTCCTTTTCCTGAAATATATGTGACTGCTCTAAAGAATTTCACACAAATAGTACATTTGCACCCAATGCCCAAAGTAAAATTTTGAAAACAAATTTAATAAAACAGCTCCAGTTTTACTTCTGAAATGTCTGCAGGGTCAATCAATCAGGGCCATTTAAAAAGCCTTGCTGATCAGCAATAATTCTAATGGGGAAATGTTTAGAAGAATCGTTCTTAATCTGAATTTTCTGATGTATTAGGCTACAACTCCAGAATTCACAGCCAACAATATTTCCTACTTTAATCCAACAAGTTTGAGAGTGTCAAATTGCGAAAAAGCTAGTTTAGGGTTTTCCAGTGAATTTATACCAGAATCAGGACAAAGAACTGAAATCTGTGTCCTGGTTCCCATGAGCACACTAAAGCATGAGCAAATAAACAGGAGCACTTTGCAGCAGCCTACCCTGGAAATACTGCATCTCAGCCTGGTTGATCATGATCATCTTGTAATTTTAATCTTTGGTATGGATACTAAGTAGCCAAAAAGAGAATGGTTTGCAGGTGCTTCAAATGAGGCATCCATAAACACACTTCTGAAGTTTGTCTATCATAGCTTTCCTTCAAGGAAAGCAAGTGGCCAATTAGCAGAGCAGTGCTAACAAATTTTCTAATGAGGTGTGCATTTGACCAGATCTGTCCTAACCTTAAGTTGTCTGTCCTCTTTCAGAAACCATGTCATGCTGAAAACTCCGTGTTTCAATAAAAGCTCATTGCTTTTTCTACAGAATGAATGTCGAATGGATGAGATCAAGGGAAATAAGCTTTTCTTTACTTAACAATAAGAACCAAAGCTATACCATTCCTTCCCTGCATGTATAGCTAAAAAATAAATTCTATTGAAAAATGTAGCTGAATGCTACATACTGAAAGTAATCAACCTGACTATAAGCCCATATGCCTATGACTGAATTAAAGTTTTACCATATGGAAAATGAGAAAAAAATTAATTATGACAGAATTATAACACATTTTAATAATCTTTCCAATTAAAAATAATGTTTTGATTCACCATGACATGAATTATTTTCATTCCTACCTAACTGATCACATAACACTTTTACTTTTGAATAGAAAACCCAAGCAAAGAAGTATCTACAGGAACACTTCTTAAACTTGCAGTCTGTATTGTGTATTTATTCATCTGATTGGAGATTTGAAGCATCCAATGGAAACACTACACACTTTCTCATTTAAGCCAAAATTAGCTGTCAGTTTCCCCATGGATATTTTCCATGTGTACTTTGAGGTAGTCATTTCTTGTAAACTTTTTGTGGCATAGCTGGCATTCAGCCATGGGCCGATTGGGATTGTGAGTTAACTTGTGCCGGATCAGCATTTTCTTGAGGCTGAATGACAAATCGCAAACCTAAAATGCAGGAGCAAAAAAAGAGAGGCAAAAATCAAACAAAGTAATTAATTGCCTAAAGATCTTTTTAAACCACTCCCATATAGGTCTTCCTAGCAACTGAATACTACAAATAACCTTGAATAAACCAAATGACCATCTTCTATGTCATTTGTGAAATTGATACATTTCCCATAATCATCATCTAAGGATTGCTAACTAAACTGATGCATACTGCAACTTTTATAAATACATTTGATTTAATTTATTACATTATACAAGACAGTCCATTGCCAAACAAATATATATAAAATAAAAATGAACAATTCACCATTCAAAAAAGGAAAAAAATACTGAAACACGACAAATAAAACACAGATAAAACAGATCTGTAATTACGAACATATTCTAAATTAATCTGATTTTATATATCTCTGTAAAAGGAAACCTGTTTTACTGAAGTCTTACAGCTAGTAATTCACATGTTCATTTATGTTAACAAAAAATTTCATGCAAAGAACTGAAGATAGATGTCTGCCTTTTTCTGATATGAAAATATCAGAAATATAAACATAACTTGATTTTGGAGACGCCATCAAGATCTTGACCTTCCATATGAAGGTTTATAGAGGCTGGATGAGAAAAAACAAGCTTTGGTTTAACCCCAGCAAGACCAAGTGCCTGTGGATTTGACAGGACGGGGCTTCTGGATATAACATTTTCTATTTTTTAGTTCTGGATGGGAGAACACTTTTTTGGGGGTGCCATTTGGGAATCTTCTTGGACTCTCAGTTCCTGCTTAAATGAGCTGGCAGCAACCATGCCGAAGGACCTTCTCACAAATCCATCTTGTGTGCCAATTGTGATCATTCTGGATGATGAAGCCACCATTCATGATCAAGAACTGATCTGGGAAACTTTCAAGCATGAAAATAATTAGTTCAATTAATCACAGTGATTCTTTGGCTTAATGAGTTTAATTCCATACTTTATCATACTATCTTTTGAGATTAAAAAGATTTTCACATGATATAGAAGCAATGAGGTAGAAGTACTATTAACATATTTACTGAACGTAAAATTAAGAACTTGGTTTAAGAAAATTAAAAACTTGTACATAACACTGAATGCCAAGATATAGAAAATTGAGTACCCAAAGCTGTAAAAGAGAGGCACTTCTTTCTAGCACAGATAGTTCTCAACTTATGACCACTCATTCAGCGACTATTCAAAATTATGATGGTGCTGAATGAAAAAAGTTATGACCTGCATGTGTTTATGGTCATTGCAATGCTCCCACAAGCACAGTTCAAATATTGGCTGACCGGAGACCCTGTATCTGGCCCCACATGCCCCTCCAATCTGCCCCTCTGGGTCTAGGGCCTGATTCATGCCTGGATCCTCACAGGACTTGGACCTTCTTCAACCTAGCTAAGACACACATCTTGGGCTCATCTCTGCCCTGTCATGCCTTGTTTCACTTACCTGTCCCAAATATTGTTTTTCTGAAAGAGAATCGGCCAATGTGCTGCATAGCCTTCCTATACAAAATGGTGCCCACTTCCAGGATAGAAAGAAACAGCTTCGGTTTAGAAAGGCCTCATGGTGTATTACCTGATTCTTTTTCAAAAAGTCAATTTTTGGAAGTTACCTTTCCAAAAGAAAATCAAGAAATATGGTGCATGGTCCTTTATATAGGCTAGCCTTGGGCCATGGGGAGGTGATATAATTCTCACAATCTCACACAATATCTCTTCTAAGAGATCGTGAAAATGGTGCCCACTTCCAGAATGGCTCAAGATGGCTTCTGAAGTAAGGCTGCGTGTTGCATTTTCTGGGTGCTCTTTTGAAAAAGGAATCTTTGGAATAGGCCAGTAGTGCAAGGCATGATAGCATGGAGAGGAGACCCCAAAACGTGGGAACCAGTGAGGAACAAACTATGCAAAGGATACATTAGAGATGCTGCAGTGAGGGCCTGAGCCTGCACCAGACTTCCCAGGGCCTCCATCATTCTCTGAAGCATCCCATGTTAAGCTTAATGACCCAATGGTCACTTAACATGATAAATAGTGCCAGGATTGTGGTCATTGAGAAAGGCAATCAGGCGGATGCCTCGCTTAATAACCACAATGACTTACAACCATAATTACGGGACTCCAACTCACACATCATAATCTCTGCATGGAGAACAATCAAATCCCCAAGTTGGCAATGAGATGGAACCCACAGATGCCAAAGGACCAAGAGGATGCCCTTGAAATACCTGGTGAAGAACATTCATGGAAGACTTAAAAGACTCTTAACATCACATGGGAAGAGTCTGAAGTACCCACTCAAAACCAAAAAGGTTGGCGATCCCTTGCTGCCTGATATACTACATAGCCAGGGCTGTCTTAATGCATGGCCTGATGGGTACTTGCCCATGGGCCCCAAGAGTATAGTGGCCCCATACTAATCTGTATATGTTGATCCTTTAATGCACCTTGTATCATATAAATAAGCAACATATTTATTACATATTTGTTTGTTTGTTTGGAATAAAATATATGTTATATAATTTTATCGACTATTTACATTTTTATTCCTGTGAGTAGTTGTCGTATGCGCCACCATACACTGCTTTGTCCAGGGCCCATAATGCTATTAAGACAGTCCTGTACATATCATGGGAGGATCTAATGGTAAAAAAAGAACGAATTCAATGATGGATGACAAACCAATATACACTATATCACTTTCAGCTATGTATAGATTCAGGAACAGGGCATATATTAATTTGTCAAATATTAAGAATGTGTCATCTTCCCACTGTTGATATTCTCAATATAGTTGAATGTACCATGTGAACCATTAGACCATACTGATTAAACACATAAATGGAACCGCCTAAATTTCTCTTTTATTAAAATCATGAAACTATAACCCCTACAAATAAGTATACAAAGTTCAGTAAATACTATAGAGAATCATTTTTGCATATATATGTATGTATAAACATCGCAGGTGCCTCATTTATTTTACTGGAAATCATTTTTAAGAGTACCATTCAACAGATGGGCTATGATAAATTCTGCTACTAGCAGTCTTTAATGACTTTCAATCACACAGTGATGACAGTTTAACAATAATGCATTATCTTTTCAAAACACAAAGAATAAACTCTTTGCAGAGGCACCTATTGCTTACTGGGTGATAAATTCTTCTTAATATATTATGATTGTAACATTTCAAAAGCTTGCAAATAAACTTTGCCAAGGTTAAAACAAAACAAATGTTGGTGAAACAATGCATCAAAGGCCAACAGTTTTGAGGATACTGCTTCTTGCTCTAAAAGTTCTCTGAAATGCTCTGTTGTATTCATTCCTAAATCTTTGTCATTTTGTCTTTTCTTTTCTTCTTTATAATGTCCACAATTTGAGTTGGCATACAGTTTGCTTTCTTCTTTTTTTTTGCTGTTTAGTAGTATATTTTCATATTCAACCTAAACAACTTTAATTTCATTTCACATTTCCTTTTGTTCCTATGATTCCAATGAAACTCAGGACTGAATCAGAAAATGATATTAATGGGAGGAATATCAAATACAAAAATATCAAAGGCAGAGGGATGCTTTGGTGGTCGCAAGGAGAGTCTCCTCGATTGACCCAAAGAAAACCCCTCCATCTGAACTAAAAAGAGAACCGCCAGCATGGCTGAATCGAAGCTGGGAAGGCATCGAAGCTGAGACGGAAGGGAAAAAGAAAGGAAAGATCTTACAACAGCGTGCTTAGTCTTGGTAAGAATCACTCCAATTTCTGCAGTGGAATTTTCCTTGGAAAGTGGGACTCAAAGGAGGAAATTAGCTGTGATTAACGATTGGGAGTGACTGTCAGATTTAGTAAAGAAAAAAAAAGATATTGCAGCTAGAAGTAACTTTAAAAGTAAAGGACAGATTGGATTGGTTAACCCAAATTTCTGGACTGTATTTTTACTACTACTCAACTTGCAAGAACTTTGGGAAACTATTGGAAAACAATCTTATTCAGAGACATATCGATTGTAGTTGAAGTGATTTAATTCAGCAAATTTTGCTCTCTTTCAATAATCCAGCCTGCTTTTGAACATCCTGTTACAACCTATTGTTTACAGTGTAATAGCAGCAGCCATTGGAGCAATAAATTCCTCCCACCCGGGTAATTAACAGCTGCTAGTAAAACAATTAACCCTTTCCTTGCAGACTCTCAATACTACTTCATTACTTTAATCAAACACTGATTAATTCATTTCCTCAAAACTTACAGCTTTTCAACCTCGTTACCTATATCAATGATTAGATAATCAATTTCTATAAAATAATTTATTAATGGTTTAATTGATTTGTTTTAATTGACAAGTGTGATTAGAGTGTTTAATGCAAATGGTGTGATTACTGATTAGTTTAAATGATCAACATTTGTGTAATTTAATTGATTAGTAAAATCAGTGATTTAGTGAATTTAATTGAACAGTGTGATTAATGATTAGTATAATTAATTGATTATCAATTAGTGTAATTAATTGATTAGGCTGATTGTTGCTTAGCAAAATTATTTGACTAGAGAGATTATTGCAATTGATTGATTGGTGTGATATTGGCTATACTAATTACCCAAAATTGTTTCATTAAGTAATTTAATCAACATACTATCTTATCAAACGTACCATGCCAAGAAAAAAATCCAATACCAAACCACAACCTAAAGAGAAAGTAATCCCCACCAATGAACCACAAGACTCCTGCACATGCCTTAAATGCTACAAAACTCTAAAGGATAATGAAAACTCCATCAAATGTTCTCTATGTAACAAATATGCTCATCATGACTGCTTGGGATTACCTGAGCAAATGACCTAGAATCATCCAATGAGTTTCCATATCTCTGAAAATCATGCAGACCCAAACTGGATCCGTTTGAAAGAGTTGATACCATAGAAACACAAATAACATCCCTTGACACCATAGTAGCATCCCTGGACATATTAAAAGAAAGATTATTCGACCTTGAAAAAAAAAGACACAACGCAAAAACCTGAACTTCCAATATCTACAAACCACATCTCTACCCAACAACCACAACCCAATCCACAAAAAACCGTAAATCAGACAAATAATGATATCCCAATCCTCATCAGAGAAGCTGTTGAGCATGAACGGAAACGTCAAAACGCCATCTTATTTGGTCTAGAGAACATCAATGACAATGATGACATCACAACTGTCCAAAACATCATCAGTGATTATCAAGCATCAAGCATCTCCCCTGATGAAATACTTGACATTTCCCACATTGGCCGAGAGCTCAAAAACAGAGACGGCTTTGTGGCCCCACGCTTCTGCAGAGTTATTTTGCAAAAATGAATCAAGCAAACGTAAATTCATTTATACTATAAATTCACTTGCCAAAAGCAACACCAACCATAAGAACCTCCATTCTCACCCTGTCCTAACCATACAGCAACATGCCTGCTCCTGTGTACTCAAAAAACTCAAAAAACATCTAAACAATGGAGAGAAGGACCTGTACACTGACTACCGTGCTGACTATATCAAAAGTAAATCACACAACCTGCAACTCAGCTTTAACCTTCAACCACATCTCTACTTCAACCAATCCACCATCACCCAAGACTAGGCACACATGCCCTAACTACCTCAATTCCAACTACAGCTGGCCTTAAATGCAAGCTACTCAATGCAAGAAGCCTTGTGAATAAAAACCCTGAATTTCTCTTCTTACAAAATATGGCTAAATTCGACATCATATTTGTCTGTGAAACATGGCTCAATGCATCTCTCCCTGACTCCACTACCACAGTAAAAGACTATCATGTTTACCGATCAGATCGTGAAATTCGTAGAGGAGGTGGTGTTGCTATCTTCTATGGAAAGTTCTTACATCTAAAAAACATCTAAGTTACCCAGGAGCTTGCTCTTCCTGAAACCATCATCTGTGAACTATCCTTAAATATCACATTTTGATTCTTATTATGTTACAGAGCTTATGACATCACACATATAAACAAGCTAAATTCACTACTAACATGGACAACATCCTGCCCACATGCTTTTATCTTTCTTGGTGACTTCAATCTACCTCACATTAACTGGACCCTAAACGAATGTACAACTGAACCCATACATGCAACCTTCTAAAATGCTGTTACAAATCTGGTACTGGAACAACTAGTAACCAACAATACTAGACTTAACAATTGCCTCAATCTCATCTTCTGGAACAGTTTGAATTTAATTTACAGAATACAAACTAAAGAACCTTTTTCCAACAGTGACCAGTTTGAATTTAATTTATGGAATACAAACTAAAGAACCTTTTTCCAACAGTGACCAATATGATTGACTTTTGTCTCAACATACACCCACACAAAAATCATCACAATGATGTAATCCCCAATGATAACTTCAAAAAAGGCAACTATGATCTTATAGACAACGATCACTCATCCCTTGATTGGCAATCTCTATTCACTGGATGCAATACTGTTGAAGACCATTACAACATATTTTTACTTGAAGTCAAAAGAGTCATCAAACTATATATACCAATAACAACTCCCCCCCCAAAAAAAAAACAGATTACCCATAACAATAAGGAAACTTCAATCCAAAAGGAGATCACTGCGAAGGAGAGAGAAAAGGGAAAAGATTTGGTTTTCTCCTTTTCCTATACTGACAGCTAAGAGACTTAAGCAAGAAATTGGAAAAAAAATTCACTTTGACATCAATAGGCATTTAATGCTGAAAATAAAAAGTCAAAGGGATAATAAATATTTCTGGATAATTAAAAGCTTTTGAAAACAGGAAAGGAGAGAAAAAGAACAAAAGGGTAGGATCTGGAAGGGAGGAGAATGCCTGGAATTAAAAAAGAACTTACAACAAAATCTCAGCAAGACTTCCAAAAGATACATTCTAACTGAAATATCGCAACAAAGACCCCAGGAAGAGAAAGTCGAAAAAGAAATAAGAAGATATAACTTGGGACTATCTGGATTATTCGATGATTTCTGGATTCTTGGTTATTGTTTTGAATGACTAAAATCAATTGAGTGGTTGTTTAAAACTGTTTAAAATGGCTCCACTTTTAGAAGAACTGAAAATGGAACTTAAAAAGTACAAAGAAGATGCACAAGAAGGGAGAGGTTCTTTTGGCTTCGTATTTCAGTTTTTAGAAATGGAGAATTGGGATTATGAGAAACAACAAGAAATGCCTGCAGAAGAAGAAGATTGCAACAAAGAAGAAGCCATCTTTAATGAACAAGTAATCTTAGATGGGGGGGGGGAGTAAGGAGGGAAAGAGAATGGAAAGTTTAAGATTGGGGGAAAAAACTCCCCCCCAAAAAAATAGAGTGAAAAATAAGTATAAAATCAGAAAGCAACAGAAAAGGGAAATGCAGAAGAGAGAATTAGAAGTAGAGAGACAAGGGGGTAAAAAGGGGAGGGAGAAGATGAGAGGGAAGAAAGAAAGGAAAAGAAGTCATAAAGGACAGAAACAAAATATAGAGAAACAGGGCCTATTGAGAGATAATGGGTGAAAATTTAATGGAAAAAGGGAATCTGCAAAGGTACATAAGATGGTTATATGGTTATATTAGAAACAGAAATAATTTTAGAAAATATGAAACAATGTATGATTAAAATGTCTGATAAAATAGCTATCGTAATTCAGTGGAATGCTTGTTAATAAATAAATGTAATAAAAGGTATATTTAATGATTTATAAAACATATGTGAAGAGAAATAAGGGAAAAATTAATTATGGAGATTATATGTATTTTTAAGAAAGTATGATATTTAATTGAAAAGAAGTGTTAAAGATGTTAAGATTTTAATGATTATTAATGATAGAACTGAACTGGAATGGAATGAGGGTTTATAATT
This sequence comes from Hydrophis major, assembly GCA_033807585.1. Classification (NCBI taxonomy): domain Eukaryota; kingdom Metazoa; phylum Chordata; class Lepidosauria; order Squamata; family Elapidae; genus Hydrophis; species Hydrophis major. The sequence goes on along the minus strand of CM066333.1, from coordinate 47,663,248 downwards.
ACATATATTTACAATCTTTTTTTATTTTTTAACGAATATAGTGTGTATTATAAGAACGTACCAAGCAGAATTCGATTGAAAGTTGTGTATTATGTATTATATTGAAGGTCATAACCTTAAGGTATATACTGAAGTTTAAATAAGAGTTGAATGGATGTAATTAAAAGATATAAAGGTGTCATACTCCAATTAGTAACTACAGGAGAAAATTTGTTTAATGAGAAAAGATAATATGAAATTGAAACAGAACAGACAAAAGTTTAGATATAATGATTTGAATTGAGATGAGATAAAATAAAATTGAGAAAATTAAAAGAGGGGAAAAACTATGTAGAAAATGTAAAACAGTATAAGATATGGAATAGAATACAAAAAGAAGCATGAAATTGAGTTTTGTGTCTGTATAAAGAAGTTCAACCCGGGACCATGCTATTTTCAAAAAAGATGTTTTACTTGTATTTTGTATGTGTGAAAGCCCGAATAAAACTTTATTTAAAAAAAGAAAAGAAAATTACAGACCAATCTCCTTAAGCTGCGCCACCTGTAAAGTCATGGAATCAATTATTAACCAATCCATTATCCTCCACTTGGAGACAAACAACCTACTCTCTAATAAACAATTTGGTTTCAGAAAAAAACTATCCTGTAATCTGCAACTGTTATACTGCAAAACATAAGGACTACACAACTCGATCAGGGCAAACAATAGACGCAATTTACATAGACTTCTGTAAAGCCTTTGATTCAGTAGTACACGACAAACTACTCCTAAAACTAAAATCTTATGGTATCTCTGGATAACTGCATAACTGGATAGAAGTATTCCTGTCAAACAGACAACAAATGGCCAAAATTGGCAGTGTCCTATCAAATTCTGTACATGTCAACAGTAGTGTTCCCCAAGGCAGTGTTCTAGGACCAACTCTCTTCATACTCTATATAAATGACCTGTGTGATCACATTAAGAGCAACTGCGTTCTCTTCGCTGATGATGTAAAGCTGTTCAATATCACAGACAATACTGCTACCCTTCAAAAAGATCTTGACTATATATCAGAATGGTCAAACAAATGGCAACTTAAAATCTCAACAAACAAATGCTCTATCTTAGTGCATATATCCTCAAGATCACATTACAAAAAATGGTTTGCTCTCTATTTCTACTTTAGCTTAACTTGAAACATGAACATGAACAGTCTCTGATCTGTTCCACTATCAGTCTGTATGGAACTAGAAAGAGGTCAGAGAAGACCCTCAGAGAAGACATCCTGAAGCCAGTAAGGAAAAATAAACAGATGCTGAAAATATATTAAATCTAAAGTGAAAAAATATGAGAAATGAACTGGCTTCCCCTGATTCCATGGGATATAAGAGATGGGCAAGAGAACCATGGGTAAGCTTGCAAGATTCTGCTCCTATAACTTCTCAATAAAATATTGTTCTGATCTTTCTGTGAAGTTAGTTTCCTGATTTGGTCTATTTTGCAGGGCTGATTTTGCCTTTGGCCATGTCTTTATTGTTATGACTGAAATCTTCCACTAATTCTATCGTTAGTATCATTAATCTGTGTACTCTATCAGGTGGTGTATATGTATGGATATATTGTTTTGGTCAATGAAAGACTGTTAGCAATGAAACAATCATTGGATCAGCAAAAAAATAAGGGATTACTCTGCTTTATTTTGGTTCCCTGGACCATCCACTCCAACTATGTTTTCCTCTTTAATGTTTCCATCTTCAGCATTCTAATTTCCAAAATAAGTAGCTCATATTCTTTACATATTGACTTTATTTGAACTTGATCATAAAACTCTTTAATCTTGTCTTTTCCTGCATCATTTTCAGTACATTTCAACACATGAATAATTAAGATGTCGATTCCTTTACTCATTCACTGTATTGAGTTTTCCCACACTCATGCTTTCTATGTTCCATGTATCCACTAGAATTCTATCTTTGCACCTTTGTATTTTATTTTCCCGAGCTCTGTTTTTACTGGCAGAAGGCTTCATGAGGTTGTTTCAGCCGAAAATGGAGCCCGTGAGGGCTGCGTGCAGGCCTCCCCTTCTTTTTTACTGGCAGAGGGCTACAGGAGGCCATCACAGCCAAAAATGGAGTGCGGGAGCCCATTTTTGTTAGCAGAGTACTCAGGCTGCCACAAGTGCCCCTGACATGAGTGACATCACACTGCTACGCCCATCCAGGTCACAGACACTTCTCCCCCCTGAAGTCAAACACAACCCTGATGTGTCCCTCAATGAAATCCAGTTTGAAACCCCTCCTCTATGGGATTAGGAGCTAGTATTCCCAAAGTACCCAACTGAACCCTATACCTCCTTGAAGTTTCTCTAAGATGTTTACCCTCCCTTTATTGATACCCTTAAACATGTGGTGGGAACAGAGGTTCAAAATATTTTCTTTGATAGAGTATTTGATGGAGCTTTATTTATAATGAATAATAATATTAGTAAAAGCATGTGAGCTAAAGTGCTTTGTAGTGACTTTCTTTAACTTGCGTGCAAGATTTTGACAGACTTGAGACCTAGTTTTTCAGCTCTATTCTAACATAAAAAAGCAGACAATGTAATAAGCCAAATTAATGGTACAAAATGTATGCACATTTATGTACATTTAGTTCCTGAGGACTCTGTCACGCTCTGAACAATACTTTTGAGAAAGGAAAAATGGCTTCCTCAGAAAGTAAGAACTGAACGGCTTCCGGTTTTGCGTGGCTTCGACAGCGGCAGGAATTCGCAACTCTTCGCAATTCCTGTTGTGCTCGCTGCCAAGGTGCCCCCGATCTAAATGGGTCTGGGGGCTATGGCTGTCTTGTGGAGGCAGCTGAAGAGAGAGGGGATCCGGATAGAGGTTTGGGAGTATCGCAGACCCCCTCCTCAGCCGGGAATAACCCCTTTTTCCCAAGGTGGTGGAGCGGCGGTCAGTAATGGCCGCCACAAAGAAGTCTACAGCTGGGTAAGATTTGTGCTGGAGGAAGAGGGAAGAGCTGCGAAAGTTGCTTCTGACTGGGACAAAGCTAAGAGAGAGTGCTCTGGAATTTGGAAGGCTGCTAAGGATACATTGTTTACAGAAAGAGTTACAAGCGGCAAACATTCTAAAAGGGATTTTTTTTTTTCTTTTCACTCTCCTTCCTAATGTGACAGCGATGGAACCATAAGAGAAATCTGAAAACCTGTATTGGAGGTAATTGAATGTTGAAGGGATAAGGATTTCTGAATATTTAAAGGGGAAAAAAAGAATCTTTTTTGGCTGTGAGTGGGAAGGGAGAGGAAAAAAAATTGGAGCAACTTGAAAATAAGGAGAAGATTGCCTAAAACTCTAAAGAGTTAATTTTAAAGAGTTACTAAACATCAATAAGACTTCCAAAAGATATATTTTAAAGAGAACTTTGTGATCAAACTTTAACCCAAGAAAGAGAAAATGAAAAAGGAGAAAGTATTTAAAAGAAACAGCTTGTTTGGACTGCTTGGTGACTTTGGAACTTCTGAGAATTATTTCTGATTAAAAGCACTTGGGTGGTTGTTTGGAAAAACTTTTTCTCTACATAATGGCATCACTTGTGGATGGACTAAAACTTATTTACCAAAAATATGAAAATGAAAAGCAAGAAGGGAAAGATGTCCTTGGCACTCTTTTTCAATTTTTAGAAATGGCGGTTTGTACTTATGTAAAGTTGAATGAGCAACAGGATGATTGGGACAAAGAAGAAGCCATCTTTGAAGAACAAGTGACTTTGGTTGGGGAAGAAAAAAAGAAAGAGAAAAAGGAGAAGAAGACTTTAAGACCTAGAAAAACAATCCAAAAAGAGAAGAAGAAGGTGAAAAGGGGATACTATGCTAGAAAACAACAGAAAGGAGAAAAGCAGAATAAAAGGGGGGTGGAGAGACAAGGGGGTAAAAAGGACAAGGAGAAGAAGAAGCAAGGGAGAAAGGAAGGGATGAGAAGCCTTAATGGTGGGGAGCAAGATGCAAAAAAACAAAAGTTTTTTAAAGATAATGGATAAATTTTATTGAAAAAGGGATTCTAGAAAGGTACATAAGATTGTATTTCTATATCTGTACTTAAAAATAACCATAGAAGATCGGAAATAATATGCAATTTAAAATGTGGTAAAATATTTAGTATAATTTAGTGAAATCTTTGTTAAGAAAAGGGAATACTTTAATGAAACAATAATTTAAGATATGTGATAAGAAGTGTTCCCACAAAGGCATGATATTTAATTGAAACAGGTAAAATGTCTAAGATATAAATGATTGTTAATATTAATGATTAGACCATGTTATACTAGTGAAACTATTTGCGAAATGAGAGATTTGAAGAAGGAGAAGGGGGAACATGTAATGAAATAATGATCTATAATATGCGATGTGGGGGGGGAATAATTATGGAAAATAGGTGCTCCCATAGAAGTATGTGATTTAACTGAAAAAAATGTGTTAAATGTTTAAGATATAAATGAATATTAATATTAATGAATTGATTTGTATTGTTTTGATAATACTGCATAATTTTAGAATGTACCAGACAGAATCCCAATGTAAGCTATATATTCTATATTAAGTATTATAAATATAGGGGAAAGAGATAAAGGCATCATACTCCAATTAGTGTACAGGCGAAGTTTTTTTTTTTCAAAGAAGAAAGATAAATGGATAGTTGGAAATAGAACAGACAAAAAATAATAAATATTATGATTTGAATTGAGAGGAGATAAGTAAAATAAAGTTGAGAAAATTTAAAAGAAAGGAGAAGTTATATAGAAAAATGAAAATGTTAATAAGATATGGAATGGTATGTAAAATGAATATGAATTTGAATTTGTGTCTGTACCAAGAGTTTTAACCTGGGACTAAGCAACTTTCAGAAAAGAGATTTTTTATGTTTTTATGTTTTGTATTTTTGTGTATCTATGTTTTGTATGTCTTTAAAAATTCATAAAATTTGCTTATAAAAAAAGAAAGTAAGAACTGAACAGGGTGTAGAAGGAAAGTCTTTCCCTTTATATGGACACCATTCATAAGAAAACATTGAAAACTGATTTATTTTTATAAATGCATACATATATATTGGTGCTGTAATTAAGGTAGGGCTGGTTTGTACTCATTTTGTTATTAAGTAACACTAAGATTAAGAACTAGGTCTATCATATATTATATCTATCTATCTATCATCTATTACCTAGCAATTATCCTAATAAAGTGGTCCATCATTATATTGGTAAAACATCAAAAAATACTGTTATTTTTTATTACAAAAGATTAGCAATAAAAATTCTCAAAGATAATAAAACGGCATGTATGCCCACACCCACACAATATAAATAGATATGGTAATAATATGAATCTTTATTTGAGAATGAGTTTTTATTCAAGTTTTAAAATATTTCAAAATATCTGATAAAACAGCTGATAAGAATAGAGTTAAATATAGCTGTTCAAGTTCTTTCAAATAAGTTATACAAATCCAGCCCTGTACACACTTACCTGGGAGCAAGGCCAACAAGAACCAATAAATGTTCTGAATGGACAAACACAATAAATGTTCTGAATGGACAAACACAAGAATATTACTATATATTAAATAACTATTGCAAAATAATAACTATCTGTTCAGATTCACCCAACTCTTATGCTGCAACTTATATTCAATACAAAGTGAGATCTGTTTCAAATAAACTAAACTATCCAAATTCCATTTACTATGGTGTAAACAAAATTTTAGGGAAGATTGCCATAAAATAAGTATACTGTATATAGCAGAATGTCCATAGCATAACAAAAACAAACCTTGAGCTAACATAATTAACCTCTTAATGCTGAATTATCTGATCAAAAAGGACTGCAAAATTAGTTTATGGAACAATATCAAATGCTATAATTGCAGTGAAATATTTAGCGGAAGAAAATCCTAATGCTTTACAACTAAGAAGTCAGTATGTTTAGGATCCCAATTTAAAGGGAAATCTCTTTGGGATTGATTTGTAAATTAAACATAAGTATATCAAAAGCAAACTTAACCCACATCACATTGGAATGGCTTCTCTCCTGTGTGTGTCCTCATGTGTTCATCCAGGCCACGTTTCTGACTGAAAGCCTTGTTGCACTCAGAGCACTGGTAAGGCTTTTCCTGTAACAGAGGAACAAGAGATGGAGTGGAAGTGAGCCAATGCAGAACACAAGCTAACTGTTAACAGAGCATAATTCCTCACAGGATCATGCATTTTTATATCTCAGCTCCAAGAGACATATGTCAGAACAAAGCTAGTTAAAATAATTCTTGCAAGATGAACTGAAAGTGGGTGGGAAAATTGTGGGCTGGCACCTTCCGCTTTAATATAGAGGTATTATTTTTCCCAGCTTTTTAGAAGCAGTGTTTTGAGGGGAAGGATTTGGTTCTATTTTTCATAACCCCTGCTACAAACAACTAAATAATATGACACTTAGGAAGCTTGATTTACAACATATTACAGAGACATTTTGATCAAAGTCATTTTTAATCTTCTTAGCCATAAGACTAAGAATCACAAATACCTTCCTCAAATACATATTAAAAAGGCAAATATCAGTACTTGCACAGTGAAAAGGAATTGTGGAAAGTCTTTCAGAGTGCAGATAGCCTTATGCAAATAATAATTGAAATATCATGGGAAAAATCACTCCAAGATGTCTAATGCTGGTTTAAATTCATGAAGAACACAATAAAAAGAACTATTAGTACACAGAGAATGAAAATTACCTCCCCCAACCGTAATCTCCAATGAGTCTTGTCAGTGGAACTCCTTTGCATGGTCAGTCTTCCTGTGAAATATTTATCCACTTTTGTGTGTTTCAAATATTTATTTTATTTTAAGGAACAAACATAATAGGATTCTTTATCAGGAAACTTGTGGCTCCTGTCTTTTAAATATTTATGTCAGTGAGTTCTTTTGTGTGTGAGTATGAATTGAAAAAAAATAATCCATGTCAGCCTCCTGTAATTTTTACAGAGGTATGTCTCAGCATATGAAAAACAGGAATTCACAACACACCCTTAATTTGTTTTACATTGTACTTTATGAAAACCACATTCTTTGCAAGCCCTCTGAAAATCCATTTTATTATATACATGTGATGTTCAGTGGAAAGTTGAAAATAAACCAAAATAGTTCCATATCAGAAAATGAATAAATATAAATATTGTATAGGAAATCAAAGGTCACCTTCACAAATATTTAATTTATGGTTCTTGTGCTGTTGTTCAAAGAAGGTGTTCGGTTTATTCTCAATAATGATTTACCAGGTCAAAAGAAATAACATTTGTAGGAGAAAGTCCTTGAAATAATGACTGCGGAGTACATTATCAGTAGCTTACTGTTGAAAATAGAGTGTAATGGCTCAGCAGTTAAAGATGCTGAGCTTGTCAGCTGGAAAAACGACAGCTGGTGTTTGATACTTGAGCTCTCCACAAAGGGGTGAGCTCCTGTTCCTTCCCAATTCTTGCCATCTAGCAGTTCAAAAGCATGCAAATGTAAGTAGATTAATAGATACAATTTCAGTGGGAAGGTAACAGCATTCGATGCACCTTTGCCATATAGCCATTCTGGCCATATGACCACAGAAAATGTCTTTGGATAATGTTGGCTCCTGCAGCCAAGAAACTGACATGAGCACCATGCCCTAGAGTCGGATATGACTGGACAGGGAAAACTTTACCTTTACTGTTGTACATATGAATATATTAAACCAAATTAAAGTGTTTAAAGCCCGTCATGGCATGGGACCAGATTACCTGAGGAATCATCTTGTTCCAGTGACATTGACCTGATAAAACTGGGGAGATTAAGAAGAAAGGTTTTTTTACTATTGCGCTTATCTATGGAACACCTTGCTCCCAAGTGTTATGTAAGGGGATCTAAGAGTGATATGCAACCCTAGGGATGGTTGATTACTTGAGAAGACTACTCTCACCTCTTTAATTTTGTAACTTTTAAATTTCTTTAAATTTCTCCTCTGTAATTTTAATTTAGTTCTAACTCTGATTTTTTTACATTGCCATTTTTTTTTTTGTAAACATCCCAGGGTCACTAAGCTGAGATGGACAGTGTATAAATGTGATACATATATTAACAAGGACAGCTACTCATATCTAACCTATTTTTATGTCTTTGCATTCAATAAAAGTAGTTATTATTTTCTTTGGAAGATGAAAATTACTTCTCTATGTTGATAGATATATGTACAGGTGAAACTCGAAAAATTAGAATATCGTGCAAAAGTTCATTTATTTCACGAATGCAACTTAAAAGGTGAAACTAATATATGAGATAGCCTCATCACATGCAAAGCAAGATAATTCAAGCCATGATTTGTCATAATTGAGATGATTATGGTTTACAGCTCATGAAAACCCCAAATCCACAATCTCAGAAAATTAGAATATTGTGAAAAGGTTCAATATTCTAGGCTCAAAGTGTCCAACTCTAATCAGCTACTTAAGCCATAACACCTGCAAAGAGCTCCTGAGCCTTTAAAGGGTCTCTTAGTCTGGTTCAATAGGAATCACAATCATGGGAAAGGCTGCTGACCTGACAGTTGTGCAGAAAACCATCATTGACACCCTCCAGAAGGAGGGAAAGCCTCAAAAGGTAATTGCAAAAGAAGTTGGATGTTCCCAAAGTGCTGTATCAAAGCACATTAATAGAAAGTTATGTGGAAGGGAAAAGTGTGGAAGAAAAAGGTGCACAAGCAGAAGGGATGACTGCAGCTTTGAAAGGATTGTCAGGAAAAGGCTATTCAAAAGTGTTGGGGACTTTCGCAAGGAGTGGATGAAGGCTGGAGTCAGTGCATCAAGAGCCACCACACACAGACGGATCCTGGAAATGGGCTTCAAATGTCGCATTCCTCTTTTCAAGCCGCTCCTGAACAACAAACAACGTCAGAAGCATCTTACCTGGGCTAAAAAAAAACAGAACTGGTCTGTTGCTCAGTGGTCCAAAGTCCTCTTTTCTGATGAGAGAAACTTTTGTATCTCATTTGGAAACCAAGGACCCAGAGTCTGGAGGAAGAATGGAAAGGCACACACTGAAAGATACTTGAAGTCCAGTGTGAAGTTTCCACAGTCTGTGTTGATTTGGCGAATCATGTCATCTGCTGGTGTTGGTCCACTGTGCTTCATTAAGTCCAGGGTCAATGCAATCATCTACCAGGAGATTATGGAGCACTTCATACTTCCTTCCGTAGACGAGCTTTATAGGGATGCTGACTTCATTTTCTAGCAGGACTTGGCACCTGCCCATACTGCCAAAACCACCAAAACCTGGTTCAATGACTGTGGGATTACTGTGCTTGATTGGCCAGCAAACTTGCCTGACCTGAACCCCATAGAGAATCTGTGGAGCATCGCCAAGAGAAAGATGAAAGACATGAGACCGAACAATGCAGAAGAGCTGAAGGCTGCTATTGAAGCATCCTGGTCTTCCATAAGACCTCAGCAGTGTAACAGGCTGATAGCTTCCATGACACGCCTCACTGAGACAGTAATTGCTGCAAAAGGGGCCCAAACCAAGTACTGAGTACATATGCATGTTTATACTTTTCAGAGGTCCGATATTGTTCTATGTACAATCCTTGTTTTATTGATTGCATGTAATATTCTAATTTTCTGAGATTGTAGATTTGGGGTTTTCATGAGCTGTAAGCCATAATCATCACAATTATGACAAATCATGGTTTGAATTATCTTGCTTTGCATGTAGTGAGTCTATCTCATGGATTAGTTTCACCTTTTAAGTTGCATTACTGAAATAAATGCATGATATTCTAATTTTTTGAGTTTCACTTTTACCACAAACAAGTTATAATTTACAAGCCCAGGAACCCTTCAATGCCTGTGAAATCTTTTTCCTTAATTTTCCAAATGAATGTTGATAATTAAATCATTTCCTCTCTTGTATTAGTTTGATTTTTTTTCATATTTATTGTAATTCCTTAAGTATCTTGCCCATTAAAATGGCATTAGTTGTATTCTCAACCTGTTCCTATAGCTTATATTTGTTAGGGATAACATTGTTTACCCTAACTGGTTTAGGTAAAATAATAAATAAGTTATCATGGTTTGTTGGTTAAAGTGTGTGTAACTTTAACTGCAAGAATGTAATTAAGGGTGTGGTTGTAAAAGCACCATAAAAGGAGCAAGACAACGGCAGCTCACTCTCTGGCTTAATGATCCCTAATTACTGGATGGATTGATGACTGCGTTTTTTTCCTACTGGAACGGGAGAGAGAAAGGAGTGTTGATTTTTCTCAACGGTGAGAAGAGATAATACGGACTGATTTATTGTAAGTGAACTGACATTGAATACACAACACGGACTTTGCAAATTGAGTATCCCCGAATGGACTGAATGAAATGATACATGACTAATGGACTGTTTTTTGACTATGCTATAACTCTTAAATGGAATAAACTATAGTTTTGATAACACAAGCGTATCTGTTTTTTTTACTGAGTATTAACTAACTTACAAACTTATCTCACATGTTTACCTGTCTGCCTAACTGACTAACGCTGCACATTCTGTTTAGCGTGTTTCCTTAACATTGGTTGGGGGACCAGGCTTAACAATATTTATCTTTTGTGCATATTTACTATAGCAGAGAACATATAACAACCTTTTTATACTACGAATGTTCATTTTCCTGATAGCATCCCCTACTAATCATAGAAGTAGCACTGTTATTTTTATTTCTTTGCTTTTGTTTTTCTTCTATGGACTTGTTTAAAAGAAGTCAAGCCTGAAAGTAAATTCCTCTGTTCTTACTTTGAGAAAGTTAAATTTCTATTCTGCATAGTGTATAATCTTCTTAAGGAATCATTACAAATTTAAATCTTCAGGGGTTTACATGTAAGTATCCCACATCAAAAGTGTCCTGTATGGAGAAAATATAGTTGACATGCTTATGACAAATGAGCTGTTCCTGAAGGAAGAGGGAAAGCTGGATAAAGCAACAGGCAGATCTGACTTTGAAGAATTATGCTCTAGAATCAGAACATGATAGGATCATACCCCACTGGTCCTACTTATGCATTTGTAGGTTTTTTCCTGAGGTAGATCTTGACTAATCATACTAACAGACATTGATGCTGTTTTGATAGGCAGAGAAATAGACAAGCATCAAGTTATGTGGTAAGGTACTTTGCATAGCCTCAGATAATATTGGTTTGAAACAGGCTAGTATCTGGAATCGGTGCTAGGAGCTTTCAGCTATGAAACTCCACCTGAGTACTCTTAGCATTGAAACAATTATTCTGATGATCAACATACAGTTTCTATGATCACATTATACTAGTCTAGGATAAACCTCAATACAACATACTTTGCAGAAAAATGTCTCAGGTTTAATCCCTAGAATATTAGGATTGAAATAATTTATTTTTTGAAACCTAAAAAAACCACTGCTGGTCAGTATACCTATTTAGCTAGATTAATAATATATGATTTATTGTAAGGGTTACATTCTATTTCTACTTACCATCATATGAAAAGAAGTAACTATATCACATATGGCTTTCTTTACAATATGAAGTCACTGGTTTTTTCACCCTTGTCAGTTAAAAATTGAGCTATCAAAATGTACAAAATATCCCTACATTCTTCCATGAACTTTAACATTTAGTGGCAATAAAAGATCCAGAAAAAATCCTGGTGAGAGTTTTATTTTTAGCTGGGAAGACTGGAAAGTCTAATGATTACTTTAGTAGATGGGGAAAAAAGATTATAACCCACGGAACTTTTAATCCATAAAATTAGACCTCAAAATATATATCTGACTAAAACCCACAGCATTACTAAAAGCAGAGTCCATAATCTATATTTCAGTCAGAAGATACTGTAAAATGTTCTCTTTCTTATCCATGGATTACTATACAGCTATTAAACTAATATGAATGACATGTTTAATCTAATATCATTTGTCCGCTGGTGGTGGGTGGTCTGACTCTGATTATATTGATATCTTCTGTCCAGCAGGCAAAGCATGTTGCAAACGCAACAGTCTGTTCATTAAAAAACAAAAATCATGCTCTACATATCTTTGGCAATGGCCATTTTGTATTAAATCAGTATGCGTAGGGCTGCTTCTTGACTCAATATTGGAGTAGCATCATGTAAATGCTCAATTGCATCCTGTATTTTATCTTGGTTTGTGGAAAAACAAGTTTTGCGGAGGATGTGGACATAATTCCTTTTTCTAGCTGCTGCGTCAATTATCAGTCAAGATCCAAATTCAATGTAGAAATATAACCCATGGCAAATGATGCAAACTGGTACTATCCACCATCAAACTTCTTCGTATTATTGGCCTTACACGGAGTAGAAAGCACTGCATCTTGTGTGTAATGGTGAAGTAAGTATATTGCATGGTATATGAGAGAGACGGGTATGTGCACCTGTGAATGTTTGTATGAGCATGTGAATACAGATATAGTATATTGTGCAGGATACCAAGCCAAATTGTTACTTATTTATAGTTTGCATATTGAGATAAATTTAATGGCCTAAGTTGATACTTCTTAAGGGCTTGTTTCATTTAACTTTCTTCAACAGCAATAGTTTCCATAGAAATCAGTTTTGAATACTGTTACCATGACAGAAAAAGGGCCTAAACAATTTAAACAGTTCTTATATTTAATCTGGAGAATATTAATTATAGCAGTTCCTGTAACTGAATTCAGCAGATGTTTTCCAGTCATTATTTTTTGCACAGACTGTTTCAAGGAAAAATGAATCTCCCATTTACAGAAATCCATCGCTAGCATACAAGCATATATAGCATGAGCAGAATTAAAGCCAGAAATATCAGAGATAATATTCAAACCTGAAATTTGAAAGGATGACAAATGTTCCAAGGATTTATAAATTATAGAGGCACATGATGAAACATCTGCATAAAGCACAGGCATTAGCACTAGGTATTAATTTCTCAAAACCTTAGGGAACCTAACAATAAAGTAGTAGGGCTCTCTATTCCAAGAAACCCATTAAAATATCTGCTTGTTTTTGCTTGGCCAAAGTAAAAACAAATCCTTTCATTTTCCCAATGATTGGAAAATAGAAACAATAAACACAAGTGAAAATATTGGGGGAAATAGATCACTTGTTCAGATGAAAGACCAAATTATATGTATACCTGAACAAAACGACACACTTAATTGGTACATTTCATTTACAATTCAAGCACAACAGTATAATATTACAGTTATTCTACATCCAGGATAACAAAGCTGAAGTAAAAAAAAATACATGTTGATGTCTCAACAGTTTTGTATTTACATAAAACAAGGATCTCACATTCATTCAAGTAGAGCAGTTTCATGAATTCATCCTCAGGTTAAATGTTTTGGTTTTCAATCTGACTAGTAACATCTTTTTCTTTCCCCCAGTTTTTTTTTTTTTTTTAACGTGGCAGATCCTGGCAAAATCATTAAATGCTCCTACTTACTCTTGTATGGGTGCGGATGTGCATTTTTAATCCATCATTCTTGCTGAAAGCTTTGTCACAATAAGGGCACTGATAAGGGCGTTCACCTGAAAACAGTACAATCAGTCTGTTAATGTCTTTTAATGTATAATCAGTCTCTTATGACATACATAGGACTTTTCAGATGATTGCTTAAGTAGGCAGTGGTGAAGCCCTAAATTGCTTAGATACAGCATTATTGTTATATGTTTTCAAACCGTTACTTGGGTCTAATGTTGCCTGAAGAAAAAGAACATCAAAGTAGAACAGCATGTGCATTTTCCAAGAGACAGATCTTTCTGTGGGCCACTGTTCACACAAAGAAGGGCTTGTTACCAGCGGATTGCCAAATGCATGGGAAAGATCCAGCTGACTGGCACTATTTACATATGCACCTTGCATTGCATAACTGCACCATATTGAAATGATTTTCATGGGACGGCTTTTGTATTGTGGGAGACCAGCGACCGAAGAATCCCAAGCTTTGAAGAAACTACCCATGTAATCATAAGCAGCACTAAATGTGTTCAGTTGCCCACAATTGTGTTTGCTGCAATAGACCAATGCAGCTACTTCCCTGGAAAAATAAAACAAAATCAAAAGGACAACAATACTGTCTTAACAAATAATCTATGTCTATTCTAGCGACAATTTTACTGGTTTAAATGTCTTTTATTGTTCTCAGTTTGTAGGGTTTTTACACGTGCTGTTGCTTTTTGATATGCAGTATTTGCTGGGATGGTATATGGATCCCCATAAAAATATAGAAGTATACATAGATCTTAACTAAACTAACTAACTAACTTAACTAAATGCTATCCTATAATGGAAAGAACTAATTAAGAGAGAAAACAATTACAAAATGGAAACAGTAAGATTTTAAATTTTGTTTGTTTCTCTTCAAAATAAACTTATAGTAAAAGAAATTATTCCAGTTCTGGCCAAATAAAGCTGAGTTTACCACAGTTTCTACCATAAAAAAGGTCAAAAATAACACTGGAAAAAGACTGTTACTTTGAAAAGAACTATCAGACTTCACATTATACAGAAGTGAAGAAGGGCTTAGGGCCTGACGTTCTTTGACCTCTAGAATTCCTCTATACATTCTTAGCCAAGAAACATTATTAAATGTATGAGAGAATAATTATTTAATTTTTTTAAAAAAATATTTTAAATAAGAACAAATTTAGGGTTCTTTTTCTGGTGCCACTGAATTGAAGATATATAACTCCTAACACATACTCCGTTCAGATTTTGAACTAAAAAAATTAGTTGCTCTCCTGATCTAATGCTGTGAAGCATTTAATTCACTTAGCAATGACAATTGGGACATGCAGAAAAAAAGAGGGTGTGGCATGGTGCAGCAGTGCTGCATTCTAACCAGTATTGAACTACTGCCTGTAGTCCGATCCTGAGCAGCTGAAGGTTAACTCAGCCTTCCATGCTTCCAAGGTCGGTAAAACTGGGGACAATATGCTGACTCTGTTAACTGCTAGAGAGTACTATACAGCACTATGAAGTGGTATAAAAATCTAAGTGCTATTGCCAGTGCCATTGCTATTTTGTAAAAGGGCTTGAAGAACTCTGCCCTAATCCCATTCTTCTCAGACATTTTGCTTTGTTTTTCTTCAAAATAGCTTGACACAAATACAATAAAATCAAGAGTAATATGGCCACAAATAGGATAAGACAAAGCAATATAAAATACAATTAGCCGATAAAATTAAAAGCCTACACCAAGGTTAGCAAAGGAAACATTTTCTATTAAGTCCCTAAATGAATTCAGCTACCACTTTCATGTTGGTTTTATTTAGCACTTTAGTTTCAATTGAGTTACTTTGAAGTTTTCCCTACCTATTGGTAATCCCCCCTCCCAAAGGCTGTCTGTCCAGAATTCTGCTGCAGCAGAAAGTTCCAGTACAATTCTGAAAAGAGATACAGCTACTTTACAGAGTTACTGGCTAGTGCTATGTGAGCATCAGTGGTGGGATTCAAAAAATTTTATCACCAGTTCTGTGGTCGTGACTTGGCGAGAATGGCAAGAGAAGGATACTGTAAAATCTCCAATCAGAGGTGGTATTTGCCGGTTCTCCAAACTATTCAAAATTTCCACTACCAGCTCTCCAAAACTGGTCAGAACCTGCTGAATACCACCTCTGGTGAGCATGCTTCCAATCATTTTCTTCACATGCAAAGAGTTAGAGAGGCCTGTTCTATCTCTCATTTGGAAAAAAAAGGGGGTCTTTCTTTAGTACTTTCCTTCTCTAGGAGGAGTTCTTAAAACTTAATTGTTCACGTTATGTATCAAATGTCTTTCTAAGGAAAGTGGCATTAAAACCATTTTACTATATAATTTACATGCAACATATTTGCTCCATCAGTTACTTATTATGGACCAGGACATAAACATGAAACAATTGCCAAATGGAGCTTTTCTGAAACATTTTAATACTTTGGGAATAGGGCCACTTGAAAAGACAAAGAGGATGGTAGAGGGAAGGGCAAACAGCAAGATCCTTTGCCAACGGAATTGTTTCTTTCTTTCCTCCCACTGGCTTAGCCCATTAGCTCTAAATGTAAAGGTTTAGCAAGCATTTTAACAAGGTCTGCAAGTTGTTCCAAGTGCTCTGATTTATTAATTCCACATCTGTTTGAAATTTGACACTATCTCTCATGACCTCCAATGTCACTAAACCATGCTGTCATCCTTTGGACACTGCAGGAGCTGTTTGGACTCAAACATTTAATTAATCCAGCTGACATTTTTATGTTGTTTGGTTTTTGCACTTCAAGAAAAATGTTTAGAAAGGATTGGAAACAATGGAGTGCGAACAGCCTAATTATGAGACCTTCCCCGTTCTTTTATTTTTTGTTCATAGATAAGAGCCTTGTTTTAAACAACGGACTTAGGCTGTTTTTAGCTATTAAAGAATATGGTCTGGATCGCGAGCTATTTTTCCATTTATTAAAAGATGGTCACTTCATACAGAAAAGAGAAAAAATGGGGTGCGTGGAGGTTGTAAACAGGGTGCGTGGAGGCCAAGAATTGGATGCAGAGGCTGAAAGTGGGGCACGCAGAGACGGCAATAGGCAATGGCAATCCCCGCAGCCTGAAACAGCTGATCATTGGGAGGCCGATCCAACTGACAAAGGCAAAAAGAAAATCTTTGGTACTCTAGCACTACAAAAAGTCAACAATTCCAACCAGAGTTTGCAAAAATCACCTTATTTGCAAAATCACGATAATTTTATTAGGTATGAGGTCATGAGAGATGAGACTGGCAAGAAGCCATCTGGATTGCACATTCAATGCTTCCTGCCAGATGATCGATGCAGCAGTTTACAAAAGAAGTTGTAAGAGGGTTTTTCTAAGCAGAGATAGTGTGATCGATGACAACAGTGACTGGCAATCACAACAGGCAGCATGATTAAAGGAAAAGCAAATAACATTGTAAACAATGAAGATACATTCAAAGAGATTAGAGAAGTCAATTGAACTAATGGAGCTTCTGTGACAATCATGAAGAAATTTGCTAAATAACATATGGTATATATTTTAAGAGAAAGAGAGAGAAGAAAAATAACAAATGAACAAGTTTATTCTTTTCAATTTTGACAATAGCTATTTTCATAGTTAAGTTTTTAAAAAGCATAATATTGTAATATAAACAAATGATTATAATCTACTACTGTACTCTGTGTGTATGCATTTTAATTTTACTATTGCTTAGTCCAACTATCTCATAATTTTCTACATCCTAGAAATATCAAGAGTACAAGAGACGTAACGTATTTTTTGCTATTATAAAACAGGTCAGTGGATTCAGATAAGGAATTTGTATCCATTATGCAATGCAATTGTGCAGTGATTATAAAATGATCAGTGGAAAATACAATAATATTCAATTAAGACGATGTTTACAAGCTCAGTATATATAATCTAAACCAATTCCAGCTAACTAATGAGCTTTAAATGAATTTTTGACTTAGAACACATGTTTAGGAAGTGCAGGTTTAGAGCTGAAGAATTTGCAGAATAGTAGTATTTAGGAGAATTAAAAAGAGGCATCATTGATGGTAACATTGAAACCTGGGAGTACAGCAATAAACAATATAATAAAATCAACAGTAAGGCAATCATGGTCCAGTGCAAGACTCACTGTTTACTATGGTATAAATCATACCGTTTGTTGATGAAGACTTTTAAAAAATAAAAGAGTAACAAAACTTGATGGAGCTAGGAATACACTTGGGACTCCAATCAAATGCATATTTATTTAAAAATAAAATATTTATTTTCATACTACCTATTTAGATTAAGAGCCAAAGTTGTATTTTCGGATATAATCTAAAACAGTGCATGGTTACTCAAAAGTATTAACAAAAGTATATTTCTGTGTTGGTTTGTGCCCTGTGTATATTTAAAGGAAAGAAATCAGTTGCACACATAAAGCATTAGAATATTTGATCCACATGAAGTGCTAGTTCTTTTTATAGTTCCTCCCAATCATCAACCTATTAGATGTTGTTATTCATTTATCTAAAGAAGACACGTAATAAAGCACTGGTAATTGTCTTTGACAGTATGAATCTCTCCCATCACCTAGTAGCAAACTAACAGGAGGCTGAGTTTCCTGAAACTTTACAGATACTTTTGAAGATTTAACTGTCACAGAGTGATAAATTTGACAATGATAAACAACCTGAATAAGTTAGGAATGCAGAAGTCATAAAATGCTCTGATTTGTTATAATGACTGCATTTTTATAGACGATATGCATTCCTCAAAAAAATGGAGGAAATATTACCTTTGGGTTTTTACTAAATAAGATCATAAAATCTATTTTACAGTATATAAAATTGTACTGTGACAAACTGAGTTTAGTAATTCAACATTTTAATGTATACTGATTTTTACAGTTTTATAATATTAACATAAATTATTATCTGAAACTGCTTTCAGAAAAATGCCATCCAGAATTTGTATGTATTAGCTTTAAGCTAATACATAGAACATATGACAATTGACAAAGTTTCGTTCTGATTAAGTGAAAAATTAATTTTTGCTTATTTTAGTTTTATTTGTTGAAGTTCATTAACTTTCTGACACTATAACTGTGTTTATGTATAATTATTAGATTAGATCATCATGTTATTTTAACGACCCCATAATCCCTCGACAGGCGGAGCCTGAGCATTGAATGGAGCTAGCAGAGTGTATTAATGGCCAGATGCCTTTCCTGTGGCCAATGCAGAATTTTGTTCAGCAGATATATTCTCAATGTGTCCAGAGACAGAAATATCTGCCTCTGCCTAGGATCGAACTCACAGCCTCCTGATTGTGAAGCGAGAGCTCCACCTCCTATTAACTGCTATTTCTCCAGCAACTGCTACTTTTCTTTCATTACTTTTCCCAACCAATATACTTTGACTGTGTTATTTCTCTGTAAAATTCAAAGCCTTTGTGGATGCTATTTTTGACTTTCATATTTGCTCTGGGATATGACTTTTTAAAAATACTTTTAGATCTCTGAGAAAACAGTTTGGAGAAAATATGAAAAAATAAGTTAATTCATACTGCAATCTGAACAAAATTTATAATGAATGAAAATCTTAAATATTTCCTAATTTTATACCTTTCACATTTGCTAGAATTAATAACTGAAACATCTAAGATATAGGAAAAAATATTTTTTCAATCTAGTATAATTTCCTAAACTGGAAAATGATTGTTAAAATAATTTTTATCATGTGTCCAATACAAATGGTCTTTCACCTTATGACCACAGTTGAGTCCATTTCTGTTGCTAAGTGAGACATTTGTTTTGCCCCATTTTATGAACTTTCTTGTGACAATTGTTAAATTAATCTTTGCAGTTGTTAAGTTAATAATATGGTTGTTAAGTGAATCCACTTTGCCCATTGACTTTGTTCATCAGAAGTTGCAAAAGTGGATCAGGTGACTTTGGGACACTGCAAGTGTCATAAATATGAGTCAGTTGCCAAAGCAACTGAATTTTGATCACATGACCATGGGATCCTGCAACAGTCATAAGTATGGAAAACTGTCATAAGTTTCATAAGTCTTGTAACTTTGAACAGTCACTGAACAAATTAAATTGTAAGTTGAGGACTATCTGAAGAATCTTGGTTGTAAGATCACTTTCAGTTCTACTTCTATCAAAGGCAGAAATTTCTAATTTTGTATGTGTGTGTTTATACTTTAGTATTTAGTGTTAATATTTAAGTTATTAGAATACAAAGTTCTCCTACAAGAATTCTAAAACAAAAAGTAAACTAAAATTATTTGAGTTGAGTTTAGTGACTTCATGTATGCCATTTACTTGGCAGTCTGCCATTGCCTTTTTCTAGCATGCTGTCTGAGTTTCCAGTCTGGCCAATTGCCCAGAGATTCATAGTGTTTTCCATCACACCCTGCTTGATTTCGAAGTCCAAAAAAGTTGTTTGGAAAAAGGGTGCTGTGTAATCAAATAATTTTATCTTAAACATATTTGTGCATGAAAGACAGATATGAAACACATGCATCAATAACACACAAGTACAAACTTCAAGTATGGTCTGATTTTGTCTGATACCAAATAAGGAATTAGCTCAGTTCATGCAAGAAAAATTATTGAGCTTTTTGTACCTGTGTGACTTCGAATATGCACTCTCAGAGTTCCATTACTTGCAAACTTCTGTCCACAATACGGACAAATCTTCTCTTTTTCACCTGTGTGAGTCTGTAAAGGAAAAATATAAAAATGTAATTTGCTTACAAAAGGAGGCAGAATTAATTCTTCATTTTTAAATTTAATTCTTCCAAGTTTTTTAAATCAGTCATCTATGTCACATAGTATACTGATATTAAATTTTGCTTTTAAAAACTTTAAAAATTTAATAAGTTTCACCTTGCAACAACATAAAAATTCCTAAACCAATTAGACTTTTCCTTGGAAAATGAACCATATTATCTAGTTGGTCAATCAAATGAGGCTTTTATTGCACAAACATTTTGGCTTATAAAAATTAAATTAATGCTTACTGGATGTTAACATGTTTGTAACATTTAAATATGAATCTTTACTTTAATAACTACTTCCATGACATTTTTTCAACTTCTGAAACACTCTTTATTACTACAGTATATTATAACTATAGATTCTATAAACTAGCAGCACTAGGGCTTCTATTTCAGTGTATTCTTAAATCAATTTGAATTGGAAAATATATTTGTTCTAATATTTTTCACATAGTATGTATTATCTCTTTCTTATAATCTTTTCAAACACATAATAACAAAATTTAAAAGGTGCATTTTTGAAAAGTAGGTTAGAACCAAGCATAAGCAAAACATAAGCAAGGATCAATTCATAGTTCTGTTTAAAGTATTCCATAACTGAACTATGTATTAAATCCCATTCTGATCAAGTGAATTTAGCAACTTTTATTCAAAAAACAACATTCAAACAGTCAAGAAATATGCCTTTGCCGGATCCTCTAGTGAAGCTGCTGCAACTCCATAACAAACATCCAGTAGATGCTGACACACATATGCAGTGGAACCTTGGGTCATGACCATAATCCATTCCAGGACTTTGGCCGCAGCCCGATTTGGTCATGACCAGAAATATGACCATCTGCACATGCACGAACAAAAAAAAATGGTGCCAAATGGGAAATTGCTGCAGCAGGAAAAATCACAGTGGCTATGTCTGGTCACCATCCAAAAATGTCCCCTCCTTCCCTGAGCCAACATGAAGGGGACCATGGCTAGTGCTGAGTTGCCTGCAAAGGGTGAGGAATTGCAAAAAGCAGACGGTCACGGACAGTGCGGAGAAAGTGCTAGGGGCACTTCAGCCACACAGCTCTGGCTTGTGCCTTCTCATGGCGGAGAGCAGATTGCGTGACCGGGTCAGCAGGGAGCCGGAGGAAAGGGGTTAGAGTCGCATGTGGCACTCGGGCCGCATGTTGCCGACACCCACTCTTGCAGAGTGTGTCCTGTTTGTGCATGGTATTTATACTGCCTATTGTATTTGAATCTGCAAGTGACGATCAGGCACAAAAACAGCCAGGGAAGTGATTGAAGCCTAGGAGTTAACAGTTACCACCAGCCCATCAAGTATTTAGAAGGCGAGGGCTGGGCAGTACAAGCAAATGACAGCCAACAACTTAAAAGCCAGCCATCAACACACCCCAATCAACTTCTAAAAAGCCAAGTACAACAGGCACTATAAAAACCACACACAGAATAGCCCAAAGCACACACTCTGCTAAAGAGAAGTTCCCTTAAGATGGTCTCCAGTGTGAGTCTGAAAGCCTCTGGTCAGACAAAATCTCTGGTCCCGATGACTGACACAGATTGGATTCTGCAACATTATCCTGGGATACGTATATTCACCTTCATTTGTAATTTTTTTTCTTTTTCAGAATTTTGTATTTTAACTTTTTGTAAATAAAAAAAAATCATTAGAAAAAAAGGTATATGGCCAACATACACGAGCTTCTGAAAGTATTTCCAATTTTATGCAAAAATGTTAGGGATTAAGCTGTAGTTCATGAGAAAGAGAACATTAATAAAGCTTTCTAATTTTTATCATGTTTAACTAGAAGCCAGTCAAATTGAAATGTATGGACCTTTTTTTTCATTTGAATGAGTATACTCTTCATAGTTCTCCTTAATTATTTTATTTATCATTACTGGTTGAAAGAAAAAGTGAAAGCATTGTCTTCTAATAATTTGTACAATTTTGTACAATAATTTGTGAATTATTTAAAATAAATTTTGTGAATTACACCTATTGCCATGTTCTTTTATTACTTTTATAAAGTTATTTTTTCATTATACATACTTTTTTATGGCTCTTTAAAACAGAAGGTGTTACGAAGGCTTTGTCACACAGATCACATTTATATTTCTTATGGCCATCATGAACAACTTGTATGTGAACATTCAAAGTATCCTTCCGTTTGAATGTAGCATCACAGTGATCACACTTAAATGTTCTTTCACCTAAGAGAAAAAATATGTTAATGTTATCTATAGAACATTATAAATAAATCAATAAATTTTCCTCACTCAATTCTTTCTCTGAAAGAAGCCAATCTCTTCTTTCTTTGTTAAATAGTTTGAATGTATTTATTGAAATTTTTTTATTTTATTTTTACCAATGTCATTAGGCCACAGAGTAACCTAAGAGACAAAAAAGCTGGTGATCATTATGCAACATGGGTTCTTGTCTTCTATTGCAGCTACAGTACTGCTAAAAATTATCACTGCAGACTTCTCGCTCTACAAACTAATGTGAGTGCCTTGTGTTATTTTATTGCCACAAGCTGATTTTTGAACTTGAGCTTATGCATTTGCAATGACTTACAATTGTAATTCCAGGCTCGGTTGCAGTTGTAAGTTAAGGACTATCTGTATAATATCTTGGAACTAGAGAAACAACTACCAAGTAACTATGAACAGAACCTTACTGCATGTAATGAATTTTATAGTAGAGAAATATAATCCGATATTTGTCAATAAATGTTGTGGTTAGCTGATAGCAGATGCGGATGGTGGAGGAGAGCGTGGACTCAGATGAGGGGCCAAGACCATTAGGGAGTAGACTGCTGCCTTCAGAGATTGTGGGGCTGGCAGCAGTGATGAGGAGGTTCCTGAGGAGCCTGTGCTAAGTGTGCGTGCATGCAGGATTGCTCGTAGGAGAGAGCAGTTACAGCAGCACAGGTGACTCAGGAGTAAGGCTGCAAGGTAATGGCCCTTCCCTCAAGAGGATAAAAGCCAGGTTTGAAGAAATGTTCTTTGTAGAAGGCAAAGACACTCTGAGACTCAGCCTCATGGACATTATAGTTAGTATTTGAAAACTCTTGTAAACTATTTCTTATCCGTGGATTTTTGGCAGCCTTGAAAAACAACTTGGAAAGGCTCTTTCTTGTCAGACCTAATTAGTTGGAAGCAGCCTTTTATCTGTGAAGAAACAGAATTCATAAATGAAACCTTAAAAGATGGGGGCTGCTGCCTTTGACTTGTCTTTGCTTTCTTAGAACCAGGTTGGGTCAGAACAATAAACAGTTATACTTTATATATAAAATCAAAACTGAAGGTGATGATAAAATATTTTATTATATTATGCAGTATTTTCATTGTATTTTCTTTGTAACATTTGTGTGTGTATGTGTGTGTGTGTGTGTGCATCACTATTCATTATATGAATCCCAGGTGTTTACAAACCTATGTGAACAACTGCCAATAATTTATAGTAAAAAAAAACTACAATTCATTTCTTGAAAAGTTCTACATAAATGTTCAAAACAGGTATTTTTTACCTGACAATTTATTTTCAAGTCAACAACCTATAAACATGTTTATTGAGAGAAATTATAAAGGAACAAATCTCATCATTCTTGCTTCAATAGCAATCCAAAGAACTGACTATTCAGGCTAGATAATTTTGAGCACTAAAAAATAATTAATTTCTGAAGCTCGCCCTATTTTATTTGTTTAATTAAATTTATGATACCCAACTCACTGTTGACTGGCTGAGAAGCTTATGGCATCATTAAAAAGCAATATAAAACAATTAGAATGTTAAACATTAAAAACCTTGAATATTATATTAGTTGCAAAGCCTCCTGAAAATAATTATAACTGTTGTTAGATTAATCTAATAAAAGCATTTTTCTACTTAACCAAATAGATGCAATGAATCCTTAACTTACAGACTAAATGCAGATTTCATATTAATTGAACTTTACTATTTATATTTTATTTGGCATATCCATAGGTGCAATTCTGTATGGATTTGTGTGTATATAAAGTCAGTATACATTTTATATAAAATTCTAACATGATTAAGATATTTTGTTAGATCAGAGAGTTAAAAATACATTAATCTCGCAAATACTGAGACTTTGATGATCTGTGATGTTTGATGAACTTTATTATCTATATTTCAACTTACTATTATGAATCAGAAGATGTCTTTGTAAAGAGAAAGGTGTTCGGAATAGAGCTTTGCATTCCTCACACTGAAACGGTCTTTCTTCAGAATGTGTCTGTAGATAAAGAACATATATTATAACTATGGCTAAGTTTGCTGACTTCAGTCCAAACAGATAGTGCTTTATTTTATTAAACAAAAAGTTTGATTCCGCATGCTTCAAAAATGAAAAGTTAATAATTTGAGTATATAAATCTAATAAATAAATATAAGTAAAATATACAGAGGAGTGCATAAAAAGGCCATAAACTTCACCATAGTTTTTGTTTGGTGTTTCATAAGATGCTAAATCTCAAAGGTCTTCTAAATATTACAGATATTCACATAAAACAATCCTTCACTAATTTTTAGTTAATAGTTTAACCTGCCTTCTAAAATGTTGAATAATTTAGGATGAATTTCTTATCTCACAAATTAAACATTATTTGGCACTAACATTGGAATGTTTGGAGGAATGGGATTCCCGTGTGCTACCTCTAAAGTGTGTGATAAATATCACAAAATAGCCTTTTTTATTTTTTTTCTAAACATTCAGTGTATTAACAGAATACTTAAGCATTAAAGGATTCAAAAGTTAAGGGAACCATGTTATCACACGGCTATGTGCAGTTAGTATATCCTGATTTTACTAATATTGAAAAACAATGTTAAAAATGAAAATATAAATAAACAAATAAGAAAAACTGTGAGATGCTAATAAATAGAAGCAAGAAAAGAACATATTTTTGAAGGTCCTGCCTATGACCTCAGCTTGCACTTATAAAGTCTGTCTTTGCATTTTCAAGACACCTTTGTATATCTTTAAAGGATTATCTGAAGTTCCAAAGCTAAATACAGTGGAAGACTTTGGGACAAAAGCCTTTCCCTATTTGTTTTATTCTTACAGGTGTATCTACAGAGAGACCCTATTTATGTCTAACTAAAATGCAGAAAAATAAGTCACACTGATCTGGTGCAATTTTTTTTTTAAAAGTTTAATAATATCAAGCTGCTAAAGCTCAATTTACATTAAAATAGCAGTAGACAATAGCAATGGCACTTAGACTTAAATACTGATCCACAATGCTTTGCAGCACTCTCTGAGCAGTTTATAAATGTCAGCATAATGCCTCCAACAATCAACCTTAGAATGTTGGAAGGCTGAATCAACTCTGAGCGGATCAGGATTGAACTCCTGAATGTGGGGAAAGTTAGCCTGAAATAGTACATTCTAACTACAACTCCTCCTCCTCAAATTTATGGAATCATAAGAAGAAAAAAATTATTTTTATGAAAGGATTTTTATCTACAATGACAGAAATAAACCAAATTTCCCATTTTTCTACTGGATTCTTCAAGCCTATGCAGCAGATCTCAGAGACAAGTTGACTAAATGGAAACTGGGCAGATACGGTCTCTGTTATTAGTTTATAAGCAACAAACACCTCTTCAAAAAATTCTTTAAAACGGGATGATGCAATAATGCTTACCAGCTCAGCTGACGCTTAAAGAGAGATGGAATCAAATAAAATCTCACCAAAGACAGATTTTTGTAACATAAACACTGAAAATGCCACGTCTTGAATCTCAATCAGTCATATTCCTACAGGTATTGAGAAGATTGCAAGTCTCCAAATCTGACTTCAGGTTTTAGGATTCTTAATATAGGACAACTATGTACAGAATAAGTAACACTTGAACAGCATCAGGAAATGAATCATAACTGCTCTCTTCATACTTAAGTAAAAGTTTATTGTTGCTTTTGGTGTTCCAAATTTGGAATTCTTAATGAATAGACTGAAAGGTCTTTTAAAAGATAGCTGTGGCAGATCATTTTACCCCTCATATTTATCTGCTCATGCATTATAGAACAAACGTCTTCCTATTATCAATTAAGATTCATCCAGACTAGTTTCAGGAACACAGATTGTAAATATACACCAAACAAACAATTTATATTTAAGTGAATCTGGAAGCCTCCCTCAGACCATTCCTCACTGTGGAAGAGCAGACTACTAACAAGATTTCAGGCTCTTTCTGCCCTCCTACATGAGACTTCTCCTCCGGTATTAACACAACACAACTACCTATAAAAGATGCAACTTTGAAACACATGGGGGATTTTGGAAGCTCTGCAACAACGGCAAGAGACAAAAAGCTGTCAAATAAAATGAGTTTTTTCTTCAAAGAAACTGAGAGTGAGGATAAAAAAGAAGAGACACAACAAAGCAAAGGCAAATATAATGTTGGGAAGGTGCCAGGGAATATTATGATTATTTTATCAGGTCCTTGTCCAACCCAGCAACTTTTTAATTCCAGTGCTGTTTTTTTACACTTCAGTGTCAATATTATTTCCAAAAACATTTGTGAATTTTGACAGAATTAAAAAAATGGGTGCCATCCAGGGCTTTGTAAATCACCAGTACCAAAAAAAGAAAAAGATCCACCAATAGCAGTAAGATAAGGGTTGATTTGGTTATTATAAGAGGACTGTAAAAAAACATAATCATTTTGAGAATGAACACTCTCCCTCCAATAATTAATGTGCCATTAAAATGTCAGTGGGCTCCTTATCTAAAACAGACTGAAGGCCCTGTTTTAGAAGAAGACAAGACTTTGCCACCTGCCCTCAACTGCAACTAATACTCTCTGTTCAGGCTGAAAAAAACTCTAGGCAAGATACACACAGAAGCACTTTCTCAAATTTCTTTGTTACTGTATTTTCCTTCTATATCCACACTCCACTTTCTTATTTGCAATGTCTTATCAGAAAAATCTTTATTCTCGTATTCCCCAATAACGCATGGCCATTGATAAGGATTCTGAGCATTGTATAAACATATCTGGAGAATGCTCAGACCAAAATATACTGTTTTAGTTTTTTAAAAGTTCCATGTTTCTCCAGAAAGGAGGGGCTGGGAGGGTTGGAGAAGGAAGACATGGCAGGTTTTCTGCTCATTATTTTTAAAAGAAGGCATGTCATTCTTAATTTACAGCCAATCAGGAATTAGACCTAATCCTGAGAGCCCATCTGCAATGAAAGGATCATAATTTCTGAGAATTGTGAGATTTATAGTTTTCTCAGCCTTCTGGACTGAACCAGGAGATCAGTGAAAGCAGGTACCCCATTCTTCTCAGCTGATATTTTCTGCTAATGTTTGGGAAGTGACTTGGAAACTTCTGATGCAGAAAGTGCTGTGTTTCCAAGTTGTCCCTTTATTACATAGGCAAACATTTTTCTAGAAGCAGTTTATAAAAAAGCTCGGGATGCTTTTATGCAAAGTCTGCATCAGTAATGGGGTTGCTGTTAAGAAAAGCCAAATAATGTCTCAGTAGAAAGAGACTGAGCTACCTTCTCACCTCAACTGATGTATCCTCCAGAACAGGGCTGAGACATTTGGATGAGACTTTGCTGTGGGAAAGCTTGTACTGCTGTTGATTGTGCTGTACCTGTTCTGTGGATAAATATAAGGGTTCAGTCTCTAGGGCTGTACATCTGGCACATGCATGAGTGAAAAATTCCCCCCATTTAATAAAACACTTAGGATTTTACTTAGGTGAATCCAAAGTTTGGAACTCCTTAAATAACTTTAAAAAAAATATGCTTATTTAACATAATGCTAAGTAGGCTAAATACAGAACATTCATTAAGTTGATTAAGAATTTCTGTTTTGACTGTTATGCCAAGAAATGATTGAAATAGTAACATAAACATTACCTAAGTTGTAGTTTGATGAAATATGTGCAAGAAAACATAGATTTCAAAATGGAATATATAGGCTCGGATATCTTCATTGCATACTAAACTGTTAATTTAGCTTATCAACCTTCAAACAAACCATTTCTTTTCTGATTAGGTAAACAAAGATTCAGTTTATTCTGTTTATTTATTTATTTATTCTGCTTAGTTGCCAATATTCCCTTTGCTTTACCATTTAACAGATTTTGCTGGCCTTTTTAGTTCTAAACTACTGATCTAAGCATTGTCAAATTAACAGAAGGAATTACCAGAGGCAATTTAGATTTAACAACCTCTACATTGCAAGCCACTAAAAAATTAGAATAATGTTTAAAAAGATGCTCATTCATGTATTTGCCAAAATACATATAGCTCTTTCACAGCAGAAAGAAGAGCTACACACAACCTGGATAATTACTGTCCTCAACAAAGCTGCATTATTATGTAAATT
The DNA here is from genome assembly GCA_033807585.1 of Hydrophis major. Taxonomy (NCBI): domain Eukaryota; kingdom Metazoa; phylum Chordata; class Lepidosauria; order Squamata; family Elapidae; genus Hydrophis; species Hydrophis major. Next base: position 47,634,556 of record CM066333.1, on the reverse strand, counting down.
TTAAATCAATAAAATAAGAATTATAGTCCCTTGGTAACAATGGTGGGCTCTGCGTATATATGTTGGAGCTAGAGTCAAAAGTTTGTGGGATGACCATTCTTTGTGTTTCTAATTAACATTCTATGTTTTTTAAAACTTTCTTAATATTCCCTTCTCTTTGTTTCACTGCATATTTCTGTACCAATGTAGGACATACTGTACCAATAGCATCAGTACATACTGTACTCAGCGGTAGGATTCAGCCAGTTCATACTACTTTGGAAAAACCGGTTATTAACTTTCTGAGCAGTTTGGTGAACTGGTGTTGGAAGAAATCATTAGGGCAGAGAACCAGTTGTTAAATTATTTGAATCCTACCACTGACTATACTGTATCACAATTCCTTGCTCACGGCATATTACAAAAGATCAACTTAGGTATAAAATGTGCAAGAAAATTACTTTGAGAAGCTTTCAAAATTTACATCATCTAGAGAGCTACATTTAATGGCCCATAAGCAAGCAGCCTTTTCTGGAGGTTGTGGAATCATCTCCCCCTCCAGAGATGAGGTCAGTCTCATTGCTCCTGAACTTTTGAATATCCTTCAAGACCTGGTTATGTCAGCAGGCCTGAGGATTCAGGGGCTGGGTGAATTCAAGAGGTGGCTCCATTATTATTTACATCCCTCTGTCCATTATTTTCTTTTCTGTTTTAGTTCTACTTTTATAGCTTTAGATGCTTTTTAAAATGATTATATAATGGCTTTAAGTAATTGTTTTATTTATTTTATTGTTTTACTGGATTGTTGTGTCACATTCCATGAAGTGGCATCTATATGTATTTGAATAAACAAACTAACAAACAAACTCACTAGCAATAATTTTTTTTTCCAGAATTCTAAATGGTTCTTGTTTTCTCGGCTTGCCAGCCTTTCAAGCTTAACAAGGATCAATCATAATTCGTATTTATAAATTCGTTTTAGTCTAGATTCAGATCTGGGCTTAAGACCACCAAAGCAGCCTTGATTCCTCAGATAGAGAATTTTTGTTTGAAAAATGAAATAGAATGTAACTCTTCCAATCTCCTACTAGCTTCTAGGTTCCCTTATTTAATGTTAAATATTTTGAGTTAAATAATTTATGAGTTAATTTAAAAAAAATAAATAAAGTCATGCTGAAGTATTGAAAAAGTAAGCAGAGAATGATCCATAGCCTTATCTAGTAGCAAGGTATTTTTCTTATTATCTAACATGATATACACCTCAATTCACAGCTAGACTTTTCACACCGGAAATAAACTGAGTTTGCTTGTCAAAGTTTTCACTACAAGAATAGGCAATCTAAGACATTGGGACACATGCAGTGCAAGCTCCTTTTTGTGTGTATGGCCTCTCTTTTTTGTTAACTAAGTGCAGCAACATGATTATTACAAATCAGTGGTGCTGTTTCCTACTGTTATGAAGCAGGAGACACACTAAATGTAGCATTAACCCCAAACTAGTATTAATACAACACAAAACAGGACAGAAGCACAAAGGAATTTCAAATCTCCATTGCCCCCCAAAACTGGGAACCCTCTCCTAAAGACTCCTATGTGCTACAGTCTGTCCACTTTTCATCACCAAAGAGGTTTTCATTACTCATCACAAACAGAAAAACAAATGCTACAACTGTCCATCCTTGCTTTAATTAAAACTTAAATCAGATCCATTTCAACCTGTGATGCCTGAAGTAGATAGTTAAATAGAAGATTCCACTGTTAAAATACTTTGGATTCTTTTTCAACTCTGCTTGTAAACTCCATCACTTGGACCATCTAAGTAGGGTGCCTTAGTTAACATCTGCAACTGGCTTTCCTTTGAATTTTCCTAGAACAGGGATGTCAAGCTCACGTCATTATGGCGGCATCATGTGACGTATTGGGATTTTTTCCCCCTTTGCTAAACCAGATGTGGGCATAGCCAGCGTTTAAGACATTCAACCTGCAGGCCGGGAGTTTGACAGCCCTATCCTAGAGTATGAAGACTGTTTCAAGGCCATAATCTACATATTCACTGAGACTGTGTTCATTTGACTACTTAGCATGCAAACCCACTGCTTCTAACGCCTGACATAGCCATTCCTTGCATATCAGGACATTTTTCCTGTCATCTGCCAAATATCTTGGATAGGTTGATCTGTGTAAGAAATAAAAGGTTTATCATGCTGATGATGATACACTTCTTTTCCTATTAACCCTATAACTGTGCTGAGTTAGATAGTTTCTACCTTGTCCATGTGAAACACAAACTATCTATGACACAGTTTAAAGTTTAAATACTTAATCATGTTCTATACTCCATTCGTCCTCATAAGATGTATAAATCAAATTAATCATGTATTTTGGACAATCATCTTAACAGGTGAAAACCAAACTGGCTTGTATAATAAGATGAAGAAATTGAGCTAATCTGATTAGTTGAGCTACTATATTGCTTCTCAAGATATTTAGATGCATCCATTCCTGGTGGATACAATTATATATTGGTATCTACATCCACCCAAAACTATCATATATATGCAATACTTTCCAGAATTTCCACATTTCTACTATTACTTCTCTCCTGAATTTATAGCACATACAGAGTCCCTTGCTTACCTTCTGAAAAAGGGATCCCATTCAAGTAGGATTTCAATGCTAAAAATATTTTATAAGTTTTATGTTTCCTTAAATAACCTTTTCCTTTACCTATTCTGCCACCCAGATTCCATATATGCATCATATCTCTAACAGCCATGCCTGTCATCTAATATTTCATTGTACTTTCCAGTCCAGAGATCTTTCATTTTATCAATAAACTCTGCATAGCATTTCCTCTATATGATTGTTTAAAAAGCAAAAGGTAATATTATTGAATCAATTCAAAGAAGATCAGTCCTGTCACCTTTGGCCTGCAGATTCAATCTGTAATGAAGATGCATGCGATTTTCTCCCATTTCCTACTTTTTACTTACATGCCTCCTCTTTGTATCTGAGATATAAATGGAAAGCTGTCCATCTATAGCCTATTCGATATAATAATGTTACAAACATCAGTCTTAGGTGATCAGAATCTCAACAGGGGGGATTTATCACAGCTGACAATTCAAACCTGAAAATACATTTCTACCAACTATTGCAAATCTCTCAAGATTATCTGTAAACTTTTTCAACAGCAATGTTTACATTCAATTATCTTCCTGTTTTATCTCATTTGACTGACATTTGTATCTGTGTCCTCAATTTAAGACGTAAGAGTTGAATTTCTTGAAAATAAAAATGACTGTTTAGAATATATTTCAATTGCTTTTCCTACAAACAAATCACTTTTAAGTTCACTAAAAAAAAGTTTTATATATTCAAATTAGATTGTGATATGCATGTAAGCTAGTTGTCTTTAACCCAACTTGTGTATCTTGTCTTAGAAAGAACAGTTACAAATGTTTCACCATGCAAGCAGTATTTTGGTTATTATTACTTTCATATGATTTATGGCTGAAAACACAAAAGATGATGCAAAGATTCAGTGCCAAATTCCCAGATGACATATAACATGAGCCAAACTGTGAAAAATATATCAAAGTTTTGGTGTATCTGTTTCATCAAAGTGTTGCCGGCCTGGGGAGGGGGGAGGGAAAGAGCAAAGGATCCTAAATGCTAAGCAGGAAATTTTCTTTCTCAACAATCTGACCATTCTGCAGAAGCAGCATCAGTCAAGGGTGCAGCCATGCCACTGAAACTGTGCCCCGGGGTCAAAAGTAATGACAGGCATTATCTAAATTAGGGTAGGCAGATTGTCACTTAAATCACACAGCTGGGGGTCTCTATGTAGACTAAAAAGTGAAGTTCCTCTATATTTTTAGGGCAGAGTTCCTTCTTTTAACTGGAACAGAGTACAAATTGTAATGTTTCTCCCAGTAGTCATAATGATATAAAATGACTACAGTTTTACTAGAGTTTTCCAGTTTATTTATTTTTTTAAATGAGAGAATAAAATTTCCCAGAGGAAGAAAACCCTCCTGAACTAGCTTGGGTCAATTAAAGAAACACCAAACAATAACCAGGAACCTGCTAGTTCTGTAAGTTGATGTGCTTAATATTAATATTTTGCAAGATTAAAAGCTCATGTTTCTAAGCATGCTAAAGCATATTGATCCATCCAGTGGTAATGAGCAACAGCTGCAAATCTAAGCAGAGCTGTAAACAACAACAGCAGAATGTTTTGGGGGATTGTTTTTACCTTCTTATGATTCTTGTAAACATTTCTGTGGGCAAATTCCTTTCCACAAAGCTTGCATTTATAGGGTTTATCTTCACTGTGTATTATTTTGTGTGCAGTCACTTGATCAAGTCGTTTGAAGGACTTATTGCAAACCTCGCAGGTGTAGGGGCGTTTTTCTGTAGAAAATGAGTGGGGGGGGGGACATTTAAGTTCTTGTTTATATTGGGCTAGAAGATGAAAGGCATAAACATTCATCTCCTCAGAGATTCTGCAATGAAGTCAACCCAATTAAGATTAAACCAATTAGAAAGACATCTTATGCCCTTTACGTTAAATCGCTTCCTAAAATATAAGCCATGGCACATCTTGAGAAATTGGCACGTTCTTTGCAACAATCACAGCAAAAACTAAACTCTGGTTAATTGGCTTAAATCAAAAGAGAATGACTTCAAAGAGGCAAAGCTTGTTGCCAAACTAACAACGAGAAAGAGGGCACGACAATTTAAACATTTTAAAACTTAATTAGTAATACACATAGCATATTCATTTCTATTAAAATTCAGTCGATATGTTTAAGTTTTCAGCTTTCAGTTCTTAGCTGAACTCTTACTGCTCTATCATTCTAATCCATAAGCTCAATAAACATCTAAAAGTCTCTGAAATTCATTTTGCTTCTTTGTTTAAACCGGTGCACCTGGAACGTGCTGTGAGATGAGGACAGCAGATAACAATAAAACTATTTTGCAACACTGGAAATTGTTTTAAATGAATTGGGGGTAAAGGAAGCAGAATGTAATTGAATTTCTACTGCCTATGGAAAATATGATTTAAGGATAACAGAAGCATTTTGCCTTCTGTGTCCTGTGTTAGTCCACAAAAATAGCTATCATTAAAGATTCATGTCTGTATCACTTGCATGCAATGATATTAGTAAGGTAACAATCAAATGGTTAAAACAGTTTAGTAAAATTTTAAGAAAAGTGATCAATTTGGCAAAAGTGTCCAAGCTGTAGGTGGGCTAGAATTCCTTTCTAGGAGATTATACACAACCAATTAATGGTAAAGCATTAGAATTATATATGTAGCCTTACATTCATAAAGCCATTAAAACCTGTCCCTGTAGCTAAATCATTTTAGGTAGCTTCCCTGCTCAAAGCATATTCTTTCCAAAAGAAGTGTGAAAATGTACTGTATGTACAAGGCATTCATATCAAAAGAATTGCACTCAAAATGTTATTTAGGCTATGTATTCATTATCTGATAGTTCTACTATTCCAATCTTCACATTACAGATGAATTTGATGGCATTTCAATTATTGTTAAATTAATTATTAAATAGTATGACCAAAGGAATTCTGAAAGTTGTAGTTTTATGTTGTAGTGTATTATATCTGAAATCTGTTTTGCCAAGAAAGGCTGTAATGGCACTATGATGTGTTTGTTTATTAGCATTTAACACCATACAATTTTTGAAAACTCTAATATAAAAACAATTTAAAATAATCTGAGCAGTCTTATTTGACAGGGAAGAAAGTCTGTCTTTACCTGAGTGAGTTATCATATGGCGTTTTAACTGATTAGCTGAAATAAATTTCTTGTCACATTCTTGACATTCAACTATTTCATGAACCTGCAATATAAATATTTAATATTAATTTAGTATATTGCACATATATAGTTAGATCTTCATCACTTATATTATAAATAACCTGCTTTTCAAAATTATAAAAACAAATCTCAATGTAAGCAACAAATAAATGCAATTTACAATAAATTAAAAGGAGCACCTGATCAACTGGTACAAATGTTGCAGGACTTTAGCAATTCTTTTCATCTCTCATCAATGAACTGAAACTGGGGGCATTCATTTTAACACCTAATGAAAACTGTTGAGTTTCTCTGCCTTGTTTAAACATCTTTCCAAATCACCACTCAAGCTCCTGTCAAAAAGCTGAATGTGATCCTGGTATCCTGTATTATACATGATTACTTAGAAGGAGCAAAAGATAGGCCTATAGTTCCTATGTACACTCAATTTACTTATACTGTATTGTACCAATAGTGGTTTTACTTTTAGAGGAAGCTTAACTAAGTGGATTTTCTTTTTTTGCTACACCTGATCTTCTTCCCAATTTTAGTCCTGAAAAATTATTCTAGAACGAAGTAAGCTGGCTGAAATAACCAGACTCAAAAGAGGGTCAGATGCCTTTTCTCATATGCTTTTTCATAAGGTGACCAACCATCCTCCTTTAGGGAGAACAGTCCTCCTTTTGTAAGTTCTGTCCTCTCTCAAAAAGTCTCCTCCTATATATCCTCCTTTTTGATATTTGAAGACTAATGTGTAAATCTCTGTATTTGATCAATGTCAAGCCGATCCGTTGTGTGTGATGTGACATATTTGTATTTGACATGACAATTCGTCAACTCTTTGTACAGCGCAGCGAGATTTGATTATAAAACGCATGCACTCTACATAGGAGAATTGTTTTGAGAGAGTGTGCCGTGTGCAGAGTGTGTCATGCACAAGAGTGCGCCATGCACAAGTGGCTTTTGTTCTTTTCTTCAATTTGGTCACCTTATTTTTCAATAAGATCAGTTGTTTTCAACATGCCGTAAGCTTATATTTGTCACATCTGGTTTTGTCCTATGCAACTAATTTGATAAACAGGAATTTCTTATAAAGGGATTTCTTATCTGTATAAAGTCAAGAAGAGAGCTTGAGTCCTGCTCTCCACATGAATGTATATATCCCCCTGCTACCATTTGGAATTTTCTTCTCCACCACATCTAAAGACTACCCAGTATAACCATGCTCAGCTTTAGTCAAGTGCTGTTGCCAACTGTTGAGGATGAGCTTGATACAGCCGCATGTGCGAGACTTAACCAAAAACATTTCCTGATCTGGAAATAAAACAATAGAAAATAATATTTGAAAGGGAAAGAAAAGAGTAAATGAACCATAAAAATATTATTTCTTAGTCAGGTTCCTTCCTGGTGAATTCTGATATATATAGTCCATAAACTCGCTGGTAGTTTTTCCTTAATACTATAAGCCTCTAAAAAGATTATCTAATCCAACTCCTGTGATCTGATCTTTAAAGACAATTATAAATACTTGGCTAGACTTGAAGTTTATGAAGGAATTGGCTTTGTACTTCAAATCTGTGGAAAAAAAATACTTTGCTTCTTACTGTTATAGAATGTAAGCCAAAACCTTGCCTCGAAATACAGTTGCTTAGATTTCATGAAGTACAAAGCCTTTTATAAAAGATGACATTCATGCCTATGAATAAATGGATAAACTAGTCTACAGTTTTTCAAAATGGATAAACTAGTCTACAGTAAACTTCTATCTGCACTGGAAATAAACATATTTATTTATATAAGTATTATAAGTATTATCCTGCTAGCGTTAATGCATCAGTCATCATAAATCTGTACTCCAAGGAATTATTATCATTTTGCATCATGCTCTAGGAAGAACTTGTAATTCTGAGGCAGAACATGGGTTTACACAGCTGAGATCATGCCTACAATCTATGACATATCCTGTTTAAAAGTTCATAAGTAGCAAGACTGACACAAGTGTGTGAAATCATGAAGAAAGGACTGTCAGTCAGAAGACAAAGTACAGACTGCATGGTCTAATTTTACACTATAATGTACTGCCCTTTTATTATTCGTTTGTCAGAAAGCAGCACAGTGAAATTCATAACACAGTGGAAGGCTGATAAAGAATTTCTGCAACATATACTCAGAATTTAAATAGGAGAAGTGAGGGGGAGAGGGAAGCAGGGTTGCCAACTTTTCTGATTGTTACTACTATCAAGAAACAGCAAAGTATTATTTGCTTTATTAATATTACTATGATTTTTCTGATAGTCCAAAGGAAAAACATTTATACAAAATTAAATATCAATTATCAAAGTAATTTGATACAATAGGAACAGTGTTTAAAGGATTGATCCTTCTAGATAAGTTTTAGAGTGTTTTTCCCTAGCCTACATAAAATATATATTTCACTAATATTAGATTGATAAGATTACAAAATATATTCTTATCCTAGAGAAGATTATACAGAATAAATGAATATTTCAACATAATCCTGAAGGGTGAATGATAAAATTGAAATATTCAAATATTGCAGATATGTGTGTATATATACAGGTAGTCCTTATTTAGTGACTGTCTCATATGCGATAAATCCAAACATTTACAACTTCTGCAGAGCAAAGAAAACTGAAGTAATATCATAAGCACAGCCATCGTTTCACCTAACAACTACTTTGTTTAATGACCGAGTTTCAGTTCAAATTGTGGTCACTAAACAATAAGTACTTGTAACACACACAAACAATAGAACATACAAATTTCCATTTATAATTCAATTTTATAATAAAACAATCCCAATAATCATATATTTTACTATTTTTAACTTATTTGTCAGATAACAAACTTGTTGTCCATCACTCACTTTAAATATCACTGAAAGCAAAATATCACAGAAAGCAAAATATCTAATACATTTTAAAAAAAAACCTTCAGAACTGAGTGCCAGAGTAAACACTGAAAATTTGCTTGATATTAACTGCATATAGTTGCTAGGATATCATAAGTACGATATGACCACCTGTAACAACTAACTTTTATTTTTAAAAAATAGCACATAAAAGAATAGCACAAAAAACTCATAATCAAAATGAGAAAGTGAGCTTCAGGTAGTTGGTCTAATATTAATATAATTAATATATTAATTCTATTAATATAATTATGTTATCAGACAAAATTTTAATATAAGCAATAAGTCCAATTTATTCCATATATAAGGCAACTTCCAAAATGTATCTGCAGCTGCATCAATCAAAACATAATTGGGAACACATCAACTGCAGAATTTGGAAGTACTACTCTACTTAGAAAACTAAATGTTATACTTCGTTCTGAAAATAAACACACTTCCAACTCTTAAGAGCTGTAGTTTGGTGTGGATAACATCTAATGAAATGTCAGCTACAATAACAGATATTTTATCCTGCATGCTCTCTATCATTGACAAGATACTTCTTTTCCTTAAGATTTATAATTTGTCATCTTCTTTCAAATAATGTTCATAGACAATTAATATTTAATTGATCAGGGACACAATGACTTAGCAGTTAAAGATGCTGAGTTTGTCAGCTAGATATCTCACAGCCCGGGTTCAAAACCCAAGTGGTGTGCAATGGGTTACCTACCGAGCGTCTGCCCACCTAGAAGTTTGAAAGCATGAAAATGCAAGAAGATAAATAGGTACCATTTCAATGGGAAGGTAATAGAGTTCTGAGCATCTCATCATCTAGTCATGCTGGCCACATGATCACGGAAATACCTTCAGACAATGCTGGCTCCCTCAACTAGGAAATGGAGATGAGCATTGCCCCCTAGAGTTGGACACAAGTGAATGGGGAAAACCTTTACCTTTTCTTTTGCTTTATATTTCTCTCATTGACAGGGCTGAAAGAGGTACTTCTTTTCTTTAAGATCTATAATTTGGTTTCTTCTTTCAAATAATGTTCATGGACAATTAAATATAAACATTTTAGTGCCAATAAATTTTAGTAAAACAAATAATGCAAGAGAGACATTTGTTAAAAGAAAAATTCTTTGATTTAAATGGCTATTAAATTGTTCCTATGGATTTACCATATATTCATAATTTTAAGCATTCTGACTATACAGTAAAATGTAATATTTACCTAAGGCTAAATTGCTATCTCTAGAACAGGAAAGAAATACAAAATAGTGTTTTGCTTTAACTTTGATTTAACATGGTAATGAAAATAAATACTTAGGTTTCAGACTACTGTGTTCGTCAGCTGGAAAAAAACCTGGATAATTTGTGTTTTAGCCGCTCTCAAGGGATTGATCTCTCTGGCCTCTACCCTAGAAAAATTGAAACCTACTGGGGGTCAACCTTCACTCAACTGACCTTTCGATGCTCTTGAAGATTTGCTGCTGAAGAGCACCTCTTATTGCATACTGAGCACATCAACCGCTTCCTAGAGTTTCCTAAAAGAGAAACAAAAATACCACCAACAGCTTTAATAAAAAAGTACAAAGAACAGGGCCAAATGTTTTCACTGCCTGTGCCATTTTTCACAGGTCATTTAATGGATACAAGAATTTTACACTCTTATTCCATCTCTAACATATTGAGTTACAAGATAGACTCTGTAGGTGTCCTCCAAAGATTTTGCCTATGAAATGTAGACCAAGAAAAATTTCATTTCTCTTAAACAAAGCAACCCAATATAGTATCTGTATAGAACTATTTCCATGTAGGCTAAAGGATGCCTACATAAGATTACATACATTACTGGTTTCAAGGAATATCATAAATATTTGCATTAAGGAAAGAATTAACTGAAAGTCCAAAATTACTCTGATTCAGTCTTATAGATTTCAGTATTAAGGTATGTTTTTATTTTATTTTTTTCATTCAATTGTGTTCCAATTCTCAAAGACTGTCTGTGCAAGTCACTGTAGTTTTCTTGGAAAGTTTTTCAGAAGTGGTTCGCCATTTCCCCTTTCCTTGGGCTGAAAGAAAGTGACTGTCACCAGCTTTGTGCCTAAGTCAGGACTAACACTCACAATTTCCTGGTTCCTAACCACTACACCAAACTGATTCTCAAGACAGAATTATAACCTGTAAAAAATCTGAATCAGCATTGGCAGGAGAAACCTCAATATGCTGTAACTAATTCCAGATAATATCTGGCTCAGAAGGTGTATTTAGCTTTATTATAAACACAGTTACAATCTCACTGAATAAACACACAAACAACTTGAAAATATTATAATATAGACATTTTTTTAATAACCTAAATAATTTGTGTGGCATAAAGCAGCCCTATCACAGGTAAAGACAGTGAAAATGCAAAAACCAAGTAAGTTAGCATGAACAAAACATCTCTACTCAAAGTGTTAAAGTAGCTGTGTCCTTTGAAAAGCTTATGTGGTCACTTCAGAGGGTATCCCCAGCTGCCTTCCTATCTCTGGGTGTGATCATCAACAGAAGCTTGAGTTCACTGGTTGTCCCTCCAGAAGTATTGTATGTGGAATCACAAGCATGCACAAAAAAACCAGGCAAGTCTTCAAAGCAAATATTTGACTCTTCAAAGGTTGCAGCTCTCTCGTAGAAAGATGCTTCCTTTATATTAACATACATTATGAAGTACTTCTGTGCTTTAATTTGCATTCAAAGAAAACTATTACAAATTATACAAAGATTCATTTTCCACATTTTGCATTCTGAAGAAACACAACAGGTTATCTTTGTAACAACCTTTTGCTGATAGATGAGGTACCCATGTAACAGGATGTGATTTTACAATATTTTTTGTGGCAATTATTAAGCAAACATGGTAGTCATAAGTGGAAATCCATTCATTCAATGGGTGTTTTTGCCAGAAACCAGTCAAAATCATGGTACAGACTGGCAAATAACATTGCAAATTGTGGCTATGCAACTACAGAACATTTCGATCAGTTGTAAAGGTGATCAGTTGCCAAGCATCCAGTGTGTAGTCCTATGACCATGGAGGGGATATAGCATGACTATTTGCAACACCCAGGTGGTGCTTTTAAAACCATAAAGTACCTGTTCCATGTTCCTGTTTCATAAATGTAAAAGGTCTTTAAGTGACTGTAAGTTTTCTCAAGGTATATCCAATTATTTAAGCTCTTTTCATACATTCTAATGTTCCAATTGTCTTATTACCCATTTTTTGGAACTCAGGTAATTTTGCTGAACCATTCTTAAAATCTTTAAAATTTGGGGCAGGGTCTGACCAAAGTAGAATAGATGCATGGAACTACTATAGCAGAAACATGTGTTTTTTTTAACAAGTACTATAAATATAATGCCTTTAATACATAATTTTAATTCAATTTAAAGTTATATATATCTTCTTTTGACAACATCACACTGCTGGCTTATAATCAGTTTGTAAGTAAATATCCTTATCTTATACTTGTGTATTTTATTTTTATTTCCCAAGTACTTTGTACTTTTTTTTACTTAAATTTCATACTGTTATTTTTAATTGCTTCCCATATCAACAAAATTTTGAATTTGACTCCTATCCTCTGCAGATTTAAATCATTTGCACATTTAACAAGCTCTCCTTCTACCTCTTTATAAAAATGTTAATGAAAATACATAACTTTGGTACCCAACTTGTCTCACTTATTTTAATGAACTATCAGTGAGCAATCTGAGTGTAGTGCTCTAAATTTAGTTTAGTTTAGATTAAGTTCAGTTCAGTATTAATATTAGTATTGGTATTGGCATTGGTATGGTATTGTATTAGTATAGTAATTGTATTAGTATAGTACAGTGCTATTAGAATTGCAATGTTTTCAGTGAAATTGCAGATCAATCTCTTTTTTATTTACACTGGAATATTTATAAGTATCAATATCAGGTGATCAGTTTGTAAATTGTTTAACTTTTCCCTTCTCATTTTTGGAGCTGGGAAGAATATTTTCTCACTTCTAGCTATCTGGCATTTATCAAATCCTCTAGTTCTTGAAGATTTCTCAAACATCAGGTATAAGGGACTGACCAGTCCAGTGTTTCCCGATCACAATATTGTGTACCAACCGCATCAATTTTATGTGTGGATTTTCAGTTTGCTACCTAAATAATTGAAGTAGTCCTGAATATTTAGATTCATTTTGAGCATGTTTCCGTCAGTCTGAAATTTTAATCTTGCCTCAACATTTGCTGATAGAAAAGACTGAGCAGGAGCTGAGTATCTGTTATTCAGCTTATCGTGAACTTAATTGTAGACACTTTTTTTCATCACAATTTTTGCTATCCTGGACAAAATCTAAACTTTCACTTATTGGACATTAGTTTTTCAGTTCAAGACTGCATGGACGTACACCTTTTTGACATGATCTTCTTTCTATTTTCCTAATGTGTTCCTTTTTGTTTTCAGTTTTGGAATTCCCACTATGCTTTCTAAATAAGCATAAAGCATTCTCTTGTGAGAGTCCACTTTTGTTCCTTACTAGAATTGTCGTAATTTGTGATTTTAAGATCTATTTTTCTGCAAACTTCTGTCAAATTGAAGCTCCTTTTCCTATTAGCTTCTCATATCATTTATTCAATTTATTTCACTACACTGATACATTACCAGACTGAAAATAGGAGTTGACATTATTAATGAGTAGAGTACATCACCTAGATCAGTTAGATATTGCAGGAAAGGTGCTTCTCCCTTCTGTGAAGCAAAAATGCTATTCTGGGTCAGCCATTCTTTTGAAAAGAAGATTCAGTCCCTCTGTTGATTTTGAGGAAATTACAAAAATTAACTATTTCAGAGGGTAGTCTCTTGATTTAATGCATTGCACCATTTCTATTTTTGTTTGTTTTGTTAGGATTTTAGGAAGATATTTTATGAGATTTTAATTGTGTTATATTGTCTACCTAGTAGCTGCTTGAGTGAAACAGGGTACATGCTTATTAAATAACACAAAGGCCAAGTTTTTTATATCCAATTTTCTGAAGTCTGTAATATGTTTAAGTATGTTTATTTTTAGTCTCCCTTCAAATCCAGCATTACATAACTTGATATATTCCATGATATTTCTATTACCCCTGGTTATTCGACTAGGGATTTAATCAGTTATCTGTTATTGTTAATCATTTTTCTAATCTTGCAAGAGAAAGCTGTTGGCAAGACAAGTCAGGAGTTCCTAGAAGGATGAAGCTTGGCAGTCTATCATGTAAACATGATGGGATAATTGAAGTATCTATCACTACTGCTTTATGCCACTTTACAATATTTGCAGTTTGCTTTTGCAATATATCATCCACATCTCCTAGTAAAGGAGATAAAATTAGACACCAAGAACAGTACTCATTTTATTAGTTCTTATTTAATCCAAATACTATATATTGCCTTGCCAAGTTTATTCATATGGATTTCTGAGCAAGAATTTATACTCGTAGTATACAGTGCAACTCTTTCATTCATTTATAGTTACTCTTGAGCGTACGGTAATCTTCAATTGCTACCTTCCAGTAATGAGAATCATCCCACAATGTCTTCCCAATTCTATGAAATCTGACCTCAAGTTCATCTTGTTTCTTTCTTATACAGTATGCGTAATACAGTATTCAAATTCCTTCTAACTTTTTCTTTAGGTTGTTTCAAAAGCCTACTCTTTCTACAGGGTACAAGTCTTTGACTGAATTTATAACAGAGCTCAAATTAAAATCCTTCTAATCAAACTTGCCATGCTTTGGCAAAATGATTTTCAACTACTTTTGGACATTTTAATAGGCCTTGTGAGATACAACATGAAATATTTCAAGGAAGATGATCTTGATGGAAATATGCATGACACAGGCATAAGGGACTGAGAAGCATTTCAACAACGACATATCTTTGGAAAGCAGTTCAAACATCTCCTTCATTCACTACTGTCTGTATAAGGAAGAGAAATACAGCAAAATCAGACTTGCAAGATTCTTTTTCAAAGTAATTTTATTAAAAATGACACAATGATAAAAATACAAATTTTTAAAAAAAAGTTCAGAAAAAATAGACAGAAAAATAGTAAAGAAAAATATTAAATTACTTTCCCCTTCATCACAATATAAATAATTTTAGTAAGTTATCACTTTTTCTTAAAATACAACAAGTGATCTCTTCTTCTGTAGAGACGCAGAGAATCTTAAAATTATCTTCTAGGTCCATTGTTCAAAAATATATTTCAATATATCCATTGTTCAAAAGTATTTTGCTACTTTCTGTATTTTTAAGTAGTTTGAATATTCTTCTCTTTTAATTGTAATTTCTAGTTCCTTGCAGTTTCCTCTAGTGTACAACCTTCAAATTCCTATGTTTTTTTTGTGAGTACTCAAAATAAAAAGATTTTCTCGGGGGAAGGGTTCTTTATAATTAATTCCAAAATGAATTTGAAATCCATCTAGATCCTTAGTTGATTTGCAACTTTATAAAATCAAAGTTCTGACCACCCTTTTGTTATTTATTTAAAAAATACTAATATTTAAACTTCTTTTGCTAAGGAAGAAAGCTCACCCAGTATTTTCAGGCTTGTTGATCCAAAGTTTCTCATAATTGAAAAGCAGATAAAAAGCAATTTGCAAAAGTGATTATGAAAAGAAGTATGTGAACCCAATGTCCTTTTGAAGGTGCTAACCATAGTTTGAGTCAGATGTTATTCCCTCTTCTCCCACAGCTCTAAACCCATCAGAGTCTGTCCTGTGGTCTCTTTGCAAATTGGAACTGTCTGGAACACTTGTGGGCAATCTCCTGTCCTCTCCTTTTCCAGAGTAGAATTATGAGTAGCCAGTTCTTCATTCTGTCATTGTCTAAAGGTGGAGCCATCTTCAGTTTATCATTTTTTGTCTGGAAGATTGCAAGATTCTGGTATTACAGCCAATCTCCATAAAAGCAATTTTCGTCTTCTTGTGGAATTGATTCCCTAGTCTGTTCTACTTAGTAGGACTGACATGTTTTGCACCAGCAGACCATCATTTACATACATCTGATCTAACACATTTCTCAGTTTTCCAGAGTCTGGAAAAAGTAATAGTAGTTTGAAAAATATCACAAGGGCGCAACATTTGCATATTTTTTCCATCCAGAAAATGGGAGACAACTCTCCACTCTACCAATAGGTAGCTAACAGGAGGATTGGAAAACATCCATTTTAATAAAATTAAGGGATATATAAAATATAAATTAATGTATTTGTCAAGATTGCTGTACCCAAAATGACTTGTTTTCCCTTAAAAACTGATTTTATCAGAGAATCTAGTTTTCTTGGTTGTATTTGTTGACAGAGACTATGGTATTTGAAATCAAATATCTACAAATATCTACACCTTTTGCTTAGCTAGTTACTGACTTCCAATATTACTTTCATTCTGACCTCTTCTTCTGATTGTAGGAACAGATAATGCTACCATCTGAGCCCCCATGTTCCTATACACAGGAAAGGACATTTTTCATTGGACAATAAATTTCAGACATTCTTCTGTTATGTTCTTGATCCTTGCTTTCAGATAGCAGTTTTTAATTCAATTTCTCATAGTAGAAAACTAAAAACTATCATGACTTGTCTGTCTTTGGCATCTTTTAGAAACCTTCAATCATTCAGTCTTTTCCTTCTCCAAAGTACACAGAGCCTATTTCAACCATGTAATCAACTTTTAGCTGTTTATTCATAGGGCTTCTCCAATATTTCTGTATCTTTTTGAGTATGGATAGATGATTTTACTGCTCAATTTGTTGCTGAGCCCTTTCTCATGAACTGAAATATCACCATTTGCTGCTCCTATCCTTTATGTTTGTTCAAGGATTGCTACACATTTATATATATTCCAGATTGTTTTGTATCAAGAAAACAAATGTGCCTATATCATAGACAAACTCCTGTTAACTCTGTCTGTTCATTCCATGAGCTTTTTCCCTGAAGTCAGGCTGCCTTACATCCCTTATGATTTCTATTTATTCAGCAAGAGGCTGTCACCCAATCACGTCTAATGGATAATAAGATCTTCGCATCTGTATGTTTTTGTTACTTTAATCAGCCTAATTAATGCAGTTTATAATGTTGCAAGCTTTGCTCCTTTTTCTGCAATGTTGCAACACATATAGAAAAGAAGTAGGTTTTACACTATGACAATATATTCATAAATGAAAAATATGTACTGGGGAAAATATTCCCATCTGAAACTTGCACATGACTAATTGATAAAGGCACTGTATATGTTTTGTCAGGTTCTTTAAAAACAATTTCAAAATGTGAACACTAAAATTATCTGACTTGTATATTCAGTAATAAATTAGCTGTATACTCTTCGGGTATAAAAACAATACATGGTAATCATAAACAGACCCATATTTAAGTGAGGCAGTGTGAGCAACAATATGCCTATTATTCTGAGCAGAAACCTTGCCACAGGTTTACCTTCCCCGAAACTTATCTTGGCAAATCCCAACCCTCCAATTTTCATTTTCTAGACGATGGTGTTCATTTGGCCACATGGAGAGAGATGAACAAGCCTTGATATAAATGCTGGTGATGCTGCTTCAGTATCAGCAACAGCTCAGCCATCACAAGTGTATCCTTGAAGATGATGCCAACGACAACCGACTCTTATGGCTTTTTACAAAGACTAGTGTTCAGAATTATCTTCCTCTGAATTTGAACCTTGAACTGTATCACCCACAATTCGTAAAAAAAAAAAAAAATCCACAATCTTTCCTTAACTGCATATTAATACATTCTAAAACTGGTGAAATTGCTCCTTAGTAACAACAATTCCAATATGTTATTTACCAGTGTGAACATTTTCCTTGTGCTTTTTCAAGGCATCCTTACTCTTGAACCTCTTCCCACAGCTGTCAGCCTTGCATACGAACCTAGCATCTCCTCGGCATGCTTCTTTGTGTTGTTCAAAACTGATGTCAGGTGATCGAAGAAGAGAAAAATAAGGCATCAAATAATCTACTCCTGGAAATGTAATCTTGAAAGGCATTTGAATGCACATGCTGGGCAGCAGACTTTTAGCCCACTTCATGCATACCTTACTGCATGTTGGGCCAAAAGCAGTTTCCATCTCACATAATTAAGTGTTCACAAGGCAACTATGAAATCTGAAAGCAAGCAAACATGCAAAGAGGAGTCAGCAGCAAGATGAGAGTAGTCCAGTAATTAAGACAGGGAACCTCAATTCTGAGCTGAAGGGTATGTTGCAAACAGAACACTGAAAACTTCTTGAATAATTTCCTGGATTCACATTTTCTGTGCACTGAAGGACACTGTTAGGAAAGAGAAAAGAAATCTCAAGTCAAACATTCAACTGTTTTTTTGCGATCTGGCTGATTTTGCTCACATATAAAGAAACACGTATCTATTCTGCATTTTACTTATACAAAAATTCTTACAGTAATTACAAATATACAAAATTGAGTCGGTCACATGGGATGATTCAATTTATAACCAGCATAGTTTACAACTATGATGGAAAGGCCCAATTACCACCCTAACATGAGGACTACCTGTCATATATTTGAAAATGTATATGGTCTTGATTTATTTGCTTACTCATGCAAAATATAACTGGTTTTTCACAATTAATCCAAAAAACAAATTTAAAACAACATAGTAATAATTTTTTAAAAGCAGTTGAAGTAAAAATTGTTAAAAAATAAAATACTAAAACTATAAACACTTTAGCTCCTATGTTATACAATAACTTGTATTTTACAAAGAAATAATCTCAGACTGAAAATAAAAGATATTTTTCCCTAAAAAAGTAAGGGATCCTGCCGTGTGACTTGAATAATTTCCTGGAATTAATGTACAACACATAGGTTAGATTATTTATTTAAGATTTTTTCAAACAAACATTTTCAATATATTCCCAAATCCAAATTTTAAAATAACTTTAAATAATGTTTATAAAATGTCACTATCAATTTTTTATGCTTATGGTTTTTAATATGTATACTTATGAAAATATCTTGCTCACTCTGTTTATGACTGTGTGCACCTAACATCACAGCATAAACAATACTGGATAATATTACATTGGCTTAGATAAGTTTGATAAAGGAGCCATAAGCTTACAATGAAGTGATGCTGATCAAGCATGGTTTCATAGTGTTATGTTTACACATAGTTTTTGTCCCATTCATATTATATGTTTATTATATATGTCCATGAAACATCTAGCAAAGTTAAACACTAAATTTGGTGTAGTCCGTAAAACATTCACTGTCAAAAATACTTCTGTATGGTTTTATTGATTTTATGATTTCAAATGCCACAGACTTACTGCCTCTGTAAAGCTTGCTTAACTGGGAATTTCTTTCCACAATTCCTGCATTTGAATTCTTTTTCTTCACTAGGTTTTTGATGCAATGTCTGAAGGTGTTCAGCTAGTATTTCCTGGCTTGGAAAACTGGATTCACAGTTTGGACAAGTATGGTCCTCTTTACAGGGAAAACAATCTACATGGTAGAGAAAAAACAGAAATTCCAGAAAGAAATTAGTTCTTTGTAAAAACATTGCAATAGGTTCTGTTCTAAGAGAAAGCTGTCCAACTTTTATGATGCAGAGATCAACACAGTGCCAGAGGCCAGACTGCAAACAAATGTGAAAACAAGAGTAAGCTAAATGTCATTCTGATTGCTTCCTATATCTTTCATAATTCACTATTATGTTTTATTAAGACTTACAACTGGATGACAGTGTTGAGTATGCAAATACCTTAAAGTTCTAGAACAGGGGTGTCAAACCCGCGGGGCGCGGGCCAGATGCATCAAGTGCTGGTCATGTCCACTCCCGGTTTAGTGAAGGGGGAAAGTCTTGATACATCACGTGATGACACTAGAGGTGGTATTCAGCAGATTCTAACCAGGTCTGCAGAACCGGCATTGGAAATTTTGAGTAGTTTGGAGAACCGGCAAATATCATCTCTGACTGAAAATTTTACAGTATCCTTCCCCTGCCACCCATCAAGCCATGCCCAAGAACTGGTAGTAAAAAAATTTGAATCCCACCACTGGACAATGCCATGATGACGCGAGTTTGATACCTCTGTTCTAGAAATATCGCTTTTGGATGAAAGAATATCATATTTATTATAACTTTTTTGTACAGAAATACATACATTCATACTCATCATACTATGTTATGCAAAGAGCAATGAAAAAAAAACATTTATCAAAAGTAAAGTCACCTTAAGAAAAAAATAACAAAAATGGAATAAACAGAATTTGTTATCAGCCCCATACACTATACTTTACAAATCATTCTTAATCCCACCATATTCATATACAAAGTCATATCTTAAGGTTTGTTCTTCTCAACTCTTTCTTTTTTAGATTGTATCAACTCTATTCTAACACAATTCTCTTGGTCTTTCTTTTTCTTTTGACTTGAAATTTTTGCTTTGTGATTTGAATCTCACTCATTCTGCCTGTAGCCTAACCAGTTCAACATACATCTTTTGTACCGGTCACTCATTTTTGCATTCAATTCACATTCATTCAGTACCCATTCATTCTTCTCCTTATCAAGAGATGTTTTTAATTAGAAATGGATTTTTAAAATTATTCATTCATACCTTTTTCATTAGCTCGTTGAGATTCCTTATGATTGCTGTTCTTGTTGTTGCTATCCTCTTCTTCCTGGTTAATAACGGCTTCCTCTTCCTCTTCTTCCTCTACTTCTTCCATATCACTATCAAGATAACCAATCAACAGCTCGGTATCTGTTTCAATATCTTCAATAGCTAGATAGAAAATGTTTTCTCCTTCCTGTTGGGACAAAAAAAATATTTTAGAAATTCATTATTATTAAATCTATTTCTAAAATAACAAGTTTTTTGAGTCATCAAGAAACAATTTAAACTATTGAAATTAATCACAGTAGATCACAACCTACCGTGTTTCTCCAACAATACGGCCTCCACCAATAGAAAGGCCCAGCATGTTTTATCGGCATAAAATCAAATCAAGCCCCTCCCCCCAAATTAAGGCCTATATTAAAATGGAGGGAACTGGCAGGGGGGCTTGCCGTTAGGAAGTATTTTTGTTGCATACCCAGATATAGTGCTGTCTGCGTTGACTTTGGCGTTGGTGGGGCACTTCGCATCAGGAGACCTTCCTCCACTGTTGCTTTCCCTTCTCCCTTGCTGCCGCGGCGTTTAGAGCAATGCTGTGGCGTTTGGCACAGCCACGCACAGTCAGACAGGGCTCCTTCCTGCAACCGGAGCCTGGCGGAGACACTCGGCTGCAGGCGCTCCTGTTGCTACCTTCCCTTTGCCTTCAAAGGCAAAGCCAATTATTTTAAAAATGACACCCTACTACCAGTACGACAAAGCCTCCCCTGCCTGAGAGGGCAGCCCAACCCCATGTGGGGAGGCGAATCTCCCGGGGCTGCAGTGCAGGATCGGCCCACCTTGGGAGAAGCGCCAAGCCACCATCCCTTCCTGGCGTCAGGCAGAGTGTGAAGAGCTTCGCCTGGGGCACCCAGCGCAGCTGACAGGTGGACCCTCCTGCCTGGCGCCGGAGCTCTTGCCAAGGCAGCAAGTGCCTCCCCGCTGGACCCTCTGCTCATCCCGTCAGGGCTGCGCCAGAGCCGTGCGGGCTGGGCAGAGCTGGGAAAGCAAACCGCGGGTGCACGCCCAACTGCCAAGCGAAAGAGCCGGGCTGACCCAAGCTTGGCTTCCTTCCCAAGTCCCACTAACCCGAACCCGAAGGAGCCACCGGGAGAGGCCGCCCGAGGCAGTGATAGCACCCACCCATCCATGGACAGGTAGGCAAGGTGACAGCCTGTGCCGTGTCACCCTCCGAGCTGAGCCCCACCGAGTCAGCGCCTCTGCCTGATGCCCATTCCGTTGCAGCGTTTGGAGTTGCAGGCGCATTTGGAGATACATGGGGACGGAAATGGGCTGGGCGAGGGGTGGAAAGGACAGGCAGCTTCAGGCTCTCTCCACCGGCCAGGGAAGCAGTGCTGCCATCACCTCACCTCCCTGTCCACAGATGGGTGGGCGCTATCGGGCAGCCTCTCCTGGTGGCCTTTCGGGTTTGCACTGGAGGGACTTGGGAAGGAAGCCAAGCTCAGGTCGGCCTGGCTCTTTTGCTTGGCAGGCGGGCGTGCACCCGCAGCTCGCTTTCCTGGCTCTGCCCAGCCCGCACGGCTCTGGTGCAGCTCTGGCGGGATGAGTGGAGGGTCCGGCGGGGAGGCACTCGCTGCCTTGGTGAGAGCTCTGCTGCTGGGAAGGAGGACCTGCCTGTCAACTGCACTGCGCACCCCAGGCAAAGCTCTTCGCACCCTGCCCGGCACCGGCAGGGATGACGGTTGGGCGCTTCTCCCAAGGTGGGCCGATCCTGCGCTGCGGCCCCGGGAGATTCACCTCCCCATGTGTGGTTGGGCTGCCCTCTCAGGCAGGGGAGTCTTTGTTGTAGTAGGGCGTCACTTTTAAAGTAATTGTCTTTGCCTTCGAAGGCAAAGGGAAGGCGGTGACAAGAGCGCCTGAAGCCGAGTGTCTCCGCCAGGCTCCGGTTGCAGGCATGTGGCTGTGCCAAACGCCACAGCGTTTCTCTAAACACCGCGGCAGCAAGGGAGAAGGGAAAGCAACGGTGGCGGAAGGTATCCCAATACGAAGTGCCCCACCAACGCTGAGGTCAACATCCAAGCTGTCGCTGCCTGCTCACCCAAGGATGCAAGGGCAGGAAATTAAGTCACCCCCACAAAGACAGCCTAGCCATTTTTTCGGGGGTCAAAAAAAAAAAAAAGGCCCGGCCTTATTTTGTGAGAAACACGGTACTACAGCTAGTCCTCAACTTACAACCACAACGGAGCCCAAAATTTCTATTGTTAAACATATGAAAACTGGTTGCAGGAATTGTGTATGTCTTCTTGAATGAAAAAAAGGCCCAGGAGTGACATGATAACAGTGTGAGACTGCCACAAAGAAGAGGGGTCAGCCTATTATCCAAAGCACCTGAGGACAAAACAACAAGCAATGGATGGAAATTAATTAAGGAGAGAACCAACCTGAACTAAGGAGAAATTTCCTGACAGGTAGAATAATTAATCAGTGGAATGACTTGCCTCCAGAAGTTGTGGGTGTCAACACTGAGGTTTTTAAGAAGAGATTGGACAACCATTTGTCTGAAATGTTTGTTGAGGTAATTCCCCGTTAGGAGAATGAGCGCACACAGGGAGATGTAGTGAGAGTGGTGAAGAATAACACACAACCAGCACACAGATACACTGTATCGTAAGTCCAAACACAGTCCAAATCATTCACAGTTAAAGCAGTCAGTTTTCAGTCCAGGAATAATCCAAATAACAAAGTCCAGTATCATAAACAGTTCAGTAACAGACTTACATCAAATCCAAGGAGAACTATAACAGTCAATAGGGAAATGCAGGTACACACTCTTAGCAACAGGACAGAACAACCCAGGTTTCTGGCTCCATTTTATGATCGTTTGAGGAACCACACCCAATTACAATTTTAGTATTCCCTTAAAGACACAGTATTAAAATGTCTATCCTGGTTTATATATTTTCCAACCCAACTGTTAGGTGACTTACATTCCTAACAATGTTACAGAGTTTTCTGCTTGAGCAGGGGGTTGGACTAGAAGACATCCAAGGATCCTTCTAACTCTGTTATTCTGTTATAACTTCAAGGTTTTGTCCATTGTTTGAACTTGGCACAATCAGTCATTTTAATTAACCATTTTTCTGCCTTGGAAATAATACATATATCATGAATCTTTCAAAGATAAAACATGACAGCAGAATTGCAATCTGCTTATTATATAAATAATATAATTATGAAACTTAATATTCACAAAGTTTTCTTTAAAAATACAGTTTCATAATTATGTTTTATAATGCCATAGGGCAGAATCTGCTTCTTTTTGGATTAATGTTTAATTTGATCATTTTTTATTAATATATGAAAATGCAGTAAGCCACCAAATAAATGAGTTTTATTATATAGAGAGATTTTAATTTAAAACACATCTCAATTTTGCCTATATAAATTGAAGAAATTATTTTAAATTACAAAAAAAGAATTCCTTATGTGGTCCTTGTGGACTTGCTGTCCATCATCCCCCAACATCAAATCTATTTTTTTCAATCTAAAAAAGGAATGCTTATAATTATAAAATTATAAAGAAAGTTGTTATTCTTAGAAAAGTACAGCCAAAATATTGTTTTAAATTTACTCAAGTTCCAGAAAAAGAGTAAGGCAAGCTGGAAGAATTGTTTCATAAATTATTGCTATGTGTGTAGACACTCTATGTCAGGGATGTCAAATTTGTGTCGTCACGCGACATATCATGAGCTTTTTTCCCTTCACTAAACCGGGCGAGGACAGCATGTGACTTACATGACCCACGGGCCGCAAATTTGACAGCCCTGCTCTATGTGATTATAATTTTGTAAATATGTAAATCACAACCAGGACAGCCATCTTCATTAACTTATGACATGTTCTCAAATTTAAATTTGCTCATGGTCCAACATACTTGCAAACACACTTAATTACAAAAACAATTTAGAATAACATTTCCATATGCTCCTAATACAGCACTATTGACCTTGTTTTCAAAATAATTTTTCACGTTATTTATTTTGATATCTTTTGTCTGTGATCCTGTGGTTCTATTTTATATTTGGAATAACAGTATTTACAATAACAAAAAGACACCAAAAGGAAACCATGGTGAGAGGTGCAAGGAATGCCTCCTGTATTAGAAGCAAGGGAAACACATATAAAAATCTGTTTTGCATATCATGTCCTGCATTTTGAATATTTGTGCTCAAAAATATTGTCCTATCATGGCTTCTGATTCCCCCCCCCCGCTACCAAGGAAATTTATTTATATAAAACTGTATCCTATATCGATGGGACAGAAACGTATAACACAAGCAATGTTACTAGGATCCAATTCACAAAATCTGTGGTCCCTAAAGATATTATTCAAATCCAAGTACTATGATTCTCAGCCAGCAATCAAGATTTACCAGGAATGATTGAGATATGGTCCTACACAATCAATACAGCTACCACTAGTTACCTACCACTTTGCTAAGACTTCAGCAGTTTATGGCTAGCATCCTACAGTCATTTATTAGACCATAAACTATACTATATAATGAGAAGACATTTTACGGTCACCATCCAACAGTCACTTATTAGACAATAAACTACACCATATAATGAGCACACATGAAAGACTGAATTGGAAATCTAAAAGAACTGGATAAATTTACCTGGATAGCTGCCAGATTCTTTTGTTCTTGAGATGGTGCTTCATGTACAAAACGCAACCAGTTGGAATGCCTTGGATTGCTAGCATCCAGAACATAAAGCACTTCACCTTTATTTCCACGAACCTGAAAAGGTAATAAAATATGAGCAAAGCTAAAGCTTTGAAAAACTGAAAAAGATATAAAGCTAACACTACAAAAATGATTTCCCATCCCAAGATCTCATTTTATTATTCTCTAATAAAAGTAAATCTCTGGTTGGACTCAATGTATCATGTGAAAATTTGATTTATTAAATAAATTAAAATAATTGAGTTCAAATATCAAGCTAAACCATAAACAATGTTTAACAATCCACAAAGCTGCATTTATACAAAAGGCTGACCCAAAAATTCAAAGTAGGGATTAGAGACTGTCAGAGCTAGATTTACTACAGAGACTGACAGTGGGGTGTTCTGTTGCTATGAAAATGAGCAAAATTTGCAGGAGTGGCAATTTGCCCAATGTCAAATATAAGTTGAGAAAAGGAAAACACATCTGGGCTTCTATTAGCACTTACAGTTCCTCATATTCCCCTTCATTTGCCTTTCAAAACCAACATCTTATTGTTCTTCACAGCATGTGGATACCTCATTTTTCCAGCTCCTGCCTGAAAATTTATACCTTTTATGATTTTATATTACAAAGTAAAAAATTGAGTTTTTTTTAAGGGCCTCTAAAGAGGAAAATTTATACTTTAATAATATTAAATGGCATGTTATATTAATACACAAGCTCTGATGTATTTTCATTTGGATCTACTACCTTACATTTTTCTTGGGAAATGAATATGGCAATGAAATATATTGCATATGATCTTAAATATCATTCTTCCTTAGCATGAATATTCAAATTACTCAGAAAAAAAAGAGAATTAAAGCTACATTTTCTAATATAGGACATTTTTTTCACAAATAGGAATGAGCATATGTTAGGAAAAGTTAGTGTTTTATATCTTTGTAAGATTTAATACATCCTATGAACTGATGTGCAAAGGGTTATGTGAACAGTGTAGCACTCAAGAAATAGTTGTGGAATGTAAGATGGGAACATTCAGGAATGAATGCATTGCCTGAATAGACATAACTTGCTAAGCAATTATTTGCTTAATCACACTTAATTTCTTTTTTATTAATAAGATTTTTTTTAAAAAAAATTAAACTCTTAAAAGTCTGATGGGACCAAAATTACGGTATCAGTAATTGTCACAGTGGGTAGATGTTTAATTCTCAAGTGATTGGTACATACATTAACTTTCTGATTAGAAAGTTTCTAGAGCTCACAAAATTCAGATAACTTCTAAATGGTAGCAAAGTTATAGAGCATAGCATCCTTCCTGCCATTCTAGTAGTCATGCAGGTTTTTGTACTCCAGATCCGACCCAACTTGGAATTTTAGTACACTTCAACTGTTTTCAACTATAACACTTTCCGCCAGAATGGTCACAATGTTGGGACTGTGAAATACAACAAACACTATAGATTTGAGAATGCTATTTCAATGATGATGTCCAAAATAAACAGCCTAAAATGATCCTTTTTTAAGGTGGAGGAAGAGAAAGAGCCAACTCTTGAAGTTTAGGAGGCATGAAGTCTCCACAACCTACTAATCTTTTTATAAAGAAGAATTTGTTCCCTAAAGAAGTAACAATAGAAATGCAACTTACGGGACCAATATAGAACTGTGGTTAGAAGGGAATGCCTCATACACTTTATTTTAGATACATTTGACTTTGGGCAGACAAGCAAAGTGAGCGTTAATTCCGATATGAATATGGATGAAATTTCAAAAAGACTGACATTTCCACAACAGCATAGGTTATGCTCTGTTTTCAACATGAAAGATTTGAAAGCCTAAAGGGACTGCTTGAGTACACAAAATTGAACATTATATTAAGCAGACAAGTAATTAAATCATTGAAATTTGGAACCTTCTATTGGAAAATACTATGACCATAATCCAGTATTAAGCAAGATTGCTTAAAACACCATGAACTTAGCAGGAAGTTGGATATCTTACAATTTCTTAGTTTTCTTGATAGATCATTACTATTCTATTTATGCAGATGTACTATGAAGCAAAAACTATACAAAATCACTACCATTTTCATTTACAACTTCACAAAACTAGGACTCATATGCATTTTATCTTATTACTGTTATATATAAATTGCATAACTATCATTTTTAAATGCAAATCAATTTGATTTATTCTTTGACATATATATTTGATTTATTCTTTCCTATATATAGATTTGTCTTTTCATTTCTCAAATATAAGCAGCCTCTCTAATAAATGTACTATTACTGTTGTTTGCATAATATTCTCACTAGCATATTTTTTCCACACATTTGTTACACAGTTTTTTGGATAAAAACGAAAGAAAAATCTTGCTGTTGCTATAGAATTAAAGTCACTCTCAATAGAATTAGTGCTGAAACTTCAGTTCATCTGTGTTAATAAGAAATAAGGAGAATATACAGTAATACAAAAATACCTTTAAAAGTATTAAGTTAGATTGATACTACTTTGTTCCACATTTAACATCAATCTCTGCTTTGCAACCAAGCTATCTTTTTTAAAAAGAAAAAGCTCTTCTAGTTGATTTGTTGCACTTTCTAAACATTTATTTGGGTGATTTTCCTCCAGATTGTCTTCAGTATGCCAAACTGTTAATTTTTTAAAGCCTGCTGCCATACATATGATATAATGGCCAGGCTCAAAATTCTTCTGAAGAAGTTACACTTATCAAACAATATAAACATCATCTTTGAAGTTATTTGTTTCAAAATGGAACACACACAATTCAGGTTTTGAGTATCAGAAATATTATTTGCAATGGTGAAAAGAACTGTAAAGATCTTTAAAAGCTTGTTTCTCAACATGGTTCTGGTAACTTGCTTAAAAATTCTCCTTTTTGTGGCTATAAAATGAAATCACATTTTATTTGACTAAAGATATTACACAGTGGAATGTATTTTCTTATGCTACTTGACACAGGGATATGGATTGAAGTCAAATACTTTGCAGTCAGTCAAGAAAAATGTCAGCACAACAATGAACATAAACAGATGGCTTCCTCTCCTCACTCAGTAAACACATCGCTTGCAATTCTGAAAAGCATTTGTTACTTTGTTATTAAATAAAAACTGCAAGACACCATATAAACAGCAACAAAAAATATATTCCGTGACTAGATTGTAATTTAATTTTGAAGCATAACATAAAAAGCCTTGTACTACTCAACATTAGCCTTGCGTAGATCTTGAAACCGATGGGATAGAAAATTGTATTCACTTCAACAAACTTTAGACAGAAGAAGTGATTTAAGGATCAAAAACACATGTAAAGATAAACAATTAAAAGGTTTTTATTTTGCTGACATCCTAATAAAGGCTAAAATTCACTGCTGGTTCTATACATTTATGAAGGAGTTCTTCCATGAACCATAACCAAATTTACCACTATAAGAGGGATGCAATTAACTTAACTTACTGTGATTAGTTATTAGCATCTCCCAAACATATATTCAACATTAAATACTAAGAGTCTTATCTTGGATTAATCTATCTGGAATAAATTTTTCCATAAGAACACAATTCTTATGCATTATACAGTATAAAGCAGGGGTGTCAAACTGTATTTCTTCAAGGGACAGATCAGCATTGTAGTCCTCTTCAGGCTGATGGCGGGGGAAGAGCGGTGGCAGAGGGGATAAGACAGATGCCTCCTGCCGACCAAAATGGGGCACAGGGGATCTGCGTGCACCTCATTCTCATCATCCATGGCCTCCTGCAGCATTCTGATAGCCAAAAACGGGACGCATGATCCATTTTCAGCACATTTTTGGCATGTTTTTTGGCACATTTTCAGCCATCAGAGTACTGCAGGAAGCCATGGAGAGTAAAAACGAGGTGCAGGGCGCCACACTAGGCCCATTTTAGCCACCAGAAGTACCACAACCTGGTCCCTTGATATTTCCAGGAGGTCCATGGCCTCTCGTGGGCCAGATTTAAGCACTCCATAGGCCAGATCTGGCCCACAGGCCTTGAGTTTGACACCCCTGGTACAGAGCTTCAGATCTGATATCTTAAAGGCAGTTTGGAAGGAGGAGTATGAATATAGCACCTATCTATGAAAAGCTGAACTTGAAACCAGTTGAATCCTAAATAGACATGTTTAAATTCAGCATAAAAAAGCCTATTCTAGTTGCATAAAAAAGCCTAAAAAAAAATAATTGTACAAACTAATAGGAACAGGGCTGCCAACCTTGAGTGATAGTTTGGAGTGAGACACTGCGAGGGAGCGAAGCGACCGAGGGGGGGGGATGGTGTGGAAGGGGGGTGTCCCCCCTTCCACGGTAGGGAGCTTTGACAATTTTACATTTTAAATGGTGCAATCTGATGCATACTTTAGTCATGATTTGGACATATACATACATACATACATGCAAGCAGCACCAATGTACTTGAACCGGATTTGTAAGATATTAATAATGCAGTTCACTGACCATGAATAATTGAAGTTCCTGACTTGTAACTGCAGTATTCTACCTCAACTGACTTTATTAGCTTAGTGATGTACTATAGACCACTATAGGATGAATTCAATGTGCAACAAAAAGACAAAAACCCGAAACAACTACAGAGATAATGCAAATACATCAATGGGTATTCTTCTTTCTGTATCAAATACCATACTACATGCCAATATCAAATGCTATAGTCTCAGTCTTTAATTATATACTAACTTGTTGACTGAAATAGGGGTTCATAATTTCAGACATGTATAAACTAAACATTTAATCAAATAATGAGTGCTTCATATAAATATACATATTGTTAACTGTAAAACTCATCTACTGTATTCTGAAGCTTGAGCACAGTGAGGAAACAGTATATTATTTATTGGGTAAGTTTAGATTCTGAACTTAATGGTCTTACTGCTCTTTGGATGGTAAATTGTGTTAAGATTAGAATATGTTCTAGTTGAGTCAGGGCTATCCCAATTTGGGGCTGAGAAGCCTACTGGCATCAAAAAAAGTCCTTATTGAGTCCTTATCTAAGGGTTTGAAAATATGATAATAATGTAGTACAGTCCTGTCGATCTGGTGCATGGAGACCTAGGATTTAAACTCAAAGGAGAAAGAGGAAAAAGTGATTCCTTCATCCACTGCCAGAGATGTAATCCTGTCAGTCCTCCAACCTTTCTATTAAGTATTTTGCAAAAAAGCTGCCCAGCCCCTTTATAGATCAGCCTGGCGCGCTTCTCGCCTTGCTGGTTTGGGAAGACTCTTTTGGATCAGCTAAAAGAGAGCATAAGGCGTGTAAAGGGGTGGTAATAATAATTATAATAATAATAAAATTTAAAATAATAATAATTTTATTCAGAGTTGTGTTGGATCTCTTTTTTTTGGGGGGGGGGGGTTGTCCCATTCTTTCTTGGTGTTCTTTCTGTCCTTTTTGCTTTTTTAAATGGTCTTTCTCCCCTGGGTCAGAAATCCAGCCAGAGAAAATAAAGAAACATCACCAAAGATTTAAACACCAAAGGGTTAAATGGAAGCCACTCCGTTGGCTTTGCTTACCATTGTTATTACTGGCCGAGGCTGTAAAGAGGCTTTGCCAGCCCCCTCGTGTCCTTCTTTGGAAAGCCTAGGGCAGCTGGCTTGTCCCAGAGGACATTGTAGAGAGGGAGAGGGCGGGGCAAAGTGGCTGCGAGCGCCCCGGGCGGCGAAGAAGCCTCCTGCTCTTCGCTTTCCTGAAGCGATAATGATCGGCATCGTGACAGTTACAGGACACCGGCAGAAGGATTAAGGCGGGAAAAGAGGCGCGGTGGGGTGGCTGGGCAGGGCGGGGTGGCTGGGCAGGGCGGGGCGGCGCTGGGAGCTCATCCTTCTCCTAAGCTAAGGGGAATATTCGGAATATAATCAGAGAATGTAGGGATATTTTTGTACATTCCATGATTTTGGGGGTTTAGCGTGAGATTTTGTTTATCAGAGTGAGACAGTCAAAATTGATTGAATTGCGTGAGTCTCACGCTGATTGCGTGAGAGTTGGCAGCCCTGTAGGAAGCTAACCTGAATCTTCTGCTAGAACAAAAATCTTGTCTTAAAGGTTCCCAAATTGATGTCAAACAAGTATTTTAAAAGAAATTTGCCAGTGAACAGTTCCCATTTGTATGATCATACCCCCAGATTAATGTTTTTTTTTCTATGAGATGAATCTCATTGTTGTATCTCTGCTCATTATTGGATGCTTTGAGTCCCACTGGCATTCAATCAGAAAATGCAAATTAGGTCATATGAATCTCTTAAAGACATTAATTGGAATGGCAAAGAAACAGAAATCTTATAATTCACAAATGATAAACATGATTAAATATGTCTATTTTAGAACAACATGCATAGAAGAAATTCATGCATTTGTATGCCAACATTTTTAAAAGAATCTGAAAATTTAGGGTGTTGAATTTGACTAATATTTTTATTTTAACCACTACCACAACCCACATATAAAAGTTCTTGACAGAAATAACAAACATAAAAATATTAAAATATAGCTATTAAAGTAAAATTTATTGCAAGAAGTATGATGTATGGATTTGCAGAAATATCCATTACTATGCTGACAAATAGTTTTACTGATATTACAAGAACGTTTTCCATGATAGGCTTTTCAGAGATAACAACCATAATCTCTTTGTCACAGGGAAAAAAAAGCCAAATGTCCCTCTATTTTTTAAAAGAGGCAATAATTGTCAGGCTGGCACTTGAAAGAGAATTGTACTTTGTCTATATTTATTTAGTTGGTTTATAAATATAAAATGCCATGACAAATGTGAAAGCCTCACAATACTTTCACAAAAGGGTCAAGTTTTTAAAAATATGGAGCTCACAGTTATGTGGAAAATACCATGAAGTGCACTCATTCCCTGAGTATTATTAAGGGCCAATTCATGCATGATACACTGACAAAGTGTACTTATATTAAAGCTGGTTTCTATAAAATGTTGTGATACATCATGTGATGACAACATGACATTGCAAGTTTGACATCCCTGCTTTAGAGCATCTGTTCTATAGATCAACATTTCCCTAATATCAGATATGCTATTCAAATCTACTTTGAAAAAATTAAGTTTAAATTTACTTATTTAAATGCTTGCCTACTTTTATTCTTGTATTTGCACATATCTAATCAAATATAGAAACATGTTTTCAATGTGGCTAAATTAATAGTAAATACTGTAGAAACAAATGCCAACTTGGCAAACAGAAGTTGTCTTCATACTTTCTGCAGAGACTATCTATATAAACTGGACAGCTGCTTTCTACTTTACATACTCCTAGCAATAAACTTGAAACTGACAGCATGACTAGTACCTTACAACTCTTCTATTCAAATCATCACATTTAAACATAAGCTGCTTAGTATCAAGCATTCAAAAAGTCATCACAGCCACCAATCTCGGCATGATCACAAAATTAGGTCAGGAAAAAGAAAAGTTAAAATATTGTTCCAAAAGTCATAAAACCCAAGGTTATGGTTTGTTGAATAAATGCACTACACATCCTTATCACACAATACCCAATTTATAGCACGCAAAAATTATTCTGCTTCTAGTTCTCAACACAATCCATGGTTTTTAGCAAAATAAAAGTATTTAAATAATGAAGAACAGTGAAATATGAGGAGCAATATACTTATGAGAGTAAATAATCAAAATGATTAATTAAGCAATAGCACTTAGACTTATATACCACTTCATAGTGCTTTACAACCCTCTCTAAGCATTTTACAGCCGCATAATAATTTTGGGTCCTCATTTTCCCACCTCGGAAGGATGGAAGGCTGCGTCAACCTTAAGCCTGATGGGATTTGAACTGCCAAATTGCAGGCAGCAGAAGTAGCTTGCAGTACTGCATTCTAACCACTGCGCCACCAAGGCTCATTAATAATTAAGAAAATTCTTGTCAGCAAATGTGCTTGATTTTGTCTATTTCAAAAACATGTTACAACAAGGATCTAATGATACTGGAGCACACCACATCCTCTGAGGGCTGAAAGATTGCATTATCCTTTTCCAGCTTTGAGATGTTACTAATGAAACACTGGGGTAGTTGTTCAAAAATAAGAGATGAAGTTTCCAAATATCTTCTTGTATCTTCTAAGTCTAAAGCAATTTATGCAAATGAAAACAAAGAATTTAGAATTTCAGAATTGCAACAGCCCCAAACTTTTAATTGTATGGACAGAATATAAAAGATAAAGATTTCTCCTGTCTGACTCTAGGGGGCGGTGCTCATCTCCATTTCTTAGCTGAGCAATGTCCAAAGACATTTCTGTGATCATGTGGCCAGCATCATTATATGCCAAAGTGCACAGAACACTGCTACCTTCCCACCAAAGTGATACCTATTTATCTGCTAGGTAGGCAGAACTGGGAAAGTACAGTTAACCATTAAACAGACTAAGCACATGCTTAGGGCATCAGGCCCAAAGGAGGCACCACCAAAACTTTTATGTAGCCTAAGCTTGGCTTTGTTTGTACCGTATGTACGAAGGAGTGGGGCACCAAGATTTGTCAGTGCTTAGGGCACCAGTGAGCCTTAATCCATCACTGGGTAAGTAACGGGAGCTCACCCATCAACCCAGCAGCTTTAACTGCTGCGCCATTGGGTCTTTGGAGAATGTATTAATCTCTTCAATTTTTTTTTAATAAATAAATTACAGCCAATGACAAAGAAATCAAATTGTTACTTGTCAGCTACTTAGATATTTTGGTAACCTATTTTCAACTTCAAGAAATGTTCATACTGATTCATAATATATGACAGTTTATAGTAATAAAGAAAGTAGTCAATAGTTAAAATATGTGAGTTAAAATATGTTGGAACATAGTTCATGTATGAACGCTAGGTAACCTGTCAATATGAACTTAATGCAAGCAATTTTTTAGCTACTGCTGGCTGGTTCAAGTCTATTTATTCCAGACAACAAATAATTTGGCAATATACCCTCCAAAAGCCACTTCCCCTCTATTCCTTTATGTTTAATACACAAGATTGTTTGGAAAATTGTCTATCTTTCCATAATCTCATCTCTTGTTTACAACCTAATGCAAATTTTCTACAGACTTGTTTGCATCCTTTCTTAGTCCTCAACAGAATTAAGTTTTCTCTGAATTTATTTTTACTAGTTCAGGAATAAAATGCTATGAACATTTGTTCTTTCCAGTGATTGCTTCATCCTTCGTGGAACTGGTTATTACATTTATATAGGAAATTGGGAAAATGTGTCAATTATACATTGAAATGAAATTTAATTATATTTCTTTTCCATTTTTTTCAGATAAAATTATGTTGAAAAGTATTATGAGGCGTTAACACTAAGAAATGTTAAAGAACAGTAGAACATGTGGAATTTATATGCTATGACTTTCTGAGAAATTCTCAAGCACTTTAGCAAATCACAGTCTTAATTTTATAACAACTACTTGCACAAGCACCTCCTTATGCTAAATTATCATAGCTCTATATTTTTATGACTTCATCATTTTCTATGAATGAATGAATGAATACTAAATAGACAAGCACATAAATTGTATGGTATTTACAAGTTGTTAGTCTTAGTGAACACACTAGTATCTTTATAGTTGCTCAGCTACCTTTTTCAGCATAGACATTTGAGAATTAAACATCTGCCACAACTCTTATCTTCTATATCATAAATTGTTTTAGCAACATAAACATCAAATGCATAAATCAGTCATGCACAAACATGGTTTGTTAAACTATAGCTTATATTAAAATAATGCAAATTTATACATGAGTGCATATTTTACCTGTCCTTACTGGTGTTGACAAAATGTAAACTATCAGTACCATATTAGGGGAAAAAAATGAAGCATCAGAAATTGCATGCCTCCTAATAACCCCAAAATAAATGCTGCTCTAATCTTTAATAAATAAAAAGAAATTTTAGAAAATTTCGTAGACAAGAAAGTTTTACCTCCCACATTAGCCTGCAGTCTGTGTTTTCATCCAATTCCTGTGGCATTCGCTTTTCTCCTGCAAATGGTCCAAACTTTTCACCCTAGCAACAGTAACAAAATTGGCATCTTTTGTTTATGAAAAACTACTATTAATTGCTTAAATCAAACTGTATGTTAAAATTTACAATACAAGCAAAAATAGCAAAAATATTTTTATGTCTGTCTTCTGCTGCTCAATTTTCAGTTATGAAAGTAAGGGTGAATTCATAAAGTCAGTTCAATATAATGATTAAGGTACTAGGCTATAAACCAGAAAATTGAGAGATCTACTCACATCTTAGATATAAAAGCTACCTAGGTGAGTTTGGCCAGGAAGGAGTATTATGAATGTTTACTACCTTGAGTTACTTGTAGTGAAGACAGGATAAAAATACAACAATGCCAAGTCCTTGGAAAGGACTTGATAAGCGGTGGACACAAATTCTGGATCCAGTCCAAACATTTAGTTGACTATGCAACAAACCAGCTGAAGAAACATTGCACAGACTGACTACAAACAATGGCATGGCAAAGAAACAACAATGGTGAATTGGAAGGTTTGCAAGAACTATCATTTGCCTGCAAGCAAGAACTGGTGGAACAATAAAATGGGGAAAGAAAATGGGGAAAGAAAAAATGAAGAAAGTAAAGTGCTCTGCAATTTTAAAATGCAAACAGATAAGCACCTGCCACATAATACCACAAACTTAAAACTATTGATAAGAAAGATTTTTAAAAATCTGGATAGCAAACATGGCAGGCCTTGGAGACAGCAGGACATTAGAGAAAGAACTGAAAAAGATAGCAAAATACAAAGACCAACAAATAGACACAGAAGGACTAGGAAAAAAGAAAGCAAAGATAGTGTCAATAACAATAGGCACCTTGAGTGCAATCCCAAAATATCCACTTGAACACCATCTAACAATGACAAATTCACCATCAGTCAACTGCAATGAAACCATTGCACCAGCTTACATCCTGTGACAATATCTGTAACAACATCAAACATCCACATTTGCCTAATCTAAGTCCTTGGGTAGGATTTGATAGGCAAACAAAAATGCCATCTGTCTGACCATGCAAGGAACCATAACAATAAATAATAATATTAGAAACACAATGCAAAGAAAGAGGGAATAACCCATCCTCTAAAGATCCAAAGCAAATGAAATCACTCTCCACAAAACTTCCACTTGAGCTAATATTAAGAGATATGCTGCACAGTATCTGATGCTGTGTTTCAGCTTTGATGAAATTGTTAAAATTTTCTTTTCACAATCAGGCTAAATGGCACATCTGAAGTGTAGCAGAAGCCTAGAGAAGCAGAATTACTAAGGCCTCTCTGCCAATTTTAGTTGGCAATGATTTTTTAACAATTACTACATGGCTAATAATGATTAAGTGAATAACCAAGGCTCATATTGGATCATGATTGATTGCCCTCAACTGACTCTGGCCTTGGCATGACGATCTTCCATAGCTTCAAAGCCCCAAATATGCCAAATGTAACTTCCAAAATTCCCACCTGAAATCTATACCAACTAGGAATTCTAGAAACTAAATTGCCAATACTTCTGGACTGCCAAAAGCACCAGTATACAGTAGATACTGGTACCACCACTATATAGACTCTTGTATTATTCCCAATAAAGTGGCAATGTACAATTACATTAACTTAATCTAATCAAAGTAATGTAACTTAATGTAAAAGTTGTTACAAACAAAAGGAGAAGGGAGTCTGCAGTTGCAGGAACAGTTGTTTTCTCTTAAACTGGCATCTACTGTTCCTCATATATGTAAGTTTATGAATACCTTGATTTTAAGAAATAGGAATTGTGAATTAAAAATTAGTTTGATCAAGGAATGCAAGGTCGTGCAGTAAGGGAAACAGGAATCAGGAAGCAACTTTCAAAATCTTTTCCATGAAAAAGATCATTTGGCTCCAAATTTCTATCGGTTCCGAGTACATAGAACAAGAATCCCTTTGCAATGAAAGTGAGCAACTGATCCCTATTTGATTTTTTTTTTTCCGTAACATTCCTGCTCCATGCTAAATCTAAACTCCCTGGAAATTGTTTCAAAGTTATAGAATTATTATGCTGCTATCTTGCTGCTCCGTGACCCCCTTTATTTTTGGTCCATCAATAATAGTCTTTTTTTTTTTAAAAAAAAAGGTAAAGAACAAGAAGAGAGCAGGAAACCGTTCTGTTTCAGTCTCAGAAAGCGAAACATCCGCGCTTACTACTGAGAAGCAGACGCAAGCGGCGTGAGAAATGAGGAAAAGCGAAGGGGTTGGGACTACAAGAATTCAAAGCTGCAGGCAGAAGCAGGGAGGCAGCCTGGAATACGTGGCAGGCGTTCCCAGAATACAGGGAACTAGAACCGGGGCTGGGCTGGGGGGGTGGGGCGCTTTGAAAAAGATTTTTAAAAGTAAAGGTTGCCCGCCGCCCACTCCGCCAGCCTCGCTTGCGCCTGACCGCCTCCGCGTGTCCTTCATCTTAATGGGGCAAGAACAAAGATCACCCACCTTTTTCACTCTCCGGGCCGTAAAGAGCCCCATCCCGTCTTGAATTTTAGATGACTTCAGGGCGAACCTGTCCGGCACGTACATGCCCAGCATTCTGCCCTACCTTGAAAGGAAGAAGGGATTGTAACCTCCTCCCGCTGTGGGCTAATCGAGAGGCATTGCAATGGCAAAGGCGAAGGGGGATAGAGGGGACACCATGAAGGAGCGCTTGCTGTTAGAATACCCCCCCCCCAGCCAGCTGCCCCCGCCTCTTGGAAAGTAAGGGCGGCGCCGTTCTTCTGCCACAGTTCGGGTAAAGCTCCGCTCTGATTGGCCGAAAGTTGGTTGAGATCTAAGTTGAGGAGGAGGGGGCGTCTAAGATTCCATTAAGCAGCAAAGGCAGAGGATTCCGGATCGCTAGTGAGAAACCGAGTGGGCGAGTTAGGAACGGTTCTTTGTTTCTACCTAAGGGCGAGGGGCTCGACGGTGCTGGCTAAATATTGCAAGACCTAAGTGTGAAGGAAGGGATTAGATTTAATTCGGCTACTTATTGCCTTTCGCATTTAGGCTGCTGTTTAGGTTTAATTTGTTTGGTCCCAGAGGCAGAAGTGAATTTACTATTGTAAAATACAAAAGGACCTTTAAATAATGCTTATCTAGTAAAAAAAAAAAAAAAATCCTAATAGTGTAATGAACTAAATGAACTAAATATGCTTTCCAAATAATCTGATTAACAAAAAGATATTGGGTATAAATGTCTAAATGAATCATTAACTTACTAATTAACCTTTAACACGAAGCCTAGACCATTCTACTATGCTACCATTTCATTTTTAGCACACGACCATTTCCATATTTTAGGAATATAATTCAGCATCACATTGAGATCCTTAAATCTAAATCCACAAAGTATATTGACAAATGTATTCATATGAAACTAAAACAAAGCTGTAACAGAACAAAACCAAAGCATGTGAGTTTGGTCTTACATCACCAGCATAAGAAGGTGAGGCTAGCTCAATGTTTAAATAGCCTTAGAGTAGTAGTCTAATAGATCCAAAATAATATCTTCTGATGAATTTCATTTTAAAATCCTAGGAAAGACAGTGCATACCTGGTCCTGATGATTTTACAGAATTAGATACTTCAATTCTTCCTTCCCCAGATCAAATATAAATCTGATTCATCTTTTAATCCTGCATAAAATTGAATAGAAGCGACAATTGGAGATATCTTAGAGACCGCTAAAACTTCTAGGTGATAATGTTTAGTTAATACATTTAGTTTAAGTTGTATGGTATATGTTGCAACTTTTTCAATTGTAAATCAGAGGTAAGGCAACTTGGAAAAGCTTTAAAACAAAACAATATGATACGACTTCAACAAACACAAGCCTGACATAACTCTTCATCATATTACCAGTAACCCAATAGACCGGGGTCGCCAACATTTTGGGCCTCAGGGATCACCAAACTCATAATTTTAGATCCCACTGACCACTAACTGGTTCTGTGGGTGTGGCCTAATTTGTGGGTGTTGCTTGGTGGTCATGTAACTGGCTGGGCATGGCTTGTATGTAAATATTATAATTATTTATATAAATATTGAATTTTTTTTTATAAAAAACAACTTTTACCCAAAATCAGGCAAAGAAGGCAGGCAGATTGAGTTGCTCACAGAATCACAGATTCATTCTATCTGCCATTGGCTAGCTCAATCTGTCACATCAAATTTGCTCTCAAGCAAACTCATAAATTTGACTCACAACACACCATGCATGTAAATATTGAATTTTTTATAAAAAAGAGCAACTTTTACCTAAAATCAGGCAAAGCAGGCTGATTTAGTTGCTCACAGAATCATTCAATGATCTAGCTAGCTAGCTATCTGCCATCAGCTAGCTCAGTCTCTCAAATTTGCTTGCCATGAGTCTGTACTGAATTTGCTTGCAAGCAAACCTTCAGTCCTAAGGGAGGTTGGCTGTACTTAAAAGTAGAGCCGAAGATCTAAAGACTATCTGGAAAGCAAGAAATACAACCATTTCCTGATTCCTAGCTAATCTAAATCTCTCGGCACAGAGAACAGATGATGATTGAAAAAAGGAAAAATAGAAATTTAGCAGGCAAGTTTACCGTGTAAGGAGTGAGTGGGCAGGGAGGGTTCCCGTGGGCCATGTGGGCGGCGCAGCACTTGTGTTTCTGTGCAGCCTGCATTAATTGTTTTGGGGAGGTGCTCTTGGGGTGAGATTTCTCTGCAGCCCACCAAAATTTTCTCACAGTCCACCAGTGACCTACCGGTTGGCTACCGCTGCAATAGACAATATAGACACAAAATTTCTAAAAAAGCTTGGACACCTCATAGAAGGGAGTGAATAATTCTATCAATTATAATGTCCAGAGAATCAAAGATCTAAAAATAGAAGAAGATGCTATTATGGTCTCAATCAGTGTCACAACACTTTTACATCCATAGATCTGGGTCTAGCAAAAGAATCTCTAACAGCAATATTATGTAACACACCCAACCTAGAAAAATACAATAACATTAAAATACCCAGATTTATGAATCTTATCAGGCTCTGCCTCACTATTTTGATAACCAAGAAACACCAAGAAATCAGAACACCCACTGGATCACTGGTCTCAGGATTCATAGCATCTGAAAACTATAGCACTCCCACAGAAACAGTCTGGTATACAGCTTTGTCATAATAAAAAGAAATGACTAGAGAAGACACATGAATACTATCTTCAAAGCAAAGAAAGAAGAAAACAATACACTACCCTTCCTGGGTCCACATCCTAAACAACTCACACAATAAGTGCTCCATTACCAAACCAGTAACCCAACTTCCTACAAGAAGAGCTATATAAGAACATTATTTAAACGAGAACAGATGTTTTACAGTTTGCCTAAACAGACTGCCAATGCATTTTTCAAGAAAGAGGTTACATCTTTCAACCCCACTCAACTTTACTAGTAAATGGCTGACCATTCAACTCATTACAACACAACCAACACAAATTACAAAAATAATAAAACATATATCAAAAACATCTCAGAAACAACCAACAGACTATTACAATTGCATGGCATCCCTGTAGCACACAAATCCTCCAAAACATCTTAAATAACTCAAAAGACCCATAACCCCCCCCCCCCAAAAAACAACAACCCAAGAGACATCAATAACATACTGTGTACCGTAAGAACAGTAACAGCTGCTATGTAGGACAGACAAGCAGAAGTGGGCATCCATGAACACCAACTAGCAGTCAAAAAGCATGATGACAAACTCCTTAATCTTGCAATACATGGATAAACAGCCATAGTTTCAGCTTGGAAATTGTGAGTATCCTAAACTAAGCTAAATCCAAAAATGCTATTGAAGTCCAGGAATTTGAAAATTCCATAGCATTTGGAATACACAAATCTACCTCCTTTTTTGAATGATGGAAAATTTCTCTGGTGTGCTGTACATAGAAAGAAAAATCCCCTTCTTGTGAAACTTTTAAACTCTGCACAAAAAGACTTAGGTGCCATTTTATAGCTATTCTAGGTGGTCAGGATTCTTCCAGAGGGATTTGTGAAGAAATGTACTGCATCTGGCAGGCAAACAAAAGAAAGATTATCTTCAACCTTTGGAGGAGAAATATAGTATGGAATAGGGGCACCTTATCTTACCAAACTTAACCAGGCAGCGATCTATTCATGACAAAGGAAACTTTTATTTTCTCTCCATCTCATATTACATTCCTAATATCTAAAGGATTTTATATTTAATATATATGTGTGTATGTGTGTGTGTGTGTTTGTAGATTTTCATGGGTACAGGTATGTAGGTCTAGGTGTGTTCGGGTCTTTTCCCATGTAAGATTAAGAGTATCTTGGCGACATTTTGGCGAGGTCCCACTGGCCATCCTCAGGCTGGTGCTTTCAGCTTCGTGCGAAGCCGAAGTTGATGCTATCACCTGTGGCTTTCATATGTTGGACAAGTGAGGAAGTGTGTTCCAGCTTTTTTTACTGCATTTTTGTGTTCATCTAGGTGGGTATTTATTCTTCCATTGGTCTGTCCAGTGCATGTGGCAGGGCATGATGCACAGGAGACTTCATATGTGCCTTGGTTTTCCAGGTCAATTTTATCTTTGGGGTTTCTTAGGAGGGCTGCTATTTTTCTGTCTGTTTTGAAGGCAGTCTTGATGTGATGCCTGTGTAGTAACTTACTGATTTTGTCTGTAGTACCTCTCATGTAGGGCAGGACAGCTGTTCCATAGGTCGGTTCATCTTCTAGGTCTCCATTATGTCTCAGTGTGTTTTTGTGGATCAAGCCAGTGATTTTACTTTTGTGGAAGCTGTTGTCCATCATTACTTTAGTCAGGGTGTGTGTGTGTGTGTGTATGTGTGTGTATTTGTTTTCTTAAGTTTTCGCGGGTACTTACATGTCTGGCATTCAGCTTTGTTCAGGTATTTTCCCACGTCATAGTAGTGGTGCTTTTAAAGTTGTAGCAACGTTTCAGCAGAATCTCATCTACCATCATCAGGCTTCTGTATAGTGTTCGTCTGTGAGTTAGACTTCAATGGCACCAAAAGCCTAGCCACTATAGAAAATCCCAGCCACAGAATCATCAGAGAAGCCATAGAGATTGAAAAAAGACCAGAAAGCATGAACAGAGGAGATGATTCCACCAGGCTGTCAATCATTTGGAAGCCTGCACTCACGAACAAAAAAATCTCCACACCACAAGCCAGGCAAACACCTGGGTACAAACAGATCCCCCCTGATACCTCCATCTCAAACACACCCCAACCAGGCACCCAGATGAAACCCAGCTTCCTAACTAATGATAGCCGTCCATTTACACGAAGCCAAGCTGCACTAAAGGCCTCCAATAAAGTAACACAAAGTTGCCAGCCAATCAAGATACAAAAAGAGCCAAAAAAACAGACAGAAGATATTAGAAGCAGAACACAGCAAACTCCAAGACCAATAAACACAGACCAAGACTCTCAACCAATCAGGAGGAAGAAAAAACCATTCTGACACAGCAATAGGCTGCCCCAAATTTAAATCTGAAACCACTGTAAAAGTCTAACTCACAGACGAACACTATATCAAAGATCTACACGTGGAGCAAGAAGATCTGCTTGTAAGTTTTGACGTGGTTTCACTATTCACTCAAGTCCCGATAAAAGAGACCCTCGAAATCATCAAAAATAAATGCCAACCAGCTAAACACCTCATGGAACTAACAGAACACTGCTTAACCAACACATATTTCATATACAAAGGACAAAGATACAAACAAATTGAAGGAGCCCCCATGGGATCACCACTGTCACCTGTCATTGCAAACCTGTTCATGGAAGAATTAGAAACCAGAGCCCTGGCTAATGCCATACTCAAACCCAAACTATGGTTAAGATATATCGATGACACATTCGTGATTTGGCTCCATGGACAAGAAAACCTAAACAACTTCCTAACACACCTAAACAGCGCACACCCCAAAATCAAGTTCACCATGGAAACAGAAACAAACAAACAACTACCATTCCTAGATGTACTAATCTACAAGAAAACAGATGGCACACTAGGACACACCATATACCAGAAGAAAACACACACCAACCGCTCCCTCAACGCCCAATCCCACCACCACCCAGCACAGATAAACTCCGTGGCTAAAATACTAATTACTAGAACCAAACGCCTGGCAGACAAGACACACATTAAGACTGAACTATGCACCCTGACTAAAATATTGACAGCCAACGGCTTCCACAAAAGCAAAATCACCAACTTGATCCACAAAAGCACACTGAGACATAATAGAGACCCAGAAGATGAACAGACCCATGGAACAGCTGTCCTGCCCTACATAAGAGGCACTACAGACAAAATTAGTAAGATTCTATACAGACACCACATCAAGACTGCCTTCAAAAGAGACAGAAAAATAGCAGCCATCCTCAGGAACCCCAAAGACAAAATTGACCTGGAAAACCAAGGCATATATGAAGTCCCTGTGCATCATGCCCGGCCACATACATACATTGGACAGACCAATAGAAGAATAAGCACCCGCCTGGATGAACACAAAAATGCAGTCAAAAAGCTGGAACACACTTCCTCACTTGTCCAACACATGGAAGCCACAGGTCATAACATCAACTTCAATGGCACCAAAACCCTAGCCACCATAGAAAATCCCAGCCACAGAATCATCAGAGAAGCCATAGAGATTGAAAAAAGACAAGAAAGCATGAACAGAAGAGATGATTCCACCAGGCTGTCAATCATTTGGAAGCCTGCACTCACAAACAAAAAAATCTCCACACCACAAGCCAGGCAAACACCTGGGCACAAACAGATCCCCCCTGATACCTCCATCTCAAACACACCCCAACCAGGCACCCAGATGAAACCCAGCTTCCTAACGAATGATAGCCGTCCATTTACCCGAAGCCAAGCTGCACTAAAGGCCTCCAATAAAGTAA
Source organism: Hydrophis major (assembly GCA_033807585.1). NCBI lineage: Eukaryota > Metazoa > Chordata > Lepidosauria > Squamata > Elapidae > Hydrophis > Hydrophis major. The sequence goes on along the minus strand of CM066333.1, from coordinate 47,590,424 downwards.
CACAATGTTGCCAGCCAATCAAGATACAAAAAGAGCCCCCCCCCAAAAAAAAACAGACAGAAGATATTAGTAGCAGAACACAGCAAACTCCAAGACCAATAAACACAGACCAAGACTCTCAACCAATCAGGAGGAAGAAAAAACCATTCTGACACAGCAATAGGCTGTCCCAAATTTAAATCTGAAACCACTGTAAAAGTCTGACTCACAGACAAACACCATACAGAAGCCTGATGATGGCAGATGAGATTCTGCTGAAACGTTGCTACAACTTTAAAAGCACCACGTGGGAAAATACCCGAACAAAGCTGAATGGCAGACATGTAAGTACCCGCGAAAACTTAAGAAAACATATATATATATATATATATATATATATATATATATATATATATATATATATATATATATATATAGGCACACTGCACTTTATTTATTTATCCAAGGCTCTTATTATGACTCTCTTCTCCAGCAGCTTCAAAGCCAAACCTCAAGTGTTGAATTATTGATAACAGTCCAGAAAAGCACCTGCAATAATATTTTGCTGTGCTCTCCCTCTATCTTATCACGTTAAAATGTCCTTGAGAAGAGGTCTTTTTGCAATTCTCTCCAATTCAAATAAAATACTTTCAAGCCTCTAGTTGGCAGTGTTGCAAAGTTTCTTAATGCTCTTCCTCCCCCCCCAGCCAGAAAAAAGGAGTAATATATACAGAGACAAAAAAAAAAAAAAAGCCAAAGGGAGCCTCTATCCTAAAGAAAGTTAAAAAATCAAAGGGAGCATAAAAATATATATAAGAGAAAATTCAATCTGGTTACCTACAAAGTCACACTAAAGTCCCCCCCAAAAAATATAGAGAAAAGAAAAAAAAAACCCAAACCTCAATTTGACACCACTTTAAAAAACGCCGCTCAGGGGACTTCCGGTTTGCGTGGCTTCGGGGCAGCAGGAATTCGCGACAGCTCGCGATTCCTGCTGTGCTAGCCGTCGAGGTACCCCCGATCCAGATGGGTCAGGGGGATATGGCTGCCCTGTAGGGACAGCTGAAGATAGAGGGGAGTCGGAAAGGGAGGTGGGGGCATCGCAGACCCCCCCTTTCTCCGGGAAAACCCCTTTTTCCCAAGGCGGTGGAGCGGCGGTCAGCAATGGCCGCCACGAAGAAGCCAGCAACCAGGTAAGAACTGTGCTGGAGGAAGTGTGAAGAGTGAAAGTTCTGTCTGAGCCGGGTCAAGTAACACCTTTTAAATTGCCTGGAATTGAGCTGTTTGTTGCTGGAGGATACATTGTATCCCTAAGAAGAGCGAAAAGCGGCGGAGAAGCTGTTAAAGGGAATTTTTTTTTTTTTTTTTTTTTACTCTCCCACCCCATGGAAAAAGCAGAAATATTTGGATATATTAGACATTGAAAGTGGATTGTTTTGAAAGCTAAGATAAGAGACAAAGGGATTTTTGGACATTGAAAAATGTGAGAAATTGGAAAATTTCTGCTGGAGGTATGGATTTTTGATTATTAAAATTCTCATTGCAAGTGGGAAGGGAGAAAAAAAAAATTGGAGCAGAAGCTGAAAAAGGAGGAGATTGATTAGAACGTCTTTGTGGATCCCAAAAGAAGATATATGGTAATTGGACCTCTTTGATTAAAAATTAATTCAGAAAGAGAAAGAGAAGAAGGAAGAAAAGTATTAACTTTTGGAACTTTTTTTCTTTTTTTAATTGCTTTTGATTGTCTTTGATTAAAAATTCTTGTGGTTGTTTTGGAAAAAGTTTCCCTTTTCATAATGGCATCGTCTGTGGATGAACTAGAGATTGAATATCAAAAATATAAAAAAGAAGATACTTTGGGCGCTTTGTTTCAATTCTTAGAAATGGCGTTATGTTCCTTTGAAAAGTTGATTATGCAGCAGAAGGACTGGGACAAGGAAGAAGAGGAAGAAGAAGCCATCTTTGATGAACAATGGGTCCCTTCTGGAGAGGAGGACAAAAAGGATAAGAAAAAGGGGATTTTAAGAATTATAAAAACAACCAAAAGAGAGAAAAATGAGCAAAAAGATGGAGGCAAGGTTAGAAAGCAAAGGAAAAGGAGCAAGAAAAGCGAAGAGAAAAAACAAAGGGGTAGAAAGGGCAAGGAGAAGAATAAGCAAGAGAGAAAGGGGGGGAGGAGAAGCCTTAATGTGGGGAAGCAAGACCTAAGGAAAAAAAGTTTATTTAGAGATAATGGGTGAATTTAATTTAGATTAAAAGAGGGATTCTGGAGGGTATATAAGAGTGTGTTTTTATATGTATATTTAGAATATAAAATTTATTATGTAATTTTAGAATTTTTTTTAAACAGAATCCCAAGAAAGATTGCTATATGTAGTATTTCTAAGTTAGGGTAATGAGTTATAGATGTTACTCCAATTGGTGTACAGGAGAAGTATAGTAAAAGAAAAAAAAGATGAATGGATAATTGGAAATAGAACAGACAAAGAATGTTATTGAAAATGGTAATAAGATATGGAAGGATATATATGCTTTTTTTTTTTGGATTTTGTGTATTGATAAAAGGCAATAAAATTTTAATTAATAAATAATTTGGATGGAAAAGAGAAGTAGGGACAAGATATGAAGTTAATATTATATGAAATATTGATATTATAATCTGGAAATGTTATGCTTTATTGGTCTATTATTATTATTTTTTCTTAGAAAAGAATTTATAAGCTGCTATGCCTTGATTTTTTGTGCATTGTTTTTATAAAACTGATAAAAATGGTTTATATATATATATATAAAAAAGAAAATGATAATAAGATTTGGAAGGAGATATGGGTTGAATATGATGTTTGAATTTGTGTCTGTGTAAAGAGTTTTAACCCGGGAACAGACAACCTTCAGAAAAGATCTTTTAGTTTTGTTTATGTTTTGTGTTTGTATGTTTGTGTATTGTGCTTATGGTAAAACTAACAAAATTTGTTTTTTATAAAAAAAAAAAAGGAAAGAATCAATAAAACCTTGGAGGAATGCTAGACGAGAATAATTTATACAAGCCAGAAAGAAAAGAATATGATGACTATAAAATGGATAAATATGGAAGAGAAATGAAATTGAATAGGAGTAAAGAGAAAAAATGAGAAACTTGCTGAAAGATGTTTGTGTGTCCATATGGAGATGGGATAAATTGGAATTATGCTGTATAAAAATAATGTTTTGTTTGACTTGTAAGGATTTACAATGTTAAGAGGTTTTATGTGTTTATGTATTTAATGGTTAATGATGTGTTGTTTTATCTTTAAAATTAATAAAAATTTGTTTCAAAAAAAAAAAAAAAAAACCGCCGCTCAGACAGTTTCAGTCAAAAAAAAAGTCTCACAGATTTCTTCTTTGATCAGGATGTCCTTTCCAACCTCAGCGAATTTACAACACAAAAGAGTTTTTCTCACCCAGCCGACACACTTTCACTCCAGCCCCTTTCTTTCCGGAGCTGTCCTGACTTCAGCAGCTATAGAGGCTGCCTCTCCGCCGCCAGCAAAAGGGCTTCTTCCGGATCAAACCAGAGATTTTGCGATATCTCTGGGATCCTGGGACAGTACCCTTCTCAATCCCCGTCTCTACGGGACGGTTTAGGTCCGTTGGGACCGACCAGGGGCGAAAATATCGGCTGCGATCTCAGAGCCCCGAGATCGCAGCTGTATCGCCAAAACGAAGCTCCGCCTTCTCTAGAATTAGAGGAGGTTTTGGCCTGCCTAATTGGGAATTGTACTATCAAGCTGCAAGTTTGATGTGGGTCAAAGAATGGATAACATTAAGGAAACATAGGTTGTTGACATTAGAAGGGCACGACTTGCTGTTGGGCTGGCATGCTTTTTTATGGTATAAGGGAACTAAAACACAGGGTTATTTTAGAAGACATTATGTACGGGAGTCTTTGTGGTTAAATTGGGAGAAGAAAAAAAGACAATGTTATTTGAAAATTCCAGTTTGGTTATCGACCATTGAAGCATTTTCCTATCCTATAATCTACAAGAAGGAACAAACAGTTAGATATGGGGAACTTTTGGATAAAAAGGGTGAACTTAAATCGATCCAAAACTTAGAGGAACAAGGTATAAGGATGAATTGGTTTTCATATGCACAAATACATTCAAGGTATGATGAAGATTCCAAAACGGAGGGATTTTATGATAAGCAGACTGATTTAGATAAGATCTTGATGGGTACTGATGAGAAGGTGATTAAAAAATTATATGGTTATTTACTGGGAATGAAATTAGAGGAAGAACAAGTCAAAGAAACTATGATTGTTTGGGGGAAGAATTTTGGATATGGGATTGATTTAGAGAAATGGCAGAAATTGTGGTCTCAAAATTATAAAATGACAATGTCAACAGCATATAAAGAAAACTTGTACAAGATGTTTTACAGGTGGCACTTTCCTCCGACAAGAATAGCAAGAATGTTTAAGAACAAATCTGAAAAATGCTGGAAATGTCATCAGATACCCGGCTCGTATTACCATATGTGGTGGACTTGTGAGGATGCTAGAAAATATTGGACTATAATTCGCATGTGGCTAGAAAAAATGACAAAGAAACATATAGACTTGAAACCAGAGATCTTCTTATTGGGAATTTTACCTGATACATATAGTAAAGATTTGAAATATCTGATTGTAAATGTAGTAACAGCGGCCAGGATTGTATTTGCTAAAAATTGGAAGAATGAGAAAATACCATTACAGGAAGAAATTATTAAGAAAATATTGGAATGTGCTGAGATGAGCAGATTGACATTTGAAATTAGAGAGCAAGAGGATAAACAATTTTATGAAATTTGGGATCTTTTTTATAAATGGCTAGATGATAAAACACGATAATAGAATATTTTAGATTGTAAGAAATATCTTTATCCTGCTATTTTGCTATTATTTTGTTACTTGATATTATATTTATAAAGGGTTTTTTTAGGATTGATTTGGTATGATTATATGATTTGTTGAATAATCTGCTTAAAGTATTGTTAGCTCATAAAGCATGAATGATTAAAAGTATAGTCAAAAAAAATTTTTTATTTTTTTTTAGTGATTATAGGATATATAAGTTTGGATTGATAATATGAGTTGTTATGTAACATAATTGTAACTGGGACTACAGAATGAATGCACAAAAATGATGAACCAACTGACACACTGGATGTACATACGAGAGTTGAATGTTTTAATGTTTTGTTTGTCTTGTTTGTTTGTAGAAAATTAATAAAATTTTCTTTAAAAAAAAAAAAGAAAGCACCTATTATCTGATTTGTTATGCATCATTGCTAATTGTGATTGCTAAATTTTTAAATGGACCATTTTCATTTATTGAAATATTTTTCAACTTACTGGATGACTCAATTAAAAGCTGGAATGCTATTTAATGTGGAACACATAAAAACAATTGGTCTATCTCCTGTAATTGACAAGGTCACTGTAATAATTTAATTTAACATTGCAAAATAACATTTGGAAATCCCCGAGTAATTTCTTCTGGGACTTAGAAGACAAGGATTAATTTAGTATGAATTTGTCATGAGAACACATTGCTACTACTTCTTCTAGCTACAGATTTAAACTCTTTTACAGCCAGCCAGACTAAGATCACAGCTGTTAAAGTTTTGATTTGTTTCATGTTTTGGTTGAAGTCTTTATTCTTTTAATGAAGTTTGAACTATATCATTTGCTGGGAAACTATTTCATAGCTCATTCCTAGACAGATAAGTGAAAGTTGTATTGAATTCAGTAAGGTTAACTCCCAAGTGTATGTGTTTAAATCTGCAAACTTATCTTAAAAGCAGAGGTTAGAATAACTAAGAAATAAAGCTGCTCAAATTCAGGATTGAAAGTTCTTGTATTACCATGGAGAGATGAGACAGCTAAAAGAACTTGGTACACTTAGTACTTTTTCCTGCCATGAATCACTATACCAGCTGTGGATTAATGTCTGCACTTTTTCATCCTGGTGTATGTTAGGTTTCATCTTCCATACTTACCTCTAGAAGACTAAGTCTAGGGATAGACATGCCTTTTCGTCAAGCCTTTTCCAGTTTATTAAAATAAGATGACAGAAAAGGTCATTCCAAGGCATCTCTCCTTTCTTATACACCAAATTTCTGCCACTATTTCATATTAGTACTGTCTAAAAATACATAAAATCATATTTATAATGAAACTTTGGGATATAAGAGATGAAAAGAACAAATCCAGATTGAAATAAATCCATACTGTTTGTATCTAATACTGTTTACTCAAAAATTAAGATTATGAAATCTTTATTGGGAATATACTATTCACAAGTTTCTGCTGTTATTTTTGGAAGACAGGAGGGAAGGAAGGAGGGAGGGAGGGAGGGAGGAAAGGAAGGAAGGAAGGAAGCAAAGAAGGAAATTGCACTTACCATATAGCCATAACCATCCATACATGTGTCATCAATACCTCAGGATAACTATTCAGTGCAAATCCCTTTGAGATTTTAATTAAAATAATATAATATCATGTAACTAAAAGTAAAGTTCTTCTTCTTCTATGCTTCCCTTTCATAGAAAAAGAAAAAGAGGGTGGTGGCAAAACATCTACTGATAAAGTTGTTATGTTTGGAGCTTGGGCGAGAAATAATGGAGACAAGCCTCGGGAACGGTGAACTTCAGTTCTTTATTTACATAGTGACATCTAAACTCAATGGCAGTTATAACTGTTCTGTCCCTTAATTAGCATTCTTGAGATCCCCGCACTTTGGCCAAAGCGCGGGGCACTCTGATTGGTCAGGCGAGCCGCGCTGATTGGCTTGTTAAGAATCTCCCGCGATTGGTCAATTCGAATCGCGGGAGATTCAAAGCGGTGCCATTGGCCGCGGCCACCGCGGCTAAAAGAATAAAAGCCGCGAACCTTTTGCAAAGCGCCAGTTCGGTTCCTACTTTAATAAAAGAGCATGATTTGAAGTCACCGACTCCTGGCATCATTTTCGAGGACACGACACTGGCGACGAAGGTGGGATCCAGGCCCTGAACCGAACCACGTGTCCGACGGAAGCCAGACGAACCACCACGATGGCAAAAATCGCACCCCCCACACCATTCAACCCCGCCACCGAGGACTGGGAATCGTACTCCGATTCCGCATGTTCCTCGAGTGCAGCGATCTGAAGGATGCCACCGGCCCCATGAAGCGCGCCGTCTTCCTGACCCACTGCGGGACCGAAGTATTCAAGATGGCCAAGGCGCTTGCCAAACCCGCCGATGTGACCGCGATGGACTGGGACGTCCTCGAGCCAATACTTCAGCGGCACTACGCTCCAGAGGTACCCATCCTGATCCGACGCAATGAGTTCTACCCTCGGGACCAACGGTCCGGTGAGAATTTCAACGACTTCGCTGCCGAACTACGACGCCAAGGGGGGCTCTGCGAATTCGACAACCTGAACGACGCCCTGCGAGACAGAATCGTGCTCGGCTTGTGGGACCCCGTCCTCCAGAGCCGGCTGATGGCCAATGGCAACATCAGCCTAGCAGACACCCTCACCGCAGCTGCAGCTGCCGAAGCAACCCGAACATCCGCCGACCGCATGCGCAGACCGAACGCTGGGGACCGCAGCGGGAACAACAACCCTGCAAGGTCGGCCGAGGCCCAACCCAAGACGACCACCCACCAGGCCGATTTCCACTCGGCATTGGGCACTTCCGATGACGAGGAGGACATTCATCGCCTCCAGACAGGCTGCGACCCACGGAACCGGCGGGGTCGTAAGTCGAGGACCAACTGTGCCGGGTGCGGAGGCGACCACCCCAGGTCCGAATGCCGGTTTTTCGAGTCGATCTGCCGGCATTGTGACAAGAAGGGACACATCGCCCGTGTCTGCCACCTTAAAAAGAACTGCAGCCCGGCCCGATGGGACCAGAGCAACCGGAGGAGAGAGAGCACACCACCCCAGACCAGAGATCACCCCTCGGACAACAGATGGGACCGGAACGGACGATCCCTACGAGGCGGCGATAACCGGCGAAGAGAGGAGACCCATCAGACAGTCACCATCGGCCACGCCATAACCAATGACACCCGGAAGGTCCACGTGGAGGTAGGCATCGAGGGCCAGCCATGCAAAATGGAGGTGGACTCCGGGTCCTACCTCTCCATGATAGCATGGCATGAAATAAAGCGCTTGGTGCCTACCATCCAAAGGAGGAACCTAGACAGCCAGAGACTCATCGTAAAGGACTACCAGGGAAACCGCATCCCGGAAGTCGGAACCAAACACTTCAACATCACATATAAAGGGCACACCGAAAGGCTTCCCCTGACAATCGTCGACCGCAACCGCCCAAGCCTACTGGGACTGCAATGGTTCATCCCGCTCGGCATCGCAATCACGGGAGTCGACCACGTCACCGACGACAGCTGGGAGCAACAACTGGCCCGGGAATTCCAAGAGGTCTTCGACGGAAACCTAGGCAAGTACCGAGGGCCCCTTATGTCATTCAGCCTAGACCCAAACGTCCCCCCAAAATGCCTGAAACCAAGGCGGGTGCCATTCGTACTTAAACCCAAGATAGACGAGCAAATTGACAAGCTCGTCAAGCAAGGGGTCCTACAACCAATAGACCTCACCCGGTGGGAGACCCCCATAGTCACCCTGATCAAGCCCGATGGGTCAGTGAGGATCTGTGGGGACTATAAGGCCACCCTAAATGGCGCGCTGCAACAAAGCGCCTACCTCATCCCAGTAGTGCAATACCTACTGCACTCATTGGGAGGGGGCAAGGTTTTTGCCAAGCTCGACCTCGCCCAGGCATACTAACAGTTGCCAGTCGACGAGCAAACGGCAGAAGCGCAAACCATAGTCACCCACCGGGAGCATTTAAATGCAACCGACTCCAATTCGGAGTCAGCGTGGCATCGGGAATATTCCAAAGCCTAATGGAAAGACTATTGCAAGGCATCAAGGGGGTGGTACCTTACTTCGACGACGTCCTAGTGTCGGCAACCAACCAAGCCGAACTAGAGGGTCGCCTAAGGGAGGTCCTAACCAAATTCAAAGAGACCGGGCTCAAAGTCAAGAGGGAAAAATGCCAATTATACACGGAACGGATAGAATTCCTAGGATACCTCCTAGACCGTCACGGCATTCACCCCACAAACCAAAAAATCAAGGCCATCAAAGAAGCACCCACACCCAAGTCGAAGACGGAACTACAGGCATTCCTGGGGCTACTTGACTTTTACAATGCTTTCCTGCCCCAAAAGGTGACGGTGGCGGAGCCCTTGCATAGGCTTCTGGACAAGGCGGCGACTTGGACTTGGGGGAAACGCGAGCAAGCCGCCTTCCAAAGAACAAAGGACCTCCTCACTTCGGACGCCGTCCTTATACAGTATAACGAGACCCTACCTCTGGCCGTCACATGCGACGCATCACCCTTCGGCGTCTGTCCTCAGCCATACCCTCCCCAACAGAAAAGAAGCGCCCATCACGTTCTTTTCAAGGACCCTCACCAAACCGGAGAGGAACTATAGCCAGCTGGACAAAGAGGCTCTGGCTATCGTTGCCGCCGTAAAAAGATTCCACGAGTACCTCTACGGCCGGACATTCACCATCATAACCGACCACAAGCCGCTGCTGGGAATCCTTGCAGGAAACTGGGCCACCCCGAACATTCTGTCTCCCCGAATGACAAGGTGGTCCGAGTTCCTGGCAGCCTACAACTACGGACTCATACACAGACCGGGTAAGACGATCTCCCATGCAGACGCCTTAAGCCGCTCGCCGCTACCGGAACCTGACACCGACCCAGCACCCACGACGACCACCCTCAGCTTAGAGACTCTACCCAACCTGCCCATAACCGCGTCAGACATTGCCCGAGAGACTAATAAAGACAAATGTCTGGCGCGGGTGTTGCATTGGGTAGAGAAAGGGTGGCCGGAAAGAGACAACGATGAGTCCATCAAAACATTCCGAAACCGGCAAACGGAACTCTCGTTATTAAAAGGATGCATACTACGGGGGGATAGGGTGGTCATTCCAGAAAAACTACAAGGGAAGGTTCTGGAACTATTACACGAGGGGCACCCTGGCATCGTGAGAACTAAAGCCCTGGCCAGAAGTTACGCTTGGTGGCCAGGGATGGACAAACAAATTGAGACCTGGGTAGCAAGGTGCCAACGATGCCAGGAAACTAGGCCAAGCCCACCCACAGCACCCGTCCTAGAGTGGGAAACCCCAAGGGGACCTTGGTCTAGGATCCATATAGACTTCGCCGGGCCCACAAAAGGACACACCTTCCTAATAACAGTAGACGCTTACTCCAACTGGCTGGAGGTAAGCAACATGAAAAACAACAACCATGGAGGCCGTGATCAAGGAACTCTGAAAACTCTTTGCAACGCACGGCCTCCCAGACGTCGTCGTTTCTGACAACGGGCCCCAATTCACCTCGCTGGAATTCGAAAAATTCCTCGCGGAAAGGGGCATCCGCCACGCGCTGACAGCACCGGTGCACCCGGCGGCGAACAGTAGGGCGGAACGGATGGTGCAATTCACTAAGAAAACCATCCGGAAAATAGACCACGGGGAGATCCAGGAGAAAATAAATAAACTACTCTTCACCCAACACATAACCCCAAGTACCACAACGAATAAGAGCCCAGCCGAACTATTAATGGGGAGGAAATTAAGGTCCCCACTCGACAGGTTACACCCCACGTATAACCCAGAGAAGCCCCCAGACTCAAACAGCAAACACCGAACTTTCGCACCAGGCGACCCCGTATACGCAAGAAACCTACGGGAGACCCACTATGGGTACCGGCCGTCATCACACAAATAACAGGCCCACACTCGTACCGGCTACAAACAGCAGACGGACGAGCCTGGAAACGCCACATCGACCAATTAAGGTCGAGGACTACCAACCAAGAGACCACCGATGCACAAACAGGCGAAACCAACCCCCACAACACAAACCAAGGGGGGAGGGAATACCCAGGGGACCAAAACCAAAGAAGAATAAACCAGCCATACTTACCGGAAAGCAGCCAGCACGACCCCTCGCCAGGAAGAGACAGCCAGGCCAGCTCGACCGACCCGGGGAGACCGAGCGGGAGCGGCGAAACCCGCAGCTCAACCAACCCGGGAGGCCCAGGAGGGAGCTACGGAGAGCGGCCCGACCCGACTGACCAGCCGGTTCCCACAACGGCATCAGGAGCAACAGAGATTCCGACCGAACCGGCCGGGATCCAACCTACGACTGAGCTGCGCAGGTCCAGTAGGCTCAGACGGAGCCCCGCCTTCCTACGTGACTACGCGACGTAAGGACTAAACCAAGAGGGGAGGGGTGTTCTGTCCCTTAATTAGCATTCTTGAGATCCCCGCGCTTTGATTGGCCAAAGCGCGGGGCACTCTGATTGGTCAGGCGAGCCGCGCCGATTGGCTCGCTAAGAATCTCCCGCGATTGGTCAATTCGAATCGCGGGAGATTCAAAGTGGTGCCATTGGCCGCGGCCGCCGCGGCTAAAAGAATAAAAGCCGCAAACCTTTTGCAAAGTGCCAGTTCGGTTCCTACTTTAATAAAAGAGCATGATTTGAAGTCACCGACTCCTGGCATCATTTTCGAGGACACGACAATAACCCTCCTTATATAGGCAACCCCAATAACTATTAACCAATAACAATCGAGGAGCGCTAGCTCCCTTAACCAATAGAAACTCTCTGTTAATGGCCAATCGGATTCCCCGGAATGGGCCAATCCGATCCTGCCGTTAACAGCCAATCAGAAGTGCAGGGCCAGAACCCTGCACTTTACTCCAAGCTCAAGTTCTCTTTATTGAACCTTATGCATTCACAACAAAAGTGTGAATATATTTGGTTTTTTTATCTCTTTCCATTTATTTTTCTGACTACTGACTTAAATATTTGTACCTTACATTGAAAAATATATACTGAAGATTATTGCATGTATCTGTCATGATCATTTAATCTGTTATTTTTTTATCAGTCTCATGTATCTTTTATAGAAAACTTTTTCCAAATATCTAAATTTACCTTGCTGTGAGATATGTACCAATCAATTAGAATCAATCTAGAAGGGACATTGGAGATCTTCTAGTCCAGCCCCCTGATCAAACAGGAGATCCTATACCATTTCAGACAAGTGACTGTCCAGTCTCTTCTTAAGAGCCTCCAGAGATGAAGCACCCACAACTTCTGATAGCAAACAGTTCCACTGATTAATTGTCCTCACTGTTAGAAGTTTCTCCCTAGTTCCCAGTTGGCTCTCTTCTTGATTAGTTTCCATCCATTGTTCCTTGTACTGCCTACATTTGGTAAATAAGTTGCAACGATCTCAAATACTGGAATACTGCTATCATGTCCCCCTTAGTCCTTCTTTTCTCTAGACTAACGAATCCCAAATCCTGCAACCATTTTTCATATGTTTTAGTATCCAGGCCTTTATTCATCTTACTTGCTGTTCTTTGTACTTTTTACCCAAAGTCTCAACAGTCTTTTTTTTGCAATGTGGTGACCAAAACTGGATGCAGTATTCCAGGTGTGGACTTACTAAGGCTTTATAAAATGGTACTAATAGATATGTGATTTTGATTCTATGCTTCTGTTTATTCAACCAAGGATTGCATTAGCTTTTTTTGGTGGCGGCTGCACACTGCTGGCTCATATTTAAGTGATCATCCGCTAGGACTCCAAGGTCCTTCTCACAGTTACTGTTTTTGAGACAGGTTTCGCCTAACCTGAACTTGTACCATTGGCTTTTCCTGCCTAAGTTGCTTTTCTCCACATTAAATTTTATGTTGTTGGGGCCCATTGTTCAAGTTTGTCAAGATCTTTTTGGATCCTGAACTTGTCTTCAGGGGTTTTGGCTATTCTTGCCAGCTTAGTGTCATCTGCAAATTTGATTTTATTCCCTCATGGAAGTCATTTATGGAGATATTGAAGAGTACTGAGCCTAAGATGGAACCCTGTAAGCACCTCACTGCTTACTATCCTCCAGGTAGATATAGTATCATTCAGGATGACTCATTGAGTATGGTTTGTCAGCTAGTTACAAATCCATCTGATGGTGATGCTGACTATCCCACATTTTTCTAACTTGCTAAATTTGGTTGAATTTCTGTTATGGATGCATACTGACAATTTTGTGATTGCATCATACTCTGCAAATGTTGGCTATTTCAAAAATGGGGAAATGTCCTGCTGTATATAGAAATGATATGAATAATAGGCACAATGTTGTTGAAGATGGCAAATCATATAAGCAAATAATATATATAGAATATATAAGAATTAAATGTTTCAAAAAGTCATTAGATTTCCCAAAAAAATAAAGCAAACTACAAAATTTTATATATTATACCATTGATATATTTATATAAACTAGCACCTTCTCTTCAATATGTCTTCTCTTTCTCTGAGGCCAGTGTTACTATAGGGCTCAGGAAAGTTGGAAGCAGGAATCCAGAACAAATTGCATTCAGATCAATTAAATATGAAACAGATATTGCACTATTGATTCTAAATGTAAGGTTTTTTACAAGAAATCAAAGACACGTTCAACTTGCCTGAACAATTACTATAAGAGCTGTTCTTTTCTCCTTTTGAAAAATCTTTTGCTATTAAGTGACATTTCCATCACATTGTTAGTCTAAAACAGGGGTCTCCAACCTTGGCCCCTGGAAGCCTGGTGGACTTCAACTCCCAGAATTCCACAGCCAGCTGTGGAAATCTGGGAGTTGAAGTCCGCCAGGCTTCCAGGAGCCAAGGTTGGAGACCCCTGGTCTAAAATATTTCCTTTATCAATAAGTAAGAAATCCAATTGCATTATTAACAAGGTAAATGTGTTATGCCAGAATACAGGTGCAAAACTTGAAAATATATGAAATTGTATAAAACAATGCAAGAATCGCACATTCACAAGAAGGTGATCTGAACAGGCCACAGAGTGCATGAATCTTACTGTAATATGACCAGATATAACAAAGTAAATTTTGCAAAACAAATATACATTAGTATAAATTCATTTATTTAGGGAAAAATTAAAAAAATATTTGCCAACTGGCTAGCTATAGATTGGGGTTACCAAGAAAATATGCAGTCTGTCAGCTGGTTCTTTCCTATTCCTCTATGGATTGATTAGCACAATTTATGGATATTTCTATGAAAGTAGCAATGGTACTTAGCAACAGTACTTAGACTTATATAGAGTTTAAAGCACTCTCAGGGCCAATTAAAATTTCAGTATATGCTCTCAACAATCTGGATCCTCATTTTACTGACCTCCTTAATAACAGTAGAAATTAAGAAGGAAATGGTCCTTTAGGAAACTATATGTGTTTTGTGATTATTAAGCATTCTTTAATACTTTGATGTAACACATTTACTTACCTGCCAGACAAATTAATATAGCTTATATGGTTTACCAACCACCATCTTCCTGGAACTTTTATTAATGCTAACCAGAAAAACAAATCTAAAAAAAAATCTGGTAAAAAAGCTTGTTATCTTTTTCCTATCGGCTTGTAGAGAAAAGTGAAATGACATAATGACATTCACACTTATTCATAAGCTATAGTTAGCAAGCCTTCTACCCATTCAAATGTAAATTATGTTTCGACCAAAAAACCCCAACCCTTTGTTATTCTCCATAAGAGTGGTTTTCAGGCCTTTCTTTTTATCTCTTTCAGTTTTTTTGTAGTAACAGCTTTCCCAAAAGATTCAGTGTATAGTACAATAGCATAAAGATTTTAATCCTTGCAGAAAGGTCAGAAATTCTCAAGCATTAGAAAGTTAAATATTATTGTACTTATTTTAAAAGCCTTTTAAAATATTTTCAATCCATTATTTACAGTCAGATGTAAAGGTAGGATGTAGAAATCACAAAAAATAAACCAGGACATATACTAATCTGGTAAAATCATAATGCAGTGTCATAGTGTGAACATTAAAAGCTTTAAAAATACAAAGCAAATTTCAATGAACAGAGATGATACCAAGTGTGTAAATTAATATTCCAGTCTAAACCTAAAGAAAGAAAGAAATATGAGAGTTTTGTCATCAACAGAGAAAACAGTGACGAAATTCTTCCAAGATGCTTTGTAGAACTACCACTGAATTTATTTTTATGCCAGGAAAGTTCCAGGATCATTTTTCTTCTGGTGAGTAGAAGGCTTCTGGTCGGGGAAAACGGTCTACGCAGAATAGGGCTATTCTTACTAACATACTATGATTGAATCTGGAGCACATCCTGAAAAAAATTCAAATAGTTCCCAAAATAAAATGTTGAAAAGCATTCCTCTAATATACCTGCTTACATAATGCATACATAATGGACTCAAATAATTACAGAAAGTATATTATTTTGTGGGGGACATCTTAAATCACGTTTACAGAGTTTTAATTTAATTTCATTATAAGTATCCAAAACAATAACTTAAGTACCTTAAATTAATACCTTTTTAAACCCAAAGTTAAAAAATAACTTTTATTATGTCTTGGGTAATATTGGGTAAAATTGCTAAGGATTGAAATTAATATAAATTTGATGTGTAAGCTATTCAGGCGCTAGAATATACTATAGTAGTACACTAACTAAAATAACATATGCTTAGATTACATCATATACTGAAATATATGGAATATTTTGATATACCATCGATGCTTAAATTACTTGCTTTCAAGTAATCGTATCTCAAAGCAGAATAGTGTCACTTATTCTCCGTAAATAGGATAAGATGAAATAAAACACTGGCTCAGAAAAGATCCTTATAATTGAATTATAATTTGTGCCTAGTGGATGGAAACTGTTAAGCCATTTTTGTAACAAATAAAGATATTTTAAAGTGGGATACAGTTTTTTTAACATTATTGATGGTCTCTAGAAAATTGAAAAAAGCTGCTTTGAAGATCTGTTATATTCTTTCATTTTGTTTATAGATATGCAGAATGCATTCCTTATGTTGTATTTCAGCATCCCTTATGAAAACTCTCTTAACCCAAGGAGCAAAACTTGCAAATCCAGTTTTTCATATTGTTTCACAGATTGTTGCTTAGCCTGGAGAGGATTATTGAGGAGCGAGTAAGGGTAAGAACCAGTCTAGACCCAAGGTGTGATAAAATGTTAATCAAAGTAATATTTATTGCAAATCACAAAGGCATACAATAAAGAATTGTTGCAGTTAGTATGTACATGTAATGTCAAGTTTCTTTTCTGAGTGAAAGCACATGAGAGTATCTAGGTATAAACTTAACAGGGTTATCCTTTGTCTATTTATTAAGCTCTTCCTAAAAGTTCTTTAAAGATTCTTGAGTATCAGATCCATTTTTGCCTTCCTCTTTCCAACAGTTGTTTATCTAATTGCAGAGTGTGGAATGTTAATTCCTTCCTTAGCTAGCATTACTTTCACTTTCAAGAAACAAATGCCTTGGACAGGAAGGAAGGAAGGAAGGAAGGAAGGAAGGAAGGAAGGAAGGAAGGAAGGAAGGAAGGAAGGAAGGAAAGGAGGGCATTCACATTTTCTTTCTAACTTCATGAAAGTTGCCTGGATGACTTTATATAATTAAATATAATTATGTATAGATGACAAACATGTTATTGCCAAAATGTATACACTTTGCTGAAATATGAGATGGAACAGAAATAAGTGAAAGAATGTATGAAAAATGGACTAAACCTTTTGGTTACAATCTACAAGTGGGTCCATGGGAAAATATAAAAAAATATTGATATTTCTATTATGTTGCTTAAAATGTTTTTTCTAAAATGATATAGTATTCATATTTATTACCAGAGTAATTGTCTAGAATATATAAAGTTATTAATTTTTTGTTAGAAATGTCATCAACAAATAGGAGACATTTTATCATATATGATGGATATGTAAAGAAGTTTTTTAAAAAGTTGTATATAAAAAAAATGCACAATGCAGAAGATTTTAAAGATTAATGTATAATTGAAACCAGAAACTTTATTTTGGAATTAATAGACAGCTAGAAAAAAAAGCTATGGAACTTTGTTTTTACATAGGACAACCAAGCAACATTATTATATGCTCAAAAGAGAAAAAGTTCAACTTTACCCATTATAGGACAAGATGGAACTTGCAGAGATGGATAAATTGACTTCCTTGCTTAGACAAAAGACAATATCTACTTTTATGGTTTTTTCATAGAATAGGAAAAAAATACTTATGACTTGTGGTTTTGATGATTAGAAAAAAAAACAGGATATAACTTTGTAGTTTTGTTTGCTGCAAAGGAAACCAGAAACTTCATTTTTCTATTTTTATCCTTTTTTCTGCCCTTTTGCCTTTTGTCTTTTCTTTCTCTCCTCTTATTTTGTATTATTTTCTTTTTACCCTCTCCTTCCCTCCCTCCCTTTATAGACAGAGAGATAGAGATAAAGATAGGTAGAGAGAGAGAGAGAGAGAGAGAGAGATACTGTTACATTGTTCACACATTTTGTGTAAACAAAAGTTAGATTTGAATCATTCACATTTGGAATTGTGTGATTTCTGGTAGATTGCCAAGAGCTCTTCAGTTCCTACTAATAAAACATATATTAAAAGAAATAAGTTCTGAAAGAAAGCAGAAATTAACCTTTCACTTAAAGAGACCATGAGTTTAGGTCAGGAGTGTCAAACTCACTTCCTCACTGCGGTGTTACATGATGTATCCCTTCGTTAAACCAGACATGGGCATGGCCAGTGCATGACGCCTCTGGCCAGCCCTGTTTTAGGTCAAGAACTAAAAACATTTTATGTCATGGCCCTTTAAATCACTGTTGACTTCTGGCAGATAAGTCAATGCAGTTTTCTTTGCAATAATTTCAGAAACCATTTCCAGCACAATTTCTATCTGCTTTCTAGACAGAGTAATTTGCCTAAACTTATTCAACTAGTTTTCTGCCAAGAAAAGATGATAAGTCAGGTTTTTCCATAACCTAGTGTAGTATTATAGCAAACTTCCTCTTTGCTTGGCATGAATACATCTTGAAGTATTGGTCTTAGAAATAAACATCTTGCATGCCAATATATTGCACTTGGTTATTTTAAATACAACAAGGGAGGGAGGATCTTTGCTTGAGTGACATTTGAGTCCCTGATAATTCACATTTCAAGCATCATGGAGAAAGTGATGTAGACAATGTTTGTGAATCTGAGTTTTTGCCATATTGGGCAAGCTGAAACAATTACCTGCTTCGTGGAAGGCAGAGGTGTCTGTTCATTGAGGAACGTGTTGTAAGGAACATAGTTCCTTACAATGGAGACTACTGTTAGATTTATAATTATACAAATAACATTGAATGGAATTATAAGATAACCCTGGTAATATCTTAGGTAAATCTTGATCTGAGTTCAGAATGTGGATTTTTATCCTGCAAAGGTATAAGAAAACCTGTATTTACAAATGTTGTTGCATCAAACACTACTGGTTGCTAAAATTAATAATATTTCATTCTGCCTATTAGCATGAATGCTACATCCAGATGAATGTCATGAATAAACATTAACTCTAGAAGCTCTTTTCTTCACCTTTATTGCAAATAGTTCATTCAGACATATGGCTTATAGCTTTAGTAAAATACTTAAGGCATGGTGTGCAAAATGTATTCCAAAATAAATGTCTCCTTTGGCAACTTACACAGCACTATATCACATTTACTGAAATCTTTATGGAAACTGCTACCCACATTTTAATGAAGATTTACCATTTTACTTCAGCAATGCCAAATAAAGCATTTGTTCTTTTCTTTTTATATTTCATAAGAGTTAATACTATAAATTCTGTTTCTGTTTGTTTTCCAGTAGTATAGTAGAAGGAACATGTAACAAATGAAAATTAAAATAGATGTTTGAAAAATGGCAGTATTCTGAAGTACAGTTGAAGGGAAAACATCATACTTGATCAAATAATACCTGCCAAAATCTAGATGGCAGGGTGGTATAATAAAAGATCTGTTTGTTATGTCCATTCCTTTTTTTCTTTTTAGTTGTTTGATCGCAGTCTGGTTGGATAGTCAGGGTTCAATTCTTCTGAGCTCAAACAAGGTCAAATAATGTTGCCAGATGCTGAAACTGTCTAGTTCAGGGGGTCTCCAACTTTGGCAACTTTAAGCCTGGAGGACTTCAACTCCCAGAATTCACCAGCCAGATGGCTGGGGAATTCTGGGAGTTTAGTCCTCCAGACTTAAAATTGCCAAAGTTGGAAACCCCTGGTCTAGTTGACATCAGTTAAGAACATTTTCATATACAATATGCAAATAAAACTTTACAGGATTGAATATTGTTTGGCATCTGAAAAAATCAGTTTATTTCAAATATAGAAACTATTAAGGGTTTATTTTCTAAAAGTTATAGGATATTTATATAAAGTCTAGTAATTAATAGTAACTGATAAAAGAATGAGAATATTTCTTAAGAGTAATGGGATACCAAGAAATAATTGCAGTAAATAACATATTGAGATTATTCTGGAGGCTGTTCCCTTTCCCATAACTACTTACAAAAAAGTAGTTAATAAATGTTTGTTTGCTTTTGTACAAAATTTAAAAACAGGCCATTTGAAAATCCTAAAGACTCAGAAAAAAGAAAATGTTGTGAAGTGAAATCCTTGATAGAACTTATGTTACTGTGAGACACTTATCTCTATAAGTTTCTGTAGTTTTTCAATAAGTCATCTTTTTACATAATGCTTCTGAGCAATGATGTCTCTTCAAAAGGAAGAACTCAGAGTCCTCCTATATCTGAAAATTCAGTTCTCAGGGAAACTGGAAGGATAGGCAAATCCTTCAAAGTTCATGCAGAGGGCAAGAATAAGTAAGCTATCTATCAGTTTTTATATTTGGCTTGGAAGAGATTGTACTGACTGCAAAAAGAGAACATCCTTTTGATGATCTTACCTCCTTTTTCTTACAGAACAGTTTAAAGAAAGTTAAAACAAGTAGCAGTAAGAGGAAATGAACTTTTCATAAAGTAATGTGGCAGTAATAAGATGCTGGAAGAAAATAATGTCTTGAACTTCTTTAAAGATAATCATAGATATTTATTTTAATGATGTATAGAATTATATTTTGTTTCATTGACCACACAAGTGGCTTGGTGTTAACTTGGTGTTAAGTTGACCAAATATCAGCAATCTCTTCACAGTCTTTTAGTTAATATTTTAAAGCTTCATAACAGTTATTAACTTTGTCTTATAATTATAATCATTTGTACTCTAACAATAGTAATCATTTTGTTGCATTGTTTATCCTTATTTACTAAACATTATTACATAAAACTTTCTCCTTTCCTCAAATGTAGAATATCAAAGGATGCCGATGTAAATTTCTTTTCTAGACTTAGAGCCAGAAGCACAAAAAGCATGACAGCTGACAACTGAAACAAGAAAAGACAACTGGTGTTCAAATAGTTTGTTATTTCATGAAAAGCATGAATTTGCACTGTGAGCTAGACTGATATTAAATGTTTATAAACACTTTAAGGATTGATTTGAGGAGTGGGATGGGCGATTTTGTGCCACTTACTAATCAAAGCAGACATTTGTTTTGTTTTCTTAAGATTTTAAGTATCCTGTAAAATCTGTATTGCTGCCAAAGAAGAAAATGAAAGCTTTTCCTCAATAGCATCTATAAACATAAAACTACTGGAAAAAATTAGCAAAGCCTAGAGCCAAAATTAAGACCTAAAATACATTACCTAAAATGTCTGCTTGTGGTGTTCATCCTGCAGAAGTACATCAAAACAACCACTTGAGAGAATATGTAAATAAATAGAAATAAATTTTATCAAGCCACTTTACATTTAAATGAATACATATCTTCCTATGTACAAATGCTGTAAACTCTGCTCAGCATTTAGTTTTCAGCAATATAGTTTGTTTATTTTGAGGTAACAATTGCTTGCTGCTGCTGTATACTGTACTATACCTTTATTTGTATCCCTCCTTTATTGTTTTTGCAAATAACTCAAGGGGATGAACATACTGTGTACAACAGACCTTTCTCCTCCTATTTTTCATACAATGACATCCTGTGAGCTGAGAGAAAGTGATTGACCCAAAGTCACCCAGCTGGCTTTTATAGCTAACGCGGTAATAGAACTCATGGTCTCCCAGTTTCTAACCTAGTGTCTTAGACCAATCTGGCTCTCTATGTATATATGTATGGTAAGTACAGTTTTAACCCTGAATGCAGCATTTTACTGCTGTTGTTATTATATACAATAAAATCCTACTCTCAGAAGCCTATTTGACAAACAGCGTATTGAGATAAAGTATGGAAATTCAGTTTTAAGCCTAAAGTCTGCTATGAACGTTTACCAAAGAGGTAAGGTTGGTACAACCAGTCTTCCATTGGAGTCTACACTCTCTCCCGATCCAAGGACACACAGGGCAGAGAGAGGACAGGTGCAATGTCAGTTGATGAGGCTACTTGTGAGGAGGTAGCCTTGTTCATCATGAAGGCTCGTATCAACATTGTCTGTTTAATCTTATCCAAAATGATGGTGTTGGTCCAACATGTCCAGTTCCTGTTTCATATATATCTTGCTTCTCAGACTCATGTTTGGACTTTGGACTGTTTATTGAATCTTTGTGGACAGAGCCTTGCAGAGAGCTCCTGTATCATTCCAGTCATGTTGAGCATGGCAACCGGACCTATTCATCATGCAGAATGTCTTTGAACCACTAGGGGTTTGAATAAATAAAATAAATAAATAATAAAAGCTTTTAAACTCACTGTGGTGTGTGTGTGAGAGAGAAGAGGGAGGAAGGGAGGGCAAAAGGGAGAGAGGAGGGGGAAAGGGAAGGGAAGGGCAGTACAGAAGGTCCATAAGTTCAATTCCCATTAGAGGTTTGAATCCATAAAATAGGTTATTCATATCTAAGGAGTCACTGTAAATGCAAAACTAGTCATATGATGCTTTCAGGTGATCACATAACTAAAGATATAGAGCAAATCCAAAATCATACTACCCATTCATTCAGTACCAAACAGCTATTCATAATTAATAGTGTAAAACCTACATGTTTAGATATATTTGCACATAATTACATAAGTACAACATATACAGTACATTATAAATTAAATATACAAATATAGGCTATATACTTTGATCCCTTCCAAGGCTTATTCAGATTGATTCTCAGAAATCAGTATCCAGGTTGACTATATGTGTGAAAAGTGTCTCTAAAAAATACCAATAATGCATTCACCCCTTGGACAACATGAAGAGGCTACTTTCCATCCTCCCTCCCACCATACACTTTGCAAAAATATAAGAGCCTGCATTCCTGGAATATTTAAGCCGGAATATTGATTGAAATTACAAGCAAAGTTATCCCAAGAGAATAAACCTACACCAGCAATTATAAGACTGATCCTTTTAAAGAGTATGTTTCCTTTCATAACACAAGCTGAAGAGTTTCCAAGAGCTTCTACCAATTCCTTATTTGAAAATATATATAATGGTCAGACTCTTAAAGTACTTCTCAGTTTGAAAATTATTTTAATGGTAACTAAGGATAATAGTCAGGGTGGGATTCTACCAGTTCACACCTATTCACTAGAACCAGTTGTTAGCATTCTAAGCAGTTCGGGGAACTGGCTGTTAGAAGAAATTACTGGCCTAATCCTGTAAGGAAGGCAGGAAGGAAACTTTCTGGTGTTGCTTACAGAAACTGCCTCTCAGTTAACCCTTATTACATTCTTTGCAGGACTAGACTTCCTGTCTCAGGAACGTCTCTGGAGTTTTCTTCTCCTCCTTTGCTGGTACTTAAAGTTTAAAGTTACAATGGCACTGAAAAAAGTGACTTATGACCATTTTTCACACTTAACGACTGTTGCAGCATCCCCACAGTCATGAGAGGTCAGGTGAGGAAATACGTGTCTCGATGTGAGTGATATTGAGTTGGCCACACCCAGCCAATAACATGACAACCAAGCCATATCCACCCAGTCACATAACCATCAAGCCATGCCCACCACCTAAGGCACGCCCACAGAACTGGTTGTTAAAAATTTTGAATTCCACCCCTGATAATAGTAAACAGCAATCTTAAATTCCTACATTAATAACAAATCCATAGAAATCTATATCTCTGTTCTCCCTTTCCTATCTCATATCTTGCCACTACTCTGCTTGCCTCTATGACTTCCAATTTCTAATTAGCTTGACTTTCTGTCTTTAACATACTCAAGACAGCTGATAATCTACCATAAAAATATTACTAACTACAGAGGTGATATTCAGCAGATTCTGATTAGTTCTGGAGAACTGGTAGTGGAAATTTTGAGTAGTTCAGAGAACCGGCAAATACCACCTCTGACTGGAGACTTTACAGTATCCTTATCCTGCCACCCCACTGAGCCACGCCCACAGAACCAATAGTAAAAAAAAATTGAATCCCACCCTTGACTACTAACTAAACAAAAACATCAAACCTTTTCTGTAGTTGAAGATCCAAGTTCACAATAATGTTAACAATTGTTGACTGATAACTTTTTCCAGTTAGCCACAACATCTTATACCAAAAAATATTCAAGGGTTATTTAACAAAAGATTAATTATTTTATATTTCATATCCTTTTCATAATCATTGATCGTAATATGAAATTTTATGAAATAAAAAATAACTCTACAACATTTTTCCCCATGTTCATAAAACTGCAAACTAAGGGGATGTTCATCCAACAGGGCTACCCACACACACACACACATTTGGGATGGTCATTAAATACCAGAGGTAGTATTAGTTTGGGAGTAAAGCAGAAAGTCTTCTATGAGTTTCATGGATTATTTACAAAGGCCTGAGTATGCCAAACTCTCCAGCTGAATATACAATCATTCCTTAGTCATTTGGAATGTCATCTTTTAACCACATCTATATAAGCTTCAGAATAATAACCAATTGTAATTGATATGAACTATAATCAAATCATTAGTATAGCATGCTAACTGCAATGATATCTCATATTAATCATACAAAAACAATGAATGAATGTGAATGAAATAATGAAAGTGGTTGTGTATGCGAGTGCTTTTGCCCATGTTGTTGTTTCTTTGTTTATATGAAAATAAGATTTCAGTATGTAGGGAAAATTGTTGAAGTTATTAATTTTAATTGATTAGGAATATATATTTAAGAACTGTGCAGTAGAAAAAAAAATACAGTCAAGAATTTATGCATACTGAATGCAAAAGGTTTAACAACAAAGTGAGTTACAGTACAAAAGAAGTACATTGAGGTAGAACTCAGTCATGCAGAGAGATTGAAGATCACAAAAAGTAAAATACAGGAATATACGGATTCAAATGAAGATTCAAATAAACAATAATTGACTATCCAAAGAAGTCATGGTTCTATGGAATTAATGATCCTTATAACAAAAGATGCAAATGTTTAACAAAAAAAAATGAATACAATATAATTTATAAAGGCAATGAATACATCAGTGTATTGACATGTTTAAAATCACAATGGTTTGCAAGGATAGAAGGATCTGGAGAAGTTTAATGAGTAGCATTACTATAGGGGTGTCAAACTCAAGGCCTGACCTATGGGTTGCTTAGATCTTGCCCATGGGGCTCCATTTTTCCTGACTGGGTGCTGCAGGAAGCCATCTCAGCAAAAAAAAAACGTGCAGCCCACCCGAGTTCCATTATCACTGACAGAGGGCTGCAGGAGATCATTGTGGCTGAAAATTGAGATCAGGAGCCCATTTTCTCTGGCAGAGTGCTTGGGTCACCACAGGGACCCGGACGAGTGATGTCAAGTTGGCCATGTTCACCCTAGCTACTTCTACAGCTCCCAAGGTTAAACACAACCCTGATAGGCCCTCAATGAAATTGAGTTTGATACCCCTGCTGTAGGCTAAATTTAGCTATATTTCTTTTTCTTCCTTTCAATCTTTATTTCACTATTTTTTTTTACTCTTTGTCTTTACTTGCTTGCTCCAAATAAGAATAGCATGAACATATGAAATAAACTAAAGCATAAAATAACTTAATACCTAAGAAGTATTTACATCCTTACTAAATTTCCATATCATTAGATGGACCTTCTGTTAATATAAGCATGGTAAGGTTTATAATATATTTTCTTTGAAAACCCCATGAATATCTTTTTGCATTTTAATGGAAAGCTCTGAAGAATGCTGCCACTGTATAGGTAGAGCAGTGGGGAAATAGAGAGAACAGTGTTCAGATAAACAGAAAAGTTTCAAATGTACTTTTTAAATCACAATTACCATTTTGAGTATTACAGCCTCCAAACAAAATGTGTACATTTGGAAATTTTTGTTTCAAGGTCAAAACAAAACACTGAAGCTATTTTGAAGATTGTTCCATCAGAACACAGCCAATTCAATCCTTCTTGATGAAAAGTTTCAAATGAATCTATTTTGTTCCAAACTTGAAACAAAATACATTCCCCCTTTTGTACATTTTTAAACAGAAAGTTTATGGCTAAAGAGGCAATAACATACATTTTAATAAATAGTTTGGAATTAGATTTCTGGCTAAAGCTACCATTGTGTGAACAGGTACAAACTCGATTTCTTTCATTTACTAAGGGTTCATGGTACTCTCAAATTTCCAAGTGAACCCACTGGTTTACAAATGTTACTTGTCAAGCTATATATTACAATGAATGTGTAAAATCAAGTCATTTTTTTCTCTTTATTCAAAAGAGTTGAGAAGTTTGAAAGTTATAAAAGCCATGAGAAATGGCATTCCATCCATAAATATTCAGTCACTAGACAGCAGATGGCACCTGCATTTAATTTGTTATAGTAGTTCTGTTCCAGTCTTAGATCCAGACCAAAAATAGGTGTCCACAAGGACAATGAAAGAAACTAAAGGTTGGTTGTGTATTCTCATTTCCCAGCTATCTACAGAAGTATTTCAAAAACAAGATTAGCTGTATTCAAATGAGAATTTGTGTATTTGGAAAAATGATCCAGCTGGAAAATTACAGGCTACTGTTTCACAACCAGAAGTTCTTGGAAATGTCAGCTGCTTTTGTTTACATGCTTTACAAAGTGCTTCTCTAACACAGCTTCCCATCATGTCAACATCTTGATCACCAGAAAAATAGGGAGTCTGAAAACCATGGAATAGGGTGGTGAACAGATATTGTTAAACAGATTTTTTAATGAGTGAACTGCCAAAGCTCCATGAAATAGAGATATACCAGTAGTTGAAAACTTCTGAGCTCAAATGTTGCTTTTCCCAATTCTGGTCCTGCCTGCACTAAAGAGGACATATCACCAAAAAAACATAATTTTTCTTGGCATTTCTTTCTTTGTCCATTTTGTTCATCTCCAAAAAAGTGGCTATATAATTAAAGTACCATAATGAATTGGACTTTCTCCTCTGAAAGTAAAAGCAGAAGGTTCCCAAACTCTCTGAAACAGGGGAAACTAGATCCTTTAGAGAGTTACAATATACACAGAGACATACATCATACATACATATATATAAATACATACACACAGACATACATACATACATATATGATGTATATGCCCACATATATTTATTTTTGTATTTTTACAAAAACAGTCCTGCCCATTGATCAGCATTTGATCGGAAAAGTGTTTTCACACTTTGTGCCCACATTATTCTTTATTGTCATCAGTTTTGCATCTTTTTCAGATTTTATTTGCCACCAGAGAAAATATTATCTTTCCTATATATTTCATTCAATTTGTCTTCAAATTTTAAAGCTAGACATGTAGAGTAAATTCTGTTATTTTCCTATTTTAAAGAATACTATGAAAACAATTGCTATGATTGCTTTGTTTTCAGAAAACAAATGAAAACAAAAAAGAAACTGCTTTATGAAGATCTAACTTTTAATCTGATTTCTATGAAAATGCAGAAAATGAACATTATTAATAATCCATGTTTGCCTTCCTTTCATTTGTATATCTGAAGTGTTCAATATGTAGGTCACATAGTACAATTCAAAATATAGTTACAATGATATAAATATATATAGGAATCAGCAAAAAGTAGGAAAGCCTGATTATGCATTGAAGTTTGCTTATTATATGATAGGCCAAGCTATTGCCATGAATTAAAAGAAAGAGGCATCCATATCAGTGTCTTCAATTTTGAGCACAAGTAATTATTTCAATAGAAATGAAAGGATTGAACTGACAAATTGAAAAATATTTGAAATGTACTAACAATTAATGATGTTCATATAATTACTAATTAAAGATGCTCAAAATGCATTCAGAATTATACAAATTTATATATATGGCTATGTAGATATATGACACATCAATATGAATAGGAATGTATAATCTAATATTTTAATTTTATATACAGGAATATAATGATTGACAATTTTGTACATGAAATACATAAACTTTTTAAACATTTAAAATTAACCAGGTAGGAATTTTTATTAACAATAAAACTTGAAATCTCAGTTAATATTTAATTTAGATCTATGCTTTTAACAGGAAAAGATTGTTCATAGTTTACAACATAGAAACATAGACATATTAAACAAGACAGTAAAAATAATTTACATAAACCATAGTCTATGATAAGGGATTGGATGGAAGTTTTGGTTCTTGTGCTAGCCTTTGATATGATAAAATAATTTAGAAGCACTTCATGCAATATGGAAGCAAAAGGCGCAGGTTCTTCAATATTCCCTGCTATCTTGATTATTTACTGATCATCAAACATAGACCACCAAATGCATGATAATGCAACCGTCAGATACCAACGAAGACCACTAGTCTCAGTCTTTCTGTAAACATAAATATAGATGTTAATATCTCCTATACATAATACCAATACAGTTTACAACTTCTATTCTGTATAAGTAGTTAGTAGATCCATTAATGTTCTGCTGATTTTTATGTAAAAGATCCCTAACAGAATTTTCTTGTTTTCACTAATTTGCTTTGATATTTGACAGAGTACCCACCATGTCCTATGACATAAACATCCAGAACATAGGATTTGCCAGGCTTTAGACCTTTAATTGTCTCTGTGGTAACTGCTTTTTGTAGGTTTTGACTGTGAAAATACTTACAGAGGACTTTTTCTGATTTTTTTCTCAAGTCTGGTCCCAGGCACTGATTTTGTTCTCTTTTCTTTTTTTCCTCATTATAATCATCACCTACTTCTTTCTTATAGATGCAAAACTTGTTTCTTTCTTGTGTACCTAGCCATGCCACTGTGACTGAGGAACATGTGCGAAGTTTATCAAAGGCTTTAATTCTTGTATCTTCAGGAAGAGATGGAAATGACTGCTTATTGGCCCTTGTTGTGGCCAAAAACTTCAATATGGAAGCTCCCTTCTTATTTCCTTTCAGTCGGATGAGGTATTTGGCTTTTGGCTTTCCCCTAAGTTGAAACTGATGGACGCCTTCAACATTTTGAGACAACAGAAGTTTTCCATCTCTTTTGATTTGTATTTGTATGGCATTGAGACATGAGTGAACGAAAAATGTAACTTTTTGATGTGATGAAACAGGAGCAAACTGCAAAAATTTGGTGCCTTTTCTCTTGACAAACACATCTGTAACCTTCCCATCTTTTAAATCAACTGTCTTCTGTTTAGCCTCTTCTTTAGTTCTTGCAAAAGTACCAACATAGGCAGTACTCATATTTGTATTGACATTTACGGCAAATATATCAAAATAGTACTGTATACCAGGTTTCAGTTCAGATACAGTAAATATATTCTTTTTTCCAATGCATATCTTTTCCAGGTCAACCTTAGGCTTTGAATAAAGTTTTGAATAAAGCTTTGGTGTTGGTTTCAAGAAGCTGCGTTCTTTTCCAGAATTACTGTTGGAAGAAAACCCAAAATGGGCAAAATCAAAAGGGCTAAAATCCAGCCCAGGTTTAGGAGCCTTCATAAATGTATCTTCAGCACTCTGTTTAGTCTCCACAGCACAGAGACTTTTGAAATTGTGTTCTTTATTAATGACTACACAATATTGTATTGGCTGTTTCAATACTGAAGCTGTAGGGCTAGGTTTCCATGCCAAACTGACAGTTGTATGACCAAAAGAAGTGACATCAACTCTTGGATCATAAGGTAGTTCAGGATATGGTTGATCTGACTCTGGAGTTGTACTAGCATAGACTTTAAAGTTTGTATCCTTTTCTGTTGACCAGATTTCTAACTGATATAACCCAGAAGGTGAAGTAGAGGATAAAAAGTACTCAACATCATTTCCTCTGTATGAAAATAGCTCTGTGTCTTCCTCGGTAATAATCTGCTGATTCTGTTGTTCAAGTGGCTCAGGTTCACCTAGAAGAGACAAAAGTGAAGGATTCTGAAACAAAGCAAACACAAAACACAATATGGTTTCTAAAGGGAGGATATAAAAGTGTTGGCCCCCTAGGAAAACTAGACATGAAATATGGTTAGATGAACTAGTTCTACTTTATTGCAAAGCTACATTAAAAGAAATGTTCAAATCTGAAATTATAAATTTCCAACTACTTTTAATCGATTAAGATGGGTCCTCCCCACTCTTCTTTGTCTGACAGTTAAGCCATTGGGTTGTGTCTCCTCCCTTGTCAGATCATTTCATCTGTATCTTTGTTCCTCAGTTTATTCTCACATACCACTACAAAATGTAAATACTTAAACCTTGTTCCTGAAAAATGGTTTAAGTAATCTAAATTATAAATACTTAAATAGTTATTATTTTCCCAAGCAGCTCTAATTATTTCTCTGTCTCTTTGTTCTGATATTTATAGAATAACAGAGTTGGAAGGACCTTGGAGGTCTTCTAGTCTAATCCCCTGCTTAGGCAGGAAACCCTACATCAATTCAGACAAATGGTTATCCAATCTCTTGTTAAAAACTTCCAGTGTTGGAGCATTTACAACTTCTAGAGGCAAGTTGTTCCACTGATTAACTGTTCTAACTGTCGGGAAATTTCTTCTTAGTTCTAGGTTGCTTCTCTCCTTGATTATTTCCACCCATTGCTTCTTGTCCTGCCCTCAGGTGCTTTGGAGAATAGCTTGACTCCCTCTTCTTTGTGGCAGCCCCTGAGATATTAGAAGACTGCTATCATGTTAGTTTATGTTGTACCCACTAATATATGTATTTTGTAATATATGATTTGCATCTCATAATATAAAAAAATCAATTAATTACCAAAACAGAGGAGATTTTGAAAAAATGTTGTTTTTATATGAAAAACTAAAATCAACTTTTGTGAATTCATAATTATAAAATGACATATGGGCATGTTTTCAAATCATTCAGATTGTATAAATAACATTGGATTCATATTACAGCATTTAGGACAGCCAAAGACATTAGGAAAAACAACAAATGGTGCCAGCAATCCAAAGCAACTGAGAATTTTATACAGTTATAGACTTGAGGAAGAAAGTCTCATAAATGTCATTCTCTAAATTAAAAATATACTACTATTATTACTACTATATATATAAAAATATTAATAGTAAGATGCACAATAAAACATTTAATTTGTATACTTACCGAAGTCACTTTATTTGCAATAGATGGCCATGTTAATTTTATAAATAAATAATTTCAAACATTGCACAGGTAAATGATGCATGATATATATAAAATATTGCTATATATAATAAATCCAGAGGTGGGATCCGAAAAGGGTTAACTACTGGTTCAGTGATTTACGATGTGCTTCCCTGCATGCTGTGCACATGTGTAAATCTTCATCAGCTTGCTGCCTGGACAGCTGAGCAGCACTGTGTGCAGGGAAGCAGCGTTTGAAAAAGCACCTTTTTCCTGCTTTTTCAACCGCAGCTGTGCCTCTCACGGCAGCTGAGGTTGAAAAAGCAGGAAATAAAGGACAGGTAAGAGCCCAGGCGGTTGGGTGGGCCAAAACAGCAGCAGACATAGAACTATTCCCATGTCTGCTGCTCTTCAGAGCTACCAGTTCTACAGAGCTGGACAGAACCGGAAGAATCCCATCCCTGAATAAATTTCTTCAAATTACCATGAAAAGGCAGGCTGAGGCCATTGCTCTACCTTTCACAAAAGCCCTGATTACTAGGATATCATTTTTCTGTTTTATATTAATCTTCCTATTTAATTGCTATTTCATGGCATTCTAGGCACTGTGGTGAAAATATCTTTCCTTTCCTATTTTCATTGTTAAGTAGTTACATTCCAACAAAATCAAGTATTCAGGCTCTCCCAGAACTCAAAATAACAAATTCAAGCTATAGGACCTTTCAGGATCTAGTTTCACACCTTGGGAATCATATTTCTGTTAATCTTTGAATGACAGATGACTTTTTCATCTTTAAATCTAAGATTTACGTAACACTGCGTTACTAACCTAACATTTGTAGTGATTCACTTAATACCATAACTGTGGCAAGGAAAGTCATAAAATGGGGCAAAACTCACTTAACAGTCATCTCATAAAGCAACAGAAACTTGGGGTTAAATTGTGGTTGAAAGTCTCTGTATATATATGATGTAAAAGGTTGCTTATTTTAGCAGAACATATTTATTTGTATATAGGGTACATATAAAGAATTGTGGCTTCACTTAAGATTAGTGGAGTAGAAGAATAGGAGAAATAAGACATCCTTCTCTATTGGTTTGTGATTATCTCCAATTTTTTGCCTGTTTAATGCAACATTTTCAGAACTTTTAACTAGCAGAATAACTTTTTAATGAATTAACAAACATGTAATTATCATTCAATTATTAAAAATTAATTCTTATTCGCTAATTTTTAAGCAGCAACTACTGATGGTAGTATATTGGTATGTCAGCTTATTCACATTTAACAAAATTAATAATATTTGTTTGGTTTTTACTGTAATTTACCTGAGCCTTCTCCACTTGACTCTTCAGGGAGGTCTTGCAAACTCAGTTTCCATTCCAAAGGTGTGTCACAAGGAGTCACTGTAACTGCAAATGGTGTATTATCTTCCTCTACCACAAAAAAAAACCTATGGACAGATGAATAAAAGTATAACTTTCTTCAGCATACAAAAGTAAAGACACACAGAGAAAAACCAGAATATATGTAATTCATATATTGAACTATGGGGTCGTTGATGCACTCTGAAGTTTGTTATTTGTTTGCAATTTCATTTCCCAACTAGGAAACATCATCAGTGCAAGTGATTGTGGCATTCGTTCCTTTTGTGTGTATTGCAGCTTGCCCTGCCATTATTGGTGGGATGTGGTTTGTCCTTGGTAAAGCCTTGATTAGGATATAGTTTTTTGCTTGATTTGGTTCATTTGATTTGGTTTGTCTGATGCTGTTTATAGGGCTATAGGTTGCTAGAGAAGTTGTATTCTGATCTTCTTGTTTCCTGTTCTTAGCTTCTTTATTGTCTTTTTTGAATGGTATATGAATGTGGTTTAATTCTATGCGCTATTGATGACAGATTTGTGTGAATGCCAAACTTCCTGGAAACTCTTAGGATTTTTTGGATTCAATTTGGTCTAGGATGCTTACAGTTTCCCAGTTAAAATTATGGTTGAGTCTGTCCATGTGTTATGAGATTAAGGCATTTTCATGTCTTCTGACTGCTAATTAGTGTTCTGCTAGCAATCACTAAAGGAAAATCATAGCAGATGAAAAACATTGGACTTATTCTGCCTTAGACACAAAGTATAACACTATATTGTTCAAAAAAATAAAGGGAACACAAAAATAAGACATCCTAGATCTGAATGAATGAAATATTCTTATTAAATACTTTGTTCATTACATAGTTGAATGTGCTGACAACAAAACCACACAAAAAATATCAATGAAAATCAAATTTAGAAACCCATGGAAGTCTGGATTTGGAGTTACACTCAAAATTAAAGTGGAAAAAAACACTACAGGCTGATCCAACTTTGATGTAATGTCCTTAAAACAAGTCAAAATGAGGCTCAGTAGTAAGTGTGGCCTCCATGTGCCTGTATGACCTCCCTACAACGCCTGGGCATGCTCCTGATGAGGTGGCAGATGGTCTCCTGAGGGATCTCCTCCCACACCTGGACTAAAGTATCCCCCAACTCCTGGACAGTCTGTGGTGCAACATGGCATTGGGGGATGGAGGGAGACATGATGTCCCAGATGTGCTCAATTGGATTTAGGTCTGGGGAATGGGCGGACCAGTCCATAGCATCAATGCCTTTGTCTTGCAGGAACTGCTGACACATTCCAGCCACATGAGGTCTAGCATTGTTGTGCATTAGGAGGAACTCAGGGCCAACCGCACCAGCATATGATCTCATCTCGGTACCTAAAGGAAGTCAGGCTACCTCTGGCGAGCATATGGAGCGATATGCGGCCCCCTAAAGAAATGCCAGCCCACACCATTACTGACCCACTGCCAAACTGGTCATGCTGGAAGATGTTGCAGGCAGCAGAATATTCTCCGCGGTGTCTCCAGACCCTGTGACGTCTGTCACACGTGCTCAGTGTGAACTTGCTTTCATCTGTGAACAGCACAGGGCACCAGTGGCAAATTTGCCAATCTTGGTGTTCTCTGGCAAATGCCAAATGTCCTGCACGGTGTTGGACTGTAAGCACAACCCCCATCTGTGGACGTCGGGCTCCAACCACCCTCATGGAGTGAAAGCACTGCCAGCATTCAAAAGTGACCAAACCATCAGCCAGAAAGCATAGGAACTGAGAAGTGGTCTGTGGTCATTACCTGCAGAACCATTCCTTTATTGGGGATGTCTTGTTTTCTGCCTATGCTTTCCACCTGTTGTCTATTCTATTTGCACAACAGCATGTGAAATTGATTGTCAATCAGTGTTGCTACCTAAGTGGGCAGTTTGATTTCACGGAAGTGTGATTGACTTGGAGTTACATTGTGTTGTTTCCTTTATTTTTTTTTAGCAGTGTATGTGGAAGTGACCTTAGGAGACAGCACAAACAGATGCAGCCAAGGGAACAGTTAGATAAAAGGCAATTTAGCCTATAGCAGGGAAAGGGGCTTAGAAGAGACCCTCCCTAACTTTTTGTGCTGTAAGGGGAATATACTGTACTTTCAGATTTGCAAAAGTCTGTTAAAATAATCTCAATAAAGATAACAATAAAGTAAAAAAGTAGAATTAGACGATCTGGCCATGTTTCCTGTCTGGTCTACGTCACAGAGTGGACACTGGGCGACCTTGAGCTAATTCCTTTTTCTCAGCCCTAAGAAGAAGGCAATGGCAAGTGTTGCTGAGAAAATTGAATGAACTTGTCCATATAGTTGCCAGGAATCTGACTGAAAGAACAGACACAAGACAAGTTATATATCTTCTTAACTTTTCATGACATGAATCAATATACCGTTTGGGTGTTCCTCTGAAGAGAAAACTACTGATCTCTGCTCCATCAGGGAGTACTGAAGAATCATGGAAAAAAGTTTTGTCCTGGATTTGCATCTGAAAAAGTTCTTCATCTCTAGTAGGTAGTTTCTGCATCCAGGAGCTAAATGGCAGCAGAAGGAAGAGGTAGAAAATGGAGCAGCTCATCAAAACCATCCTAGAGAAATAAAAATGATACACTATAAATCATATCGTAAATATGTTAAGGCTATTAACCCCAGAGAAAAACTAACTGAAGTGTAAGCATTGATAAATTGATACACTGACTTTCCTGTCTTATCCAAATAGCCCACCAATTTTTACTGATTTTTTCTTATTCCTATATCTTTCCAAAGTCTCAAATTGGAATGTTTTAAGTTTGCTACTCTGTATACAAGAAACATTCAGCGGAGGATCATTAATAAACAGAGCTCCTCCCACACTCAAGATAGGCTTTTCAAAACAGAAAGGGAGAATATAGGGAAAGACTTTATTTATTTTTTAATCTTTCCTTTAAAATTCCACCATTTATACAGGTACTTTTTGATTTACAACTGTTGTTTAGCAACTCTTCAAAGTTATAATGAACCCCCCAAAAAAGCTACTTAAGACTCACTTTCAAAGCTACAATAGCTGCATGAAATCACATGGACACTTGGCAAACAGCTCACCTTTATACTGCAATTTTCAATGTTTTTTGCTGTTTTCAGAAAAAACTTTTTTACTTCTGATTTCCAGTAAAAAAAAAGGGGGGGGGTTTCTGGGTACAATTGATTCATTTAATAACTACAGTGTCCATTTAACACTTAACAAGTGCCATGTTTACTTAATGCAAAAAAGGTCATAAAATCAGTAACAGTTGTGTGGCTTCTCCCTTTTGGCTTTCTTTTGTAAAATAAAGGATGACATGATGTAAATTGCCATCTGTGGACATATTTACCTAGTTTTAAGAACTGTTAAGGACCAGCTGATTTTTACTATATCTTGATAATTAAGGAACTCAGCGATGGTGTAGTTCCTTTTTCACACACATGTCATGTCAATAGGATCATCTAAAGCTTTACAGTCGGAGAACTTTTAACTGAAGGTTCAGATATAATGAAACATCTAGACTTACTGTAAATACAATACTAATATTTACACAAATATCAAAACAATCTAATTTAGTATGCCATAAATTTAAATATATTACATAAGAAATTAACCCAATCCTTCTTATGGGGAATTTTAAGAATTTTTTATATTTCATCCATATTTTTTTAAAGGGATAATCTGCAGAGTCTGCAAATGTTTCCTCGGGAATTAAAGTATGGATCATTTTTATTAATAGGGCTTGTCTGTAGTTCCCTTTCAGATTCATTAGATTGCTTCAAAAGAAACCAGAAGTTTTCAAATGCCCTAAAAACATGACCCGCATCCTTTTTCAAAACAGCATAAAATGAAGTCATCAGTGGACACACTGCAAACAAAACCAAAGGAGACAATTCACTTTATTTTATGACAATTTGTAAATTCATGAGACTTGTAAAACATCAAACTAGTACTACAACAAAAGTTCTGAATTTATTGGAAGCAAATACATCTGGAATAAATAAATCTAAATGTTTAATTACAGAGAGTTGAAAGTGCATGATTATAATTTAGTGGGGATAATTTCAAAGAACAGCTTGCCACAGGCATTTATGTACTGTATTTCTTTAACCATAGCAGGGAATGTTTTGTAACCCTCAAATCCTATTTTTAAATGTGAGTGAATTTAGTTTTGCATGAATTACCCATTTGATAATAAATCTGCAGGATACAACTTAACTGTAACCTTTAAGAATCAAAGAGGACTATGTATCATAGTTAAAACTGGACTTTGGGGACTATGCATTATTCCATTAAGCAACCTCATGCTTGAGGATATTAAACTTAGCAGCAGGAATTGGCTTCATACTCCGAAAAATTACTGTTAAGTGACAAATCACTTAAAATAGGATGATTTCTAACTCTATAAAAATATTCCATATATATCATAAGAACACACATATATAAGTAGAATTTTTGTAAAAAATAAAAATAAATCAGAGCATGTGTGTGTGTCTGATGCTCAGTATACTGACTCAATTGCTCAATTGCAGTATGATGCTGCAGCATCCTGCGGTCATGTTATCACCATTTGTGACCTTCACTGCCAGCTTCTGACAAACAAAATAAATGGGGAAACAGGCAGGAGGTGGCAATTGGCAACCACATAAGATCATGCTTAATGATGGTGTGGGATTTGATTAATGACACTAACTATAAATCATGGAAACAGCATAGTCATAGTCAAATCTCCAACAGCCAACCAACCAAAATCACTTTAGATATCTTCAGAAGACAAGGAGGCAGTAATCCACAGCACATATTACCACTAAGCAGAAATTAAACCAAGATATACTAATAACCTTGACATTATTTTTGTGGGAATTTTAGAGGATACGCATAAACCAGTGTACATCTTTGATATTACCTGTAGCATTCTATCTACTTTTCTTTGAAGCATGATACACATTAATCCACCAACATAAAATCCAGCTTCATTTGCACCACAGTTATCCTGAGAGATCCAGTGTTTGATATGGTCCTTTTGGTGGAAATAACCAACAGTCTTATGGCACTTGTGCGTAACAGCATTGGTACAATGCCGATTGGGATAAACAAGGTTTCTATCTCAAGTAGTTCAAAATCTGGCATGAAATGGACATAAATGTTGAGACGTTGCGTACAGCAGTCCACAAACTGCTCACAGCATCAGTGATACAGAGAAGGTTTCACCTGTTTTTTGCAGTAAAAAGAACTAGTAATCTGGGACAACTATATGAAGCAGGCACTAGAATCAGTCCAAAACATTTTGAATATGGTCATCCAATGTTATCTTATGCAACAGCACATATGTCAGATCTGATGCTTCGGACCACACTGATGTTTTATGCCTGTTTCAAACAATGTTTATATAGTGGTTCCTTACCTGATAATAGGTAACATTTTTCTAGTTAGTAACATGTTACCTTGCGCTGCCAAAGATTAGAAGTCCTCTCGGATGATGCATAAACACAGATTTAAACATCCTCAGAGTTGAAAAATGCCTACTTGTCTTTCACTACTAATCCTATGCAATCAATGCAGTTAGAATAGCATTGGTCTACAAGTGCAAGCTTGAAGTACTTCTACAGCATGTGGTCCTTGAACTCACAATATATCAACTTTGGTTTTAAGGAGCAATCTCTCTGCCTCTTACTGCTACCATTATGTGTCATGGACTTAGAAAGAGAATTCAATTTCTTTTCTTTCTTTACCCTTAGCTCTTGACAACAGAATATAATAGTAAATGCCTAGGACATCAATATCACCCCAATGTCATCAATATCAACTGGGGGACGTTTCTTCCCCAGCACTAGGCTCTTCCTCAGCCTTACAAACAATGTGTATTTGTAACACCAGCAAAAGTGATGTATTAAAATCAAGCTTCCTTATTGCATCTTTCCCTCTCTTGACCAACAAACTTTGGCATTTTGACATACAATATTCTGTCGAACCTTCTAACTTGTCTAGTTTTTCCAGCCATGCTTGCTTGGTTAAATTTTTTAGATAGAAACTGACATAATTTGGAAAATATCTAGTAAGCAGTAGTATAAATACATAGAACACTAATTGGAATAATTATTTTCCCAAAATAAACAAGGACACCTTATGGAGGAAGGGGGAAATGAAAATGATTTTATTCATATATTTATTTACTTACTCATATACTGCTCCATAGTACTTTATAGCATTCTATGGACAGTTTTACAATGCCAGCATCATTTGCAAATTGCCCCCAACTATATGGGTTGTCATTTTACCAAGCTCAGAAGGATGGAAACTAAGTTAACCTTGAGCCCCATCAGGATTGAATTCCAGGCTGTGGGCAGTTTATCTGCAATTTTAGACTTAACCACTCTGCACATTGAACAAGAAAAATGATTATGAGTTCCAGGCATAAGAATGGACCTAAGTTTCCCTAGTTGTAGTCCAACTGTTTGATTAACACAGAACTCAAAAGGGACTAATCTAAGAGCAAAAAAATAGCAGGTGGGGACCCTGAGTAATATTGGGTTGGATTGGATTGGATTGGCAGGAAGACAGATATTTTTCAGCAACAAAAGCATATATATAATGCTGAAATTAATATTCACTGTCAACAATTTTGTTCTGATAAAAATCAACATTTTTGTGAATTTTTGTTGTTCTTTTAGAGGAATGCCACCAAATGTCAATCATGCATTTCAAGATTACAAAATGTTCCAGTATACATGAGGACTGCCAGCTCAATGCTCAGAAAACCATGAACTCTGGATAACAAAATCCATATCCAGATATAATGCTTAATTTATCAAGCTTAATCTTTAAATTAGAGAACCTCCATTCACAATCCAATTTGAATTAGTTCATCATGTCAGGTTATAATTTCATTTGCAAAAATGTCTATTAATGTTCTGAGATACTTTCATTACTATAGTAATTTTGTATTCATGTGTTAAGGAATGCATTCTAAAATTGTAAAAATAGGAATGAGGGGAAAAACATACACAGATAGAAAGCGTAATACAGTCAAAAGTTCTATCAAAATCAAATTACCAAAGTAATTGCTTGATTGCTTGTTCAATGTCTTCATATAGGGAAAAGGTTAGAAAAAAGGTACTATATAGTTAGAAATGTAGGTCAGACTGAAACCAAAGATGACAGAACATATGAACAATCTGAAAACCTTCTAACTTCCTTTGTTAAGAATGGATGTTCTGGGAAATTTGGTAGACATATGTAAAAATGTCTGAGAAAGGATGCCTGCATCAGCTGCTTTTCTGTTTTGCATGATTATTTCCAGATTAAGTGATTATGGAAAGTGTATAAAGATAATTTCATTTTTTTAAATTGAATAACCTAGTTGTATTACAAACCCAACAGCCTGTTTCTGAGGCATCAGGAGGCTTAGCAAACATTTACCACTCACCTATAGATGGATATTACTTACAGTAAAAGCAGGAAGCATTGCCACTGAAGGCATTTTACAATGAAATAATCAAATATTAAATAAATTTAGTTTTCAGGTAATTAAACATTATACACTATATTATGTGGCAAATGAGGATTATGCTTGGCTAAATAACTTGCAATTTTCAAAAAAATGCAATTAAAAAAGAAAATTGGCAAATCCACAGCTTAGATATGGCATGGTACAACTTAGGAGAAACAACCTAGGAGAAATTATTATTCTTGTTACCTAGCTAATATTGCTTTTATTTCTTTTTAAATCTGGAGCAAAACTGAGTGAATTTTATGAAAAAACTGAAAGCTGAAATCTACCATTTGAGCTTCTAATAAAAGAGCAATTTAGAATTAGCTAACATTAAAGTTTTCTGTGTTCTGTTAGACAAAAAATTATAATTAGATTTATTTATCAGAATTTCCTTAATTAATGGCATTTTTGAAAGTCTTTTGAAGGTCTCCTAGCACCTTCTAAATTATGATAAAATCCCTTGTAAATTATAGTAAACTGGGGCATGGAATCAGTTGCTTGCATGAAAAAAGAAAGGCATTCTCAGACTGTATGGTCTCTCCATTGCCCTTCTCTTTATATACCAATGACTGAATCTCAAGGGAACTATCTGTTAAAGTTCTGAAGTTTGCAGATGATGATATAATGGTCATTGGCCTCATTTGAGACAGTGATGAGTCTCCATTCAATAGATGGAAGGTGGAACCATTGGCCTTGTGGTGCAATCTAACAATCCGGAATTGAATATGCTTAAAACTATAGTGATGAGAATGGATTTTAGGAGGAGCCCCCTTCTGCTGTATTCGACAGAACAGTATCACCATTAAGACTTGAAATGGACACTTAACATTAGAACCATCATTAAAAAAACACAACAAAGAATGTTCTTCCTGTGTCAACTCAGAAAGTTCAGTCTACCTCAGGAGCTGCTAGTACAGTTTTACAGAGCAATTATTGAGTCTGTTAAGACTACAGAAATAATAAATGCAACAAGTCTGCCTTCCATAGAAGACCTGTATATTGCATGAATCAAAAGCAGTGATGGGACCGGTTCTTCCAGGGTCAGGTGAGGCATGGCCCATCCCTGTCTTCCAGCTTCGCCACACATACGGAATGAGCCTCCCAACCTGACTCTGAGTGAACCAGTTGTTAAACCTCCTGCTACCAAAGTGAATCCTGGGCACTACGCTGTGATGGAGAAACAGGCAATGGAGCAGCTGGCAAGAGGGGAGGAAGAGAACCAGGAAGAAAAAAGAGGGAAAGCGGCATTTTTCTTCCCTCGCACCAGCCACTCTGTTGCCTGTTTCTCCACTGCAGGGCAGTGCCCAGGATCCACTTTGATAGTGGGGGTCTGGGGTGTAATTTAACAACTGGTTCACCTGAGTAGGTGTGAACCAGCTGAATCTCACCACTGGTCAGAAGGCATGCTGAACAGACATCTGCAGACACCTCACATCCTGGATATAAACTGTTTCAACTCTTTCCCTTGTGACAGTACCAAGACAACTAGACACAGGGAGAGTTTTTTCCTCATCCCATCAATCTGCTGAATATCTAATTCTAGCAGTTCTGTCTTATATCTGTGTATATTAACTCATACAGTGCAGCTATAGTTATTATTATTATTTTCTATACTTCTACCTTTTATTGGTACATTCTTCTTCTTCTCTATGCTGCTTTGAAAGTACACTGAATGATTCTGTACAAGAGACAAATTCCTTGTGTGCTGAATAACACTTGTCCAAATAAAGCATACAATTTAATTCAATTCAAATGGGAAAAAAAGAAAAAGCTAAAAGTGGACAAAGAAAAAAGGTAGAAGAAAAAATAGCAGAAAAAAATATAAAGATATAAGGAATGACATCTGATCTTCCTCACAGCAGTTGTAAGTACAATTATACATTAACTTATCTCTCTAAAGTTATATAATGACTCTTTTCTATTCTAATCAAAACCTTAAGTTACAACTTCATTTGTTTCTTTTTTATGCAAAATTTCCATAAAAGATTTCCAGTCGCTGGCTCACATTTTCTCAAGGCAGAAGGAACCATAGTGTGAAATTCTCCTTCTACAAAGCAAACAAACTTCTGATACAAGTCAATTGTTATTGCAATCCATTAATTGGCCAAAATAAATCTCACTGCCAAAAGCAACTGCCACTAAGATGAACTTTTGCACAAACAAGTAAATGAATATGTGCATAGCTTGTAACAAAGAACTTGTTTTTCAGTACAAAAATGTACAGTATTGTACCTTGCCTAAGTGTTCCACATTAATATTTTAGTTCTATTCATTACAGTAAATCATTATTTCTTCTTTTATTGAAATAATGTGCCCTAATTATTACTCCATAAAATATCATTACATATAAATATAACTTTTTTATTTTTGTTGCATATGTCAATTCATTATTTATTTCACCACCACCACCATCATCATCCTAGCCATTGTCTATCTATCCACTGCAGGATGAAGGCCTCTTCTGCATGTTTCCAACCAATACTGTCTTAAGCTTTCTTTTGCCAATTGAGCTTGGAAAATTTGCTGATATCATCACTCTATCTTGTTTTAGGTCTCTTTTGTGGACACTTTTTATCAAGCGGAATCCATTCTATGACTGCCTTGGTCCACCTGCCATTAGTTCTTCCTGCTACATGACCATCCAATTTCCTTTTCAATTCTTTTACAGTTTTGACACCTCCATATATTTTTGTTCATTCTATAATCCATGTGCAGGTCTTTCTAACTTGTATGCCAATCATATCTTTCCATGGTTCTTTGTACCATTCTCAACTTTTGCATTGACTGTGAGGTTAGTGTCCATGTTTCACTGGAATATGTTAAAACAGGAAACACACACTGATCGAAAACTTTTCTCTTCAGGCATAGAGAGAGGTTGTTCTTGAAAATTATTCTTAACTTGCCAAATAACTGTCAACCACATTTAATACACTGTTCAATTTACCATTTTTGTATCACCTTCATTATTTATTTAATCATACAAATATAGTGGTGCCCACAGTAGCTCTTGCTAAAATAGTAACATGATTTATGGTAAACTCATCTTACTGATTTCAGTGGCAATTAATTACAGCTACTTTATAACATTTCTTGGGGGAGCAAGTTTTTCAAATTGTAGTAATAATAATTCTGAAACCAATAAATTGATCCTTTAAGCAATATATTCTTGCTCTTGATTTTTTTCACTACATGTTATGACTTTCTGACTTTCTCCAGTTCTGAAGCAATCATATTCTAGAGTTCTGATTTTCTCCCCTGGGTTATTAAGAGCAAATCTTACCGCCTACTTCAATCTTTTAAAATAATAAATAATCTTCTTGTGTTTTTTTTATTTTCAGTTTGAGTCTTTCCTGGTATTTGAACAGAACATTTAGAATTCATTAAATATGCTATCTGTGGATACATTTTGATTGAAAGAAAGGTGACAGCAATACACTCATTTATAAGCATAAATAAAACCCCATTGATGAAAGAAGATTAAAAATGTTTTCTTTACTTCATCAAGGCAAAGGAATTGTGTATATGTTCTCTTCAATATCAATTGCTATTCTGGCAGCTGTTTTTCATAAATACACATTTTTCTTAAAATTTATACTTACAATCTTTGGCTCATATGCAGCCTGATCATATAGAGGTTTATTCAAAGGTTTATTTCATATACTTATGCATGAAGTTGCATTCTTTAAAGTCATACCATGCCCAACATTATTTCTGCATTGAAACAAGCATACTTTATTCAGTTTTTATTTGGAGAAAAAATAACCATACAAACTTGATCTTGATCTTGATCTTCTCATTATTTTTCTGCGGAAAAACACTTCTTCCTAAGTGCTATTTACCATTAAAGCTCTCCTAATTACAAAACACC
This sequence comes from Hydrophis major, assembly GCA_033807585.1. Taxonomy (NCBI): domain Eukaryota; kingdom Metazoa; phylum Chordata; class Lepidosauria; order Squamata; family Elapidae; genus Hydrophis; species Hydrophis major. The sequence goes on along the minus strand of CM066333.1, from coordinate 47,547,158 downwards.
TTTGAAGACAACTATCATTCAAATAGAAAATAGTCATGATAGAAACCAGTGAAAGTTTCCATTCTGGAATTTGGGTGGGGGTGGAGAATGGGTTCTTGTACGTAGACACATACAGTACATGGGCACACGTGTGTATGCATGCATATTCAACTTTAAAGCATCAAAATTTATGTATTGCACATATGCAGTTTACAACAGTAGCTTATACCAAAATTCTTTTTTATTCTTCTCTTACCAATGCGTTTTAGCATAATATGAATATAATGGCTACAAATCAGTATTTGTAACAGCACATATGTTAATTCAGTTAATTTGTGAGTTAATCATTATACCTGAAATAACTGAACAATTATGAAATGGTACAATATGGACTCAAAAAAAAAAGAAAGAAGAAGTGGAGTATTCAGGTAATAAAAACAGTAACTTGTTTTAAAAAGGTTAAAATGTTTCTGCTGACTTTCAAATCAGCAGCCTTCCATTTAGTCAAGTATTATAATCATTCAGCTCTTTGTAAATTTATGATGAAGTGTAGCTTTAAAAAAGAGCAAAGCATAGAACCTATTGACTCATTTGGAGGAACATTCCATCCTCTACAAATTAACTGTTGGATTTAATCTGCACTCATCTGAAGCACACTAAATGCACCGAATATGTGCCCTTAAGGAGATATAATGTGAAAAACACCACATTAGATTGAGCAGAAGAACATGCCCTACTCTTTGAATAGTGAGTATGAAATTAATACAAAATGTTGTTGTTAGTTTTTGTCCCATAGAATCAGTAGTTCTAGTGTGTCTTGTCTGATTGTGTTCTATAGGAAAACTTCCAATTATAAAAGATGGATAATGTTGCAGGTGGTAGTAGTATTATTTCAACTAAATTTAAATAGACTTGGTAAAATATACCAATATCAGACATTATTTCCTATATTTAATTGTAACATCTACAATGTTATAATTAGACAATGTCTGATAAATAGGGACAGGTATGATAAAACCTCAATAGCTAAGCGAATGTGCACATATAGCAATGAGGAAGTTGAAGATATCTCACATGTTCTACAGCACTGCAAGTTCTAAAGGGTCATCAAATCAACATATATTCTCCCTCTATTAGAGAGATTTCTAGGGAGATCAGATAATTTCTATATGAACCATCTCCTTCAGGATTCAAATCCAGCCACCACTCATGCGGTAGCAAAATTTGTGCTGCTGCAATGATAATAAACATCTAAAGAACTAAAGATCCTTGTTCATATGACTATTTTGCTTAGTTATTTTCCAATAATTTTTAGACAGTGTATTTATTTTGATGTTTAACTTTCGGTCTGTGACTGTAATAGAGATTGATTCTGATAAATAGGAATTGCTATGTATACTACGTTAAGCTTCCAAGGAAAATGTGAAAATAAATCTAACATAATATATCCATAAATATAAATAAATACCTTTCATTTATTTTATTCTAGTTTACCAGGTTATAAAAATATTGTACTTGTTTAAAAGAAACTCCACAAAAATATACTGAAATGTAGAATTTCAAAAGATCTTACAATCACTATTACACGGTACCAATTGTACAACTGCCAAAATTAAAGGTAATGCATATACATTACTTTAAAACTCAAACCATTTCTTATTTTTAAACCAATTGGTAAATCAAATCAAATCAAGAATTATTTTTTCTTAAAATGTATTGCATTTTAAAAAAAGAATTGTTTATTTCAATCATAATACCCTATGGACTTATAGGGTCCATTGTATGATTAGCACATGAAAAGTAATAGACAAAATTTACTTTATTTTATAAAAGAATCCAAAATAGAATCCAAAATCCAAAATTCATATTGATTGTATTTTTGTATATATCATTGGTTATATTACAATATGATCTTTGTAATATAAAAGTAATCAGTTACAAAAATAAAATAATAAAATGTGTTACATTTATATTTATAGTTGTACTTATTTTTTCTCTTTTTAAGTGAAGAAAAGATAAATAACTGCTTGATAATTAAATTAAATAATTAAATTTAAATAATTAAATTAAGCATTTGAATGTCAAGATTAAAAGCAGTCCTTTAAAAAAAAGTCATGCAATTTAAAAAAATAATGAAAAATATAATGCATTTAAACAAATGCATAATTAAGGCATACTTTCCTCTCTATAGCTGCACTGTAACTGAAGGTAGAATTCAGATGTTCTGAGGTCAAAGCTGTCTCTTCATTCCAAGAAAGCACCATAGACTAAATCTGGTATTACTTCATCTCAATTTAAGTTAGATTTTTGGACTGTTTTCCCTAGCATGTCTTTTAAACCTAATAGCCAAGACTAAAACATTGTTTTTATCTGATCTTGAATATAATTACAAAATGTAATTGTTGATAATGTTTATTAAGTAATTTGTACTTTTTAAAAGGATAGGACAGATATGTAAATGCACCACATCATTTGTTTTGAAGAGACTTTTGTATTTAAGATACATGTTTTATATGGAATTGATAGGATTATGATAAAATTATCCTTTTTTAAAAACAAGAACAATATCTAAAACATGGTTTGCACTAATTTATTGAAGATTTAAAGACTTCAAAGCTGCCTAATACTTAAATCAATTTAATTAATCAATTTTTGTTTTGCTTTTTACAAAAGTTAACATCTGACACATGCTTATCTTTAGATACTGCAAATATGTGTGTATGTATGCATGTAAATAAATTTACAGATATCAAAATCTGTAAATAAAAAATTAAATAAAAGTCAAATGTTATCTACTTATAATAAAATGAATGTATTACAAATAATTCCAAATCACTATGTATGGTATAGAATAACATATCATTTAATGAAAAATGTAATGTATTTTTAAAATGCAATGTATTTTTCTAGGCACTTATACTCAGACAATCATGCATGTCTTAATTTATCATATGATACCAATAATACATCAAAATATTAATTGCAAAAATTGATCCAGAAGATTGGAGATCATTATAATAAGTGACATAAAGAAACATATTAAACATCAGTAACAAAACAACTAGAAAAGTTATTATAAATTTGCTATAAAGTAACAGGCAATCTAAAGCATGGAGAAAAGTCAAATCTTGGAGTTTAATTTTTTTCCAACGCTATTAATAATAAATGGATCTGATATTAGTTTAAGTCTAAGCATAAGGGATACTTTTACTTCTATTTCTATTTATGTCTCTATTAATATCTTAATCTGCTTACACTAATAGTTATGATACTGCAGACGTATATACCTGTAATAATTTTTGTACTATTTACTTTCATATATGCATCTAACAGGCATGTCTTGTATTAATCATTACATTAATCCTTTTTTAATATTAAGCTTTTGAGTGACAATTACTCCAAATAATAATAATAATATGGCAGTAGCCTCAAATAGATCATATAAAATAGATCATACCTTTGTCAAGTAAACAAGCAACTGTCTTCTGACCAGTTGGCACAAACTGAAGGACTAAAGTAAAGGAGGACAAGCATTTTCATTCAGACTGAACAGCAAGAATCAAAATGGCAGCCATAGACCTAAAATTATAATTGTCCAAATATATTTAATTTTTATAATGCTAATATATAATAATCAAAGTTTAATAGACACATAACAAGTGGCTCAACTAAATTATACATAAGTTGTTATTATAATATATGCAATAATGAGCTATGACTGCCCAAAATTTTCAGAGAGAAATCTTTTCAAGCTCTATCTAAAGATATCTAGTTTTAACCTAAAATGTTTTAAATATAATATTTCTTATCAACTCACCATAATCATACAATTAATGTGGACTATAAAACTCAATTCATTTTCAGTGGCTTCTAAAATATCAATTTGTGTGTGCATGAATGTCTGTGTAACAAAACATATTTAAAAATCCCTTTATACTAAAAACAAATGTCATTTTTTTAAAAAAGTGATAAGCGTTCAAAAGAATATTTGTCGTAGGAATATGGCTGACAAAAATGATACATCATTGCTATAAATAATTTTATTTTATAAGAGCCATTTGTGATAGGAATATTGGACAATTACATGTATATACATTTCTAGAAACATACGTTTTACCTATATATGTTAAAAATAGCTGCATTATAAATGCAATATTGTAATGAACTACTACAAGTTGATGACAGAAATGTAAAAGATGAAGATGAAACTATTAGCCATTGTGTCATTCAATGCAATTGTCTTTGAATGCTTATAAGATAAAACTACCGCAAAACATGGTTCAATCTTGCAAAGGTTTTAATATGAACCAAGGCATTATGAATCAATTCACACCATTGTTTCTCTGCCTTCCAAAGAATTATCACATCCAATTCAACACACTAATTTTGACCTATAAACCTCTAAGTTATTTGTAACTTCAATAAGATGGGATGTATCTTCTTGTGTGAAGTTGCTTTTCCCTCTTTATAATCTTCAAAAGGGTTTCCCCCCCCCCTCCTATGGCCCTCAGTAAAAAGTTTGAAGGTGGCCGTGGAATAAAATGCCTTTTCATTATGGTCCCTCTGGTTTTGAAATACCTTCCCTGTACACCTGCTATTCCTTTTTTATGCCAGGTGTCCTGTTGTCTAGGTTTTATTACTAATTCCTGTCTCTGACCTCTGATATAGCTTTTATGTAATATATAATAGTTTTATATAATAAATGTTACAACTGTTATGTAATAAATGGTGTATTTTAGTCTCACTTCTTCGATATCTTCTATCAACCTTTTTTCTACATGCTGTTTCTAAATGTGGTTTCCACTGTTTTAATTTTATTCTAAATTCTTCAATGTCTTTGTATTTGAAATATCTGGAAAGAACAATAAATATTAATAAAATGTTTCTTCACAATCTGCATTAAGTGACTATATAGGTTGTATACTGTATGCATGTAAATATCCTTGAAAGTTGAATTATTCAGGTTCTTGAATTTCTCTTCTAATATGCATTTCAAAATTATTCTACAGTTTTCTTACAAAAAGCAGTTTTAATATTATAGAATTATCCTATATTTCCATTATTTTTTGTCTCTAAATACATTTCTGGATACTTCTTTAATGTAATATAATATTAGACATTACAACTAAGACTTACACATGTTTACTCAGAAATAAAACAACTGTGTTCATAGGACTGCAGTAAGTACTTCACTTTTGAAGTAATCCTATTAAGAGTGGCATTCATTTCTGAGTAGACATGCACACAAATGGGCAAGTCAAATAGAGGTGTATGGAAAAATATCTGAGATAAAATCTGATACTTTCTGTTTTGGTTCACTTATCAAGTTTTAAAAAGGGAAAATCTAAGTTCCTCAAATGAATCTGAAATCATTTTTACAGAGTTGAGCAGAGATAATAACTCACCAAATCCTTTAAAAAGATGGTATGATTGATTTTGATGAATAGGAATTGCTATGTATACTGTGTTAAGCTTCCAAGGAAAAGGTGAATATAATTCTAACATAGGTTTATCAATAAATATAAATAAATACCCTTTATTTTTTTTATTCTAGTTCACCAGGTTATAAAAATATCATATGTTATGTTTGGAATTTGATCCAATATTACCATTATAATTCCCACACACTATTACTGATTCCAAAATAAACAGATTACATTTTTAAAATATTTTTTATTGTGAGCATCTATATTATTCTTCAATGAAAATTCACATACTCAGGTTGGTGCATTGTTTGTTTTTAAAAAGAGGTCAAGAATAATAATAGAGTTGAAAAGCTATAAACAGAATTTCTGTTCCCTATCTTAGTCCATCTTTCCACTTGTTTCAAAGACAGTGTTGTCTTTCCACCCCTTTCCCATTTTGCAGTGGTATTGGCAAACTATTGCACTGATCACTAACTTATCTAACTTGAAGAAAGTTATAATACTTAATCATGGAAGTATTAAATAGATCCAGTACATATTCACCAATATGTATGTATGCATGTATGCATGCATGTATAATATTATTTGAGAGAGTTAAAAGTTCCATTTACAAATAATGAAGAGGTTCAATAATTATTTATGGCTTGTATTAGACATTTTAGTTAACAAAAGTTAACTAAAATGTCTAATACAAGCCATAAATAATTAATTTTTACTTATTCTACTAGCACATTCAATTATTTTGCTTTAATTGTGACAATTTAAAGCAGGGCTATTGCCAAAATTAATTGCAAGGTTATTCCAGCAGAATTTTCAAAAATGCATCAGTGTAAACTATTTTAAATCATCTAGAAAAGCATATTTATTTCTACAGAATGTATGCTTTATATATATATATATTGCCACGATCCACTGTTACTGAAATTTAGAAAAGAAGCCAAAGCATTGATTTTTTTTTTTTTTGAAAATTTACATTACTGAAACTATTCTGACAGTATTTTTAAACAACTGATTACACTTCAGCTTGATAGTTTAGATTTTGCTTTGGACAAGCTATGATGATGGTTTAGATGGAGGCAAGACCCAGTATCCAATATCCTCTATGTAGTTAGGCTGAACAAAACTTTGGAAGAAATCAACCTCACTCATAGATGGAATTGTAAGAGCTTACATTCGAGTGTGTTAGATACACTCTCTTCTTGCTTACTCTGCATTTCTTGCTTTCCCTCTTTTTACAACTTTCTGAATGCAAACCTGCTATATAAGTCTGGCCATAATTTGTGAAAAACTTTAGAGTAGAAATAACAAATGGTTCACCTAAGGAAAGGACATGTTACTGTTGGATGGAAAGAGAACCAACATAATAAGCCAACATTCTATGCACCACAAATGGAAAGCTTTTAAGACAGGAATCTTCTACATTGCAGTCCAATAAGTCTAATAGGGCGCCTTTGCTCCGTTTCTCATGTGTTGCATCAAATAAACCGCAGGGAAGGGGAAGGAACAGGACAGAAAGTAACTCTGGACTGAAGTGAAATAATGAAACCTTGTTGAGCGACTCTGCAAAGTTGAATCTCACTGAAACGGCCCCACACCACCAACTGGCAGAGGAAAAGATGAACAGCTCTTTCCTTCCCAGTGGTGGGCACACTGTTGTTAGGGAAAAGATACACATCCCAAGTGAAGACAACCGGGATTAAGACCGGGATTTTGTCTCATCAAAAAATTGCGGAAAGCCAACAACAACCTCAAAAAAAACCTAAGAAGAGAAACTGTGCTACCCTGCGATTGGGCGGGGACGGGGACAATCAGGCTTCACAAAACTTTACAGATTTAAGTTCCGAAGAGAGACCTTGTCTATCAAAATTAAAATCTCCTTCTTGAGGTCCGAATCGTCTGACCTAAGTCGTCAATCTTTTTTCCGAGTTATATGCCGGGCAGTCCAATTACGGCAAGCAACCTAATGAATTGGTTACGATTGTAAAACTGAAGGAGGTGGAGAAAAGAAAGAGTTGAGAGAAGAATGGCCATGTATTTTACAAGTTTCCAAAGGTGCTGCAACTTATGTCTCACCCGCGTGCAGCCTCTGCAACACTTCTAACAATTTTTTTCCTGGAGTGGTTAATCGGGGCAGCCTGGGCAGGGCTGGAAGCTAAAGCCCAGATTCCTCTCCGTGGCCTCGGGAGGGAGAATCAGGAACGGAGCAGATCTGGCTCCCCTTATTACGTCCCAAAGCCAATCTATGGTAACTTCCAACTATTCTAAAGCATCAGCGAGATCCTCTCCCGAGACGCTCCGAATTCCTTAGGCTCCCAAGCCAGGCGACCTAGGATGGCTTAGAGTTTCTCTGCTACTGTTGGAGCGTCCTCCCCTAACTCGGCGAGCGATCTCAGGGGCGAGCTGTGGCGAGCCTCCTCCAGCCGATGCTCCCTCACCCCGCCGTAAACCTGGCCCGGCGTCCCCGCTTACCTGAAGGGCCCGCGCCGACCTTGCCCTAAATTCGTCAGGCGATGAGCCTTGGCTCCGAAGGAGGACCGAGGTCGCCCGGAGCTCCTTGACCGCCCAAGAAATAGCGGGACGAGGCAACGGGAAGCCTTTCCTCCAAGTCCGTAGCCCTCGCCGCCACTTACGTCGCGCTCGGTCGCTCGTTGGCTTTGATTTTGTTCTTTTTTTGTTTGTTTTATTCTGTTTTGTTTTCAGCGGGCAGAAGGAGGTCAGGCGAAAGCTGGTGAAATGGTTTCCATTCTTTCAGCGAGGAAAACTCTCCAGAGGGAAAAATAAAGAGACTGGGAGGAGGGGAGAGGGTCTTTTGGGAGCCCGACAGCGACGGCCAGCAATTGAGGTTATTTTAACGGATTTTAGGCCGGTCGAGAGGGAGAGCCGTTTGTCCGCGCGAGCCTTACTCATTCGCTGCCTGCCCGGCTGGCTGAGTTAAACATGTGGTGTTCGCCCTGAATGTCACTTGAGCGCAGCGTACAGGAGAGTCTCTTCCCCTCAAGCGCAGGCACAGCCCCCTGCTGCTCTCCCTCCCCGGCCCGTTGCCACCACACACGCTCCCTCGCGCACACAGCGCGCGCAGGACCGCCGAGCATCAACCAGGCGCCTGTGCAATGCCCCACGAGCTCCCGTCGCGGGCGCCTGTTCTCTGCCGCGCCAGTTGTCGGGCGGGGGGACGCAGCCCACCCCACACACGCTTGAAGGCGGGTTTACCTCAGTCGGGGGGGGGGGGGGAGAATACCTCAAAGCCTTTCTTAAGCCGTGGCGAGGAAATATTACTTTTACCTCTTACGAAAAAGGTTCTTGTAGTGCCTGCGCTAACTTGGTCCAATGCCAGTCTTCTGGCCCAGGCAACCAGTTCAAAGCAGGTGTTTTAAAATACATAACCAACCGTGAAATATGCCTGCCCATGGTTGTGAAGAGGAGTTTTTATGGCTACAGGACTGATTTCATTTATTTATTTATTTATTTTATTTTGTCAAGCAATTATAAGATAACAGGTATAAGTATAAACATAGTTATGGATACATGAAATGGATACATATAAGAAAAATAAAAAATAAAAATAAAAAAGAAACAATAGGACAGGGAGGGTAGGCATGTTGGTGCGCTTATGCACGCCCCCTACAGACCTCTTAGGAAAGAGGGGTAAGGTCAATAGTAGACAGTACAAGCACAGTACAAGCCAGCATTTTGTAATTACACTTGCATCTGATCAACTTCCGTGTTTCTCTTGTCCCCTTCATTCGCAACATTATCTTGATGTTACTGGTGAAGGAAATTCCTGTTATCTTCCTCTTCATCCCTGATGTTTTTTTGTAAGGAGATGCTAGAAAAAGATTGAGACTTTGGCATTTCAAACAGTAGACCAAATAACTGAATCTTTATGCTGAACACCTGGAACCTCCTGCTCTATCATTTTCTATTTCAAAATTAAAGTGTTTGGCAAAGAGAGGGAGAGAGAGAGAAAGAGGGGGAGAGAGAGAGAGATCAACATTTAAGAATCAGATTAGATTTTATACATAGGATAACTATTTCACCAGATTCCATGAAACAACTCAACTCAACTCAACATGTTCAATATGTTTCACCTAACAGAACTCAAAACAGGCTTTGAGCAAGCCTATATTATTACAGCTAATTTTATCCAGTAAGTCTTAAAGCCAAAATATGTTCAAAATATGTTCAAAGCAAAATATAAAGCCCAGATTATGGCTTTGCATAGCCTCAAACAGTAGCATAATTGACAAGCACTAAATACAAGCACTAAATACAAGCACTAAATACAAGCAAGATGTTTATGCTTGTGTCATCCAGTTTTACTGTAAGCACTTTTCAATCCAAACAGAAACAAAGCCATTATTAGTGTCACTCTACTAGCAGTTTTATGATTTTCAAATATTCACACTCAGTGTCAGAGAAAAAGAAATAACTAGGACTCCAAATTGTGTCCCAAATTTGCAAGGTAACACAATGCTGTCATACCAAAATAGACCATATATTGGAAAACTTTTGCTTGTGACATTTTCTGAATTAGTGCTTCTTTACCAATATTAATTAGCTACTTTGTGAGATGGTCTATTGCAGGGCTGTCAAACTCTCTATGTCAGGGCAACATCATGTGATGTATCATGACTTTTTCCTCTTTGCTAAACCGGGTGTGGGCATGGCCAGCACGTGACACATCCGGCCCACAGGCTGTGAGTTTGACATCTCTAGTCTATTGTATCACCTGGTAAAAACTTATGGGGCATGGCTTTGGTACTGTATCATCATAAAAATTAGAAACTGTATTTAAGCTTCTCTTAGCAGTTATACTATGTGCTAATATCAGTAAAATGAAAGAAAAAACATGAAATCATATTTAGGGCAATGTAGCTTAACTTTCTCATGATTTCTTTGTAGTTCATTCACTAAGTTGTGTCTGACTCTTCGTAACCCATGGATCACAACACCCCAGCATTATCCCCTCTTCCTTCACTGTCTCCCCGAGTCTGCCCAAACTCATGCCTACTGTGTCAATAACAGTATCTAACCATCTCACTGTCTGCTGTCCCCTTTTCCTTTTGCCTTCAATCTTTCCCAAATCAGGATCTCTTCACACTTGATAGCCAAATTATTTCAGCTTCAGTATCTGATTTCTAGTTGCATAAATATATAATTTGCATGTTTCAGCCTCAAAACAGATAGGTATTTGTTCTATTTATATGAGCAATATATAAATGGAACACACATAGAATTGCTTTCAGTATGTAAGATATACATAGTGTAAAATAAGAACTCTCAGCTTATTTTCAACAGTTTGAATGAATTGCGTTGTAACAGACAAATGTACTAAGTTATCTGAAAACAAATTTTAAAAGTATGTTTTTCATGGTATATGTATACACACACAAAATTTATGATTTTATATTTAGAGTATCTCTGATTACCACGATGGGAATAATGTCAGCTTCAAAGTACTTTGGAAAGACACTAATTTCTGCAGAGTTTTCCCATTTTATCATTACATTTTTCTAATGTAATTAGATTTGAAGTCTTGGCAAAATGACTGGAAAATTATTAAAAATTGACATATTTTTAATTAAGGAATAGTAAGATGGAGTAGTACATATGTTAATATAGTATATACATAAGTATATCTATAAAAAAATCCAGAGTCTACATCTGTTATTCATGCATCTCAGTTTATAGGATTATTTGCAGTTCTGTCCTTTTCTTGTTGTTCCCATCACTCTCCAGATATCTACGTTTTGTCATTTATTTCTCACTTATCTGGTTAGGCAATAGAGTCAAAAGCAGCAGAAATAGCAGAAACTGTTGATTCAGGAGTTTTCCATCTTTCCTGGTTTCTGCTAGAATATCATAATTATGTAACATTGTTAGTTAGATCATCAGACTTCCTGAGACAAACAAAGTAAAGCAGTACTGTGAGAAAAATTCTCAATTTCTTCCTATTTTCTGGGATGGTTTCTGAAGTAAAACTGCCAAAGGAGAAGATGAAAGCAAGGACAATATTCCTCTAACCTTATGTTATCTAGTACAACTGACTCACATACAATCCATGCTGGCAAAAAACATGGTGTTAATACTAGCCTAGGATCTCACAGCTAGCCTTAAAATTGTAGGCAAAATTCTGAATAACCAAATTACATATTTTCATGAAGTTCTAACCAAAAGGTTCCTAGCTTGCCTCCATACAATTATAATTGATCATGGAAAAGTTAATTAAACCATTTTCCAACTATAGCTTAATAACATATATTAAGTGGCTTAATGGGAGTATTTATTCATAATCACATTCCAAATTATATTATTAGTCCACTGACACCTTTATCACTTTTCTTGAAAAAAGAATGCTTGCCTGTTAATCAATTACTAATCAGTATCTCTCTCATATCTTAAAGCTGCCTACATTATTGAACAAAACATATAACTTATTATCATGCTGATAATTTTATATTGATTATTGATTGATATACATTGGTATGTTGATATTTTAAGTATCTTTCTAATATCTGATATATTTGTAATAAAGCCAAAAAAAATTAAGCAGTATATCTTCATTGTTTAAATAATCAAATTCAGCATACCTTTCTTAATTATATTATTAATTATATAGGCTGTATTATCACTGAAAATATTTTTTTGATGATACTGTTTTAAATGTTGTGCTGTTTTGCAAAAATATAGCAAATACATTTGTTGGCCTGTATATTTCTTTCTCTGTATATAATGCTAAATTCCAAATTACATTTGTTTCTGTGGGAGAGTGATGGGATTTCTCAATGTTTGCTTTTAGCTGAAAAGTAGCTGGGATAGAGAAAAATTCATTAATATCTTCCTAAAATTGTTGTTAAAATTATTGCTGCTAGTGAGAAATGTTTCCTCCAATGAGGATTAGCTGTTGGGGTTGATAGTAAAGCTTTCAATTATATAGAACAGCAGGAGAAGATGGTTAAGCACCATTTCTTTCTGGACTGCTACCTAATCCAAACCAAGACCAACAAATTGCAGTATGAAAGGGTTATACATATATATATGTATCAAGTTGCTGCTGCCTTTTAACAACCACATAGAAAGATTTTCTTTGGGATTATCTGGTTTTCCATGCCTTTCATTACACAGTAATCCAGTCCATTCCCTCTTGCTGTCTGTCCTCCTTTCCTCTTTTCTTTCCAAGTATTAATATAGACCTCTCAAGAATACTAGATGTTGCATAATGTTTCCAAAGATAACAATGTGAGCTTAGCCATTTGTGCCTCAAGTGAGAACCCAATATTGATTTGTTTTTCTGATCGTTTGACTATTCATGGTATTTTTAGGACTCTCCTACAGAACCAAATTTCAGAACTGTCACATTCTAGCTTCTAATGTTTCTTCAAAGTCAAATTTCTGTTGCCCTACAATATCTCAGGAAAAAACAGTGCTTTCAAAGTTCTAATTTTTGTAAATAAAAAAAATGTCATCGCATATAAATATCTTTTACAAGCTTTTCTTTACTAATCTACCAAGGGCTATTCTGTGATGGTGCAATCCGTCTATTTAAAATATTCCTAGATAAATGTGTATATCATAAATTAATCTGAGAATTTTTGAAAAATTCTAAACTCTTACTCTCAATATTATCCCCAACTGTTGGGATTGCTGGGGATAGTAGCTTAGTAACATTTGAAACATCATGAGTCTGTGTGTAGGAACTGACTGAATTTAAAAAACAAACAAATCACCTGTATTAGAAAAATCAGAAAAGCTGAAAACTTTTATGTAGCTTCTATGAAAAGAAATAAAATAAGCTGCCAAAGTTAATAGAGCCTGAAATAATTTGAGAACTCTATTTAATTAGAGTATAATTCTGAGAAAGGTTCTTTGTGAAACAGTGCTAATTGAAAATATTCATAATATTAACACTGCCGAAAACATTATTCATAAAATCCATCCACATTTTTTTTGCTATGCATGGTTTTTAATAAGCTTGCCTTATATATTGTTTATTCATTTGGCCTGATATTTGCATATGACTTAACCCTTTTTATAGTCAGTATTTTATGCCTCCATAGATTCTTATAATTTCTCCCACTTCCCTCCTTCACAAGATCCCTCTCAGATATTTAGGATTAACATTGCTAACCTATTTATATTTCTTTATCATATAGCATATACATACACTATAGCATGTACATACACACACACACACACACATACAAGTCTGACATTCTTTAGTTCTGTTTCAATATAATTATAGTATATCACAACATATCTGGAGACACTAGTTAGTGCGCATGATATTTCAATGAAGATTCTCAATCATCCAAGTAGAATTGTACGAAAATTGAGTCATGGCAACAGGACTTATTTTTTTCTTTGAAACGTTTCACTGCCCATCAAAGCAGCTTCTTCAGTCTGAGCAAGTAGATTAGGATGGGTATCAAGAGAATCATTGAAATGTACCAACTAAGGTTGAAGCATAGGTAATTCCTGCAATCTGCCTCTTTTCTTGCTGTCATTTGAATGTGTCTTGCAATATGTTGATGAAGATTCTCAATATCATCAGTGTTGGGATTCAAATAATTTAACAACCGGTTCTCTACCCTAATGATTTCTTCCAACAACCAGTTCATCAAACTGGTCAGAAAGTTAACAACCAGTTTTCCCAAACTGGTGTGAATTGGCTGAAACCCACTACTGAATATCATGTATGTGATATTTTAAGTTCTAACCTCAATCCATCCATCAATCAATCAGAATAGAACTGGAAAGGACATTGGAGGGCTTCCAGAAGGAAACCCGTTACAATCTGAGACAAGTTTTCAAGTTCCCTTTTGTCTTTTTTCCTCTTTTCAAGTTGTCTCTTCTCTCTTACAATAGGGAGAGTGGTCAAATCTCTCTTTTAAGTTTCATTCAGCTCATCTAACTTTAAAACTAGGCAAACAAACAATTCCACTACATTTCTGGAAAGCATTTGCAGGACTCCAGCAAGAAACAGTTTTAGCTTTAGCTTCTATGTCCACCAATCCCTTCCTAAAACTAACTAATCTGTTCCCAATTAATTAATTTTGCGAGGAAAGCAATAGATTTACTTTCCAGTACCTGGTTTACTTTACTTTCCAGTACCTGGTTTAATACTAAAGTATAATACTTAATACTGTGGCAGGACAGCTAATGCTAAAAAATACTTTGAATCAGCCCAAAGATCAAAATGTTGCCGAAGAAATTCTCCATTTGCCTGAGTCCCATGGGATTGGATGTGTTCTAATTTTATGCATAAATTCTAACAGATAATAGTCATACAATATTTTCCTTTCCATTCTTGTTAAAAAGGAGACACGCATGCAGTTTTTGAGCCTATCATCATATTTGTTTGGCAGACAGATTGCATGAATGCAAATGAGTCAATCACTGTCTCTCAGCCAAACCTACCTCACAGGGTTGTTGTTGTGAGGAAATCAGAAGGAGAAAGTTGTGTTGGATATGTTAGCCACCTTAAGTTATTTGTAAAAAAATGAAGGCAGGATACAAATAAATAAATAAAATATTATATGCATATATTTACATTTGTCATCTGGGCATCGTTAACAGTGATTTTAGGCTCTAAAGGGATCATATATATGCATTTAAAGGGATCAGATAATATATGCAAAATGCATATATTGGACAATATGCATTATATATGCATAATAAAACTATTTCTCCTATAGTAGAATCATATTCTAATATTCTTGAACTTTCTTCTTTTTCTTTTGTTTGGATTTATAAATAGGAAGAAAAATGTTCAGATCTCTGATGAAAACGTTACATGGAAACATTTGTTTCATGTGCCAAATCTGATTATAAAGTTATAAAATTAGATGAAAGATAAAGTTGAAGAACCTTATTGTAAAAATGCAAAAATGCATGTGCAAAATAATGAAAACAGGATTTCTACTCCAAACATACTTTTTGAAAACTTTGATTACACTCTATACAAAGGAGTATAGAAGAAGGATTATTTAAACATATAAAGATTTCTACAACGTATTTTCAATTATTTTTTTTTAAATGGCTTGAAATTACTTTTTATCCAGATGTTGTATATGGTTACTATGTGGTTACTCAGAAGTAGACTCTTATAAGCCCTATAGAATAAAGTTCTGTCTGCTTATTGAGAAGAACTGTCATTAAATATTATTCCTAATACCTACATTAATATAAATCATCAATCTGAAACAAAAGTGAGGCAAATGATGTGCATGTGTGTGTGCATGCATGTATGTACTCTGAAAGATGATCTGAAGGACTGCCTCTTTGCCTGCTGCACTAGATCTAGCTGACCAGGAGTTTTATGAGTCCTATCAGCAAGAGAGCTAAATTTGGTGGGTCCTAGGACCCATTTGGTGAACCCTAGATGAGAATCTTTCCTGATGTAGTCCCACTCTATAGAACATTCTCCGCCCTGAAGTGAGGCTGGTTTTATCCCTATTGAAGTGATGACATCGGGCCTGGGGACCCAAAGGAATTGGTATAATGCTGAGATGGTTCTATTGTTATTAATATCTGTTCTTAGTCCAATTGTTCTTTCTTAACCCTCTGATTTTTAGAATGTTTAAATTTTAATAATAATTATTTGTATATTTTAATTGTTTTTAGCTTTATTTTTACTCCACCTACAGTCACTTGGTTGTGAGATGAATGGTCATATAAATTTAACAATACAATAAATAAATGAATGCTATTTTGCCAATATTTCTTTTCCCTTCACTTATTTACACATTAAGTAATTTATTATTTTTTCTGTATTTTTAGAGCTATTTTCTGTTTATTTATTTTTTTAAAACCCATTCCCACTACAGGCTAATTCCTAATTATTGCCATTTTGTCTTTCATTACTATTTCACCAATAACATTACCTAACATATTCTCATTGTGCCTCAGTAAAAAAATTCTTTCTCTGAAGTGTGTGTGGCTACCATTTTTAAAGTCTAAATGTCCTCTGAGAGCTACAGATTTAAGAATTCTTCAGTTAAGCAATTTCATTTTCATACTGCTTCCATTGTACAACAAGCATCGCAATGTGGTGGAAAACAGCACATTGTTTCACTGATCTAATATGGCATCTATGTTTATCAGGTGGTCTTACAAAAATAAAATATGTATCTGAATGGATACAGAATGCTTTCCTAAATGGAATCATTTTCCATAAAAATCTTCTATAAGGCAAAAATGTAGAAATTCATATAGACTTTTGCTTCACTAATCACACAGCAAAGATTTTGCAAGAGAGTTGCATTACATTAAAAAGAAATGCTCATCCCAAAGAATTGGGTTCCAGCATAGAAAAAGTGACAAAGGACCCATTTGTTGACCTGACAAATATATTTTTCCCTCTGCTTCACATAAAATTCAGACTGATGAAAAATGTTGTGAAAACAATGAATAAGGAAGGTGAAGTTTTCATTATTTGAGACAGGTGTTTGCCAAGAATAAGTGATGCCAAGATTAAGAAAGACATTTTGTTGGTCCACAGAACAGATACGCCATCAATGACAAGTGATTCAATGATCTGCTAGTGGGGGCCAGAGTAAATGGCTTGGAAATTAAAGGATGTTGTTGAGAATTTTCATGGCAACTACAGAGCACCAAAACACATTCAGCTGGTTGACAAACGTCTTACAGGATACAAGTGCAACATACCATTTTCTGCATTCACATTTGGACTTCTTTCTTGAAAATCTAAATGCAGTCAAGTGATGAACATGGTGAAAATTTTCATCAGGATATTGCCACAATAGAAAAATGGTATCAGGGCAACTGGAATACTGGCAGACTGTTATTGCACAATGCAACAGGATGCATCAGATACTGAGTATAAATGAAAATCAGCAAGCGTCTTTTGGCCTGTTAAATTCATGCAGCATGTTGGAAACATTATTTAAAAAATTATAGGCATTAAAAGTTAATTTCATATTTCTCAAGATTTCTACATGATACAGTCATTCTGAAATTATATGTTCAGTTTGAAGAGGTCTATCATAATTACCAAGTTTTACAGAAAGTAAAACATTTGCTGAGGTCATATTTCCAATTTCAGCAATACTCAATAATCCAAACTTGAACAAGTATAAAATATTTTATCTAAGCAGAAAGCTATATTTTCAGTTTAAAGCAGCTTGTCTGAGACAGAAATCTGTGTAATAGTTGGGTTAGTCCACTTTTTACATATAGATTGATAAATGCATAAACCCCATTTAAATATGGAATATCATATGGTACACAAACATTTGCATTCAACATATCTAGAAACATGTATCGTATGTGACAGTCTTGAAGTCTTATTAAAGTAGATGAGTCATATATGATTAAAATACATAAATAAGAAGCATGCAATGTTAGACTTGAGTTATATGCATAATCAACTGGAAATTGTCCTATACATGCTAAAAAGTCTGAGAAATTGCATTGTCAAAGCACACTGCTGCTTCTTAGAGATAAATTGGAAGATAATAAGAGTCTTGTGACATTATAGCTTCTAAAAGACCTTACAACAAGGAACACATTGGGCTTAAGATGCCAGATGAGTCTTTGTAGGTTTTGCTGTAAACAGCTAACAGAGCTATCTGTTTGGAAACCAAGCACATAATCACTTCAAAATATACAGTCTGTGATCAGAATGAAAAAGAACGATCAGCAGTTTGTCTTGGCTATCCTACCACATTTCTTTAAATTGGCAAGATGAGTAAGTTGGAGTGGCTAAGACCCAATTTTCAAAGTGAAAAACCTGTTGTAATGGATTGGCACAGTTTGCTTACTCTGGAGTGATACAACTGTTCAGTCATTTGATTGCTTCTTGAAACACTGTGACAATACATCCAAATCCTGAACTAGATTTCTGGATTACCTTCAAGAAAAAAATCCTTTCATTTAAATCTATACATGTTACATACAAACTATCTGCTTGTATTTTTAGATATTACAGTTTCCTTCAACACTTCCATCCTGGAACACTTACTTGTGTGCCAAGTGGTTTGCTGTGCTTCTTTCTTCCCATGATGAAACTTAATATGGTAGTTAAGTACTTAAATAAAGTGCTTAAATAAAATTTCAACTATTACATTAGGCATTCTTGTAAGTCATAAACCTATTGCTCATTGCAAAAGCATTGGCAGGTTGTGAAAATAGATTCATTGTGTCTTTTGATTAACTATATCAAACTGTCATTTTAATAAATGCACTGTTGGTTAAAATAATATGAACAAAGGTATAATATTTGGGACCTGGATAAAAGTAGCATAGAATTAAATTAATATTTAGGAGAGGAGTATCATAAATTGAGTCTGTTTGGGAGAAAGAGGAAAGACAGGAAATAAATCCCATTTGTTTAAGGTTAATTACTTTGAGTTTGCCCCTAAAACACCTGTATATGATTATTGATAGATAGTAGAAATACACAAATGACAGCTACTTAACTAAATATATTATAGTTATATAAGCAAAGTTTTGGTGAGATGATAATATAAGCATCAACCAATACATTTGAAAGCTGCAGGAAAATATAAGAATACAAGATGCATTCTAATGGTTTGTATTCATTAGAGGAGTACAGCTCTTTAGAAATAATTTATAAAAGGTACTACAGAGCCTATAACATTGTATGCAACTATTTAAGGCAGAAGTATCTTATTCTGGGATCATTTGTTTTACTCCTACATTAGTAATGTGATCCTGGTAAAAACAGGTTTGGTTTAAAGACTTGAAGGCAGGGGCTACATTGATTGTTCGCATACATTTCCAAAGCTTTAAAAAATAAGATGAAACATGGCACAGGCCTAATATCCAGATCTAGAGATAAAATTGACATTACATCAGATTGTCATATATTAACAGTTATTATCTTGTTAAGTACATAACAAGAGACAGGCAATTTGTTGATTTGGGAGCACATTTAGAATGTTGAAAGGGTACTGTGGAAGACTTGCTTATTCCCAAATTGTCATGGTCAGTCACAAAAGGGTAATCAGAAGAGAGTAATCAGAAGTTTACTAGTCTCCAAAAATTCCAATAAATGTTTGTGGGATTGTTCCCTGCAAAAAAAAAAAAAAAATCTTAAAAATAAATATAGCATTTGTGGTTGATGATTAGAACAACACTATTGTCACCACAAGATCCCTACCTGCTCAAAGATATCAAAAGACATTTATAAATATCTGGATAATAATATGTCTGACAAGCTTTTAACCACAAACCTGTAATTATTTATAGATTGGTCATCTCAGCAAATGTGACTTGCCAGGACTGTTCAGTAGCTATACTATATACTAGTCTTCACAAGTGGCAAGATTATAGGTTGGTTTCAACAAGTCACCTTGCTTGTAAGAACTGATGGGAAGACTTCTTTGTCCAAAGCATTTCAAAATGTGTTCTGATCAAAACTTTTTCAAAATGAAGCAACTCTTCCAAGTTATACACAGTTCTGCTATTCACTACATGTCTCAGAATTATAAACACAGCTGTATCTTAAAGATACAAGCATAGGGGGAATAAAGCTTCTAGCATATCCATGTGCCAAGTTTGTTCAAAATCTACTCTGGAAATAATTTTACAAAATCGAATAAAGCAACCTACAACCTCAGTGGATTTGTACAGCTATTTATCTTCTAAAATGATAGCCTTCTGATGTTATTGCTAAAGGCCAGATAATTTAAACAACTCATCCATGACTCAATTTTCTGTATGAAGGAGCCAACTTTGCATTATTTGGGACCTGGTTAATAAATTGGATAGTATGGATTTGATTTAGCTTTGTCCATTTGGTTTCTTAGTGAACCACTGACTTAAGTTGAAATCAATTTCAAAATTAATGTAGGCCAGAGAAAAATTGTGTATTAAGAAACATCTTGAAACTGGTGCAAACTGCAAGATTCTTTACCTGGCATTGAATTAACAACTAAAAACACCCTTTGCTGTTTTCATTAGCTAGCCCAAAGCAAATATAATAGTACCCTAAACACTTAACTAAATGGATTAAAATGACTAACAGAGGGTAAAACAGCAGTTTTTTAAAAAATAAAATAAAAAGCTTAATTTAGCAATAGGCCAAAGAACAAAACTAACATGATTAAAATAAATGATAGCAAATGAGTATAAAACAGAAACTTTTAATAAAAGAAGCCAAGAAAAAGCTGGAGTGCAAATGATCTAAGTTTCCCTTATGGTTGACCAGATATACATTTGTTCTGGTAGTTTTTCCAATTGTGAAGTAGTGAAAGCAACAAAGTATCTTAGTGGCCTCTTCATGTAGACTGTTGAAAGGGTTCTGATGCTGGAAAGTTTATTCATATTTTCCCCAGATAATTCATTGTTGGAGGTCTTAAAAATTTATTTGTCTTCATGTTGATTTAACATTTCATGAAATGCACCTTCTGCCTGAATAGAATCACTTTATAATGCCCAAGGATGCAGAGAAGAAACTTGTGACTGTTTATCAGATGCTGTCTTCCTTTGGGTGAAGAATTTATCAAAAAAATAGTTCATTTAATCAAAGGGAAGACGGAAATCAGGGTATCCTGATACTCTCTGTATCAACTAGTGTGCTACTGAAAAAAAGGGAGAAATAGAATAATTCTCAATACTGTGCACACAGAACAGTTGGAAAAATCTGCAAACTTCAAAACAATTCAGATCAATCCTGGCTGTATTTTTAAGGAGAATCTGCAGAATGGTGAATTTGTCAGGATGTACATAAATAATCTGTATGGTTGGATTTGAAAATGCATTGGAATATAAGCCTTGAGAAGATAAAACAAAAAATATTAACAATACTGTCTACAAATGAGAAATCAAAAACTGAACTAGAAACTGAACTAAAACATTAAAAGATGAAATATGGTTTAAATATTCTGGTTATTTCACACAAATTAGTACTAGAGAGAAATTCATGGGAATGAAAAATAACCATGCCTATGTTCAGATCTGCAAAGCCTTAGCCTCTTCAAGGCAAAGGAAGGGGAACAACTCCAATCAGAGAATGAAATAAATTCATTCCCATGTCTTCTTTTTAGAAGACTTCTTTTTTCTTGTCCTTGTTTATCTTCTCATTCCATGATGTTACTAGAATGTTTTTTATTTTTTTTATTTTTTATTTTTACAAGATAATAGGAAAAGTAAAAACATAGTTATGAATACATGGATACATATAAGAAATATAAAAGAAACAATAGGACAGGGATGATGGGCATGTTGCTGCACTTATGCACGCCCCCTACATACCATTAGGAAAGGGGTGAAATCAATAGTAGACAGTCTAAGGTTAAAGTTTTTGGGGTTTGGGGAAGAAACCACAGAGTCAGGTAGAGTATTCCAGACATTGACCACTCAGTTGCTGAAGTCGTATTTCCTGCAATCAAGTTTGGTGCAATTAACTTTGAGTTTGTACCTATTGTTTGCTCTTGTATTATTATGGTTGAAGTCGAAGTATTCATTGACAGGTAGGACATTGCAATGTATGATTTTATATACAAAACTTAGATCGGACCAAAGACGGCGTAGTTCTAGTTTTTAGGTCTAGAATTTCAAGTCTGGTGGCATAAAGTATTCTGCTACGAATAGAGGAGTGGAGAACTCTTCTTGTGAAATATTTCTGGACTTTCTCAACTGTGTTAATATCAGCTACGTAATGTGGGTTCCAGACTGATGAGCTGTATTCGAGTATTGGTCTAGCAAATGTTTTGTATGCTCTAGTTAGTAGTGTGATATTACTGGAGAAAAAACTATGCAGGATTAGGTTAACAACTCTTAATGCCTTTTTGGCTATGTAGTTACAGTGGGCTCTAGTGCTTAGATTATTAGAGATGAGTACTCCAAGATCCTTGACAGAGTTTGGATCATCAACAAGGTCTTGACTATTCAGCCTGTATTTTATTTTCTGATTTTTTTTGCCAATATGTAAGACAGAGCATTTATTTGTTGAGATTTGAAGTTGCCATTTATTTGACCATTCTGATACATAGTCAAGGTCTTTTTGAAGGGTAGCACTATTGTCTGTGATGTTTATTAGCTTTACATCATCAGCGAAGAGAACACAGTTGCTCTTAATATGATCACGGAGGTCATTTATTTAGAGTATGAAGAGAGTTGGTCCTAGAACCCTTGGGGGACACCATTGTTGACAGGTACAGAATTTGATAGGATGCTCCTAATTTTGACCATTTGTTGTCTGTTTGATAGGAATACTTCTATCCAGTTATGCAGGTATCCAGAGATACCATAAGATTTTAGTTTTAGAAGTAGTTTGTCATGTACCACTGAATCAACAGTTTTACAGAAGTCTATGTAGATTGCATCTATTGCTTTGCCCTTGCATTATTATGGTTGAAGTTGAAGTATTCATTGACAGGTAGGACATTGCAATGTATGATTTTATATACAAAACTTAGATCGGACCAAAGACGGCGTAGTTCTAGGTTTTTTAGGTCTAGAATTTCAAGTCTGGTGGCATAAAGTATTCTGCTACGAATATAGGAGTGGAGAACTCTTCTTGTGAAATATTTCTGGACTTTCTCAACTGTGTTAATATCAGCTACGTAATGTGGGTTCCAGACTGATGAGCTGTATTCGAGTCCATATGTTTTTGCAGTGTAAGAGTTGCAGATTGCAGGATAGTTTTTTTCTGAAACCCAATTGTTTATTAGAGAGTAGGTTGTTTGTCTCTAAGTGGAAGATAATGGATTGGTTAATAATTGGTTCCATGACTTTGCAGGTGACGCAGCATAAAGAGATTGGTCTGTAATTTTCAACTAGGCTGGGGTCTCCGTTTTTGAAGATGGGGTTGACAGTGACTTGTGACCATAGGTTAGCAAGAAGCTGGTCCTGAAAGATTTTTCAAAGATTATGCTTAGAGGTTCGGCGATGGCAGTGGATAGCTTTTTAAAGAAGTAGGCACATATTCCATCCGGTCCAATAGATAGAGATGGTTTTAGATTGGGTAGTGCTTTTTCAACATTGTCTTCTGTAAAATTGATATGTATTAGATCATTGTGGTTGTCTGTGGTTCGACTAGGAAATATTGGGCATGATCCATTGCTATTTATAAATACTGAGCCAAAGAATGTGTTAAAGAGGTTGGCTTTAATGGTGTCATCATTGCAATCTTTACCATTAGGTCCTTTCAGGGGTGGGATGGACCTTGAGTCTCTTAGTTTGTTGTTTGCAAAATTGTAGAAAGCGTGGGTGGAATTGGTGCATAGAAGGTTTTCCTCTTGTTTAATGTGACAATTGGTGCATTCAGTTTTTATCTGGTGGCATAAATTTTTGTATTGGCTTTTGAAGTTGGCAACGTGACCAGATTTGTTTTTCCACCAAAGTGATCTCTTTTTGGATTAAAGCTTCCTTATTGTTATGAATAATCTGTTTTTTCTGGTTTTTGGAGTTGTTATTGGTACATATAGTTTGATGACTCTTTTGATTTCAAGCAAAAATATGTTGTAATGGCCTTCAACAGTATTGCATCCAGTGAATAGAAATTGCCAATCAAGGGATGAGAGATCGTTGTCTATAAGATTATTGT
The DNA here is from genome assembly GCA_033807585.1 of Hydrophis major. Classification (NCBI taxonomy): domain Eukaryota; kingdom Metazoa; phylum Chordata; class Lepidosauria; order Squamata; family Elapidae; genus Hydrophis; species Hydrophis major. The sequence continues at coordinate 47,523,218 of CM066333.1, read as the reverse complement.
TTGAAGTTACATACTTTTGAAAAACTAGAAACCTCTTTATTAAACTCTGGTTTGCAGCAGCTCTACAATACAACAAAGCTTTCATGGTAGGGAGTTGGGAGCATTGAAAAAACAAAGAAGACTGACTGTTCTCATTAAAACTGACAAACTCCTGCTTTCATGCTCTGGACAGTCACAAGACCTAATCCCTTACTGTAATGTACCTATAAAAGGGTTTGAGCCATTGGTTTTTTTTCAGACTGCCAACAGCTAATCTAATTCTTAGAAAATCATCTCTTTCCTATCACCAAAAAGTTTTGATTTAAATAAGTAGGAATTGCTCCAGGGACAATATGCCCTCAAGCATTAAAGTGGAGACTTCCCTAAGGTTCTTTTTCCATGTTTTTTTTTCCTTTTAGAACTGAACTGAACTATTGTGCATCTCCTGGTTTGGCCCACAGTCTCCTGGTCCTCCAGAAAGATGCTCTGGAGTTCTCCAGTGTTGACATGGAAAGGACTTAGAAATACTCCACAGCAGCCCTCCAATGGTTCTTTCTCATATCAAGGCAGTGGATCAACTAGCAAAAAGAATTTTGTGGTTAGTGGATGGAGAGTGGGGATCAGCCCTAAAGAGGCAGTTGCCATCTTTTTTCAATTACTTTTGTGGAAAAACGGAATCCTTCATGTCTCACTGTTCACAGCCCAGTAGAAGGCCCTGTATCATGACAAGGCCGCTCAGTTTATTACTAATACAAAAGAGGAATTTGCATTTTTTAAAACGAATACCTTTGATGAATATTTGGATATTACACATATTAACTTACACATGTTCACCAGCTTGCAGGAAAGTACATCTTGGAATCAGAACACAGCATAATATATTACAGTATTTTTCCTTAAAGCTACAATATATTTGTAGTTTATATATTGTCAGCCCAACTACGTTATTCACATATACATAACACTGTCATAGAAAAAAGATGCATACATGCTATGCTGTCTTAGGTTCTGCTGGAAAACAAGAAGTTTTTAGGAAAGCCAAAAAGTCATTCAGCTCTAAAACAGCTCTGTTTTCTTTGCCACATTTGAAGGTTTTATTAGTATTTTGTCAGATGTTGGAATTAAAGGTTTTTATATCACCAAAGGTAATATTCAGGAGGTTCTGACCAGTTCTGGAGAACTGGTAGCGGAAATTTTGAGTAGTCTGGAGAACCGGCAAATACCACCTCTTACTGGAGATTTTACAGTATCCTTCGCTGCCATTCCCACCAAGCCATACCCACAGAACCGGTAGTAATAAAATTTGAATTCCACCACTGTTTTTAGTTATCTCTGCACACTATACATTTTCTTCTGTCTACATGAATAGTGCTTTGAGTGCTGTAGCTTTCACAATTAAGTTGTGCTTAACTTGTCATATCTGTGATGCATAAAAAGAGGTGATGATAGTGGTGAAAAACAGCATTGATGGTAACCTCTGGAAAGTTTATAAAATAGACAAGAAAGGATCAAGAAAGGTGCTATGGAAACTGACATGGTAATTTTTTTTATTATAAACTTTCCAGTAAGCAATGCTGACTATAGAAAATTGAGATTAAAACCAACCTATCAAAACATTTTTTTTGTATACTATGAGGTAGGATTGGATTAGGTGAGAGGAATCTATATCAACTAATATATAGCTGATTTTGAACACATCATTTTAAACAACACCTCCACCTAGTGGAATGTTTTTTTTTTAAAAAAAAAAAGTTAGTAATGCACACTAATTGCTTTCATTTTGCAAACAATACTCTTTAGCATTGTTGTTGCTGTATCTGATCATTATTCATAAAAATAATAAATATTCATATAACCCTCTCTAAGCAATTTACCATATTGCCCCCCACACTTTGGGTCCTCATTTTACCAACCTCAGAAGATGGAAGGTTGAGTCAACCTTGAGCCTGTCAGGATAGAACTTCAGCTAGAACAGTGTTAGCCTGCATTACTGCATTCTAACCAGAATGTGCCACTGTGGCTCATAGACCAGTGGAGTGATTCAGTCAGTTCGCACAGGTTCTGTAGAACAGATACATATATTTTTTTTGCTGAATTCGGCAAAGTGGTTAAATGTGTTCTGGAAAAATCTGTGTTTTCCAGAACACATCTGGTTTTCATTCAATTTCCTTCCAGGTGGGGAAAAGAAAATCCTCCTCAAAAGTCCAAGAGAGGAATGGCGGAAATCGAACAGAGACTCAGTGCCTTTGATCATGTAACTCAGGTGAAAACTGTTTTACTTTACAGCAGGTGGCGGGGGGCAGGGATGTGTCTGCGCATAACGGAGCAGCCCAGGGCCAAAGTGCTGGTGGAGTGCCAGAGGGTCAGGGAAGGTGTTGAAGTGAGTGAGCATCCTGCCTGCAGCACCCATTCCAGGTGCCCCTTCCTGACCAGAGCTGGAATGCCGCCATGTTTAAGTGCCCTGCTGGTCACAGCTCATTTGCAAATGAGATGGGGTGTCTGATAAAGAACCGGATCAGGTTTACGAACCTGGGCCCTTCTCCATCACCCAAAATTTTAAGAGCTGTTCTTCAATCCCCTAGGCCTGCGGACCAGCCAGGTGCCTGCTGGAATTCAGGTGCTGGAAGAGGAATGCTAAGGAAGGGTCATGGGGAAAGGGCTCTGGCCCTGTCTGCACAAGCCCTGCTGAAGGCATCCACTGGCAGGGGCTCTTTGAGGGACACTTCCTGGCAGGATTTCCTCAGTTTCCTCTCCCACGTCACGCCCATGAGAATTGTTAAATTATATGAATCCTACCACTGTCACAGACCATTTTTCTGCTAGTAACCACTCCCCTTCCGTTGCTTTCAGAATGTATCCTGCATAAAGAACTGCCTACCCTGCATTAGGACATGACAAAGCATTTTGACTGAAGGAGACTTTGTTGGATATATAAGAAAATACAGAGGACAACATATGGAGTGAGAAGACTGGCTTAAACTCTCCCAAAGTTATTTCCATTCCCAATGCCTGTCCTTACTCCCCTTAATTCTATCAATGGAGAGTTTCCCCTCCAAAATGCCTTCCTAATAGCCTTTGTGCCTCTTTTCTCTTTCCTGTCACAAATGTTTATGATACCAAATCTTGTAATACTAACGAAGTGTAACCCTGGCTGCAGTTTTGATAGAATGAGCAATAAACAAAATTGGAGAACAGTATAGGTTGAAATACAACATTTGTCAAAAAAACAGTTGTTTTCTTATCAACAATGGCATTTTTCTTTATAGTGTTTTTCAGTTCAATTCAGTTTTATTATAATCATATTATTGCTCATGTTCAGACATGAAGCACACAAAAGTATAGAAGTCAAATAAATTAGATAGCATTGTCATAAATGGACATTCAAATGGAATCATTATTCTCTCATACTTGTAATATTAAGGCTGCCTGCTTCTTTCACACCAGAAAGTAGTGATTTTGTTTTAATTTCCCAGCCTTAAATGTTATTTCAACTAACTAAGATTGGCACTAGATTATAGCTGTTAAGTTCTGCGCATCGGCGCAAGGATTGGAGACGAGACGATGAACAGTGAACTTCAACCCTTTATTTAACATTGTGGAACAGAGCAAAAACTACGGCAGCAACAGCCCTTTTTATAGGCAAGCTGCTGATCAAATAACCAATAAGAAACGGGAAGAGTTAGTTCCCTTAACCAATGAGAGGGGCCTGAACGGACCAATCAGATGTCGCTATTATCGGCCAATCAGAAGTGCAGGGTCAGAACCCTGCACTTTCCTAAAGGCTTTAATAATCTTTATTAAGCACTTCTATTCATTCACTTTTATTAATTCACAACACCCTTTCCCCCCGGGTTCCATTTAAGAGGTGCAGTGATGTAATCTTTGAGGTAGGCCGGTTGTTTAGATTGTCTGTTAGATTTTCGCTGTCCCCCAGGTGTTTGTTTATAATCTTGTTTGGGCGGGACGTTTTCTGGCGAGTAGGTTGCCTCCAGTCCTTCATTTAAAAATTCGGTACCGCTAATGTCTTCGTTGTCTTCTTGCCTTTGTGGGCTTGCTTCTGATGAGGTGTCTCTTTGAGGCAAATCCACCACCCTCTCTGATTCTTCCGAATGCTCACTTCTTCCACTCGTGCTTTCTGCCGTTTCAAACTCGGTCTCCTCGGCATCTCCTCCCCCCTCAGTTTGGAAATTACCGGAGTCGCAGAAATGAGGTTGCAGCCTTGAACACAGCTGATCAATATGGTGCTTCCATATTCTTCCATCGCGACTTTTTACTCGATACAACCTGGGTCCTGTGACTTGGATTACAGTTGCCTCGACCCACAATGGATTGCCAGAAAAGTTTTTAGTGAAGCCTAAGTCGCCTATCTGGAATTCGCGGCATTTCCCACTGGATCCGTGTGGCTTTTCTGGTTCGTACGACGGGTGTAGTTGGTCAAGGTGGGAGCGGAGTTTTCGTCCCATTAACAATTCGGCCGGAGTTTTGCTGGTGACGCTGTGTGGAGTGATGTGTTGAAGAAGGAATATCCGGTTAATCTTATCTTCGATATCACCATAGTCTATTTTATGTAGGGTTTTTTTGATGAATTGTACCATGCGCTCGGCTCTTCCATTGGTCGCAGGATATGCCGATGAAGTTAGCGATGGCGGATACCACGGTCTGCTGAATACTGTTCAAAAGAAAGCACAGTAAACTGGGGCCCGTTGTCGGATACCAGAACGTCTGGCAGTCCATGGGTTGCGAATAATCTGTCCAGTTTCCTAATGACGGATTCCGTTGTGGTACTTTTCATTTCATGGATTTCAAGCCAGTTTGAGTAGGCATCCACCATTACTAGGAATGTGTGTCCTTTGGTAGGTCCGGCAAAGTCAATATGAATATGGGACTACAGTCCCCTGGGTGTTTCCCACTCTGTTGGGGTTGCTTTCGGTGGGGCATTGCTAACTTCCTGGCATTTGCAACAAGTCTTTACCCAGGCCTTGATTTGCTTGTCGATACCCGGCCACCATGCATAGCTTTGTGCGAGCGCCTTCATGCGCACTATGCCGGGGTGGCCTTCATGCAAGGTTTTCAACACCGCTCATTGCAACTGCTCTGGGACGACGACTCTATCCCCCCAAATGATGCAGCCTTTCTGTGAAAACAGTTCCGTTTGTTGATTCTTGAAAGGACTGAAGCTATCAGGGATTTGATCCAATGGCCATCCCTGCTCGACCCAGCGAAGAACTCGCGCCAAAATGGGATCGCGTTTGGTTTCGATCGCGATATCTCGAGCTGTCAGTGGGGGTGATTGAAGTGCTTCAATCTGGAGCATCGCAACGGTTGGAACTGGGTCGTTAATGGTTTCAGGAAGTGGTGCACGGCTTAGTGCGTCAGCATGGGGGATGGCCTTCCCCGGGCGGTGTTGCAGTTTATAATTATATGCAGCCAAGAATTCTGACCAGCAAGTCATTCTGGGAGATAATATGTAAGGGGTCGGCTTGTCCCCCGCTATAATCCCCAGTAAAGGTTTGTGGTCAGTGACTATAGTAAAAACTCACGCATAAATATATTCATGAAATCATTTAACAGCAGAAACGACAGCAAGAGCCTCTTTATCGATTTGACTACAGTTGCATTCAGTTTTTGATAGCGTTTTTGAAAAGTAGGCAATAGGGGCTTCACTACTGTTTGGTAACACATGGCTCAAAATGGCCCCCACTCCGAATGGTGATGCATCACAGGTAATCGTTAACGGCAAAGTCTCATTATACTGCATTAGAACAGCGTCTGAAGTCAATAAGATTTTTACTTGTCGGAATGCGTGTTCCTCTCGGTGTCCCCAGACCCAGGTTGCCCTTTTGTCCAACAGACGATGTAGGGGCTCGGCTACAGTCACTTTGTGGGGCAGGAACACATTGTAAAAATTGATAAGGCCCAGGAAGGCTTGGAGATTGGTCTTATTTCGGGGCCTTGGAGCGCTTTTGATCACCCTAAGCTTGCTATCGGTGGGGTGAATGCCGTGTTTATCGATTAAGTACCCCCAAAATTCTACCTTATCCATACACAATTGACACTTTTTTTTTTTTTTACTTTAAGGCCAGAGTCTTTAAATTTCTGGAGAACTCACCTCAGGTGCTCCCTTAGTATTTCTCTAGTTGGAGCAGCAATTAAGACGTCATCAAAATAAGGTACAACCCCTTTTATAACCTGTAGTAGTCTCTCCATCAAGCTCTGAAAAATTCCTGGGGCCACACTAACTCCGAATTGGAGTTGGTTGCACTTAAATACACCTCGGTGTGTAACGATCGTTTGTGCCTCTGCCGTTTTTTTGTCTACAGGCAGTTGTTGGTATGCCTGTGCTAAATCCAATTTAGTGAAGACTTTTCTGCCCCCCAGGGAATGGAGAAGGTGTTGTACCACCGGTACCGGCTAAGTGTTCTGTTGAAGAGCGTGATTCAGGGTGGCTTGGTAGTCCCCACAAATTCTTAACGATCCATCCGGCTTGATGGGTGTTACGATTGGGGTTTCCCAGGGAGCATGGTCAGTTGGTTCTAACACACCCTGGGCTATCAATTTATCAAGCTGCTCGTCAATCTTTGGTTTAAGGGCAAATGGAACTCAACGAGGCTTAAGGCAGATGGGAGCTACTTTGGGGTCAAGGTTAAATGATATCGGGGTTCCCTTGTACTCGCCTAATTTCTCGGCAAAGACGTCCTGGAATTCTCGGAGAATGGCCTCTTCCCAGTCGTCGCTGTTGGTTCGGTGAATGCCGGCTACTTCAATTCCAAGTGGGGCGAACCATTGGAGGCCTAACAAACTAGGGCGATCCTGGTCGGCTACAGTCAACGGGAGGGATGCAGTACGATTTTTAAATGAGACACGGACTTTGCTGGATCCGACAACTGGAATTCGATTTTTCTGATAGTCCTTAAGTATGATTCTTTGGAATCTGAGGTCTTGCCGCCGGACAGTGGGGATTAATTGTTTAAGGGTCTTCCAGGAAACCATCGAGAGGGACGATCCGGAATCGACTTCCATCAGGCAGGGCTGGTTTTCGATGGCGACCTTCACCCGGATCTTCTTGGCATCTAATGATGAGGCGTGACCGATTGTAATGGTTTGGTGTGCCTCTTCCCGCTTCGTTGACTGGGCTAGTGGTTTGTTTCTGTAAGAGTGGTTGTTCCATTGGTGGGTTAAATTTTCTCAATTCACAGGACGACTTCCTGTGGGATGGCAGTAGTTGGTCCCCCTCTGAGGTGGGTTGGATCCTTGCTTACTTCTACAAGCTCTTCCGATGTGACCTCTTTTCCCGCATACATGGCAGAGTGCGTCGAGGAATTTGCAGTCTGATCATGGGTGGTTTGCCCCACACCAGCGCAATGGTACTATACTCTCTGGTTACGTTGATGGCGTTGGTCTCGTTCAGACCGGAGCCTATTGACCTCTTCTTCATCGCTTTCTGATGACGATTCGTGGTGGGCTGTCGTTGCCTGTCCCTCCAGGTGAGACTAGATTTCTCCGGCAAGTTGACAGAGCAGGGCGTGGGTGCGGCGCATTCGTGCAGCCGACTTCCTGGTTGCTTCTGCTGCAGTAGCGTCAGCGATGGCATCTGCAAGGCTAATGTCACCTTTCGCCATCAGCTTACTTTGGATACCTAGTGCATCTAATCTCTCAAGGCCTCTTTGAGGTCGGTGAACCCGCAGAGGCCTCCCAGATTCCGGAGATCCGCAATGAAATCTGCAACGCTTTCTCCCTTCCGCTGGTCTCTCTGATAAAATTCATGTCTTCGAACAAGCGTTGGTACGGTCGGTGCGTAGTGGGCCCGTAGAAGGGGCTCAAGGACGTCCCAGTCCATGGACTTCACCTCAGCCGGTTTGGCTAGTGCCTTGGCCATTTTGAAAACGGTCGGCCCACAGTGAGTTAGGAATACCGCTCGCTTCTTTCCGGTAGTGGCATCCTTTAAGTTGTTGGTCTCCAGAAACATCTGGAATCAGTCCATATATGAGTCCCAGTCTTCTTGTGCCGGGTCGAATGGAGCAGGTGGTATGACACTGCTAGATATGGTTCAGCCGTTGGTGCATCTTCAGCCACGTGCTCTGTTTGGCGCTCTGTAGTACTCAGTCGGCTCTGACGTCTCCAAATCCCACCTTCGTCGCCAGTGTTAAGTTCTGCGCATGGGCGCAAGGATTGGAGACGAGACGATGAACAGTGAACTTCAACTCTTTATTTAACATTGTGGAACAGAGCAAAAACTATGGCAGCAACAGCCCTTTGTATAGGCAAGCTGCTGATCAAATAACCAAGAAGAAACGGGAAGCGTTAGTTCCCTTAACCAATGAGAGAAGCCCGCTAATAGCCAATCAGATTCTCCTGAACGGACCAATCAGATGTCGCTATTATCAGCCAATCAGAAGTGCAGGGTCAGAACCCTGCACTTTCCTAAAGGTTTTAATAATCTTTATTAAGCACTTCTATTCATTCACTTTTATTAATTCACAACAATAGCCATAACAAGAACCCCAATATATAGGAGCAAAGTATGCACATGAACCAGTTTCTATCTTTTGGTCATTAAGTGTCATTTGAAAAAAAAAAAAATATCCAGGAAAGTACTTAATGGCAAACTATTGGTTTTTATTATGTTTTTATTATGTTTTTCAAGTTATGTATTTGAAATGTTAATGTGTTTTATTTTAGTAGTTCATGATTGTAATAGAGAGAGAAATACATATTTTAATGCCTGCTACTTTAAAAATACGTTATATCTTTTTAAATTATATAACCCAAGGGTCATAGGCAATATAAATGGGAACAGCAGAGTCAACCAACATGCCATCAGTTCGTGCTGAGAAAAAGTTTTATTTGCCATCTTGTCCTACAGGCCTTTCAATACCCAACCACAACAAATATGTTAACCTTTTGTTTCAATATTGATATTTCTATTTATTTATGTGGTATTTTTAAAGCTATTTTGTGAGCTTGGTAACCAGAATATAAAATAAAATGAATATAAACTGCAAATAAAAGACTATTAAGATTTGCATCATGCAACTATATAGGTTTAAATCTAAAGCAATAATTCAAACCTGAAGCCTTGTAGTATATTTTTAAATTTTTGATTTTCCTAAGCTTGTTTTGCTTCACATGCTAAGAGTAAACATATTATCTGGCAGATGGTAGAAATGTTGCATTATATGAATTGATGTATATAAGCTTGTTTTGCTTCAACTATTAAGAATAAACACAACCTGGCAGATGGATTAAAATATTTCATTACATTAATGAAATTCACTACTCCTTTCTTGATTATGTTAACAGAACCAGATGCTATTGATACGTTCCCTCTTTTTACCACCATCCCTTTATTATATCATGCACATCTGTTTGAAGAAAGGAAGATAAGAAGATTTCTCTGGATTTACCTCTCCAATGGGGAAAAGGTTCAGGTACTGATTGCCAATTCCCTGGCTGAGTCTATAACAATTTGCCATGTCCAATTCACCACAGCCAACTTTCCGCAGCCAACTGGCTGTGGGACAGCTCACCATAACCAACTTGCTGCAGGACAATTCATTATGGGACAAGAGTTACATTAATATCAAAAAATAATGGAATGCAATCATTAAAGAAAGGATGCAAAAGGAGCAATAGAATGAAAGGTAAAGGGAAAAAATTAAAATACTTTTTTATTCATTTTAAATATTTAATTACAATTGTAAATTGTCCCCACAGCAAGTTGGCCCACAACAAGTTGGTCATGGTAAGTTGTCTTGCAGTGAGAGTTGGCCATGATGAGTTGGCTGTGGTGATGGTGAATTAGCTGCAGCAAATTGGCTGTGTCAAGTTGTTCCATTATGTCCCTGGTTATAGATATTGAAGGTATGGGAAAGGTTGCATGTTTGTGATGGTGAATTAGCTGCAGCAAGTTGATGGTGAATTAGCTGCAGCAAGTTGGCTGTGTCAAATTGTTCCATTATGTCCCTGGTTATAGATATTGAAGGTGAGGGAAAGGTTGCATGTTTGTATCTATTGTCATGCAGTAGCAAGGGATAGAACACCTGACCCCACATGAGAAGCTATGACAGTGTGTGGGAATGGAAGAAAGGTCAAAGAAATGGAACCATGAATCACCAGATAAAGGCAGCTGAGCTGAAGCAGACATGTGGAAATGGCAAACATCTTAGAAGGAAATCACTCAGATCTTTGAAATTTCCATTGTATATGATTCTTGTATCTTGTATACAAGATATATCTATTTTTATATTAACAGTGGTATTGATAATAATTCATTCAGCTCTAGGTCCACACTGCTTTCTTCTAAAGTACCTATTAAAGTAACTAAATTTGTTCAATGGCTTCCTCCCTTGCCTTAATTATTTGTATGCCTATCAAGAGGAAAGAGAGCAATTATGAAGTAGAATTTTGAAAGAATTATGGGAGAATTAATAGGATAAGATTAAATTGCTTTTTTATGCTTCAACATAAATAATGGAGTAATTACACCATTGGAGGACCAATGGATCTTTGGTATTAGATTTAATCCTGTAAATAGATGTTGTACAAAAAAAACAGAAAAATAGGAAGGTATTAAATACCTCTAACAAGCCTAAATCAAGCTCACAAGAAAAGTAACACGTTCTCATGCTCTCCTCCCACCCCTAAAAATGCCTCTATTAAATCGCTATTTGTGTGGATAAAGTTTCATCTATTTGGCTCTTCAATGGTAGGAATAAATAATGATATCTGTTAAGCCTGGTTTCCCCAACCAGGGTTAGGGAGACAAGCTAAACAGAATGTGCAGCGTTAGTCAGATAGGCACACAGATAAATGAGTGAGCTAAGCTTGTATGTTTATTAACATACAGTAAAAATAACAGATACGCTTGTGCTATCAAAAATATAGTTTATTCCATTATGAGTTCATAGCATAGTCAAAATAACAGTCCAATAGTCATGTATCATTTAGTCAGTCCATTCAGGGATATTCAGTTAGCAAAATCCATGTAGAATATCCTATGTCAGTTCACTTACAAGTCAGTCCTTTGTTTTCTCTCCCGTTCGAGCAATGCAGTCTTGAGTCCTTGCAGTAATCAGGGATCATCAAAGCCAGAGAGAGAGCAAGCTTCAGTCTTGCCTCTTTTAAAGTGCTTTCACAACCACTCCCTTAATTACTATCCCACAGTTAAAATTGCAGACACTTTAACATACAAACTATGATTACATATTATTATTTACCTAAACCAGTTAGGGTAAACAATGTTATCCCTAACATTCTCCCCTTTTAGGAAATAATAATAAATATAACTATTTACATCTTTAAATCATATTTGTTACAACTCTCTTTAAACTTAGTTACTCCTTGAGCTTTTGTAAATTGGTCTGCAATGTTTTCTTCTGTCATGCAGTATTCCAATTTAATTAGCCCATTCTTTACAGATTCTCTAACATTTAAGTATCTTAAATCAGTATGCTTTGATCTAGTTTTTACAGCAATACTAGTAGCTAACTTTATAGCTGCCTGGTTGTCTTCGTACACAATAATGGAATCTTTAACAATTATACCCATGTCTAATAATAACTGTTTGTACAAAATTAAGTCAGTGCATAGTAATGACAGACATGAAAATTCCACTTCCATCGTGGACAAGCTAATATGCTGTTGTCTGATTGACCTCCACCCTATTAGTGTCTTACCAAATAATATAGCCATCCCAGATGTTGATTTTCTAGTGTTTATATCAGTTGCAAAACTTGCATCTGCATAGGCACTAAGACTCAAATCACCCTTTGGTTCTATATGCAATGCATGGTTCATTGTTCCTTTAAGATATCTTAAAATTCTCTTTAATGATTGCCAATGACATTGATGTGGATCCGAATTAAAACGTGCCAGCTGATTTACACTATAAGCTATATCTGGCCTAGACCAATTGCTTATATATGATAAGCTGCCAATCAAAGATTGATATATGGACTTATCAAATTTGGGACTTTGATCATCAGTTTGGCAAACTTCCTGACTCATTGGAGTCTTTGCCGGTTTACAAAGTTCCATTTTAAACGTTTTAATTAATTGGCAAATTTTATCTTCTTGAGATATTTTAAAACTATTTTTTGTTTTGTTAATTGTCAATCCTAGATACTTTTTAATTTCACCTAAATGCTTTAATTTTATCTTTTTGGCTAATAATGATATAATCTCATTAGCTTCATTATTAGTCTTAGTTATCAAAGCAATATCATCTGTAAATAATAACAATAATGACACCGTTCCATTATTTTCTCTTTTAAACACACATGGATCTGCTAAACCAGATTTAAAACCTATATTGTTTAACTCTTTCACAATATATTGGTTCCACTCAAACCCAGATTGTTTCAACCCGTAAAGACTCTTTTTGAGTTTCCAACAATCATTACTATTTACTTTATTGTCTTTTATACCTACTGGTTTTCTTAAATATATAGTGTGCTGCAATGGTGCATGCAGATAGGCAGTTTCTACATCTAAATGGTTAATGACATAGTTTTTCTTAGCTGCCCACACTAAAGCTGCTCTTAAAGATGTTGCTTTAAGACTTGGTGCAAAAACTTCATTTTAATCAGATGCAGTTTGATTAAATCCTTGAGCTACCAACCTAGCCTTATGGGTAACAGTCCCATCATTTCCTGTTTTTACTTTAAATATCCATTTGCACCCAATGGATTTTTCTCCTGGAGGTAATTTAGCATCTTCATAAACTTTCATTACCTTTAATGAATTTAGTTCTTTTTCCATTGCTTTTTGCCAATTTTCCTGATCCTTAGCAGGATACATCCTAAGTTCATCTACACTAGTTGGAACTTTAGTTACTTGGCAAACTATACTTGCTTGATACCTATCAGGTGGTCTAGTTACACGTGTAGTACGTCTAGGTATTACAGGACTTACAGGTGGACTTTCATTTATTAACTCTTCTTGATTAACTGACTCTTCCTGATCATCTGTTTCCTCTTGTTCTGGTCCTATTTGCTCTTCATGGACTTCTTCTTTAATTGGACTCTTCTTATAACTAGTCTGATCTTTCTGCCTTTTGTAGGGTTCAATAATTACTTCATTATTTAAATCTTGCTCTAATCTATTCCATCCTACATGTTCTAGGAATTTAGCACTAGCACTAGTGTAAACTCTAGATGTACCTGGTTCCCAGAATCTATAAGATCTATGATTAGATGTATATCCTACAAAATATAATCTTTTAGCTCTATGCTGTCCTTTGTGTCTAAGTTGTGTAGGGATATGCACCCATGCTGGTGCTCCAAATGTGTGCATGTAACTTAAATCAGGTTTTGCACCATGCCACAATGTGAATGGTAATTCACCTGTTGTTGAATTAACAACATTATTTAATATATGATTACCACGCATTATTGCTTCTCCCCACAAATTGTCAGGTAATCCTGAATCAGACATCACAGTTCGTGTCATTGATTGTAATGTTTGGCCTCTTCTCTCTATAAAGACATTATGTTGTGGCCTATATGGTGCAGACATTTTATGTTGAATACCTAACATTCTTAGTCTGTTCTGGAATTTATTATTTGTAAATTCCGTACCATTATCTGTTATAAGAGTTACTAATTTCTTTTTAGTTTTTCTTTCTGCAAATTTAATCCAATTAAAGAGATTCTGATACGTTTCAGTTTTGCTTTTCATTAAATAGCAAAACCCATATCTAGAATAGTGGTCCATTATACTTAATATGTTACGAGCTCCTCCTACACTTGGTTTTTTCGGACCTATTAAATCAGCAAATACTACCTCTAAAGGTTCTTTGGTAGTAAATCCATCAACTCTATTAGCCGGTGTGACCCTGCTTTTGCTTTGATTGCAGGCATTACATTGCAAATACTTATTACAAGGTTTCAAACTTATTCCCTTAGATAATTCAACAGTTTTCTTAAGCATTTTAAAATTTAAATGCTCTAGCCTTCGATGTAACAAGTGAATACATTCATCATGAGGTTTCTTATTATCATAAACCGTATTAGCCACTTTTAAACCATCATCATTTAACACATATAATTCACCTCTTAAAGATGCAGTAATTTTCTTATCTTCTTTTTCAATTATGCAGTTATCTCCTTTAAAAGTAACTACATATCCTAGTTTAACCAAAATTCTAACTGAAATTAAATTAAACTTAAGTTGTGGTACCTATAACATTTTTACATTCTCTTTTATAAAAGAACAATATGCTATACCTTGACCTTTAGCTTTCAGTTTCCAGCCATTGGCTAACGATATCTGCTGTGTACTCTTGGATATTTTAATAAAATTTTTGTTATCATTTGTTATTCATTGGGATGCTCCTCTGTCAACCACCCATAAATTATTTTTTACAGCTCCGTTAGTATACATGGCTAACTCTAAATTTTTATTTATCTTTTGATGACTTTTAGTATTCTGGCCAGCATTCTGGCACTTTGCCTTTTTACAAAATCTTGCCAAATGTCCTCTTCCTCCACAATTAAAGCACTTTTTAATTGCGTATGCAGTAGGAGATTCATTATCTTCTTTTTGAGGTTGCTGCCTCCTTAACTCATCTCTTTCAAGCCTTCTTCTGGCCTCTTCAATCAATCTGCCAGTTATATCAGTTAAAGTTAAGCTTTCCTTTGGCAATATTTCAAGGGAAGTTACGTAGTTGTCATAACTTTCATCAAGTGAAGATAGAATTATGTAGACTTGGTGTAGTTCAGAGAAAATAAGCTCTTTCTCATGCAGTTCTTGAAAAATGCTTTGCATAGTTTTCAAATGACTCAGCATATCACCATTTGTTTGGAGATGCATCCTGAAAAGCTTCCGTGTTAGATTTATGTGAGCACCAACATTATCTCGAACATAAATCCTCTTCAGTTTCTGCCAACACCCAACAGCCGTTTTCTCTCCATGGATATAAACAAGCTGTTGATCAGTTAAGGTTAACCCAATTATGCAAATAGCTTGTTGATTTTTATGCATAAATTCTTCTATCTTTAGTCTGTCTTCATCATCCTCTGGATCCCATTCTTCTACGTTTGGTGGATTTTCAATTATGTTCCACAAACCTTCTCTTCGTAGAAGCAGACTACATTTCATAGACCATGATACATAGTTTGTTCCATCCAGCTTGGATATAAGGGACAAACTTTGTAAATTGACTTGTGCCATGTTTTTCTTTATATGGATATAAAACTATAATTAATAAAACACAGCTGTCTGTTTACTGTAATGTATAACAACACAAACTCTCACTTTTACATAAATCTGTTTTATCCTAGTTAAACTGACTTTGCAGCCTCTGGGCCCATAACCAGTGTTAAGCCTGGTTTCCCCAACCAGGGTTAGGGAGACAAGCTAAACAGAATGTGCAGCGTTAGTCAGATAGGCACACAGATAAATGAGTGAGCTAAGCTTGTATGTTTATTAACATACAGTAAAAATAACAGATACGCTTGTGCTATCAAAAATATAGTTTATTCCATTATGAGTTCATAGCATAGTCAAAATAACAGTCCAATAGTCATGTATCATTTAGTCAGTCCATTCAGGGATATTCAGTTAGCAAAATCCATGTAGAATATCCTATGTCAGTTCACTTACAAGTCAGTCCTTTGTTTTCTCTCCCGTTCGAGCAATGCAGTCTTGAGTCCTTGCAGTAATCAGGGATCATCAAAGCCAGAGAGAGAGCAAGCTTCAGTCTTGCCTCTTTTAAAGTGCTTTCACAACCACTCCCTTAATTACTATCCCACAGTTAAAGTTGCAGACACTTTAACATACAAACTATGATTACATATTATTATTTACCTAAACCAGTTAGGGTAAACAATGTTATCCCTAACAATATCTGATATTCATATTTGAATAATTATTAGAGCATTAATCTAAATATGAAAATATCAGATTCAAATCTCTAAGTAGCTACAAATTGACCAACAGCAGTAGGTTGTAATAAAGCAAAATGCCATAAATAAATAAAATTCACATACAGTCTGGCCCAGTCACAATATCTTGGTTAAATTCATCTCACATGATGAGGATTATTAGAGTAATATATTGATTTATCTTTGATGCTCCTCAAAGAGAAGTTAAGGCACAAGTTTAAATGTAAAAAAACTCTTTTTCCTTTAGATAACAAATTATGGTGTTATGGGAACAACTGATATCAATTTAAAAGGACCTTTTCCTGCACAGACAACAAAAATAGAGTCCACACATTTATTTAAACCTCATTGAGGAGCTTCAATTAAGGAAGATGGAGAAACTTGTTAAGCACCTTGTGGCACAAAAAAATGCTATTAAAGGTTTCAAAAGGAGAAGCCAACAATCATGTGGAAGGGGACTAGGTGTAAATATGAGTAACTAAGAATAAAAGGCCGAACAGAAAGTGGCTTTCAAATTATGCTTTTCAGATAAGCATCAATATTCAAGTGCATCAAAAACAACAAAGTGCCCAAAAATGTCTTAGAGACTAACAGACCCATTGAAGATTGGTTAGCTGTAAGTTTAACTGAAATGATTTTAACCAATACTTAAATGCTTTGTAATCTGTTAAGATGATTACTACATAGAAAATAAATGGAATGTTTAGTATTTTAGTATTTATTTGATTTGTCAATAGCTTACAAGATACAGGTATAAGAATAGATATAGTTTTGAGTACATGAGATAGATACTTATAAAAAAATAAAATAAACAATAGGACAGGAACGGTAGGCACAGTTGGTGCGCTTATGCAAACCCCCTACAGGCCTCTTAGGAAGGGGGTGAGGTCAATAGTAAACAGTCTAAGGTTAAAGTTTTTGGGGCTTGGGAAAGAAACCACAGAGTCAGTTAGAGTATTCCAAACATTGACCACTCTGTTGCTGAAGTCGTATTTTCTGCAGTCAAGTTTGGTGCGGTTAACCTTGAGTTTGTATCTATTGTGTTCTCTTGTATTGTTATGATTAAAGCTGAAGTGTTCATTTGCAGGTCGGACATTGCAATGTATGATTTTATATACTATATTTAGATCAGACTGGAGGTGGCGTAGTTCTAGGTTTTCTAGGTCTAGAGTTTCAAGTCTGGTGGCATAAGGTATTCTGCAATGAGTAGAGGAGTGGAGAACTCTTCTGTGAAATATTTCTGGACTTTTTCAATTGTGTTAATATCAGATACATGATATGGGTTCCAGACTGATGAACTATATTCAAGTATAGGTCTAGCAAATGTTTTGTACGCTCTAGTTAGTAGTGCGATATTACCAGAGGAGAAGCCACGAAGGATTAGGTTAACAACTCTTAATGCCTTTTTGGCTATGTAGTTACAGTGGGCTCTAGCAATTAGATCATTAGAGATGAGTACTTCAAGGTCCTTGACAAAGTTTGGATCCTCAACAAGGTCTTGACTATTTAGCTTGTATTTTATTTTCTGATTTTTTTCTGCCAATATGTAAGACAGAGCATTTATTTGTTGAGATTTGAAGTTGCCATTTGATTGACCATTCTGATACATAGTCAAGGTCTTTTTGGAGGGTAGTAGTATTATCTGTGGTGTTGAATAGCTTTACATCATCAGCAAAGAGAATGCAGTTGCTCTTAATATGATCACATAAGTCATTTATGTAGAGTATGAAGAGAGTTGGTCCTAACTGTATTCTGACTGTATCGAATGTTTAAGGATAGATAGATAATTTTAATTCCTGATTTGAGTATGTTATTTTCTACAAATATCTACCTAAATTGCAATTAAATAATTTGTAAGAAAGTATTAATATTTCATCATTTGTATCACTGGAATTTAGTCAGATAATATTTGCTTGATTAGGCAGCAATACGGGTGTGGCTTGGTGGACGTGACAGGGGAAGGATACTGTTAAGTTTGGAGCATGGGCGAGAAAGAATGGAGACAAGCCAGTGAAACGGTGAACTTCAACTCTTTTTTTTTTTTAAACAAATTTTATTAATTTTACAAAAACAATACACAATCCAGGCATAACAACTTGAAAAATCTTTTCTAGAAAAAAATAATAGTAATAATAATAATTAAAGAAGAAAGCCAATAGAACATACAAAATAATTCCAAATTGTAATATCAGTATTTACATTATCTATTTAACTTCATATCTTATCCAGACTTCTCCTTTTATCCAAATTATATTTCTTGCTTATTAAAATTTTATTGCCTTTCATAAACATACAGAACACAGAACATATAATAACAAAACTAAAACATCTTTTCTGAAGGCTGCCTGATCCCAGGTTAAAACTCTTCACACAGACACAAATTCAAACATCATATTCATTTTATATATCCTTCCATATCTTATTATCATTTTCTTTTCTTTCTTTTTATAAACCAATTTTATTAATTTTACAAAAACAGTGCACAAACAATCAAGACATAACAGCTTATAACCATTTTCAATAACATTCTTTGTCTGTTCTATTTCCAACTCTCCATTCATCTTTTTTCTTTTACTATACTTCTCCTATACACTCTTTGGAGTGACGCCTTTACCCTAACTTAAAAGTATTTCATATAACACTTAATTTATCTTGGGATTCTGTTTAGTATATTCTAAATTTACACAATAAATTTTATACTCTAAATACACATATAGAAACACCATCTTATGTACCTTCCAGAATCCCCCTTTTATCCTTAATTAGATTCACCCATTGTCTCTAAATAAACTTTTTTTCTTTAGATCTTGCTTCCCACCATTGAGGCTTCTCCTCCCCCCCTTTCTCTCTTGCTTATTCTTCTCCTTGCCCTTTTTACCCCTTTGTCTCTCCTCCTCCCTTTTCTTACTCCCTTTCCTTTGCTTTCTAATCTTGCATCCACCTTTCCTCTCATTTTTCTTTTTTTTGGTTGTTTTTTCAAACCTTAAAATCCCCTTTTTCTTATCCTCTTTCTCCTCCTCCCCAGAAAAAACCCATTGTTCATCAAAGATGGCTTCTTGTTCTTCTTCTTCTTTGTCATTCTGCTGCGTAATCAACTTTTCATAAGAACATATCGACATTTCTAAAAATTGGAATAAAGTGCCCAAAGTATCTTTTCCATCTTGTTCTTCCTTTTTATATTTTTGATATTCAATCTTTAGTTCATCCACAAGCGATGCCATCCTGAAGAGAGAAACTTTTTCCAAAACAACCACCCAAGTATTTTTAGTCAAAAATAATTCAAAAAAAAAAGTTCCAAAATTTAATACTTTTCTTCCTTTTTCTTTTTCTCTTTCTGGGGTTACTGTTCAATCAAAGAGGTCCAATTACCATATATCTTTTTTTACGATTTTTGGCAATCTTCTCCTTTTTCCACTTCTCCTCCAATATTTTTCCTCTCCCTTCCCACTTGCAACATCAATTTTTAAATAATCAGAAATCCATACCTCTAATAAGAGTTTTCCAATTTCTTAAATTTTTAAGTCCAATGTCCAAGCAACTTTCAAAATAGTTCACCTTCAGTGCCCAAACAAATTTCAAATCTTCTTCTGCTTTTCCATGGGGTGGGAGAGTGAAGAGAAAAAAAAAGTTCCCTTTAACAGCTTCTCCACCGCTTTCGTTCTTCTTAGGGATACAATGTATCCTCCAGCAATAAAAACAGCTCAGTTCCAGCCAATTTGAAAGATGTTGATTGACCCGGCTCAGCCAGCACTTTCACTTTTCTTGCTTCCTCCAGCACAATCTTACCCGGTTGCAGGCTTCTTCGTGGTGGCCATTGCTGACCGCCACTCCACCACCTTGGGAAAAAGGGGTTTTTACCGGACGAGGAGGGGGTCTGCGACACCCCCAACCCCCTATCCAGCTCCCCTCTCTCTTCAGCTGTCCCTACAGGGCAGCCATATCCCCCTGACCCATTTGGATTGGGGGTACCTCGACGGCTAGCGCAGCAGGAATCGCGAGCTGTCGCGAATTCCTGCTGCCACCGAAGTCACGTGAAACTGGAAGCCCACTTCAACTCTTTATTTACATGGTGTGACAGCTCGAATTGGACGGCTGCTATAGCCTTCCTTATATAAGCAACCCAATAACTATTTCAACCAATAACAATCCAGGAGCGCTAGCTCTGTTAACCAATGCGAATGGCCCGTTAATGGCCAATCAGATTCTCCTGAATGGACCAATCCGATCCTGCCATTAACAGCCAATCAGAAGTGCAGGGCCAGAACCCTGCACTTGACTTCAAGCTCAAGATAACTTTATTTAACATTTATTCATTCACAACACCCCTTCCCCCTGGCTTTTGTTTACAGGGCGCGGTCACGTAATCCTTGAGGTAGGACGGTTGTTTTATTTGTCTTTTTGATTTTCTTTTTTTTTTTAAACAAATTTTATTGATTTTAAAGACAAACAAACCATCATTAACCATTCAATACATAAAACCTCTTTCCATTATTAATTTTACAAGTCAAGTAAAATATTATTTTATACAACATAATTCTGTTTTATACCATTTTAATATAAACATATAAATATCTCTTAACAAATTTCTCATTATTTCTCCTTTCGTATTCAATTTCATTGTTATTATTATTTTCTATATTTATCCAGTTTATAATCATCATCTTCATTCCTCTCTGACTTGATTACCATTATTCTCATCCAACATTCCTCCAAGGTTTTATTAATTCCCAAACAAAACATAGACACACAAAACACAAAAATATAAAACTTCTTTTAAGAAAGT
Organism: Hydrophis major; assembly: GCA_033807585.1. Classification (NCBI taxonomy): domain Eukaryota; kingdom Metazoa; phylum Chordata; class Lepidosauria; order Squamata; family Elapidae; genus Hydrophis; species Hydrophis major. Next base: position 47,502,572 of record CM066333.1, on the reverse strand, counting down.
AGTTTGGCCCCAGATTACCTCTCTTTGTATGGACTTCAATTAAATTCGTGCTCATCTTGTATACCATTAACTATCTTATTTACCATTCTATATCTTCTATATAATTTCTTCCCGCTTTTCGTTCTTCGTATTTCTATTTTATTTGATCATTTTAATTTAAATCATTATATTTGTATTTTTTGTCCATTCTTTCCAGATTATCCATTTATCTCATTCCCTATAGTAAAAAAAAAAAAAAAGAAGAATTTCTCCTGAAATCACTAATCAGAGTATGATGCCTTTCTATCCTCCCCTTAAATTAATATTTAAAATAACATCTGATACCCAATCTGATTCTGCTTAGTACATTCTACCTACTAACCTTTAAAGAAAAATAATAATAAATTCATAATAATTAATATAATTAGATAATAAATCTAAATATTAAATCTTATAACATTCCAATTATCTATTTCAAAAAACAAGTGCTACAATTTTATTAAATTTTAACATCTATCATTACTAAACATTTCAATATTTTAATCTTTTATCAATTCTTATAACATTCTAGTTTTCTATTTCTAATACATAATACCATCTTATGTACCTTGCAGAATCTTCTTTTTTAAAGAAATTACACCTTACCCTTTATCCCTAAAAAAAAAATCCTTTTTTCCCATCTTGTTTCATACCTTTTCCCTCCCTTTTCCCTTCCTTTCTTATCCCCCCTGGCCTTTTTACCCCCCCCCCCCACTAACCTCCGCCTTTTTAGCTTTCCCTCTCTGTTGTAATCCTTTCTCCTTTTGCTCAGTAACATTGAGTTGGTTTTGCATCTTATTTTTTCCTTTCTTAAGTGTTTTTTTAAGTCTTAAGTCCTTCATTTTCCTTCCTTTCTTTCTCCTTTCTCTCTTAGTTAATTTTTTAAATTCACTGAAGATGGCGTCTTCTTCTTCTTTTTCTTCTTCTCCTTCTATTTCCTCCATCTGTTGTTGTGTTTGCTGATAAATAGCAAGCGCCATTTCTAAAGAAAGGAAAGCTTCTTTCACAGCATCTTTACTTTCTTGATATTCCTTTCTAAGTTCATCATCAGATAAAGCCATTCTTTGTTCTTCTTAGAGCAACCAAAATGTTTCAAAAGTTAAAACAATTCCTCAAAGTCCCAGAGACATCAATCAGTCCAAACAACGCACAACTTTCTCTTCCTGGTAATCGTCTGGTAATCCATGGGTTGCAAACAGTCTTTCCAGTCTCTTGATGACCGCTTTGGTGGTCGTGTTCCTCATACGGTGGATCTCGAGCCAATTCGAGTAGGCGTCGATGGTTAACAAGAAGGTGTGGCCTTTGGTCGGCCCAGCAAAGTCCAGATGAATACGGGACCAGGGTCCCCGCGGTGTCTCCCATTCAGTTGGGATTGCCTTTGGTGGAGCGTTGCTTACTTCTTGCCATCTATGACAAGCTTTGACCCAAGTCTTGATTTGCTTGTCGATGCCTGGCCACCATGCATAGCTTCGTGCGAGGGCTTTCATGCGCACGATGCCGGGGTGGCCATTGTGCAAGGTTCTCAGTACTGCTTGTTGGAGTCGCTCTGGGATAACGACTCTATCACCCCAGATGATACAGCTTTTTTGAGAAAACAACTCTGTTTGTCGACTTTTGAATGGTATGAAGTTGTCTGGTATTTGGTCCAATGGCCATCCGCATTCCACCCAACTGAGGACTCGCGCTAAGGTGGGGTCACATCTTGTTTCTCTCGCGATATCACGGGCAGTCAATGGCGGTGTGTGAAGTGTCTCAATCTGCAACGTGGTTACTGTAGGCGCAGGGTCATCGAGAGTCTCTGGAAGCGGTGCTCGGCTCAATGCTTCAACGTGGGGAATGGCTTTCCCCGGGCGGTATTGCAGCCGATAATTATAAGCAGCCAAGAATTCTGACCAGCGAGTCATCCGGGGAGATAATATATAGGGAGTCGGTTTATCTCCGGCTATTATCCCCAGCAACAGTTTGTGGTCAGTCATGATAGTAAAAGCCCGGCCATACACGTACTTGTGAAATCTTTTAATGGCAGACACAATCACAAGGGCTTCTTTATCAATCTGGCTATAATTTCGCTCAGTTTTTGAAAGCGTCTTTGAAAAATAAGCAACAGGGGCTTTGCTACCATTAGGCAATACGTGGCTCAAAATGGCGCCCACTCCGAAAGGCGATGCATCGCATGTAATATTTAACGGCAAGGTCTCATTGTACTGCATGAGTACAGTGTCAGAAGTCAGTAGTTTTTTCACATTACGGAACGCCTGCTCTTCTCTATGACCCCATACCCAAATTGCTTTTTTGTCCAGTAAACGATGTAAAGGTTCAGCGACAGTTGCTTTGTGCAGCAGAAATACGTTATAAAAGTTGATAAGGCCAAGAAACGCCTGGAGGTCGGCCTTATTCCGGGGTCTGGGAGCATTTTTTATTGCTCTCAATTTACTGTCGGTAGGGTGAATGCCCTGACTGTCAATTAAATACCCTAAAAATTCGACACGATCTGTACACAGTTTACACTTATTCTTTTTCACTTTAAGACCTACATCTTTGAATTTCTGTAGAACTATTTTTAAGCGATCCTGTAAGATTTTTGCAGTAGGTGCAGCAATTAACACATTGTCAAAGTAGGGACCACGCCTTTAATCCCTTGTAGTAGCCTTTCCATAGGCTCTGAAAAATCCCCGGGGCTACACTGACTCCGAACTGGAGCCAGGTACATTTAAAGGCACCTCGTTGCGTCACAATCATCTGTGCCTATGCCATTTTTTCATCAACTGGTAGTTGCTGATATGCCTGAGCTAAGTCTAGTTTAGCGAAGACTTTTCCGCCCCCCAGGGAATGGAGGAGGTGCTGCACCACCGGCACCGGATATGCGTTTTGCTGCAGGGCGTGGTTCAGGGTGGCCCGGTAGTCCCCACAAATTCTAATCGAACCATCCAGCTTAATGGGTGTCACGATTGGGGTCTCCCAGGAAGAGTGATCGGTTGGCTCTAGCACTCCCTGGGTTATTAACTTATCAAGCTGTTCATCGATTTTCAGCTTTAAGGCAAATGGAACTCAATGGGGCTTAAGGTGGATGGGAGCTATTTTTAGATTAAGACTGAACGATATCGGGGTCCCCTTGTACTCGCCTAGTTTTTCTGCGAAGATGTCCCTGAATTCATGGACAAGGTCCTCCTCCCAGTCACTGCCACCAATTCGGTTAATGCCTGCCACTTCAATGCCGAGTGGCATGAACCATTGGAGGCCTAGCAGGCTAGGCCGATTTTTGCCGATCACAGTCAGAGGTAAGTACGCCGTGCGGTTCTTGAATGAGACCCGGACTTGGCTGGATCCAATGACTGGAATCCGATTCCCTTGATAGTCTTTAAGGATAAGTCTTTGGGAACGGAGGTCTTGGCACCGGATAGTAGGGATGAGTTGCTTGAGGGTCCTCCAGGAAACCATCGAGAGAGACGATGCCAAGTCGACTTCCATTTGGCAAGGCTGATTTTCGATGGCCACTGTAATTCGGATTTTCTTGGCATCCAAGGAAGAGGCGTGACCGATAGTGATAGTTTGGTGAGCCTCTTCTCGCTTCGTGGGGCAATTCAAGGTTCGGTTTCTGTAGGAGTGGTTTACTGGTTCTCACCTTACAGGATGTTTTCCTGTCGATTGGTGATAGTTAGCCCCCTTCGAGGCCTGGCCGGGTCCTTGGAAGCTTCGGCAGACCCGTCCAATGTGGCCTCTCTTCCCACACTCATGGCAAAGCGCGTCGTGGAATTTGCACTCGGACCTGGAATGGTTGGCCCCACAGCCAGCGCATGGGTGCAGGGACTTCGGGTACTGGTCCCAATCAGATCGCAATCGATGGATCTGTTCTTCGTCGCTGTCTGACGACGAAGAGAGGTCCTCGTGGTGGGTTGTCAGAAACTGTCCTTCTGAATTGGGTGAAATTTCGCCGGTCGGTTGGTGTACCGGAGCATGGTTTCGACGTAGTTGGGCAGCCGACTTCCTGGTTGCTTCTGCTGCAGTAGCATCAGCGATGGCATCGGCAAGGCTGATGTTGCCTTTCGCCATCAGCTTACTCTGTACATTTAGTGCATCTAGTCCCAGAACTATTCGATCTCTCAAAGCTTCTTCTATGTCAGCGAACCCACAGAGGCCTCCTAGGTTTCAGAGGTCTGAGACAAAATCAGCAACACTCTCTCCTTTCCACTGGTTTCTTTGGTAGAACTCATGCCGCCTTACAAGCGTTGGTACGGTCGGTGCATAGTGGGCCCTCAGTAGGAGTTCGAGGATGTCCCAGTCCATAGTCTTCACTTCAGCCAGTTTTGCTAGGGCCTTGGCCATCTTGAATACGGTTGGCCCGCAATGCGTTAGGAATACCGCCCATTTCTTCCCGGTTGTGGCATCCTTCAAATTGTCAGTTTCCAAGAACATTTGGAAACGATCCATGTAGGATCGCTGGGTCGAACGGAGCAGGTGGTATGACGCCACCGGACATGGTTCTGCCGTTGTGTGTTGTCAGTCACATGCTCGGTTATTTTCTTCTTTGTTCAGTCAGCTCTGACGTCTCCATATCTCACCTTCGTCGCCAGTGTTAAGTTTGGAGCATGGGCGAGAAAGAATGGAGACAAGCCGGTGAACTTCAACTCTTTATTTACATGATGTGACAGCTCGAACTGGATAGCTGCTATAGCCTTCCTTATATAGGCAACCCAATAACTATTTCAACCAATAACAATCCAGGAGCGCTAGCTCTGTTAACCAATGCGAATGGCCCATTAATGGCCAATCAGATTCTCCTGAACGGACCAATCCGATCCTGCCATTAACAGCCAATCAGAAGTGCAGGGCCAGAACCCTGCACTTGACTTCAAGCTCAAGATAACTTTATTTTACATTTATTCATTCACAACAGATACTATAAAATCTACATTCCCACCCCACTCCAGGAGTAGGTTACTGCAAAATCCCCATTCCCTCCCCACCCCACTAACCTGATTTCCAGCTTCATTCTCTTGTGCAGGGCAACAAAAGAATACCCAACTTGTTCCATATCCACAGACTTGAAACCCTGCATTCCCATTGGTCCGTTTTTACCGCTGCCTGATTGGTTAGCCAGGACAGCTAGGATTGGCTCCCTAAGGGTCTGCCACAATTGGCCAAAACCAAGCGCGGCAGACTTGAAGAAGTGTCATTGGCCGCCTAAGCCAAAGCAAGCTCTATAAAAGAGCCACCGCAGCTTCTATTCTTTAAGCCTGTTCCAGCCAATAAATAAAGAGCTATTGTTACTAAACTGAAGTCTCTCGTCTTAACTGAACCCGACCTTCCGAACTTAACACAACTGATCAGCTGGGATTCGGGAGGCATAGATGGGGCAGTCAGAGGTGGTATTTGCTGGTTCGCTGAACTACTCAAAATTTCTGCTACCGGTTTTCCAAAATGGGTCAGAAGCTGCTGAATACCACCTCTGTTGGTTCTAATATCTGTTCTACAGATCTTTCTCTATTTGTAGTGTTTACTAAAGTCTGAGGTGCTTTTTTACAAATACTGGTCATCTGCTGAGCATTTGAATTGAGTTAAGTTACATTATAATTGGATTTTCCTAAGGCACCATATTAGCATTTTCTACGATCTCACTTTCATTAGCCAAATCACTAATCAAGAATATTATGGCTAAACTGCCTGCTAGTTTAATTATCTGCTACTTCTAGATCTTTAAGCCAAGTTCCCATCCATTAAAAAGGCTATCATTCCCATTTTCATCAAAGGGCATTTGTATTATTTTTCATTGCCTAAAAACAAATATAAATTTAATTTTTTGAAACTTATTTTAAAAATAGGTTTTTTTATTCAACCAGCCACTATTTTCCTGATAAGAAAATGTAAAATGAAATTCACTTAACTGCAAATAATTCACAGACTACTATTGCAGCACACACCTTTAGTTCTACCAATTCCATTAAGTGCAATCTAAATCAAAATTTATGAATAAAATAATTTGGATGTCTGTGATTATGCAGATGAATCTGTTTTTTCCAAAATTACCTACTAAACCTCCACTACAAATAAGTGTGTTGGTGTAAATTGATTTTTTTTCTTTGTATGTGTGTGTGAGAGACAGAGAGAAAGAAACCTTTCTGGCAGTCTTGACAGCTGGCAAAAATCTGTATGCAAATATCCAAAAAAAATTGATAATATCAGGGTAGTTAGGAAAAATATAGATAGATAATCTTGATTAAAAAGATATTTAAAACAGATAATATGCTTGCTTAGCTACATGCGTGCAACAAAGAAAAAAGGTGAAAATTAGCAATCCAGGAGTATAAGCTTTACACTAGTAGAAAATAGAAAAATATTTTAAAAAGCAATAAAATCCTCCAAAGGGATTAAAGGTAATAAACTTATCTTACAGACCTCTATCAAACCTAAGAAGAGCATACAGTATAGTATATAGTATATAGTACAATAACTTCTATAGCATGTACATATTAATGCATAAATATCTCAAGAAGTTTAAAAATACCAATGCTTAATGCTGAGCCTGAACCATATCTGACTATCCATACTCAGGTAATTTCAGTAGCTCTTAATTATTTTGACCCAACAAGACCTGGCTACCTCATCTGTTATTCAAGGTTGATGATAAAGTAGAAAGTTGAAAGCTTCTATTCTTGATTGGTGAATTCTGTTTTAGTCATCAGGAGTGGGGTAATTAAGAGCATTTCAGAGCGCTGCATAAAACTGGCAATACCTAAGAACACATTTGGTAGCTTCAATCAATGTCCCTGAATCACAGAGGTAACATTTAGTATGAAACCTGACTCTACTTGCTGTAGATTCTGGACAGATAAGGTTGGCCAAATGTTGTCTTTTGAAACAGTAATATATCAACATGTTCTCTATCAGGGATCTCCAACCTTGGCAACTTTAAGCCTGGAGGACTTAAAGCTTTTTGTATTTTTGTATAGGTAATCCTTGACTTACAATAGAACATTTAGTGAACACTCAAAGTTTCTATGGCACTGAAAAAAGTGACTTATGATCGTTTTTTACATGACCCATTGAAGCATCCTCACAGTCACAAGAAGCTAGGCAAGGAAAAGCGCCCCTTGTGAGTAATGTCTAGTTGGCCATGCCCACCCAGTAACATGACCACCAAGCTATGCCCACCAACTAAGCCACACCCACAGAACCGGTTATTAAAAAATTTGAATCCCACCCCTGCATTTTATAACTCGGAATGAAATTATTTTTTACATTTTAGTCGAAGGCTTATTTAGAATGTATTTGAAATGTACTTTCAGTACAAATATTTGCATCAATTACCAAGAGGATTTGCTTACAAAAGTCTCCTGATGGTTTCTATATAGAAAGAGATTGATGAATTTGTTTTAAAATTTTATTTTAATTATCTCATTGAAATAATGATGTTTTTAATTATAATGTGCATTTTTCTCTAATTTCAAAATAGGATCCAAAGCTTCTTACAAATTATTTTGAATGCATTGTAATTTTATCTATATCCTCTCTAATTGCTTGAAAAAGCTTTAGAAATTTTGGCAGTAGGTGGCAATGGAGGGGCCAGGGGAATATTTCAGGCAGAACTGCAAAATCCTGATAATCTCCATCTCTGTATATACAGGCTGCTCTACTGGAATAATCAAACTATTGCTAGCAAGGGTACACTCGCAAGCGGCAAGCTATTGTTTTACACAATTTTTCCAATGCCCTTCAGCTTCAAAATGTATTATCTTCCTACTTTTATCACTTCTGGGCATTCTCCAAAGCCTTGCAGATGTTTTATAATAAATAGTTGTGTAAATTCTATGCAAACAATTGAAAATGTATATTCTATTAAATAAATTCTTTTCAGCTGAAGTAGTGATGCAACTTTCTTAATACAAATATATAAGAAATGTAAATTATATATTACAGCATCATTTATTGGGATGAAGCAAATAAGATAAATACCCAAATTCCTTTTATTTTTTTGACTGTGCATCTCATGCTTACTTAACAAAAATGTTGCTAAAGTTGGATCAAAGGTTTAACAATAAAAGCCCAGATAATCAAATGAAGATTAAGGCACCACTTATATTTCCCCCTTGACCTTAAAATGTCTGATATCATTTATTTGCTTATTATTTTCATTTGTAATCTTCCTTTCACTAGAAATATGGAGAAGAGCAGAACTCAGTTTATTCAGGTTTATATGAGAAAAGCTGATATTAGGCTATAGCAAAGCACTTATGTTAGATGTTTTAGAAAACTGGTGTCACTGAATTCATTGGCACTCACAATTAAAATGTCTGCAATATTAGAACTGGACATTATTATGTCCATTTCTCAGTAGCTAAGGGCATGTATAATTAGCAAAGTTAAAAATAGATGACAGAACCAAAAAGAAAAGAAGATTGCACTTAAAGAACAATTTGCACCTATTTCATCAAAAAGGTGAAGAGACTCACATCCACAAGTTGCTCTCTTTCAAGACTATGGTGTCTATATTAGTGAACAAATAGTGTGGAACTAATTTCATGTCCTCTTCCAGATAATGAATGAGAAGGCCAAGATTTCCCATATGTTAAAGAAATTTTTCATGAAGGGAATGGAGAAGGAGGAAAACAGCCTGTTAACATCTGGAAAATTTAAAGTATATTTATAGTATTATGAATGCCATATAAAAGCACAGTGCAAAAAGAGATAGATAAAGATACTACAAGATACTTAGTTATATTCCCAATGCATCCTGTCTCTCACATCAGATAATCATTATATTTAGATCTCTTTATGATCACTTTGAGCATGTATTATAAATCAGGAAACAAATATATTTGAGGTCAAATTAAGCAAATTACTCTTAGAAATTTTTCTTAGAACTATATATCTTTAATGTAAAAAAAGCTATTGCTAAATTTAAACTTAAGGATAGAAATAATACAGCATTGTATTTTAATGTACAGTACAATATGTAAGATGTAAAGCAGAGGTGTCAAACTCGATTTCATTGATGGCCGCATCAAGGTTGTGTTGGCCCAAGGTTGACCTCAAGGGGAGGGGGCATGGCCAGCTCAACATAATTTGTGTCAGGGACACCTATGGTGGCCTGGATGCCCCTGCCAATGAAAATGGGTTCCTGAACTCTGTTTTTGGCTGCAATGGCCTCTTGCAATTCTCTGCCAGTGAAAACAGAGCTCGGGAGGACCAGGTATGGCCCTCCCCAGCTCCATTTTCACTGACAGAGGCACCACTGGCCAGTCCTTTACCATTTCCAAGGTGGCAGCATGGGCCAGATCTAACTACCCTCCAAGTCAGATCTGGCCCCCGGGCCCTGAGTTTGACTCCTAATATATGTAAACTTCATAATACTAAGTAGCTAACACTAACTATGAATAAAAGGTAGTCCTCGTTTTTATTATTTGTCTCTCATTGGATGCTAATTCTATGTTGTTTTGATTCATGTGTTTTGTGGCTATGGGAATTGTACCTATAGTGAATTTATTTTGCCCAAAAATGTAATGCTAGAATCAGGTAGGATATTTATTTGGAAAGTTTTCTTGTCCAATGAAATAGTTCCTTTTGGCTTTTATGTTCAGACTCCTTTTTCCCCTTGATGTAATTGATGATGAGAACTCCTCCATGGAATTCAGGTAACCTCCCATCTAAAACTCTGATCACAGCAAAAGCTATTTAGCTTCAGGATGATAATTGCATTATGGGTTTTCCAGGCATCCTGAAACTAGATAGGGACTTTAATTCTCCTTGCACCACATTTGGAAGGATATTTGCAATAATTAGGCGCACTGCTGATCTCTTTCAAGTATAGTCACAGGTAAATAAGAAATAAATAACTCTTTGTATGCATGATACTAGAAAGAAGCTTTTATAAACAGTAAGCAATCCGTTCTTGCATGCTTGTCTCCCCATTTTGTTTATTTTCTTAGTCATTCTTTTCTGGATTCACTCCAGTTTGTCAATATTTTTCCTAAAACACTGTGCCCATAGGCACAATATTCTGAATGTGGTCTGAAAAATAAACAACTGACAGAATCAATAATCTCTTTTGAACTTGACATAATATTTCTATTGATGCAGGCCAGGACTGCATTTTATTTTTGTTGCATTTACAATAACAGTAATGTCAGTAATCTCCCTCTATGTGCAAGGATGTTATTGAAAAAATGACAGATGTAGAGCAGATTTTACCGAAGAAGGTAGAGATGGTAGATTTACAACTGACATGCTTAAAGAATGATTTGGAGAAGGATATTTCACTGGTTGCACAACAGAAATTTCCTGATTTTTCAAAATATGAAATTGCCTGATGTTTTCTAATGGAAAATATAAATGATAAACCAAGAAAGTGACCTGAACAAATTTTTCCTATTGGATTTACAAAAGAGGTTTGCATCTTTCACCCTTTCTTTCTCTTTTCTTTTAGTTTAATTTGTAGTAGACTTTATTCTTATAATAAAAATTTTGAATCTGAATTAAATACCTTCCCCCCAAAAGTGGCTTTTCATTTTATAGTTCTGCTGACAGTGGCAAAAATATGTCACCACAATAGGCTGCAACTATGATCCTAAGCACAATTTTCAATAGTATAAAAGTTAAAACTCACTTACTAATTGTTTGTGCAGCAACTGTTCAAAGTTACAACAATGCTAAATAAAAAGTAAGCTTGCATCCAGTCTTCACAACCATTGCTGCATCCTGCAGTCATGCGATCGCCATTTGCCCAGTGTACATTTACAAGTGAGTCACAATGTCACTCAGTCATGTGATTGCCATTCATGTATTTCACCACTGGTGCATATTTTCACTTGGAACCAGCAGTCAATATTGTATACTATGGAAAACAGAAGTAAAATCTGAAATTGCGACTATGTGATTTGATAACAACCACATTGTTTTGCTTAACAAAAGGGAAATAAAGTCACAAGCCAAATAATTGTCATGATTTTCTGCTTAGGAACTTCATCATTTAATAACTGAATTGCCAGTCCCAATTGTAATTGCTAAGACTACCTGTAATACTATATCAACTTTGGATTTTATGTGGAGATAGCATTTATATGATAGGCAGAAGGTAGAAAAAAGTTATACACTATTTGCAATAGTTTCTAATGCAAATTAAGTTGTCAAGAACTCTTTTGAAATATACAATCCACATCCCACAGATTGTGCACCTCTGTTCTGGGCCATTCTTTTTACATTCCAGCAGTTGATCTCTTAATTTATCCCCAGCTGTTGTGTATAAGTGTATACAAGGAGTCAAGGGAAAACACATCCAATGGTAGCTATGCTTTCTTACACTTTTATCTAACCATATCCATGTCCCAACCCCTGACAAATCTCCTCTACAACAATATTCAGACATTAGGCTAAAAATGATGTCTGAATTGAATCTAAATTTCAAAACAGTTATGAATAATATGAATAATATATTTAGGAATAAAGATATTGAATTTTCTTTCAGGCATGCAGAGTTGAGGAGACAGGGAATGATACAGCAAAAGAAAGATTTAATTTCCTTTTAGATAAATTTATAATTGCCAGATAAATCAATCAGATCTTAGCAATTATTAGGAAAGACTATCTGGAAATAGGGATCAGGAGCCTGGCCCTACATTACAGCCAATAGGTTAAAGCTGAATTTTTCTTTGTGACAGAGCAACCTAATGTAAAAAAAAGGTAAAGATAAAGTGAACGAGCAGGAGGAAAAAACTACTAATTTATGCTCATCTGCATACAAAATGTGTAAGAGCTTTTTTGCAGTATCAGGAAAGACTTGCATTCATTTTCTACTTCAAATTTTAACAGAAAGTACTTTAAATAGATAACCTGTATATGTGAAGGACAGCAAAAGTATTAAAAGTATCATTAAAGGACGGGAATCAAAAAAAAAATGGAAATAAACTTTTAAGTGGTTGTTAAATTGTCCCCATAGGCTAAAGCTGGAGGTGGCTTATGCTGTCTTCCACTCCAACCCATTTTGTATGGAGTAGATGTGCTTCATTTTTGGATCTTATTAAAGTACATTCTGGAGTAGGCCAAAGTTGAAGAATGTGCCTTAATAACATCTAAACAAAGTTTCCTCTTGGAATTCCCTACTTCCCTAGCAATTATCATGTAGGAGCTTTGCTATCCAGCTTCACCAGGAGATTTTTTTTAAAAATGAATTCTGTTAGAATACTTATGTTACAATAACAGACTTTCTTTGGCCAAAATGAGTCAGAGTGACTCAAAGGTGCTTCCAGGTGGAAGGCTTCTAGTATACTTAAAAAAAATATATTTGGGCAGTTATTCCATTTTTTCTTCCTTTGTTTTAATTTATTTTTTTAAATTCATTCATTGGGCAAAAAAAAAGAAAATAGACAAAAAGGAGAAAAGGAGAAAAGCACAGAAGGACTACATGGCAAATATGCCATTCTGATCCACTGAAAATTATGTGAATGAAGCAAGGTGGTTGCGTTAATATATTTAACTGAAAACATTTAAGCTGCGTGGAAAAATATTTAAGACTAAACTACAAAACACAGTTTTGGTGTAGATGTTAAATGCACTATTAGAACAGGAATGTCAGATGTTCTAACACTACCATACATATAAAGCCAACTGGGTAACTTTAGTCCAGTGATTTTTTCTCAACCAAAGCAAGAAGACAATGCCAAATCACTTCCAAAATTCTGGGATTTGTCCATATGGTTTCCAGGAATCAAAAGACACCACAAAACAAAACAAAGCAAAAACAACCACAAAAAATCCAACTACTTTTAGTGGTGTTGAAATGTTTTAACTGGAAGCAGCAGGTGAGAAAAAAAGGAACCAGACCAAAACCAAGTGCACAGATGTCATGCAGGTTAAGACTTCAGAAATCCAGTTAATCATTAAGCCAGTATCCAAAAGGAAAAACATGGAACATGAACTTTCCCCGGGGCAATTTCCAGAGGAGGCATGAAAGCATGTAGTCATTGACTGGGTTCACATATTGTGCTCAGTATGTTTACCCATACTTTATGGAATAGATCACAATTAGCTGTGCATAATTCATTAGGATACAAACCAGGATCTGTAAACTTGGCTAAGTATGCTGAAGTGAAACAAAACAAATTGTGAGGGCCAAAGGTCAAAGTAAGATAGCAAAAACCCAAGACCAGACAGGGCCATAACATCAATGAACATATGTCTTTTGTCACTTCCACTAAGATGCAACCTATTCCCAAGATGCATATTTCCTATCTGCTACATATCTGCTACATATCTGCATATCTGCTACATACATACGTGTTATAGTATTCAGCTGCCATTGCTGGTTATTTTCTCTATTATTGTCTTTGTATCCTTAATAAAACTGCTTTATCAAAAAATGTTTTCCTTCCTGATAATAGTACCAGTTTTAAGAAATATTCTTGGCACTAATTGAAATTTCCTTCCTAAAGGTAATAGTATCTTTTGAGGTGACACATTATATCATGAGAGGAAAGATATATTCAATAATTTGTTTTCCTTACTCCATATTTACATTTTGAATTTTTTTTTCACTCAGTATTTAATAGTTGTAATTTTAATATAGTTGTGATTTTTTCAGCAATATTTTACTGAAATATTGTAGAAGTACATTGGGAGCTGCACTTTTCAAAATTCTAAGCCAGCTCAAACTTGCTGAGTAGCCATTATAAGATCTACAATCAAAACATGTATTGAGAAGCAAGCACCATGATGAGGAAAGTGTTAGGACCATATGTAAGCTAGTTGAATCTTAATGTTTTTTCCAGATCAAAAATTCTAGAATACCTTTTTGTTACCTTAGAATCTACTTCTGGATGTATGAAATAATAATCCCCATTTAAATAGGCAGTTCAGAATTTCTTTTCATATCTTACCCAATAAATAATAAACAAAGCAAAACTTTCATCTACTCTCCAGCAACTCTTTGCAAGACTTTGGAGCCAGACTGACTTTCTTTGCAAATCTTTTTGTTCTTTGAGGACAGTTGGCTCACAATGATATGAAACTTCAACTGTATAAACTAAAGTTTTTAAGCATTTCAGGGGCTCCAAGTATGTGGAGCTAGCCAGCTTGTGTCTCCTGTTCAGCCAAGACTAAAGCCATACACATCCAAATTATTAAGTACTTATAAAGAGACACAGAGCTTTTATACAAAGAGCAAACAGGCAATCTTATGACTAAACAATTCATTGCCTCTAAAGAAATTTAGTTTTATGAATAGCAAAGTGAGCATCTGAAACCACAATTTGAATATGATATGCTGAGGTTGCTTTCCCAGATAAAGCTTTTAGCACGTAATCTGCCTTATTCACAGAATGTTATGGGGGCCAGATGTTACTGGATTCCACGTGTAATTTACCATCTTTTCTTTCCACAAAAATCCATTAACTTAAAAAGAGAGGGGAAAAAGACATAATGCCTGCCAATATCACTGCTGGTATAGGAACTGCAAACAATGTTAGGAATCTGATGAAATTAGAGAAAGCAGTCCTGTTTGGCTCTAAAGGTAGTTTTCAGACAAGACATCTTTAACACATAAAGATAAGCAAAGCATGAGATCAAATAAACACCACCACTATCATCATCATCATTATCATTTTAGCCATTGTCTATCCGCTGCAGGTTGAAGGCATCTTCCACATGTTTTCAACCAATATAGTCCTGAGCTTTCTTTTGCCAACAGGGCCCACAATACTTGCTGTTATCGTCGATCCATCTTGCTTTAGATCTCTCTCATGGACACTTTTTATCAAGTGGGATCCACTTTATGACTGTTTTGTTCCACCTGCCATTGGTTCATCTTGCTATGAGACCCATTTCACTGCATTTACTTTAAATAAAGTTGACTCTGAATATAAGATGATCCCACATTCTTAAATAAAAGCTGGAAGAATATTTTTTGCAAAGGATACCATTTTATAAATATAGGGTTGCTAACAAAAGCCATAGATTTTTATCTGCCATAAATGTGTGCCTGTGACATATTCATTCACCAATGTGTCTTAGATTGGTTTGTGTATGCGTGTGTACAGGTGATTGTGCTATATTGATACTTTCAGAACCTAAACTTCCACAATAGAATAGGACAAAAGAATATATTAATTGAATTTTTAAATGTAAATTCAATTTTTTTTACAAACCAAGATTCACTGTTTTCCAAACTATTTACTATATATGTATCTTCACTGTCTCACAGACAGAGAGCACTTTAAAATCCAAATATACATTCTCAAGAACACACACGTGTCTTTCCTTTCTACTTTCAGAAATAGCAAAAAATAAATCAGGAAATGAAATATGAAGTCCAGGCTCCAGAGTAAACTAAAATATACTTGCAATGGAAGGCAAAGAAAAACAAAGGAAGGACACTAAGGAAAGTAAGATGAGGGAAAATAGTAACAAAACTGCAGGAAAAAGAAAAGGGAAATTCTAGGTCCATAATGGTAAACCTATGGCACGTGTGCCACAGGTGGCACGCAGAACCATTTGTGCCGGCATGTGAGCCACAGGCAAATTTACCTCACTGCATGTGTGCGCCTCACAGCTGATTTTTTGTCTCCCAGAGGCTTCAAAAAAGTCTCTGTAGGCTTTGCAGGTTGAATAATAGGCCTGTTTTGTCACTTCCTCTATTTCTGGTTATTCAGCCTGCAAAGCTTGCAGAGGCTTTTTTCAAGCCTCTGGGAGCCTGAAAAAGGCCTCAAACTGTCCAAAAATTAGCTGTGAGGCACAGTGCAGGTAAGGGGGTGGCATGGGGGCGGGGTTTGCATGTGCATGCGCAGGGGTGTGGGCAGGCGCGCATTGCCTTCTGGGTGCTGGCACAGAAGCGTGAGCGAGTGAGCAATTTTGGTACAGGAGCCCAAAAAGGTTAGCCACCACTGTTCTGGGTGATACAAAAAGGGTTAAATTCACCAGACAAACCACCTATCCAAGCTGGTCATATGCAAGGAATATAAATCCTTCCATTCCCCACTATCCTGTCAGAGCTGAAGAAGCTACTTGGATGAAAAGTGAAATGTCTTCCCAAAAAAAAAAAAAATCCAATTGCCTTCTGAAAAAAAGCTCCTTTGGGACAGCCATGACCTGGAGGACTGAGAATCTCTACTGATTTTTTATCCAAGCAACAATACATGCAGGCTAATTTCAAAGGCATTAATGTTTTGCAGCACTATTTTATACATCTCACTCATCCCTTCATTTTATCAGCTTCTTCTCTTATTGATGAATGTAAGAAAACCTCCAAATTGAAAGATTATTATTTTGAAGAGGAAAATAAATTTATCCCGTTGGATAACTGTAGTATGATGCCTTTCACCCTTTTTGGCATAAAACTAAAAAAGTACATTCTAGAAGTGATGGATTATAATCACTTCAATCAATCTTGCAGTCATGGAAAGTATCTGTCCACATTTCCTTTGGCTGGTTTGTAAGAAATGGCTATGGCCAGGCTAGAGCAAAGAAGGACTAGGGGCAACATAATAGCAGTATTCCAGTATTTGACGGGGTCAGCTTATTTTTCAAAGCACCAGAAGGCAATATAAGAAACAATGGATAGAACCTAATCAAGGAGAAAAGCAACCTGGAATTAAGGAGAAATTTCCTAACAATGGGGACGATTAAGCAGTGGAACAGCTTATCTTCAGAAGTTGTAGATGCTTCATCATTGAAAGTTTTTAAGAAAAGACTGGAAACCACCTAATTGAAATTGTATAGGATCTCCTCAGAGGTGGGATTCAAATTTTTAACAACTGGTTCTGTGGGCATGGCTTAGGTCAGGGGTCTCCAACCTTGGCTCCTGGAAGCCTGGCGGACTTCAACTCCCAGAATTCCACAGCCAGCTGGCTGTGGAACTCTGGGAGTTGAAGTCCGCCAGGCTTCCAGGAGCCAAGGTTGGAGACCCCTGGTGGTAGGCGTGGCTTGGTGGTCATGTTATTGTCTGTGCGTAGCCAACTCAATATCGCTCACATCGAGGCATGCATCTCCTCGCCTGGCCTCTCATGACTGTGGGGACGCTGCAACAGTCGTAAGTGTGAAAAATAATCATAAGTCACTTTTTTTCAGTGCCATTGTAACTTTGAATGGTCATTCCACACAAGCAAAGTACCAGCAAAGGAGAGGAAAAAAAACTCCAGAGAGGTTCCTGAGACAGGAAGTCTAGTCCTGCCAAGAATGTAATAAGAGTTAACGGAGAGGTTTTTTCCAGTTCCGCGTGGTTTCGGTGGCAGCAGGAATTCGCGACCGCTCACGATTCCTGCTGCGCTTGCCACCAAGGTACCCCCGATCCAAACGGGCCAGGGGGATATGGCTGCCCTGTACGGACAGCCGAAGAGAGAGGGGAGCCGGACAGGAGGTTGGGGGTGCCGCAGACCCCCTCCTCATCCAGGAAAACCCCTTTTTCCCAAGGTGGTGGAGCGGCGGTCAGCAATGGCCGCCACGAAGAAGTCAGCAACCGGGTAAGATTGTGCTGGAGGAAGCAAGAAGAGTGAAAGTGCTGGCTGAGCCGGGTCAATCAACATCTTTTAAATTCGTTGGAATTAAGCTGTCTGAATTGCTGGAGGATACATTGTATCCCTAAGAAGATTGAAAGCGGCAGAGAAGCTGTTAAAGGGAACTTTTTTTTTTTCTTCACTCTCCCACCCCATGGAAACAGCAGATTTGAAATATGTCTGGGCATTGAAGGTGAATTATTCTGAAAGTTGAAGCTCAGGGACAAAAGGGTTCTTGGACATTGAAAAACTTAAGAAATTGGAAAACCCTTATTAGAGGTATGGATTTCTGATTATTTAAAATTGATGTTGCAAGTGGGAAGGGAGAGGAAAAAAAAATTGGAGCAGAAGCTGAAAAAGGAGGAGATTTCCTAGAATCCCAAAGAAAGGTATATGGTAATTGGACCTCTTTGATTAAACATTAACCCCAGAAAGAGAAAGAGAAGAAGGAAGAAAAGTATTAATTTTTGGAACTTTTTTTGAATTGTTTTTGATTAAAAATACTTGTGGTTGTTTTGGGAATAGTTTCTCCTTTCATGATGGCATCGCTTGTGGATGAACTAAAGATTGAATATCAAAAATATAAAAAGGAAGATACTTTGGGCACTTTGTTTCAATTTTTAGAAATGGCGTTATGTATTTATGAAAAGTTGACTACGCAGCAGAATGACTGGGACAAAAAAGAAGAGGAAGAAGAAGCCATCTTCGATGAACAATGGGTTCTTTCCGGGGAGGAGGAGAAAAAGGATAAAAAAAAGGGGATTTTAAGATTTGAAAAAACAACCAAAAAAGAGAAAAATGAGAGGAAAGGTGGATGCAAGGTTAGAAAGCAAAGGAAAGGGAGTAAGAAAAGGGAGGAGGAGAGACAAAGGGGTGAAAAAGGCAAGGAGAAAAATAAGCAAGAGAGAAAGGGGGGGAGGAGAAGCCTCAATGGTGGGAAGCAAGATCTAAAGAAAAAAAGTTTATTCAGAGACAATGGGTGAATGTAATTAAGGATAAAAGAGGGATTCTGGAGGGTACATAAGATATGTGTATTTAGAGTATAAAATTCATTGTGTAATTTTAGAATCTATTAAACAGAATCCCAAAATAAATTAAGTGTTATATGAAGTACTTTTAAGTTAGGGTAATGAGTTAAAGACGTTTCTCCAATTACTGTATAGGAGAAGTATAGTAAAAGGAAAAAGATGAATGGATAGTTGGAAATAGAACAGACAAAGAATGTTATTGAAAATGGTAATAAGATATGGAAGGATATATAAAGGTTTTGTCATGTTTTTTTGGGTTTTGTATATTGATAAAAGGCAATAAAATTTTAATTAACCAGAAATAATTTGGATGAAAAGGAGAAGCTGGGATAAGATATGAAGTTAAATAGATAAAGTATTGATACTATAATTTGGAATCATTATGTTCTATTGGTTTCCTTCTTTTATTATTTTTTCTTAGAAAAGAATTTATAAGCTGTTATGCCTTGATTCTTTGTGCACTGTTTTTATAAAATTGATAAAATTGGTTTATAAAAAAAGAAAAGAAAATGATAATAAGATATGGAAGGATATATAAAGTGAATATGATGTTTGAATTTGTGTCTGTGTGAAGAGTTTCAACCCGGGATCAGACAGCCTTCAGAAAAGATCTTTTAGTTTTGTTTATGTTTTGTGTTTTGTATGTTTATGAAAGGCAATAAAATTTTATAAAGCAAGAAATATAATTTGGATAAAAGGAGAAGTCTGGATAAGATATAAAGTTAAATAGATTATGTAAATATTAATATTACAATTTGAAATTATTTTATATGTTCTATTGGCTTTCTTCTTTAATTATTTTTAATTTTTCTTTTAGAAAAGACTTTTCAAGTTGTTATGCCTGGATTGTGTATTGTGTTTTCTGTAAAATTAATAAAATTTGTTTTTAAAAAAAAAAGAGTTAACGGAGAGGCAGTTTCTATAAGCACCACCAGAATGTTTCCTTCCTGCCTTCCTTACAGGATTAGGCCAGTAATTTCTTTTAACAACCGGTTCTCCGAACTGCTTAGAATGTTAACAACCGGTTCTAGTGAATAGGTGCGAACTGGTAGAATCCCACCCCTAGATCTCCTGCTTAAGCAATGGGTTGAACTAGAGGACCTCCAAAGTCTATTCCAGCTCTATTCTGATTGATAGCTGTTATGTATGCAATAAGATTAATAAAGTGTGAGCTTGGAGTAAGTGCAGGGTTCTGGCCCTGCACTTCTGATTGGCTGTTAAGCGGCCGGACTGGATTGGCCCGTTCCGTGGAATCTGATTGGCCCTTAACAGAGAGGTCCTATTGGTTATAAGAGCTAGCGTTCCAAGCTCGGTATTGGTTAAAAGTTACAAGGTTTGCCTATATAAGGCGGGTTTTAACTGCTATTAAATGAGTAAGTCACAATGTAAATAAAGAGCTGAAGTTCACCGTTCAGAGGCTTGTCTCCATTCTTTCTCGCCCATGCTCAAAACTTAACACTGGTGACGAGAATGGGATTTGGAGATATCTGAACCAACGAAACTTCGAAGAACACCGAGCACGTGACAGACGACGCCAACAATGGAACCATGTCCAGCAGCATCATACCACCCGCTCCGTTCGATCCAACACAGGAAGAACATCGTTTCCAAATGTTATTGGAGACGAACAACTTAAAGGATGTCGTGCCAGGAAAGAAACGGGCAGTATTCCTAACGCATTGCGGTCCAACCGTATTTAAGATGGCTAAAGCACTAGCCAAACCCCGAGAGGCAAAGGCGATGGATTGGAATGACCTCGAACCTCTCCTGCGAGGTCACTATGCCCCAACTGTGCCTACGCTTGTGAGACGGCACAAGTTTTATCAGAGGAGCCAGCAAAAGGGAGAAAGCATAGCTGACTTCATAGCAGACCTCCGAAATTTGGGAGGCCTCTGCGAATTCACCGATTTAGAAGAAGCACTAAGAGATCGCGTAGTCCTGGGATTAGATGCACCAGGCGTGCAAAGCAAGTTGATGGCAAAAGGCGACATCAGCCTTGCCGATGCCATCGCCGAAGCTACGGCAGCAGAGGTGACCAAGAAGTCGGCTGCACAACTACGCCAAAACCGCGCTCCGGTACCTCCACCAACAAGTGACATTTTATCCAAGTCAGAAGGACAGCTCATGACAACGCACCACGAGGACCTCTCTTCGTTGTCAGACAGCGATGAAGAAGAGGTCCATCGATTGCGGTCTGACCGGGACCATCACCCGAAGCCCTTACGCCCTTGCGCTGGCTGTGGAGCCAACTATGCCAGATCCGAATGCAAATTCCATGACGCACTCTGCCATGAGTGCGGGAAACGAGGCCACATCGGATGGGTCTGCCGCAGTTTGCCAGGACCTAGCCAGGCCTCAAAAGGGGCTAACTATTGCCAATCGACAGGAAACCGTCCTGTAAGGCGAGAGCCAGTAAACCACTCCTACAGAAATCGAGCTTTGCAGTGAGAAGAGGCTCACCATACTATCACTATCGGTCATGCCTCAGCCATGGACACTAAGAAAATCTGAGTCACGGTAGCCATCGAGAACCAGCCTTGCCACATGGAGGTCAATTCAGGATCATCCCTCTCGATGGTGTCTTGGAAGACACTCAAGCAACCCATCCCCACAATTCAACACCAAGATCTCTGTTTCCAACGCCTCATCTTCAAGGACTACCAGGGGAATCGAATCCCCGTCGTCAGGTCCTGCTGAGTCTGAGTCTCCTTCAAGAAGCACACAGCGTACTTACCTTTAACGGTCCTCGATAGAGATAGGCCTAGCCTACTGGGCCTCCAATGGTTCGTGCCACTCGGCATTGAAGTGGCCGGTGTAAACCGAGTCGGTGACTGTGACTGGGAGGAAGACCTTACCTCTGAGTTCAGGGACATCTTCACGGACAGTTTAGGCGAGTACAAGGGGACCCCGATCTCATTCAGCCTAGATCCGAAAATAGCTCCCATTCGCCTAAAGCCCCATTGAGTTCTGTTTGCCTTAAAATTGAAAATCGACGAACAACTCGACAAACTGATAGCTCAGGGGGTGTTGGAGCCCATCGATCACTCCCCGTGGGAAACCCCTATTGTAACACCCATTAAGCCAGACGGGTCGATCCGAATTTGTGGGGACTACCGGGCCACTTTGAACCATGCTCTGCAGCAGAACGCGTATCCAGTTCCTGTGATGCAGCACCTCCTCCATTCCCTGGGGGGTGGGAAAGTTTTCGCTAAATTGGATTTAGCTCAGGCATATCAGCAATTACCAGTAGATGAAAAAACGGCACAGGCCTAAACTATTGTGACGCACCGAGGTGCCTTTAAATGTACCTGGCTGCAATTCGGAGTGAGTGTAGCCCCGGGGATTTTTCAGAGCCTTATGGAAAGGTTATTACAAGGAATTAAGGGCGTGGTCCCCTATTTTGACGATGTATTAATTGCAGCCCCTACAAAAAAAGTCTTACAGGACCGGTTAAAATTAGTCCAAAAAAAATTCCAAGAGGCCGGTCTTAAGGTTAAAAAAAACAAATGTAAATTGTGTACTGACAGTGTTGAGTTTTTAGGGTACCTGATTGATAGCCAGGGCATTCACCCTACCGAAAATAAATTAAAAGCGATCAAAAACGCTCCCAGGCCACAAAACAAGGCCGA
Organism: Hydrophis major; assembly: GCA_033807585.1. NCBI lineage: Eukaryota > Metazoa > Chordata > Lepidosauria > Squamata > Elapidae > Hydrophis > Hydrophis major. The sequence continues at coordinate 47,480,423 of CM066333.1, read as the reverse complement.
TCTCCAGGCATTCCTAGGCCTCATCAATTTTTATAATGTATTTTTACCGCACAAAGCAACTGTCGCTGAACCATTATACCGGTTGTTAGATAAAAAAGCAAATTGGCTATGGAGTTACCGTGAAGAACAGGCGTTCCGAAATGTTAAAAAACTGCTCACTTCTGACTCTGTACTCATGCAGTATAACGAGACTTTGCCGTTAGTTATAACCTGTGATGCATCGCCTTTCAGGGTGGGCGCCATTTTGAGCCACGTACTGCCTAATGGGAACGAAGCCCCTGTTGCATATTTTTCAAAGACTCTTTCAAAAACGGAGCAGAACTGTGGACAAATTGATAAAAAAGCCCTCGCAATTGTCTCAGCTGTGAAAAGATTTCACAAATACATGTATGGCAGGCCTTTTACTATTGTGACTGACCACAAACCTTTGTTAGGGATAATAGCCGGAGATAAGCCGACTCCCTACATATTATCCCCTAGGATGACCCGATGGTCAGAATTTTTAGCTGCTTATAACTATCGGCTGCAATATCGCCCAGGGAAAGCCATTCCCCATGCCGACGCATTAAGCCGAGCACTGCTTCCAGAGACTCTCAACGATCCGGCACCAACGGTAACCACATTGCAAATCGAGGCACTCAACTCACTGCCACTGACCGTCCAAGATATCGTAAGAGAAACCAAACGCAACCACACCCTAGCACGAGTTCTAGGCTGGGTAGAATGCAGATGGCCATTGGACCAGTTATCAGATGACTTCACACCATTCAAGTCTCGACAGACCGAGCTCTTCTCCCAGAAAGGCTGTGTCATCTGGGGCGATAGAGTTGTTATCCCAGAATGGCTCCGAAAAGCGCTACTGAGAACTTTGCACAATGGCCACCCCAGCATCGTGCGAATGAAAGCCCTTGCGCGAAGCTACGCATGGTGGCCGGGCATTGACAAGCAAATCGAACAGTGGGTTAAAGCTTGTCCCAAATGCCAAGAAGTCAGCAACGCCCCACCAAAAGCCATGCCTACTGAATGGGAGATACCACGTGGACCCTGGTCCCGAATTCACCTGGACTTCGCGGGGCCAACCAGAGGCCACACTTTCCTGCTTACCATCGACGCCTACTCGAATTGGCTCGAAATTCATCGCATGACGACTACGACCTCCGAGGTGGTTATCAAAATTTTAAGCAGACTCTTTGCAACCCACGGATTACCAGACGTCCTGGTATCCGATAACGGCCCACAATTTACTGCACTAGCATTCGAGCAGTACCTCGCTGACCGCGGCATCCGCCATGTGCTCACCTCGCCTGCGCACCCTGCGACCAATGGCCGAGCAGAACGCATGGTCCAATTTGTGAAGAAAACCTTGCAAAAGGTAGACTCCGACAACATTGACAACAAGGTCAATCAAATCCTCTTCTTGCAACACAGCACCTCACATAGCGTCACCAACAAAACTCCCGCTGAACTGCTGATGGGACGAAAGCTCCGCTCCCACCTCGACCGGTTGCACCCGTCGTATGAACCAGAGAAACGACTAGGATCCAGCGGCCGCTGTCGCACCTTCCAGGTAGGAGGCCTGGTTTATGCAAAAAACCTATCGGGCGACCCATTGTGGGTGGAAGCGACAGTAGTACGTGTAACCGGCCCCAGATACTACCTTGTGCAATGCTTTGATGATAAAATTTGGAAATGGCATATCGACCAATTACGATTGTGGCTTTCAGCAGCCAGTCCGCAAATCCCCTTTGACCAAACTGAGGGGGGGGGAGGTACGGAAGAAGATGAATTCCTAGGAAACCCGTTCGAAGGAAACGACGGTTTAATAGAAACTCAGGAAGCGGAGCCGGAGGGAGAAACGGTTGCACCTCAGGGAATTGCAGAGAATGTGGGCAACGACGTAGAAGTGAACTCTAAACCAGAAACAGCCCCACTGCCAAACAACGATCTACCTCAGCGTGATTGCAGCCAGCCGATACAACGGAAATCAAAGAGACTAATTAAGCAACCATCCTACCTAAAGGACTATGTAACTGCGCCCTGCAAATAAGAAGCCAGGGGGAAGGGGTGTTATGTATGCAATAAGATTAATAAAGTGTGAGCTTGGAGTAAGCAGGGTTCTGGCCCTGTACTTCTGATTGGCTGTTAAGCAGCCGGACCAGATTGGCCCATTCCGTGGAATCCGATTGGCCCTTAACAGAGAGTTCCTATTGGCTATAAGAGCTAGCGTTCCTAGCTCGTTATTGGTTAAAAGTTACAAGGTTTGCCTATATAAGGCGGGTTTTACCTGCTATTAAATGAGTAAGTCACAATGTAAATAAAGAGCTGAAGTTCACCGTTCAGAGGCTTGTCTCCATTCTTTCTCGCCCATGCTCAAAACTTAACAATAGCTGCAATGAATTTCCCTCTCGTATGCAAAAACAAGTTGGCTATTTTCCTTACAAATCAAAGATGTAACATCTACCTTTAGATCAGTCAAGAGGCAGGCCCGTTCAGATTAAAATAATTATATGACCATTTCTTCTCTGTGGGTATCATTATTTACACAATTTTTAATGTATAACATATTTATAAAATAAAAGGCCTGACAGCTGTATCATATTTAGAGTATATAGTCTTAGCCACATGTATGCATTGTAGTTTTACAAAATAGAGTTGTATACACATCATTGAGTGCTTATGAAAGCTTATTAGATATCACCCTCCCCCTCAAAAAAAGACCCATTAAAAGAAAATACTTAAAATATGTGTTTGTTGCTGCCTTACGGTTTTCCTTGTGGTGCACATCTGGCGGAAACCAGTCAGGAACATACCATTGGTAGTCTGGCTGCACAGAACAATAAAACATTTTTACAGCAACGTGGACTTCTTAGGCACTTCAAACAAAGACTATTATAAATGGTAAATATAATTATATTGTGAGACTTTTCATTAGTCATTTCAAAGTAATTTACTCCAAATTGCTCCCTCTTATTTGATTAAATAATTCTTCTGATTAAATTCAACTGTTTTTCTTTTTAATTCCTGTCTTTTTGATGAAACCTCCTCAATTAAAACAAACTTTACTAATGCTAGCAAATCAGTTTTCTGAGAATTTTATTAATCTTGAAAAGGAACAGAAGAAGACATGGCAAAATGGAATGCACCTGATGCTATCATAAACAGTTAGATCACTAGTGACTGTCAATGTCAGCTGAAGAAACTAAGAGAAATCTGGTATGCATCAATTTGACAGGTGAAGATTTTCCAAAGGGAAATTGATTGCATTTATTACAATTATTTTAAAACACATTGACTCATAGATGGAATTCTAATCTCCATGTCTGATGGCAGTAAGTTAGGATTTGAGTACATTGAATACAAAAAGTACATTGAATACGAAAAGATAAAAAATACAAGTTTTGCAAAATCATGCAGTATTTCAGTTAAGGTATTCATTTCAGATCTTAACTGAAACATCAAATTAAAATATTAAAAGTTTATTGAACAGGAGGCATAGATATATTTTGTATTTTCAGAACAACAGAATAACAGAGTTGGAAGAGACCTTGAAAGTCTTCTAGTCAGACCCCCTGCTTAGGCAGAAACCCAAATATTATTTCAGACAAATGGTTGTCCAATCTCTTCTTAAAAATTTCCAGTCCTGGGGCACCCACAACTTCTGGAAGCATTCCTCTGATTAATTGTTCCAGCAGAATCCATTTCACTGGTGCTGTCCCAAAATGGCAGTTATGGAAGGAGTTATCAGTACATACATTAGATGTAATTCTACCCTTTCAGAGAGTCTCTTATCATGCTTCCTTACAACATTCATACCGAAGTATCAGGGAAAAGTAGGACTTGGGGCTCTAATCCAGCCTGTTTTTAAATGCTGTGCCTGAATGGATAATTTGTTGAACTAAGTATAATTATGGCATTGTACCCTCAGTTAGGCAATTTATATAAGAACTTCAACTAATATCTATTTATCTCAAAATTTTCACATTTAAATAAAAAGCAACTTACTATAGTTTAACCACCCTATGGAACAATGATTTTCAACCTTTGCACCTTTATGCTAATTGGGAAATTCTGGAAGTTGAAGTACACACATTAGTGTTGCTAAAATTGAGAAACTGATCTAGACAGTACTGGATAATAAAGATATATCCCCTGATTTACTTTAGAGGCAAATAACTGAAGACTCTTTTGAATTCCATCTAAAAGAGGGAAATAGCAAGCCATTCCATTAGCTCTAGGGTAATAACAGCTCAGTCAAAATGAACAATTTCTAGCTGATAATGATAATGTAATTTGATTTTTTTTCCCCTTTCCTTTCTATTCTCCCTCATTCCTTTTTGTTACTGTAGACCAGGGGTCGGGAACCAATGGCTCGCGAGCCAGCTGTGGCTCTTTTGATGATTGCATATGGCTCGCAGATAAAACAAAATATTCTCACTTGTTTTAATCCATCCATCGATTTTTCACTGCTCATGTCCTGTTCAGGGCTGCAGTTTGCTGCAGGAGCAATTGTCCGTTATTTTAATTGGATGATACTGGCCTACGTTGGCCGTTGCTGGGTAAACAGGTAAACGCCCCCTTTTGAATCAGTCTGCTCGGTCATTAGCTCAAAGCTAACCCTTCGACAAAGAAGATGGCGAAAAGAAAAAAAGATGACGAGTATCGTACATTTCGGGACGAATGGACCGAAGAATTCGCCTTTGTGGAGAGAGCAGGTTCTGCGGTGTGTCTAATTTGCAATGACAAAATTGCATCGATGAAACGGTCGAATGTAAAGCGGCACTTCGACACGCGCCATGCTACCTTTGCATCAAAATACTTTGCGGGAGACAGCAGAAAGAAAGCGTGCCAAGAGCTACTGAGCAGGGTGCAAGCTAGCCAGCAGCAACTCCGCGTATGGACCTGGCAAGGTGACTATAATTCCGCTAGCTTTGCTGGATCTTTAGCAATAGTGAGGAACGGAAAACCATTCACAGATGGCGAGTATGCTAAAACGTTCATGCTGGATGTAGCCAATGAACTTTTTGATGATCTTCCGAACAAAGACAAGATAATCAAACGGATACAAGACATGCCTCTGTCGGCAAGAACTGTTCATGATCGTACCATCATGATGGCAAACAAAGTGGAGGAAACGCAAGTGAAGGACATAAATGCAGCGCCGTTCTTTTCCCTGGCTTTGGATGAGTCAACAGACGTGAGCCATTTGTCGCAGTTCAGCGTGATTGCAAGATATGCTGTTGATGACACACTGCGTGAAGAAAGTCTTGCTGTTCTGCCAATAAAAGGGTCCACAAGAGGTGAGGATTTATTCAAGTCTTTCATGGAGTTTGCTCAAGAAAAAAATCTACCTATAGATAAACTTCTCTCAGTGTGTACTGATGGTGCTCCGTGTATGGTGGGGAAAAACAAAGGATTTGTGGCGCTTCTTTGTGAACATGAAAATAGACCCATCCTAAGTTTCCATTGCATTCTACACCAGGAGGCACTTTGTGCTCAGATGTGTGACGGGCAGTTTGGCGAAGTGATGTCGCTGGTCATTCGTGTGATCAACTTTATTGCTGCCCGAGCCTTAAATGATCGCCAGTTTAAAACACTGCTGGATGAAGTTGGAAATAACTATCCTGGTCTGCTTTTGCACAGCAATGTGCGTTGGTTGTCAAGAGGGAAGGTGCTTAGCTGTTTTGCGGCTTGCCTGAACGAAATCCAGACTTTCCTTGAAATGAAAGGCATCGAGCATCCTGAGCTAGCTGAAACTGAGTGGCTCCTCAAGTTTTACTATCTCATAGATATGACTGAACATCTGAACCAGCTCAACGTGAAAATGCAAGGCATTGGAAATACAGTGTTATCCCTTCAACAAGCTGTGTTTGCTTTTGAAAACAAGCTAGAGCTCTTCATTATGGATCTTGAAACAGGTCGTTTACTACATTTTGAAAAACTGAGCCAGTTTAAAGATGCATGCACAGCAAGTGAGCCCATTCAAAACTTTGATCTCCACCAGCTAGCTGGCTTCACATCCAGTCTCCTACAGTCCTTCAAAGCACGCTTTGGAGAATTTCGTAAGCACGCTCGTCTTTTTAAGTTCATCACCCATCCAACCGAGTGTTCACTGAACACAGCCGACCTGAGTTACATTGCTGGTGTCTCCGTCAGAGATTTTGAAGCAGAAGTGGCTGACCTGAAGGCCTCAGACATGTGGGTGAACAAGTTCAAGTCACTGAATGAAGATTTGGAAAGAATCACACGACAGAAAGCGGAGTTGGCGAGCAAGCACATGTGGACAGAAATGAAAAAACTTCAACCCGAAGACCAACTGATTCTCAAAACTTGGAACGCGCTTCCTGTCACATACCACACACTGCAGCGTGTGAGTATTGCTGTGTTGACCATGTTTGGATCTACGTATGCATGTGAGCAGTCATTCTCACATCTTAAAAACATCAAGTCCAATCTACGATCACGTTTAACGGATGAAAGTCTCAACGCTTGCATGAAGCTTAACCTCACCAAGTACCAACCAGACTACAAAGACATCAGCAAATCCATGCAGCACCAGAAGTCGCATTAATTATTATACTGACATTTAGTTGAATTCACTTTTAAAATATATTATATGGCTCTCACTGAAATAAATTTCCAAATATTTTGCTTTCATGGCTCTCTTAGTCAAAAAGGTTCCTGACCTTTGCTGTAGACTGTAAAATTATAAGTCAAGTACTGGAATAAATTGCCCAGTATACGTATTTTAGCAGAGAAGTATAAAAAAGGATAAATAAAATAAGGATTTGGAGATATAAATATGCAACTAAAAGTATAAATGTTTTTTAATGAAAAGCTATGTCAAATTACTGAATATTCAAAGAAACCAAACACTAATGTGCAAACACTGTATTACAACAAGTAACATCATTTTCACAATTAGGGTCTTGAAACTATTCCAAAGAATAAAGAGCCAGGACTTGCATTCAGACTAAACAAAAGTTTTTATGGATAACCAAAACGTAAATAGTAAATGTGAGATACAAAGAGGCACACAGGAAGTCAAAATTTAATGAAGTAACTGTACTGTATTCCATACGCTAAGACTACATATTGAGGCTTGGGAGATTATAAAGAAATACATGTTAGAGCTGCTTTTATTGTATAAGAAATTAATCATAAGAACTGCACAAAAAATACAAAGCAGCAAACAATTCCATCCTTGAAATTCTCTTCTAAAGAAAGATAAAAATTGTTTAGAATATATCACACAGCTCAAAATCCAGATTGTGAAAGCTGTAGGATAAAGCCAAATTTAATTAACTTCACTTTAAAAACATTAATGGAAATTCATGTTAGAAAAATAATAACAAATTTATTAAAATTTGGTTTATGCTATACTAGTGTTTCTCAAGCTTAGAATATGTGGACTTTTGCACAGCAATGTGCGTTGGTTGTCAAGAGGGAAGGATGTTAGCTGGGGAATTCTGGGACTTGCTGAGGTTGAGAAACCTGGTGTGTGTGTGTGTGTGTGTGTGTGTGTGTGGACATTTTTATGTTGTTATAAATATATAAGAAATAAAATCTATTTACTCTTGTGGTACAATTATATCCCAAGCAAAAATATTTTGGGAAATGTCCCTAAATGAACACATATTATCCTTTGCTATACTGATATTAAATTGATATTTCCCCCTTTATTCTGGCAAGTAGGGTCAAGATTTATGAAATTTGTTAGCTTTTGCCACTCATTCCTGCAAAGAAAGTCATGTGATTGCATTGATTTGAGAAATAATAAAGACAAGAAAAAGATCAGAAATAGACCAGAACACTTCATGGTGCCTTGATATTGACACATACATACATACATGCATACATACATAGAGTACATTCATTTACACTTTTCTAAATACCTGACTGTATTTCATCTCAAGTATTCTTAAGCTTGATAATGACTTTAGCTTCTCATGTTTGCTTTTGCAACTTTAGCTACTGTGGTCTATCCATTTGCTACTTTCACGGTCATGGTGTTTTTATGTCAAGACAGACTAAAAGAATGTACACACCTTGACAATCTCCTTTACAAAGGGTTGCATAAAATTAACTAAATGGTAGTAAAATAAATTAAATTCTGCCTATAACTTCATATTGAAAATATTTTTTCTACAATTTATTTATGCTACTATATATAAATGCACAATTGCTTGCAAAATTAATATGCATAAATAATTTCAAATTGAAAATTATATATTTCTAATTGAAGAGATAGATAACATATATCTGTAGACAGAGAAAAATAAACATGCATCTTTTTAATAAACTGAACTTATTTTTTAAAGTAATAATGATACAGAAGTACAGCTATAAAAGAAAAAAAATAAGAATAAAATGTTTTTTCTTTTCCATTTTAGAATTGATGTACAGGAAATGCAGATAATAGAAATGAGTCCATTACTTGTTACATAATAAACTTATCAAATTACCAGAAGAAAGCAAAGTGATGAGGTAAGTGATGAAAAAGGATATAATGAAATGATAGCTAAGAAAGAAATATGTAGTATTTGGAAATAAAATTAAACTGATGGCAGAGTTGCATATTTTTTTAACATTACTAAATTCTCACGGAAAATTTGCACAATCTGGTTGTAAAATGTTGGTCTCCGAGTCTTTTTGCTGACAGAGTCTCAGCTTACAGGGCCCGCTGGTGTTTTCTGTTAGCACCACATGACCCCAATGTTATTCGAGGTTCACAGGATGGCTGAAGTAGGTCCCAATTCCCACAATTAAGACAAGAAGGAACAAACAACTGCTTCAGGCAGACATATTTTTCTGTAAGTGCTTGGAAACCTTGAGCCTATATAAATCAACATAAAACAAAATTGATAGAAACTATTATTTTTCTCAGAAAAACATGGCACGTTTGAATTTCTTGTATTCATGGCTCATTGTTTTTGGTTCAGTACAAACTATTTTTAAAAATACACATTAATAAAAAGTAAGATTTTGTTTTAAGATCCATATTGTCCTAACGTGAGGGTACCTTAACTTGTTGACTTTATACCCCACTTATCAGAGTATAGATAATATACTATTCAAGTACAGGTATCTAAACTCTGATTATTGATGTTATTTTTGGAAATACTTTTCAAAAATTATATTAGCCTAAAATAAGATTGCAAAATACTTTCCAGAATTTCTGAGCTATTGATTTAACTTTAAAAGCTTAAATTTGGTTATGACTTTAATTTTCTAAATGTATTATAATTATAGATATACTATTAGGGTTGTATGTTTGATTTCTATATTGTTTTAAACAACAAATAGGTATGTATGCCAGCCAAATATTTTTATTAGTGCAGTAGAAAAATATTGAATTATATGAAGAATGATAATGAATTTAAAAAAACTTTAGCATATTAAGCTGCAGTAACTATAAAGGTGAATATTAGTCAATTTTAGCCTAATCATAGTAATTATATTAAAAGTATAATCTGTAAGTTTAGGAGTTGCTAAATAAATCTAAAACAAAAAACGCAAACCTGTTGTTTTACTTGCTTCTGAAAAAGTTCATTTTCTGTCTGATAGTGTTTAATCTGTGAAGAGGAGAAATTCAGCCAATAAAATAAATATATATACTATATAATATGCAGCTATAAAGAAAGAAGTGGCATTAGTAAGACCTATTAAATATTGCATGATAATGGCATTTAATTATTACACTTATTAAAAGTTGAAATTTTAAAAAGAAGTCTTACAGCCTTAACTAAATGCACATTTGTCAGTACCTTGCTGGGTTTCTGAGTAACAGGGGCCTGCATTCAATAAGGAAGCAAGTATGAGTTGTCTGCCAACAAGGCTTTATAAAAAAGTGTATTGGCCAAGATCAGGCAGCTGTTTAAAAGCAAATTTCAGAATTGTTGAAAGGAAGATCTCTTGTGCCCTCTAGTGGTCCTTTTGAATGCATCACTTAATAACTCAGAAATGTGGTTGTTTTTACAGTATTCCAAAGAAAAAACCCCGACATTGATGAATAAAATTGTGTAATGTTGATAAAAAAAATATATTGCTTCTTATGAATAAAGCTTTCAATCAAGAGCAGTCATTTGACTGGGATGGTAGAAGGCCCTTTCCTGCCTTGAGGAGAAGCTGGGCTAGAAGACTATGGAGGTCCTTACAGTCCTTACATTCATGTTTTATATTCTAAATCAGGGGTCTCCAACCTTGGCAACTTTAAGTCCACAAGTCTTAGAGTTGCCAAGGTTGGAGAGCCCTGTTCTAAATGGAATATAATAGCATGTAACATTCAGAAGAGTTATGGAAACTTTCATTTATCAATTATTGTCAAGAAACTATTGAACAAATTCCTGTCAAGGATGTCTTGGATACAAATAATCCTTGTTACTCACAGATTGAACTCATTATCTTATACAATAAAGATTGCACAAATCATTTGCATTTATGAACTTGTTCTGTCCTAGGCCTAGGCCTCCCCAAAAACACTGTTAATTCTCCCAGCAAAATGCTCTTTTATTACATGAATGTGAATTTATTTCATTCACAGTCAGACAACAGCTTGGCAAATAGCCTTGCAAAGGCATACTAATGAGCTCAGATCTTTATCAATCCTGGAACCCTGCCTGGTATATGGTTCCACACTCACTGCTGGCAGGGAAGGGCTGGGTTATACAGACAAATCTCCACAAGGCTGGAACAAACAAACGACCGAACAAGGGAGTTGTTTCCTGCAAAAAACCCCTCCCCTTTTGCTTCTCTTTTAATCCTAATGGGAGGGGCCATTCACCATCCACCTGTGGCCTTACTCCCACGTCAACCTTGAATTCTTAATTGTGCCTTCCTTTTGACAGCTTACGCATGCACAGGCTGGGAACCAGTTCCAGAAGCCCCCCCCCCCCCCCCCCCCCGCCGAAGGCAGCTGATGACTGCCAGCCTGCCCTGGCCCCTTCTCTACCTCTGATGCAAATCCCTCATCTGAACCTTCCTCAGCCTCCAGGAATGGCCCGGGTTCCTCCCCAAACTCCTCACTACTGTCCAACTCTGCTGCTGGCTCTGCTGCTGGCTCTGCCAGCCACCAGCGGGGCACAACAGAACTGTTTTATTGAAACAGAATATGACTCATTGCCACTTTTTTCATTCCTTCCTTTGTTTCTTTAGAAGAACTGCAAACTGGCTTGGTCAGATCCTGACCAAGTTAGAAACTGGTATTCCAAGCATTTAGAGACCTTTTTGTTGGCACAATGCTACTATTCTGCTATGATTTGGCAGACTTCACCCACTCTATGTTATGTTCACTTTCCTATCTCACAATCCTCCAGTCAGAACTATTTTTAGGATGATCCTGAGAGAATCCAATGTATCTGGAATGCATTACGTTGGGAAAACTGGTCTAAAGGTTTAATAAAATAGTTACAATTCTACTGAAAAAAATCACTGGTGATGTCACATCTAGATTTATACAGGTGTATTATTTTTTTACCAAATATAGGTGTATTTTTTTTTTACATGTTTCTTGTGGTTGAGATCCTATGCACAATTATTTTTGAGTATGCTGCACTAACTTCCAGAGGTTTTAGCATTGGCTTAAAATGAAAATCTTGCAAAAGGAGACATTACTGAAACATTATTTGTTTTGCTTTTTTTTTTCTATGTTCTGGAATCCATTAAGAAGAGGTAGATAAAAAGAACATTTATATTATTTATTTAAATTTAAGGAGGTAGTGTATTAATGACAAGTTATCTCACTTACTATATATGAAAAATATTTATTATATTTCATGTTCTATCAATATCACAATAGACAAAAGCAATGTTGTACCATCATAGCAGAAACTCCACCGTTCTGTAAATTTATGCAATGTTCTGATACATGCAAAAAAAGACACAAGTTTGTATTATATTGGTGAAATACTATTCGTGGTATCCTGAAGTTGTATCTAGAAAAATGTGATCCAACCTGAAGATCTCATATCAAATACTTTGTCAGTTATTTCTTGGGTTACACTGGAAGTGAAAAACTAAAAATAAAGTATGTATTTTGGGAATGATATTTTTGTTTTGAGATATACCTGAAATTTTAATATGTCCAGCTGGGACTGCGATTGCTCATTAAGTTTTTGCAGAGGTTAAGCAGGAAACATATTTTTATTTAAAAAATACATTCAATGTTTTTTTCTGCCTTCCTGATGGAAATATATTTATTTACTGACAATGCTATATATCTATAACATCCAGATAGCTACTGGCTTCTATCTATTCATGCCCAAAGATTCACATATTAAAACAGCTGCTGCATTCTACACTAGATAGAGAGTAAGGCAGATGACCTTGATGGAAATGTGCAAGACAAATTACCTGTACAAAAGGGGTTTAAATGCTTAAAAATGAAATAATATTCAGAAGCAGATAAGAGGGATAGCTTCCTGGATCATTGGAGCATAATGAGTTGGATGCAATGGTTTGTGGAAATGATCTTGAGGAACAAGGGAAAGAAATTCTGCCTAGGAAATAATCAGATAAGGGGGCCGCAATCTCAACTGTCAAGAGGAAGGACCCATTCTAGTTATTCAGGCAGTGGCATGGGAAGATTTACCTGCAGATTTTCAAGATTCTGTCAATTTTCCTTACAAAAAGATAGAAAATTAGCTCATCTAGTTGTGTTTCTCATCTGTCTAATTTACTAGTGTCGTGTCTGTCGGTAAAGAGACCAGGAGGCGGTGACTAGGTTTCAGCTCTTTATTGGTCCCTGGAACCGATCTGGCTCCAAGGGAAAACAGCGGCTTTTTATTCCCAAACCGCGGCGGCCGCAACCAATGGCACCACTTTGAATCTCCCGCGATTCGTATCCACCAATCGCGGGAGATTCTTAGCGGGCCAATCAACGCAGCTCACTAACCCAATCAGATCGCCAATCAAAGCGCAGGGTTTCCAAGAATGCTAATGAATGTACAGAACACCCCTTCCCTCTTGGTTTGGTCCTATGTAACATAGTCCCGTAGGAAGGCGGGGCTCCATACTTGCCTACTGGACCTGTGCAGGTCAGTCGTGGATTGGCTCCCGGCCGGTTCGGTCAGGTTCTCTGTGTCTCTCAGACTCGTCAGTGGAACTGCCTGGTATGTCTTGCTGGGCCGCTCGTCGCAGCTCCTTCCTGGTCTACCCGGGCTGGTCGAGCTGGCCTGGCTGCTTCTTCCTGGTGAGGTTCCGGGCTGGCTGCTTGCTTGTGAGTATGGCTGGTTCCTTTCTTCTGGGATTTGGTTTCTGGGTATATTTGGTTCCCGGGGTATTCCCTCCCCTCTTGGTTTGTGTTAAGGGGATTGGTTATGTCTGGTTGTGTGTCGGTTGTGTTTCTTGTGGCTGTCCTCGATCTTAATTGATCGATGTGGCATTTCCATGTTCGTCCGTTGGTTGTTTGTAGCCGGTACGAGCGGGGACCTGTCAGTTGGGTTATGGTTGCTGGTACCCATAGTGGGTCTCCAGTTAGGTTCTTTGCGTAGACGGCGTCGCCTGGTCCAAAGGATCGGTACTTGCTGGAGGAGTTTGGGGGTTTCTCTGGGTTGTATGTGGGGTGCAGTCTATCGAGTGGGGATCTTATCTTCCTCCCCATTAGTAGCTCTGCCGGGCTTTCGTTTGTTGTCGTGTTCGGGGTTATGTGCTGTATGAAAAGCATTTTATTTATTTTGTCTTGGATCTCCCCGTGGTCTATTTTCTGGATGGTTTTTTTTGTGAATTGAACCATCCGTTCTGCCCTTCCGTTCGCCGCCGGATGCGCCGGTGCTGTCAGTGCGTGTCGTATGCCCCGTTCCGCTAGGAATTTTTCAAATTCCAGCAAGGTGAATTGGGGCCCGTTGTCCGACACGATGACATCTGAGAGGCCATGTGTTGCAAAGTTTGCAAAGTTCCTTGGTCATGGCCTCTGTGGTGGTGGTTTTCATGTTGCTTACCTCCAACCAGTTGGAGTAAGCGTCTACGGTTATTAGGAATGTATGTCCCTTTGTGGGCCCGGAGAAGTCTATGTGGATCCTAGACCAAGGTCCCCTGGGGGTTTCCCATTCTAGGATCGGTGCTGTGGGCGGGCTTGGTCTGGTTTCTTGGCAGCATTGACACCTTGCTACCCAAGCCTCAATTTGTTTGTCCATCCCTGGCCACCAAGCGTAACTCCTGGCCAGGGCTTTTGTTCTAACTATGCCTGGGTGCCCCTCGTGTAACAACTCCAGTACCTTCCCTTGCAGTTTTTCCGGGATAACCATCCTATCCCCCCACAGTACACACCCTTTTTGTAGCAAGAGTTCTGTTTGACGGTTCTGGAATGTTCTGAATGTCTCGTCATTGTCCTTTTCCGGCCACCCTTTCTCTACCCAATGTAACACCCGCGCCAGACGTTTCTCTTTATTAGTTTCTCAGGCAATGTCTGACATGATTATGGGGCAGAGTCTCTATGCTGAGGGCGGTCGTCGTGGGTGCTGGGTCGGTGTCTAGCTCGGGTAGCGGTGAGCGGCTTAAAGCGTCTGCATGTGTGATCGTCTTACCGGGTCGGTGTGTGAGCCGGTAGCTGTAGGCGGCAAGGAATTCAGACCACTTTGTCATTCTAGGAGATAGAATGTTCGGGTGGCCCTGTTCCCTGCGAGGATTCCCAGCAGTGGCTTGTGGTCGGTGATAATGGTGAACATCTGGCCGTAGAGGTACTCATGAAACCTCTTCACTGCGGCAACGATAGCCAGGGCCTCTTTGTCCAGCTGACTGTAGTTTCTCTCTGGTTTGGTGAGGGTCCTTGAAAAAAAGGCGATGGGTGCTTCTTTTCCGTCGGGGAGAGTGTGGCTGAGGACGATGCCGACGCCGAAAGGTGATGTATCGCATGTGACGGCTAGTGGTAGGGTCTCGTTGTATTGGATGAGGACGGCATCCGAAGTGAGCAGGTCCTTGGTTTTCCTGAAGGCGGCTTCCTCGCGTTTCCCCCAAGTCCAGGCAGCCGCCTTGTCCAAGAGCCTATGCAAAGGCTCCGCCACGGTCGCCTTTGGGGGCAGGAAGACATTGTAAAAATTAAGTAGTCCCAGAAACGCCTGCAGTTCCGTTTTAGACCTGGGTGTGGGGGCCTCTTTGAGGGTTTTAATTTTGGTGTCGGTTGGGTGGATGCCGTGCTGGTCTAGGAGGTACCCCAGGAATTCGACCCATTCTGTGTAAAGTTGGCACTTTTCCCTCTTCACCTTCAGCCCAGTTTCCTTGAATTTGGTTAGCACCTCCCTTAGTCAATCCTCTAGTTCTGGCTGGTTGGCTGCCGATACCAGCACATCGTCGAAATAGGGCACCACCCCCTTGATGCCTTGTAAGAGTCTCTCCATGAGGCTCTGGAAAATTCCAGGGGCCACGCTGACTCCGAACTGGAGTCGGTTACATCGGAAAGCTCCCTGGTGGGTTACTATGGTTTGCGCCTCCACGGTTTCTTCATCGACCGGCAGCTGCTGGTATGCTTGGGCCAGGTCGAGTTTCGCGAAAACCTTGCCTCCCCCCAGTGAGTGTAGAAGATGCTGCACTACTGGGACGGGGTAGGCGCTTTGTTGCAAGGCGCAGTTTAGGGTGGCCTTATAGTCCCCGCAGATTCTCACCGACCCATCGGGCTTGACTGGGGTGACTATTGGGGTCTCCCACCGGGCATGGTCTATTGGTTGTAGGACCCCTTGCTTGACGAGCTTCTCAATTTGCTCGTCAATTTTTGGTCTGAGTGTGAAAGGTACCCGCCTTGGTTTTAAGCGTCTCGGGGGAACGTTCGGGTCTAGGCTGAAAGAGATAGGGGGCCCTCGGTACTTGCCTAGGGTGCCGTCGAACACTTCTTGGAAGTCCCATGCCAGTTGTTGCTCCCAATCGGTCTCGGTGATGTGGTTGATGCCCGTGACTTCGATGCTGAGCGGTGCGAACCATTGCAGTCCCAAAAGGCTGGGTCGGTCTCGGTCCACGATTGTTAGGGGAAGCTTTGCAGTGTGTCCCTTAAATGTTACTCTGAATTTTCCGGTTCCGACTACCGGGATGCGGTTTCCCTGCTAGTCTTTAATGATTAGTCTCTGGTTCTCCAGTCCCTTCTTTTGGATGGTAGGCACCAAGCGTTTGATTTCTTGCCAGGCGACCATGGAGAGGTAGGACCCAGAGTCCACCTCCATCTTGCATGGCTCGCCTTCGATGCCTACCTCCACGTAGAATTTTCAGGCATCGGTGGTTGATGCATGGCCGATGATGACCATCTGGTGTGTTTCCTCCTTCCGCCGGGTCTCGCCACCTCGTCGGGCTTGCCTGCTCCCAACGGCTGTCGGCTGGGCGATCTCTGGTTCTGGGGGGTGTGCTGTGCCGTCTCCGCTCGCTGTGGTCCCGCCGTCTGGGGCTGTAGGCTTTCTTCAATTGGCATACACGGGTGATGTGACCCTTTTTGTCACAGTGCCGGCAAACTGCATCGAAGAATTGGCACTCGGATCTAGAGTGGTCACCTCCACAACCGGCACACACGGTCCCCGACTTACGACCCCGCCGACTGTGCTGGTCGCATCCTGCCTGGAGCCGGTGGATTTCCTCCTCCTCGTCCGAAGTGTCAGAGGCGGAGTGGAATTCGCCATGGTGGGTGGTAGTTTCGTGGTGACTTGCTTCCGGTTGGGCCTCGGTCGCCCATCCAGGGTTGTTGTTCGCGGTGCGGTCCCTGGCATCCGGTCTCCGCATGCGGTTTGCTGACTGCCGGGTGGCCTCGGCTGCAGTGGCTTCAGCAATGGCATCGGCGAGGGCGATGTCACCTTTGGCCATCAGCCAACTCTGTAGGACTGGGTCCCGAAGCCTGAGCACGACTCGGTCCCGTGGGGCCACGTCCATGTCGGAGAACCCACATAGTCCTCCTAGGTTCCGCAGTTCCGCAACAAAGTCGCTGAAGCTTTCGCCCGACCAATTTTCAATTGATTCAAAATCCACTTTACTGAAACTGGAACTAATTTCCACTGTGTTTCAGATGTCATGATAGTAAGTAATTTTGCTCTTTGAGAAGCTGAATGTTTAATGTAAAATAATATTATTTAATAATTTTTAGAACATGAAAAATAGGAAATTGTTTTGAGATTACACTATTAATTATTGCTATTATACTTCACTATCAAATATTTTCAATAATCTGTGAAATAAGACTTATCTCCTGAGTTTTTTAGCTGGATAACTAGATGCATTTGTTATGAGCTATTGGTTGCTGTCATAGGTCATGCTAGCTTTGTAGGTTATCTGTGTGCTAAGTTTGGTTGAAATTTGGTGGGTGGTGCAATGAAGGGCCATTAAATGGCTCTGCCTGGAGAAGGTAGATCTTTGTTATGTAGAATAGACTGTCCCAGACCTTAATGGCCCATTAACAAAGGGGAAGGGGGAGGGAGTTTCTGCCTCTCTGAGTTTCTACTTGTCCTCTAGGTGAAATATTCTGCCTTTTTAGTATATCCTAAAATATTTCACTTTTCTAGGAGAGGGGTGGTTTTAACTTCCAACAATACTAAATTACTCAAATATCATTTTCCATTTTTGGCTGTTTATTAAAATTTCTAATGTAAGGTTAGAAATGAAAAACATGGCTTTGTGAGTCTCTCTTCAGTATGAGCTCATTTGAACCCATGGTACCATTTGAAAGATATTCAGCAATAGCTACATGGTCAGCTCATTTTTTGTTTGTTTGTTTGCTATTTTCTTGCAGTAGCAGAAAATATTTTTTCCTCTAAGGTGCCTGTACATATAGTACCTGGGATACTGTAGGAGGAAGACTGATGGTTGTGACAGAAAGTAGTGCAAAAGTTCCTAGTTGCTGTGATTTTTTCTTATTATTTCCCAGTCCTTGGTGTTTCAAAGAAGGTGAACGCTTAAGTATAGTAACCTAAGATTGGAATACAGGAAACTAGAACAGGCTGATGAAATAAAAGTATACTTTTTCTGCCACTAATAAAAGCAAATTTAGAAGACAACATTATTGTTGTTAGTATTATTACATGTATATTTCTATTTTATGTAAGGGTTAAATGTCAAAGAAATGTCAGGTTTCTCTTGAAAACATTTGATAAAATGAGGGGCGCTGAGAGATTATGACTGGCCTAAAATCATTCCATGAGCTCCAAGGACAAAGAGCTGTATCTGAGTCTCTGTGATCCCAGTCCAAGACTTACCCATTGTCATTATTAATTATGAATATTCCCAACCAATGACTTTTATGCATATTTTACAGCAAAATAATCGCTAGAAATTTTCCTTTAGTTTTAAAGATTATACTCTCATGCCTTTATGTGTTCTGCAATCCCATTTTCTCTTTTCTGCTTGATATTACACTGTTTTAGATTGTTAGGGGCAATAGGCTGACTCTGTAAACCGCTTAGAGACAGCTGTAAAGCACTTGAAGCAGTATAGAAGTCTAAGTGCTATTGCTATTTAAGTTAAAGAAAAATAACTATACATCATAGAAAATAGATCATACTTTGAAACAACAGTGCATCATTGTTATTTGTTTTATCTTTTTTTCATAATGCTGTTTCATTTTCCTGAAATGTTGATCCATTGTTCACTGACAAAAGCTGAAGCGATTAAGCAATACTTAATACAAGATTTTCACATTATTTTAAATAATGTTACACTATTTTACCATATAATCTTTAAACTGCTATGCTCTTGTGGGATTTACATTCCTCTACATTATTATATTAATTGCAAAGCAGTTTTTCAAACATCTCTGTGTATGTGTGTGTGTACACACACACACACACACACACATATATATAAGGTGTGGGCAATATTGAGATTTTATATTTAGTCTAGACTTTAGCTTTATATACCACCAGCTGAGTTTTAGAAAAGATAGGGAAAACATATAGTTTTTAAAAGACAGATATCTCAAACATTTAAAATTTTATGGATTCTATCTTTCTCCAACCTTTTCATTATGCAGTAGTCCTAAATGAGTACAATTTAGCCCAAAATTTCTGTTACTGAGACAATTGTTAAGTGACTTTTGACCTATTTCATAACCTTTCTTGCCACAGTTAAGTGAATTGTTGTAGTTGTTAAGTCAGTACAATGGTTATTAAGCAAATCTGTCTTCCCCATTAACATTGTTTGTCAAAAGGTCACAAAAGGTTATCACATGATCCCAGAACACTGGACTATCATAAATATGAGTCAGTTGCTAAGCATCTGAATTTTGATCACATAACTATGGGAATGCTGCAATGAAGGTAAATGTGAAAAACAATCATAAGTGTGATTGTAACTTTGAACAGTCACTAAATGAACTGTTGGAAGTCAAGGACTACTACCCATAGTTTGTCTAGTCTATCATTTCAACAAGCAAATATTTTCATATTTCAGAGTACAATTCATGACGATTTACATTGTTGTACAGATGTTTTAAGAATATTTTGTAATTCAGAAATGAATGAATATTAATAAATATAAGTGCCAGGCAATAAATAGATTGGGGGTGGCAGATAAGTCAATATTATACTGTAACAAAATTTACTGCACTAAATTCTCAACTCAAACTGCCTATGGGAATTTCCAAGATATGCAGATTTCTTTACATTTCTGAAAGTTATTTCACAATATAGCATTAGCTTCTCTCCAGGTATCATGTTATAATTATTCTGTGTAGTTTAATATGCAGAGCTAGTCTCACAGGAAAAAGACTTGGTTGCATGTTTAATACATATCAACCTACAGTAATTTACAGTTCCTGAATACTGTGCATATTGAAACACAACTATTATTTATTTTTCTATTTCTATCAGAGAAAACATATGCAAATGAAGCATATTCAAGGAAATGCATGCAAAATGTCTATATTGATGACTTTTTAAAAATTAATGTTGATCTGAAAATTAATACAATACACTTGTGTTTAAAAAAGGGAATGTTAAAAAATATGTCCGAATGTTTATTATACCACTAATGGAAAAATATCCAACAATAGTTTCAAACAAGCAGCTTTAAATATTATGTGTATTGCTGCATATATAATGTGTTCCACACATTGTGGTATCACATTAGATGTTCACATTTAATTATTAGCCACATAAATGATAAAGTCCATGCATAGGACAAAGTTAAACATAACTATAACTTTCCACATGCAAAAAATGTAAAAGTTGTGCCATTGAAATTATATGGGAAAAAATAAGTTACATAACTGAGTTTATCCAATCATAAAAGAAAATGCTGCGATTAACACATGGAAAATGAGATGTATATTATATATGCATCTCTATATAACATACTTAGTACCAATACCATACTTGCTAATCTGACAGGTTGCAGATTTGTTTATTTATTTCTGAAATTTTAATCCTGACTTTATTATTTTATAAGTAACTCAAGGAGTGAACATACCAAATACTTCTTTGTCTTATTTTCCTACAACTCTGTCAGCTGGGCATAAAGAGAATGATTGGACCAAAGTTATCCAGCTGGATTTTATGCCTAAAACAGAACTAGAACTCACAATCTCCTAGTTTTTAGACCAGCACCTTAACTGCTATACCAAATTGGCTCTCCTCTTCTATAACCTCTAGGGTTCCCAGTAAGAATTCTGGGAGTTGCAACTCAAAATACTGGGGAAAGCTTGATTGAGCAGTTTCCTAAAAGATAGCTACCAAGTATTGTAGGTGTTAAGAAGTTCTGCTATCTCATTCTTCTGTATGATCAATTCACCACTTGCTCCTTGCAATGGACCAACATTATCACTGGGTTTGGGGAATTTTTTCCTTTATTTCTCAAAAAAAAATATTTTTGTTATTTTTGTTATCTCTTACAAACCCCCCACATAATCTGTGCTTTAGTCTGCACAGGCTAAATTCCTAAAGTTTCTGGAGACCATTCTTCTTTGTCTACATGTTCCATTTCTTATTCATGTATCTGTTTTCTCATCAGAATTTTAGAGAGTTCTGTATGTATCTACACAGGACTAATTAAATTGATTCCATTTTTCTTCTTGCAGAAATTATTTGATTGCCCCTTCAGCATCTCATTTGTGAAAAAATATAACCTGAAGTCAAATGAGATCAGGCAACTATTGTATAAACAATTTGGTGGTTCTGAAAGAAATGCACAGCTAGGTCAGTGATATGCTTAGCTTGCTTTTCTGGCAAACCACAAGCAAGCCTGTATAGTTGGAATGAGTCATCAAGAAACCTGCCATGCCGTTTTATTTGTTCTTCGCATGTAGTTCTCCTTCCATGCAGACAAACCCATGAAATAGTATAGAAAACTGTTTTGGAGAATTTTAATAATTTAGGTTCAAGTCCAACAAAAATTGCTCCAACTTACCTCCTTCTTCTGTTTTTCTAATGATATAATTTTTTGTTGCAATAGTGTATCTGTTAAGTTCTCTACAAAAACAAAATGATTCAGTTGAAAACCAATATATTTACATTGACCTAAAGTAAAATAAAAATAGATACCAGTCTAGATTTGCAGCTAAATAATGTAAACAATGTATCAGTCTGAATATTAGATAGTATTCCAATGTAAATTAGGTTCATCTTAAAGTTTCTTCCCTTGCTCTTTCTTTTCTGTCAAATGTGACAATGAAAATGTTTAATAACTTTGTTATGGTAGAACATGTTATATTCTGTGTTAGAATATTTTAATTTTATTTTTTCTATCATTATAGAAAATTGGAAGCTGTTATTAGGTTAATATATTGAATGTTAATATGATTGGATACTTGGAAACTGAATTGTTGAATTGGATTTACTTTCAACTAGCAACATATTTTGATTTAAAACAATGCACACATACACACACACACATTTACAATTCTACAAAGAATTAAGGGGAAAGAACTATACATCTTTTCTGATGAAAGTATCCAATATAATTTTTTAAAATCCTAAAGCCATTTTTACAATTTACTAAAATAATATTTTACGACATGATTCGCACCTATTTAGCTGCTATTTATTTATCTTTATATGCTATGTAACTGTTTCTTCAAAAATGTAATTTTAATTATTTATTAAAAGGCATTTTAAGCTTAGTAGTTTATTTATGACTTACTATGTTTTGAATGTTGTTATTTTCTATTAATTGAATTAACCATAGCTAACATATGCCTTTAGTTTACTTTAGTATCATGTACTTTCTCATTTCATTAATATTTTAGCCATTATGTAGGAGAAGTGGCAGAACTGAAGGTGGAGTCAAAAGAGGAATTGGCCTAGAATGTTAACATAACCACAAATGGACTAAATCTAATTCCTCTTGAATTCCATTAACCCTAATCTAGCCAAAATAGTGCTAACCTTTGAGTAGATTCCTGGAGGTAAAAGCAATAAATCAGATGAATCAGTTTAAGTGGACTTTCACATGTAGGTCTTTCACATTTGACATAAAGGCTGTTTAGTAAGTCATGTAAAATTCTAGCTAGAGGAAATTAAAATGGTTTTTTAAAAGGTTCTGTCAAGGTGTTAGTACGTAATATGAGTTATTGGAAACTCCAACACTCAAGCATTAAATGGACAACTTCTCTTATGTGTAATCTCATGTATGTTGATATTAAAGGATTCTTGTCCTTCTTATAGTATGGAAACTTGAAGATTTCATTTTGATATCTACTTGGGAACACAAGGCTATTAGCACTGGAAGCACTTACTCTTGAAAAGATATGCATAAGGTTGTACTATTAGTAAGATTAGCTTCGCTTTATGTATCCAATGTAGTATTGTACATAAGACATGATCCAATATATCAAACTGGTGTGCAGATGGTAGCACATTACAAAATAGTGATCATAATAGGGGACGTTATGTAATACTTTTTCATTGTTACTTTCCTCGGTGAAAAATTCTCAGATAAATTGTCCCTTGGGCACATTTCAATTTAGCACTATATTATTGTTTAGTTTTATAATAATGAGTTCTTGTGACCTATACAAACTTTATACTTCTCCTTTGTTCTACTTCCAAAGCATGGCTGTGAAATATCAAAAAATATGTTTCTGTTTTAAATCATGTGCATCTTTAAAAATTGTCTAAAACCTAACAAAGAAGCAAATTAGATTAATAAAGTATTTTAAAAATATTACACACTATTTTTCTGGAAGCTTCACACTGTTTTTTACTACTATGCTAGGTCCATACAAGAATCATGCGATTCTGTTATCCTTACCAAAATATGTTAGCATTTGCAATGTGTAAGATTCATTTAAATATTTCACTTGTTCTATATCATATTCCAGCCACAGCCATAGAATGAATATGGAACACTTCCGTGATGATGAATTTTACAAGAAATCAGATGCATTTCATTGAATAGAAGATATTAGAGTTCAAGTACATTGCAGATATATTTATCATGTATGAATCATACTAAAAATGATGAATGTTTTTCATCTTCTCTGAATGGCTTGGTCATACTTGCTCTATGAGAATGGGCAATCTAGGTTCTCACTACTACACACTCTGGCCCACTCTTTGCTTCCTGCCCATCTTATGGGGCATTAGATTTTAAAGTAGTGCATGCAAATTATTTTACCATCAGCTAGCATCAGAAATTATATATAGCAAGGAGAGGCGTACCTGCAGCAAGCATAAATGAACTTTCCCAAAAATATTTTAAAAGCAGGAATATGTTTAGGAGCATACCTGAGGGGCAAAACAAGATTGGCAAGGTGTAGATGTCAATCTCACCTAGGTAATATTTTTGGAACAATTTGCACATGAATAACCTCATAATTGGACTAGCTCTCATTCCTATGAAAATGAATCTGCACAATAAACCATTCAGTTACAAAATTGTCACTTTCAACAGGTTTAAAATTCTTATTATAAAATACATATTAAAATAGATGGAAAATACTGATTCATTAAAAAATCCAAAAAGCAACAGCAGTGTATTTAATAGCTGTGCATTAAAAAGTTATTATTTAATAATACATTTGTGAATTCAATTTAATCCATATTTTATTTGCTTTTAGGCAAATGCATTGTTGCATTTGTTGTTGTTATATTGTTGTTATTGATCTTCCACTTCTTGTTATTTAAAATAAGATTTTATGAATCCACAAAGCACACATTTCTTGGATTTAAGCCAATATAAATGTAATGAATAAGTTCTGTTGTAACTATGTATCATTCATGTGCTTGCAACTATGTATCATTGCAACTATGTATCATTCATGCGTTTGCAACATTGTATCATTCACGTGTAATCATTAACTTCTGTCTCTTCAGTGACCTTTGCAAGGCACGTACAAGGGACAAGGAGCTAGACGATTGTTAATAAGCTTATCCACATTGTAACTAATCTGTCCGGTATGCAGCTTTGTAAACATGCACATCCTGATGAGATTACCATGTTTGACTTGAGCTTTGATTAAATCATTTTCTTGTAAAAAAGCACAATAAAAGAGCGTGTGCCAAGACATTCGGGGCGCGCTCATCAAGAGGAAACCTCGCTTCCTGTCATTTCTCTTCCCTTCGCTCCCTATCATGAGCCACCCATCAGATGCGGGATGGCAGATACCGCATTCTGGTGACCCCGACGTGATTCCCTAAGGGGGATACGTAGCGACGCGCCCATATCTTATCAGCTCGATGGGAGCTGTGCATCGCCAGGCCTGAAGCGAATTGCACGTCATCGGATCTGAAACACGGTCTCGACTTTCGTAAGTATGGGTGGAAACTTTTCTCAACAACAGACGCAGCATCTGAAGGAATTGAGGGAGTTAGTCGCTTCTTCTAAATATTCTGCTAATTTAAAGGGCTCTCCTGTAAAAAAGAAACCTATTGCTACATTATTGGCTTATGTGTGGCATCATTGTCCTAATTATTCAGAGGAAGGGTCCTTAAAAATTTCCACTTGGCAAAAAATTGGTGAACATCTCCATAGTCCTCCTCGTGCACCTATTGGCATTTTGGTCACTTGGAGGAAAATTATGGAGGCTTTAAAAGTCCATTATAAAATGGAAGCAGGGAGTATGTTTGAATCTCCCCTGCCAAGTTATGATAACTTTTCAATTTGCTCTAACTCAGGCAGAAGCTGCTGCCATTATTCAACAATGCCCCACATGTAGTAAGCAAGGACATTCCATTCCCATAGGAGTAAATCCTAGAGGATTAAAAGCTTGTGAAATTTGGCAAATGGATGTAACTCAGTATCCACCTTTTGCCCCTTGGAAATATTTGCACGTTTCCATAGATACATATTCAGGGTTTATTCTGGCTACTCCTCAAAGGGGAGAAATTGTAAAACATGTCATCAATCATTCAATTCGTACCTTTGCCTCGCTGGGACGTCCAAAAGAAATCAAAACAGACAATGGACCTGCCTATACAAGTTCTGCTTTCCAGGACTTCTGTAACAGATGGGATGTAACCCACAAGTTTGAGATTCCCTACAACAGCCAGGGGCAGGCTATTGTGGAACAAGCGAACTTATCTCTGAAACGTGCTCTTGATCGATATTCGTTGCGGGAAAAAACCCCGAACCTCCCAGCATTGCAAAATTCTCTTAACATTTGTCTTTACACTTTAAACTTTCTTAATCTGACTGGCATTCCTACCACTTCTGCTGCTTCGCGTCATTTTTCCTCCCCCTCACCCCCGCCTAACAGACCTCTGGTATATTATCACAGATTGCCAGATCCCGCCTGGCAGGGTCCCACTGAGCTTCTCACTTGGGGACGAGGCTACGCTGCGATCTTACTGCCAGACAAAACCACTTGCTGGATCCCTGGTAGGGCGGTTAGACCCTATCATGGGAATTCCTCTGCTACATCTGTATCTTAAAAATCTTCCTGATATTCTTGCCTATATCTTCTTTGCAATTTCTACCTTACTTCAACAAAACCTATGCTTCCTGTCAAAAGACTATTCGTGTTAAAACCATTTCATTAACAGAAGGCTATTATACTTGTTCCATGTGGGTACGTCATGAAAATGCTACCCATAGTTTTCACTCTGTCACTTCTGTTTTATTTTAAAGAACACTCTACCACTCGCTCTTTTGTTCCTTCTTTATTCTTCCTATGGAAAGGATCCTTAAAATCTTTTCCTCTATTCAATCTAAACATAGGGGGACCTAAATGTCCTTCTATTGTATTATGGGTTTCCCCACCCCAACTAACATCCTTGATGAATGACCAAATTAATCTTTATTGTCATTATTGTAATTATTATCCTTTTTCTACTAATTGCATTCCCTCCTCATTTCGCAAATGTTCTACAACTAACTTGTCCATAGCCCTCTCTCCTGCTTGTGATGTTTTTATATACCCGAACTTTGATCCTGTCAACAAACGACGCTTCAAAAGAACTGTCCATGACGATCCGCAGAAGCCTCATAGAAGAGATAATATTGCTTGGACTATAACTGACTTTCAAGGAGTTCGTTTAAGTTCTACTGTTGTAACTATGTATCATTCATGTGATTGCAACTATGTATCAGTACAACTATGTATCATTCAAGCATTGCAATAATGTATCATTCTCGTGTAAAAATTAGACTTCTGTCTCTTCAGTGATCTTTGCCAGGCTTGCATAAGAGACAGGGAGTTAAGTATCTGTCAATACAGAATGATATCCTAGCTGACTTGAACAATTGTAAATCACACACATCCTGTTAACCTGGTATCCTAACTGACCTGAACAGTTGTAAATCACATACATCCTGTTTAACCTGGTATCTTAACTGACCTGAACTATTGTAAATTATGTGTATCCTGTTGACCTAAACTATTGTAACTCATGTATATCCTGTTTACCTTGGGCTTTGAAAAATTTCACCCCCCTGTGAAAAAGCATAATAAAAGAGCGTGTGCCGAGACATTCGGGGCGCGCTCATCCCGAGAAACCTCGTCTCGTGTCGTTTCTGCCTCCTTCGCTCCCTCTCATGAGGCGCCCATCTGATGCGAGATAGCAGATACCGCATTCTGGTGACCCCGATGTGATTCCCTAAGGGGGATATTCAGCAGCGCGCCCATATCTTATCAGCTCGATGGGAGCTGTGCATCGCCAGGCCTGAAGCAAATTGCACATCATCGGATCTGAAAGACAGTCTCGACTTTAGTAAGTATGGGTGGAGGCTTTTCTCAACAGCAGACGCAGCATCTGAAGGAATTGAGGGAGTTAGTCGCTTCTTCTAAATATTCTGCTAATTTAAAGGGCTCTCCTGTAAAAAAGAAACCTATTGCTACATTATTGGCTTATGTGTGGCATCATTGTCCTAATTATTCAGAGGAAGGGTCCTTAAAAATTTCCAATTGGCAAAAAATTGGTGAATATCTCCATAATCCTCCTCGTGCACCTATTGGCATTTTGGTCACTTGGAGGAAAATTATGGAGGCTTTAAAAGTCTATTATAAAATAGAAGCAGGGAGTGTGTTTGAATCTCCCCCACCAAGTTATGATAACTTTTCTATCCTTCAACCTTCCGCTCCCGATGATCATAAATCAGTACGGGAGCCTCCTTCCATTCAATCCACTTCCTTAAATGTAGAGCCCCCGTGTCCTCCACCCCACCCCCCCGAGGTGGGGTGTGTGTTGTAAAAGCCATTCAACAAGCCTTTTATGAAGGAGAAATAGATGAGGACACCCTTGCAGCTGCCTCCCTTTATCCTATCATACAAGCCAGCAATCCTCCAGCTCTTCAGTATACCCCAATGCCGTACAAAATAATTAAGGATTTAAAAGCAGCTTGTAAGGAAAATGGTATTCAATCACACTATGTACAGGGTCTTTTAGGATCAATAGCCCAACCAGGTGCTGACTTGATAAATGCTGATTGGCGTACATTATTTAACATGATCCTCACGCCTTCACAATTTTTTGTCTGGGAGTCAGAATTTCTTAAACGTACCGCAGCCGCAGCCGCTAGAGGCTTGCCGGCAGCTGTCACTTTAGATATGCTTAACGGTACTGGCACCATGTTTACCATTGCCCAGCAGATTGCCACAGACCTAGCTGCTTTCCCTATAATACAGGAGTGTGCTTTGGCCGCTGCTCGAAAGGTTGATAATGCAGGATGCGTGCCCAACTCTTTCTCTAAAGTTATTCAAGGACCTTCTGAGCCTTTTTCCTCCTTTATAAACCGTCTCACAGAAGCCTTAGAGAGACAAATCGATAATAGGGAGGCTTGTATTGAATTACAAATGAAACTTGCTTATGAAAACACAAACGCTGATTGTCAGAAAGTTTTGCAACCTTTAATTAATAAGAAAAATGTTACCATGGCAGATTATCTTACAGCCTGCCGAATCATAGGAACCACATCCCATTCCATGTCTACGCTGGCTGCAGCCATTACTGAAGGCATGCAGCAGAATATGGGCTCTCTTCTTCCCATTTCCCAACAAAATACTCGCAAAATGGGCAATTGTTTTAATTGCGGCAAGCCAGGTCACTTTAAGAGCCAATGCAGGGTCCTGCGCAGGGGAGCAAATATGTCAAGAAACCAGGTAGCTCGCCCAATGACACCATGCC
This sequence comes from Hydrophis major, assembly GCA_033807585.1. NCBI lineage: Eukaryota > Metazoa > Chordata > Lepidosauria > Squamata > Elapidae > Hydrophis > Hydrophis major. The sequence goes on along the minus strand of CM066333.1, from coordinate 47,451,972 downwards.
CTCGATGCCAAAAGGGCTATCACTGGGCTAGTCAGTGCAGAGTCCAAAAGAATGGACAGCAGAATAGCCCTGCGATCACTCAAAAACCTTTTTTGAATCAGGGAAACTAGAAACGGGGCAGGCAGCCAGCCCCACAACAAAGGCTGCTGAAACTTGCAACTTTTCTTCTTTCGCTTACGATCTTGTTGCTAATGAAACTGTTACTTATTTTCCTGGTGTCGCTGACTTTCTCTTTGTACATCCTGTTCAGCCTTTTCATATGCCCCCCGATATTCCAGTGCTAGTCTTTCCTATAAGGGATTTAGCTGAACAAGGTATTCTTGCCTCTCCTTTTCTGCATGACCCCACTGTATTGTCTGATGTCTGTCTGTCTATACTAGCTAATACAGAAGTTACTATAAATGAGGGGGATGTTGTGGCAAAAATGATTGTGCTCTTAGACCAACAACAAGAGCAACTCTATGCAATTGAAAGACCAATTAGTCAACCGAAACCTACGGTGACATTCTTATTGAATGGTCGATCCTTTCTTGGTCTTTTAGATACTGGAGCGGATATTTCCGTCATCCGAACCGCTGAGTGGCCAGACACCTGGCCTGCAGATGTGGCACCAGCGGTGAGAGGAGTGGGGGGACTCCAGGAGACTCGCATTAGCAGAAACTGGGTAAAAGCCCATTCCCCTGAGTCTCAATGTGTTGCTTATATTAAACCAGCTGTAATTCCTCTGTATACTAATTTGTGGGGAAGAGACCTTATGTCACAGTTTAATGCACAACTTACTCTCCATTAACCATGCTTCACCTATATTTGACTAACAATAACCCTGTGTGGATTGATCAGTGGCCTCTCCCTTCTATAAAACTTGAAGCCTTACATTCTCTTGTTCAAGAACAATTAGATAAAGGTCATCTAGAACCCTCATTGAGTCCATATAATACCCAGTTTTTGTTATCAAAAAGAAAAACGGCGCTTGGCGCCTACTTCAGGATTTAAGGGCTGTGAATTCGGTCCTCCTTCCAATGGGACCCCTGCAATGTCGTCTTCCAAATCCTAACATAATTCCTCAAGAGTATGGAAGAGTACCTTATCATTATCGATTTAAAAGACTGTTTTTTCTCCATTCCATTACACCAGTTAGATAGAAAATTATTTGCTTTTACAGTACCAACCTTAAATAATCAGAGACCTACCAAACGATATCAATGGAAAGTCTTACCGCAAGGCATGTTAAACAGTCCAACAATGTGTCAATTTTTTGTGGATTTAGCCTTGCAACCATACAGGGACAAATATCCTCATTTTTTAGTCTATCATTACATGGATGATATATTGGTATCTGCACCTGGCCCAAAGGGCACGGTATTAAAAACTCTGCCGTGCCTGAACTCTATTTTAGGTAAAGCAGGTCTCACTATAGCCCCAGAAAAAGTTCAATCCAAACCACCCTTTTTCTATTTAGGTCACAAGTTACTTGCTTCGGCTGCAGTTCCTTTCCTTCCCCTCCCAACACTTCCCCCGAAACCAACACTTGTGATTTTACAGCACTTCCTGGGAACCTTAAATTGGGCACGTCCTTATTTGGGTTTGACTACAGCTACATTAGCTCCTCTCTTTAATGCTCTCACGCAAGGTAAAGCCCCGTCCGATGTTATCATTTTAAATAAAGAGCAGTTGCAGGCATTGAAAAACATTTCCCATTTAATGGCTACTAGATGGGTGGATCGGGCTATAGAAAATTGTCCTTTATCAATTGCTTTACTAAATACTGTTCAGAGACCAACAGCTGTCATTATGCAAATTCATCAGACACAGGTTCTGATTTTAGAATGGCTGCATTTGTCTCACACCCCACGGACCACAATTACTAATAAAGCCTCTGCATATTCTCAGTTGATCTTTAAAGGTCGACAAAGATGTAAACAACTTGTGGGATTTGAGCCTGTTTTTATATTCACTCCTTGTTCATTGACTACTTGGGAAATGCTATGGTGTAATTCAGAAGAACTGCAATATGCTTTAGAAGAGTGGCCAGGGCAAATTTCTTGCCATTTACCAGCTGACCCATGGTTCACTTTTCTTAAAACTCTCCCTTTTGAATGGCATTCCCCCCTCTCAATATCTCCATTAGTAGATGCACCTACGCTTTATGCCGATGGGGGGAAAATGTATGGTGCTTGTGCATGGTACCAGGAGGGAGAGTGGAAAACTAAAATTACCCCTCCGCAATCTTCTGCTCAACAGGCAGAACTTGCTGCATCTCTTATTGCGTTTCAACAGTTTCAAAAGGCTCCTTTTAATTTAATAGTAGATTCCTTATATGTTTCTCAGATTTTGAAAAATATATATCAAGCCTATTTATCTCCTAGCATATCTGTTTCTTTGTTAAAGTTATTGCTTTCTCTACAGCAATGTATCAACAATCGCACACATCCATTTTTTGTAGCACATATCAGGAGCCATCAACCTTTTCCTGGTATATTACAGGAGGGAAACAATGTGGCAGATGCAGCTGCTACAGCTGCATCAGGTAAATCAATTTGTAATCTGACAGCATCACAAAGTCATGACTATTTCCATCAAAATAGAAAAGCATTACAAAAACAATTTTCCTTAATTCAGCCAGAAGCTTCCGCAATCATTCAACAATGCCCCACATGTAGCAAGCAAGCACATTCCATTCCCATAGGGGTTAACCCTAGAGGATTAAAAGCTTGTGAAATTTGGCAAATGGATGTAACTCAGTATCCACCTTTTGCCCCATGGAAATATTTACACGTTTCAATAGATACATATTCAGGATTTATTCTGGCTACTCCTCAAAGGGGAGAAGCTGTAAACATGTCATCAATCATTCAATTCGTACCTTTGCTTCGCTGGGACGTCCAAAAGAAATAAAAACAGACAATGGACCTGCCTATACAAGTTCTGCTTTTCAGGACTTTTGTAACAGATGGGATGTAATCCACAAGTTTGGGATCCCTTACAACAGTCAAGGGCAAGCCATTGTAGAATGGGCTCATTTATCTCTGAAAAGTGCTCTTGATAGATATTCATTGCGGGGAAAAACCCCGAACCTCCCAGCATTGCAAAATTCTCTTAACATTTGTCTTTACACTCTAAACTTTCTCAATCTGACTGGCATTCCTCCCACTTCTGCTGCTTCTCGTCACTTTTCCTCCCCCTCACCCCCTCCTAACAGACCTCTGGTATATTATCGCAGATTGCCAGATCCTGCCTGGCAGGGTCCCGCTGAGCTTCTCACTTGGGGGAGAGGATACGCTGCGATCTTACTGCCAGACAAAACCACTCTCTGGATCCCTGGTCGGGCAGTAAGACCTTATCATGGGAATTCCTCTGCTACATCTGTATCTTAAAAATCTTTCCTGATATTCTTGCCTATATCTTCTTTGCAATTTCTACCTTACTTCAACAAAACCTATGCTTCCTGTCAAAAGACTATTCGTGTTAAAACCATTTCATTAACAGAAGGCTATTATACTTGTTCCATGTGGGTACGTCATGAAAATGCTACCCATAGTTTTCACTCTGTCACTTCTGTTTTATTTTAAAGAACACTCTACCCCTCGCTCTTTTGTTCCTTCTTTACTCTTCCTATGGAAAGGAACCTTAAAATCTTTTCCTCTTTTCAATCTAAACATAGGGGGACCTAAATGTCCTTATATTGTATCATGGGTTTCCCCACCCCAATTCACATCCTTGATGAATTACCAAATTAATCTTTATTGTCATTATTGTAATTATTATCCTTTTTCTATTAATTGAATTCCCTCCTCATTTCGCAAATGTTCTACAACTAACTTGTCCATAAGCCTTTCTCCTACTTGTAATGTTTTTATATACCCGAACTCTGATCCTGTCAACAAGCGACGCTTCAAAAGAACTGTCCATGACGATCTGCAGAAGCCTCATAGAAGAGATAATATTGCCTGGACTATAACTAACTTTCAAAAAGTTCGTTTAAGTTCTACAACCAATTTCTCTTGCATAAGAAAACTTCTACCCACCACTTCAATTCGATTTGGCAGACGCACCCACACAACCGGGGGATATCCTGCAATCCACATCACTGCAGGAGGAACTTTAACATCACGCCTGAAAGGAATGCATTTTATCCCTGGCAATAATCTTGTTTGAGTTTGTTACACTGGTTTCATGGCATTTATCCACGGGGATGAAATTGTTAAATCCAAATCTTTTTGCATTCAAGTATGGCTTGTGTGTATAACTCTGATGATTTTATATCCCTACAGGTATCCATGGAACACCCCCTCTCTTGCAAAATCGTAGAGGCTTAGATCTGTTATTTTTAAAACAAGGGGGATTGTGTGCTGCGCTTAAAGAAGAATGTTGTCTTTATGCTGATAGCAGGGGAGGGGTTCGTTTTCTAATTAAAAAAGAATGTTGTTTTTATGCTGATAGCAGGGGGGTCGTGTTGGATTCTATGAATGAATTAGAAAAACGCTTAAAAGATAGAGAAAAAGAAAGGTTAAACATGTATAATTGGTATCAAGGTTCGTTTTCCATTTCACCATGGCTTACAACCTTTTTAACTGCATTGGCAGGACCATTAATAATCATCATATTGATATGTATTATAGGACCTTGTTGTTTTAATAGAATATTGCAATTTTTGAAAAATCAATTATCTTCCATAACTGCTGATGTTAATGTGTTATTGCAAGCTCATGTTATGTCTTTAACACTGGATGAAGAAATGTCATTGCTGAGTTACCGCTCCTTGGACAACCCTGACGCTGACGGGTCGCACACCTGCCTAGATGACGGGGATGGAGAACATTTCAGAAAAATAGTTCCTGTCTTCTTGGACAAGGAAGAAGACTCGTCATAAATAATAAAAACAGAGGAGATGTTGTAACTATGTATCATTCATGTGATTGCAACTATGTATCAGTACAACTATGTATCATTCAAGCATTGCAATAATGTATCATTCTCGTGTAAACATTAGACTTCTGTCTCTTCAGTGATCTTTGCCAGGCATGCATAAGAGACGGGGAGTTAAGTATCTGTCAATACAGAATGATATCCTAGCTGACTTGAACAATTGTAAATCACACACATCCTGTTAACCTGGTATCCTAACTGACCTGAACAGTTGCAAATCACATACATCCTGTTTAACCTGGTATCTTAACTGACCTGAACTATTGTAAATTATGTGTATCCTGTTGACCTAAACTATTGTAACTCATGTATATCCTGTTTACCTTGGGCTTTGAAAAATTTCACCCCCCTGTGAAAAAGCATAATAAAAGAGCGTGTGCCGAGACATTCGGGGCGCGCTCATCCCGAGAAACCTCGTCTCATGTCGTTTCTTCCTCCTTCGCTCCCTCTCATGAGGCGCCCATCTGATGCGGGATAGCAGATACCGCATTCTACAACCAATTTTTCTTGCATAGAAGACTTCTACCCACCACTTCAATTCGATTTGGCAGACGCACCCACACAACCAGGGGTTATCCTGCAATCTACACCACTTCAGGAGGAACTTTAACATCACGCCTGAAAGGAATGTATTTTATCCCTGGCAATAATTTTGTTTGTTCCACCGGTCTTACGGCATGTTTCCACAGGGATGAAATTGTTAAATCCAAATCATTTTGCATTCAAGTATGGCTTGTGTGTATAACTCTGATGATTTTATATCCCTACAGGTACCCATGGAATACCCCCTCTTGCAAAATCGTAGAGGCTTAGATCTGTTATTTTTTAAAACAAGGGGGATTGTGTGCTCCGCTTAAAGAAGAATGTTGTTTTTATGCCGATAGCAGGGGGGTCGTGTTGGATTCTATGAAAGAATTAGAAATACGCTTGAAAGATAGAGAAAAAGAAAGGTTAAACATGTATAATTGGTATCAAGGTTTTGTTTTCTATTTCGCCATGGTTTACAACCTTTTTAACTGCATTGGCAGGATCATTAATAATCACTATATTGATATGTATTATAGGACCTTGTTGTTTTAATAGAATATTGCAATTTTTAAAAATCAATTATCCTCTGCTGATGTTTATGTGCTATTGCAAGCTCATGTTATATCCTCAACACCGGACAAAAAAATGTCATTGCTGAGTTACTGCTCCTTGGACAACCCTGACGCTGACGGGTCGCACGCCTGCCTAGATGACGGGGATGGAGAACATTTCAGAAAAATAGTTCCTGTCTTCTTGGACAAGGAAGAAGACTCGTCATAAATAATAAAAACAGAGGAGATGTTGTAACTATGTATCATTCATGTGATTGCAACTATGTATCAGTACAACTATGTATCATTCAAGCATTGCAATAATGTATCATTCTCGTGTAAACATTAGACTTCTGTCTCTTCAGTGATCTTTGCCAGGCATGCATAAGAGACGGGGAGTTAAGTATCTGTCAATACAGAATGATATCCTAGCTGACTTGAACAATTGTAAATCACACACATCCTGTTAACCTGGTATCCTAACTGACCTGAACAGTTGCAAATCACATACATCCTGTTTAACCTGGTATCTTAACTGACCTGAACTATTGTAAATTATGTGTATCCTGTTGACCTAAACTATTGTAACTCATGTATATCCTGTTTACCTTGGGCTTTGAAAAATTTCACCCCCCTGTGAAAAAGCATAATAAAAGAGCGTGTGCCGAGACATTCGGGGCGCGCTCATCCCGAGAAACCTCGTCTCATGTCGTTTCTTCCTCCTTCGCTCCCTCTCATGAGGCGCCCATCTGATGCGGGATAGCAGATACCGCATTCTACAACCAATTTTTCTTGCATAGAAGACTTCTACCCACCACTTCAATTCGATTTGGCAGACGCACCCACACAACCAGGGGATATCCTGCAATCTACACCACTTCAGGAGGAACTTTAACATCACGCCTGAAAGGAATGTATTTTATCCCTGGCAATAATTTTGTTTGTTCCACCGGTCTTACGGCATGTTTCCACGGGGATGAAATTGTTAAATCCAAATCATTTTGCATTCAAGTATGGCTTGTGTGTATAACTCTGATGATTTTATATCCCTACAGGTACCCATGGAATACCCCCTCTTGCAAAATCGTAGAGGCTTAGATCTGTTATTTTTTAAAACAAGGGGGATTGTGTGCTCCGCTTAAAGAAGAATGTTGTTTTTATGCCGATAGCAGGGGGGTCGTGTTGGATTCTATGAAAGAATTAGAAATACGCTTGAAAGATAGAGAAAAAGAAAGGTTAAACATGTATAATTGGTATCAAGGTTTTGTTTTCTATTTCGCCATGGTTTACAACCTTTTTAACTGCATTGGCAGGATCATTAATAATCACTATATTGATATATATTATAGGACCTTGTTGTTTTAATAGAATATTGCAATTTTTAAAAATCAATTATCCTCTGCTGATGTTTATGTGCTATTGCAAGCTCATGTTATATCCTCAACACCGGACAAAAAAATGTCATTGCTGAGTTACTGCTCCTTGGACAACCCTGACGCTGACGGGTCGCACTCTTGCCTAGATGACGGGGATGGCGAACATTTCAGAAAAATGGTTCCTGTCTTCTTGGACGAGGAAGAAGACTCATCATAAATAATAAAAACAGAGGAGATGTTGTAACTATGTATCATTCATGTGTTTGCAACTATGTATCATTGCAACTATGTATCATTCATGCATTTGCAACATTGTATCATTCACGTGTAATCATTAACTTCTGTCTCTTCAGTGACCTTTGCAAGGCACGTACAAGGGACAAGGAACTAGACGATTGTTAATAAGCTTATCCACATTGTAAATAATCTGTCCGGTATGCAGCTTTGTAAACATGCACATCCTGATGAGATTACCATGTTTGACTTGAGCTTTGATTAAATCATTTTCTTGTAAAAAAGCATAATAAAAGAGCGTGTGCCAAGACATTCGGGGCGCGCTCATCAAGAGGAAACCTCGCTTCCTGTCATTTCTCTTCCCTTCGCTCCCTATCATGAGCTGCCCATCAGATGCGGGATGGCAGATACCGCAAAGTTCATCCACAATTTGAATTACTTGTGAAATACATTAAAGTGGATTTTTAAAAAAATTGAGTAATATCATACTGATACTACACCAGAACAAAGCAGAATCACTAATGGCATTTTTTCAAGGCATACTTTCATAAATTTTAAATAAGGAAAATGGACTTTGGAAATTTTCTCACCTAAATGAATAATATTTTTTATTTCTAAAAGGCAATAAACATTTGAAACAATTTACTTGCTGCCTGATTAAAAAAAACCCAAGGTTTAAATCCATATGCTTTTGATTACTGTCTGTGTAAAACAACAGAATATAATAAGCCATCAATACCTGGGACTTATTTGTGATATGATATACTGCAGGAATTATTAACTCAAACTTGCTTTGTACCCAAAAGCAAGACAAGTTATGGTTATTAACTGTAAATTACTTCCCTTAGCGATACCTATAGCTGCCCTACAGAAATGGAGGAAGAGGTTTACTTCAAAGCAGACAAACTGTAAAGAAGAAAAGCAGGCACCAGCTGATTACTTAAAAGACAGCCAATGACAAGCATTGATACAAGTAGGTAATTACAAACTTGGAAGTTTGTTATTTACAGGAAACCAAATATCAATACTGAAATAATTTAATAAAAATACAAAAAAGGAATCCAAGGAAAAACACTACAGGGTCAATTTCCACTAAAGACCATGTCAAAAGTGGATACAGATAAAACATGGCCATGGTTTACAATTAGAACTGAATCTCTGATTTTATACTGTTGTGTATATAATAATAATGTATCAACAGTAATAGCAGCAATAATAATAATGTATTAAATATTCATATATTAGTATATATTTATAAATATATTTATAAAGTAACATAAAATGTTTGTATTGCCGTAGACAAAGCTTTAGACTAGGAGCATATTTATGAAATGCTTTTTGAGGTTTTCTTAGATTCCAAAATGACTAGTTTCTGCCCTGAACAATTTTGGCTCTTGCTTTTTTCAAAGGCCTTGAAACACAATGAAACTTGGATCTGAATCTTTCATAAAAGGGGCTTTCCAGAATATATCAAGCATAAAGCCTGTGATTAATGAATAAGGATAACTTTTAATAATGCAAACTGAAATTTTTTTGTTGCCCTTCAGTTGTCTTTAGTTGGGGTGGGACTGCACATCAGGCAAGAAAAAAAAAGAAATATTTTATCTCCTCACCATATCCATGATAAACATTTCCAATCAGAATGCTAGTTTCCCACAGGAACCAGAAAGTTTTCTGATCACTGTTAACACATACTGGATATTTGCCTTTGACAAGGAAATGGGTGAATCATATTTTATATAGTAGAAGAATGACTGTAAAAGAAGAAGAAACCAAATGTCCATGTCGAGAAATTTTTATACCACAAAATACAGTATGTCCTTGATAACCCGGGAATGAACCTCAATGAAAGTTAACTAACTTTTGCAAATAAACACATTTTCTTTATTGTGAAAATTGGTGGGTTCAAAAGGAAAAGAATTCTGGAACAAACTTATGTTTTTACTTGAGTAGAATGAAATTTTGATATTATTTCTAATCATATCAATAATAACTTTAAATTAGCTATAGCTGTTATGAGCTTTTCCTTCTGTGGGAAATACATTTGCTAAACTAAGAGCTGCTGTAAAGTTATGGGGATACAGATTTGGATTGATCCACTATTAAGCAGAGGAATACTGTACATCTTATATTATCTAATCTGTTTTTGTTTAAATAATTTTGTAAACATTACCAAGTCATTTGATAGTTTGCCATGCAAAGTTACACCATATTTTATGAACTATTGCAGATTTGTGTATCAAATTAATTTTCCTTTGATGACAAACTTTTCTAAATAGAATTGCAGATATTTGGTTGACAATGTTAGTCAATAATAATGCTTTTATACAGAAACCCAGATTTAACATGATAATTTCCCTCAAATAGCAACTAAGCTTGAAAAAGATTCTAAATATTCTAGAACGTTTCTCTCCAGTTTTTCTGAACCACTTTCAGTGCAATTTTAGGCTTTGGCTGCTGCTCACTCATGAAATTCTTAATTTTAAAAAAGGAAAATCCCATTCATTCATATAGATACATTGTATTGTTTTCAATAAGGTTTTTTTTCCAGAGTTTTAGGTTAATTTTTAAATTTATAAGTAACAGATTAGAAAATTTTACCTTTTCCCCATTATTTTCCTTGGTAGCTTTCTTACTACATGTCTGAAAACATTTCTATTAATAACTTAGTAGGTATATTGGACAGATAATTAAAATGCAGACTATAGTTGAATAAGAATCTAGATATTTGACTTCTGTGTAAGTATAAGAATGGAAATATATCACTTTCTGTGGGTGTGATATATTGTCAGTTATATATAGTTATTGTCATTTAAAATTTTACACATTTGTGAAAGTGGGTGGATTTAGAGAAACCATAATTCATTCTTTCAATTTATGCGGAAAATGATGATAATTTTTATAGTAATCTTGAATCTATATATTTTATTTAAGAACTCTCTGTGAAATATGCACAAATTTTCTCTCTCTTTTTTCCATGAAAATAGCAAGACAACTATGTTAAATATCACATTGTTATGTGTTCTGTAATCAGTATCTTTCTAAGAAGATGCTAAAGAAATAATATAAAATATTCCAGTGTTACAAGTTGAAAGCAATAATACCAAAAAAGAATACTTTTACTACCCAAATATAACCCTAATATAAAAGCCAAATTTATCAAATTTCACAGGAAAATTGGTCATATATGTTTTTTAAAAATCAATGCCTCTAATATATATAACTGTGAGCTATTTCAGATAGGCTAAAACAGTAATTAGACAATGTGAGGATTGTAAGAATGTTTCTTTATTGCTATAGTGTACATTGACAAAATCTTAACAGAATCTTGAAATCATGTAGAATTTTCTTCTGTATTCTCAGGTACCAAACAGATTCAAGCCAGGATTATCTTGAGTTTCTTTCTCATGTTTTCTCCTTTCCCAGCAGCTTTTGAGTTACTGTTTGCTTTCTCTTAACAGTTCTTGCATTCCTTTATGAAATTTATCTCTTTGCACCTCTACAACAATATCAGGGAAAGGGAGATTTGAAAAAAAATAAAAAAGAGACAAAAGAAAATGAGTTGTAACTTATTATGTTTCTACATTTCTTTCTTTCTTATTTCAATAACTGGGCAATTTACAATTAAAAAGTTAAAAGCAAAATATATCAGAAAAATTATTAGGTTATAGCTAGAAGCTGCAACTTCCACATTTATGTGATTAGTAAACAATGAGTTAGAAATCCAGGATATATCTCTTCTCACATTTTAAGAGCTAAAGAGTAATTAGTATGTCTTTTTTCAAAGGATGTTCATATCTCTACCATCAAAAACCATTACACAGTTACATAAGGAGAGGTAAAAATTACATGTAGTATAAGATGTTTCCAGAGAATTTAACAGAATTTATTTTACTGAAACCAGATTTGTAGGAGAAATGTATGTTCTTAATCTCCAAAAATTAGAGTATAGTGAATACATTTCAAAAGGTATTTTAAAAAATATTTCATTAAGCTTTTTTGTTGTTATTGTCCTCTGGGACATAAATTGAAGCATTCATTATTTTTCCAAATTCAGTCTTAAAATATAGTTTATAGTTTCCAGATTACACAGTAAATTTTTCACATGCAGCTACTGCATTTTCTTCTCACCTGGGTGAAGCCACATTTTTTACTGAGATATTTGCATTTTAAGAGTTTTTTTTAACTTAATGAACATCTCTTGCAAATATTTAATATATGCTTTTTCATTGTTTAGCTTGAAATAAGTTTTTTTATTTGAAATAAGATATACAGCTTCTTAATTTTACTTTAGATATATTAATTTGGTAAAGGTTCTCGAATATTTATTATTCCTTAGCAAAGCCATAACCAAATAATAGAAAATGTTTTCCTTCAGATTACAATGTAAGCATAAAGAAGGATTTATGACAAGTATAGGTATGTTTCTTACAGTAATATATACCAGTAGAACTCCTTTAAAAAAAGTAAGCACCATTCTGGTGTACTATGGCAACCTGAAGTTTTTAATTATATTGCATACAACTTCAAACAGAGTCAAAGACATAAAGATTTTGAAAATACTCAGCCTAAAAACACAAAAGGAATATGCAATATATTCTTAATGCAGTTCTCCTTTCATCTAATATTTATTAAACATAAATTACAGTAAGCTATCTGCTTACAGCTAAGAAGACATAATTGTACAACAAACATTTTCCAATTACATTATATATCATAAAACTATCATATTTGAATAAAATAAGACTAAAGGATAACAAAAATACTAGAATGGAATAAATCATATCCACTTTACACTAAAGAAAAGTTTAAGAAAAACATGCCTTCTTTCCAGATCTTAGTAAAATTTATGTATTTTATAAGACAGGAACAAATTTCTTACAGAATTTTTGGTCACAGAATGAGAAAATGTTTATTATATGAGTCAATTTGATCAAAGTCTACAATGTTCTTTTCCTGGGTACACTTTGTTGTTTAATTTGCTGAAGTTAATTACTGATTTGCATTGTAATTTTTGATTTCTTGGAAACAAGAGTCTTTGAAAGACAAGAATTTGGAAACAAGAATTGCTAACACAATTTAATATAGTTTGGAAAAAATCCCTGCAAAGCACAATGCAAGCTAGAAATCTCTATTAGTTTTCAAATCACAAGAAGCCTTCAAACATCTCTGACAAAACGTGCATCTTGGTACTATAAGAACCAAGTTGAAAAGTTCAAGAATCCATGATACAATGTATATTTTCTTTCAAGATTTATTTCTAAAATAAAGACACTGATTTCCAAAACAAAAACAATAATCTTGTATGGTTTAGAAGAAGAGGGACCAATTTTTCCTTCCTTCTTTCATCTATGCAAATTAAGGCTCTCCTTTTCTTATCATTTCTTGGTTGCATCTTTTACTCCCTTTTCCAGGAATACTAAGTATATTTTCTCTGTCTGTCCCCAATAAATTGTATCTCAATCCTTGGTTGTATAAACAGATACATAGAATCAAAATCATGTGAAATATTATTACTGCTTTATAAAACCTTAGTAACATCACATCTGGAATACTGCATCTAGTTTTGGTCACTACATTACAACAAAGATGTTGAGATTTTAATGGTAATACTGATTTGCAAACTAGGGCATTCAAAACCTTTGCTAGACCAATACTTGAATTCAGCTCTGCTGTCTGGAATCCGCACTGTATATCAGACATAAATACAATTGAGTGAGTCCAGAAGTATTTTACCAGAAAAGTACTACATTCCTCTGTTCCCAACAGAATACCCTACACACCAGACTTGAGATTCTAGGCTTAGATAACCTTGAAATACACCATCTAAGATTAGACTTAAGCTTAGTACATAAAATCATATGTTGCAACATCTTACCAGTTAATGAATGTTTCAGCTTTAACAACAACAACACAAGAGCATAGAACAGATATAAACTAAATGTAAACCACTCCAAGCTTGATTGCAGGAAGTACGATTTCTGGTCAATGTCTGGAACTCACTACCTGATTCTGTTGTTACCTGCTCAAACCTCACTTCTTTACCTTCAAACTAACCTCTATTAACTTCATCCCATTCCTAAGATGTCTGTAAGGGGCGTGCATAAGCACACAATTGTCCCTGTTCTATTGTCCCCAAATATTAGTTCCTATTTCTTGTATTTAAACTTATGTTAATGTGATGACCTGGAGTGTATCAAAAATATAACAAAAACCAAAACGTAAATAAAGGTCTTTTAATGCCTTCAACTTGGCTTCACTGTTTAATTGTTCACAGTTGGAGATTAAACTATTTTCAAAATAACATTCCAAATGAAAGAAACATAGTTCAAATTCAAAGAGCAGATAACAAAGCAAAAAACAAAAACAAACCACACCGAATAAAGTTCCACAAGAGACCAGGATAGATAATTGCTAACTTCAGGAAGATAACCAGATACAATCAGTTGGAAAAACGCCAACCAAGATAAACCTCATTTAGGAATAAAACACTAATTTGTCTCCAGCCTTTGTTAGCAGACAGGTCCAAACTCTTATGCAGATCTCACACCTGCAACCCTTGAAGAGGATCATGGCCCTCTCCTTCCAAGTAGACCACATTTTCCCCTGATCCTCTCCTCCCTGTGTGCCCTAGGATGGATAGGGGATGGGCCTGGGTCCTCCTCTGACTACTCAGCTGGCCTCTGCCCTTCCCCAGTCTCCTCCACTACCTCTGGAGCCACACTTCCACTCCCTGTTGGCTGTTCCTCCTCTCCCTGAATCAGTCTCCACCAGGGGTGTGACAGTTTGTTCTTGTTTCTGTTACATTGTATGCTCTTGACAAATTAAATAAATAAATTTTGAAAGAACTGTAAAGAAGATTAAAGGATAGAGACTAAAACATATGAAGAACAGCTGCAGGAACTGGGTATGGCTAGTCTAGCGAAAAGAAAGACCAGGAGTGACCTGATAGCAGCATTCCAGTATTTGAGGGGCTGTCACAAAGAAGGAGTCGGGTTATTTTCCAAAGCACCAGAAGGCAAGATAAGAAACAATGGATGGAAACTAATGAAAGAAAGAAAGAATCTGGAATTAAGGAGAAACCTCCTGATAGTGAGGACAATTAACCAGTGGAACAGCTTGCTTTCAGAAGTTGTGGGTGCTTCATCACTGGAGATTGTTAAGAAGAGGTTGGACAGCCACTTATCTGAAATGCTGAAACCCTTCTTGACAGTTGGACAAGAAGACCTCCAATATCTTTTCCAGTTCTACTCTGATTGAAGTAGAAATCACAGATTTACATTTGCTTCTAGCATATACTGTATCCTGAACTTAAAATATTCTGAATATTTATGTAAAGAAAGCTGGAAAATTTATTACTGTGTCTATTTATGTTTCTAAATTCTTTCTGCTACATGTGGTCATAGAAATTAGAGGGATTAATAATAGAAAATATATGTTTCTCATGGTACAACTGAATTGAAATACTAACACAGAAACAACATCAAATAAAGAACAGCCTAATCAAGACACTGCTAAGGAGAAAAAGCACCTCCCATCAACACTGATAGGCCAAGCTAACTGTTAATAAACAGAGAACAAGCCCCACTCCCTTCTAGTTTCTCACACTAAAGTTGAGTAACAAAATGTCTGCAAGAAAACATCAGAGAGCACCAAAGATTCAACATCAAGGAAACTATTTCACCAGATTGTTCTTTAAAATATTATTGAAAACTAGCATTATTTTAGACAGGATCCCTCAAATATTCTAGGCCTATGGAGATATTAAGAAGTGAAAACTTATGGAAACTCTCACAAAATGGTTGCCATGAATGTAGTCAATCCATCTAGCAGAAGGTAAACCTTGTTTTCCTTTCTTCAGCTTCTGCAAGCATTGTCTACCATATTAGCTTCCTGTTCCATACTAGCAGGCTTGTAGGCCTGCATTCCTATTGGTCCAGAAAAGCCGGGCCGTGATTGGACAATATTAAGCGTTCTGATTGGTTCATATTCGGGTAAAACCAAGCGCGGCAAGCTCAAAAGCATGTCAAAGGCTGCCTAGTTACAGCCAGCTCTATAAAAAGAGCTGCTATGGCTGGGAGTCTTGTCTCAGTATCTGATTTCTTAATAAAGAGCTGTTGTCACTACTTCGAGTCTCGTCTCTCCTTGAGACCCACCGCCCAGACTTAACACTGGCGACGAAGGTGGCATACTGAGACAACAGAGCTGACTAGCACGTGGCCATGCCACCTGCACCATTCGATCCGGCCAGCAAGGACTGGGAGTCCTACATCGATCATTTCCAAATGTTCTTGGAATCAAACAACCTGAAGGACACCACTGGCAGCAAGAAGCGATCAGTCTTTCTAACACACTGCGGACCCGCCTTTTTTAAAATGGCCAAGGCACTCGCAAAGCCCGCAGACGTCAAGACAATGGAATGGGATACCCTAGCTTCCATCCTCCAGAACCATTACGCCCCGGCGGTGCCGATCCTCATCTGTCGGCATGACTTTTACCAGATGGATCAGCGCGAGGGTGAGAGCATCGGAGAGTTTGTAGCCGCCCTGAGGAACCTTGGAGGCTTGTGCAGATTCGCCAATCTAGACGAGGCCATGCGTGACTGAGTCATCCTCGGCCTGAAAGACCCAACTCTCCAAAGCAGGCTGATGGCCAAAGGGGACATCTCCCTCGCTGATGCCGTAGCCAAAGCCACCGCAGCCAAGGCCACCCATAAGTCAGCAGCGCGAATACGGCATTCAAACGGAACCAACCACCAACCCACCAGCGAGATGACAACCGCAGCAGAAAAACATGCAGCATCCACCCACCGTGGCGACATCGAATCCCCTTCTGACAGTGAAGAGGAAGAAATAAACAGACTTCAGTCGAATGCGAGCGACGAGACCGGCGCGGTCATAAGTCAAGTTACCAATGTGCTGGCTGCAGAGGAAATTACCCGCGTTCCGAATGTAAGTTCCTGGACGCTGTTTGCCGTTTTTGTGAAAAACGAGGGCATATATGTCGCAACAAACAAAATTCCAGCCCCCGACGACGAGGAAACAGCCCAAGAAGAAGTGAGGGCACCCCCACCATGAACCGGGACCGCCAAAATGAGAGCCGGTGGAACTGGGACAGCCAACCCAGGAAGTTCATCAAGGTATCCAGAAGAGAAGAAACGCACCAAACAGTCACCATTGGCCACGCTTCATCAATAGATGCATGAAAGATACTTGTAGAGGTCACCATTGAGAACCAACCTTGCACCATGGAGGTAGACTCTGGTTCCTCCCTCTCTATGGTCTCCTGGAGGACCATAAAATGACTAATTCCCAGCATCCGCCACCAAGAGCTAAGCAACCAGAAGCTAATATTGAGAGACTATCAAGGTAATCTCATTCCGGTCGCTGGCACTGGACATTTTAAAGTTTCATTCAAAAACCATACCACCATCCTACCACTCACAGTAGCTGATAAAGACCAACCCAGCCTACTCGGGTTGAAGTGGTTCGCACTGTTGGGGATCGAGATGGCAGGCATCAACCACACAGAAGACGAAGACTGGGAAGCAACGCTCATCCAGGACTTCCAAGAAGTCTTCAGTGAACATCTAGGCAAGTACAAGGGGTCCCCTATCTCCTTTAATCTCAGCCCTGACATCGCTCCCATCCGTCTCAAACCGCGCCAAGTGCCTTTTACACTCAAGCCTAAAATAGACGAACAATTAGACAAACTAATAGCGCAAGGCGTGTTAGAACCCATTGATCATGCCCATTGGGAGACCCCAATTATCACCCTCATCAAACCTGATGGCTCCCTGAGAATTTGTGGTGACTACAAGGCCACCCCCAACCACGCATTGCAGCAGAGCGCCTACCCAGTGCCCGTAGTCCAACATCTCCTGCACTCTCTAGGGGGTGGCAAAATCTTTGCAAAGCTCAACCTGGCTCAAGCTTATCAACAATTGCCAATCGATGCTGAAACCGCTGAAGCCCAAACCATAGTGACACATAGAGGGGCATTCAAATGTAACCGGCTCCAGGTTGGGATCAGCGTCGCACCAGGCATTTTTCAAAGTCTAATGGAGAGATTGCTGCAGGGAATTAAAGGAGTCGTGCCCTATTTCGATGACATTCTGGTCGCAGCCCCTACCAAAAAACAATTGGAAAAACAACTGAGGGTGGTCCTACAGAAATTCAAAGACGATGGCCTCAAGATGAAAAAGGAAAAGTGCCAATTATGCACTGAAAAGGTTGAATTTCTTGGCTACCTCCTTGACAAACAAGGAATTCACCCCACAGATAAAAAATTGAAAGCCATCAAAAACGCCCCCAGACCAAAGAACAAAACGGACCTCCAAGCCTTCCTCAGACTCATTAATTTCTATAACATTTTTCTACCCCAGAAAGTGACTGTCGCAGAACCTCTGCATAGACTCCTTGATAAAAAGGCTTCCTGGATATGGGGACGGCGAGAAGAGCACGCTTTTCACCAAATAAAAAACTTTTGACTTCAGACGCAGTCCTCATGCAATATAATGAAACACTACCACTGACTATCACTTGTGACGCATCGCCTTTTGGGGTTGGTGCCATCCTGAGCCACATTTTACCGAATGGAACGGAAGCCCCCGTTGCATTCTTTTCCAGGACCTTGTCCAAGCCAGAGAGGAACTATAGTCAGCTGGACAAAGAAGCCCTCGCCATCGTTTCTGCAGTAAAGAGATTCCACGAATACATTTATGGTAGGACATTTTCCATTATTACAGACCATAAGTCCCTACTTGGCATATTGGCAGGTGACAAGCCCACTCCACACATCTTGTCACCTAGAATGACAAGATGGTCTGAATTTCTAGCCGCTTATAATTACAAATTGATACATCGCCCTGGTAAGACTATATCTTACGCCGACGCCTTAAGCTACTCCCCCTTGCCAGATTTGCAAGAAGACCCAGCACCCACATTACCAGTTTTGCAAATTGAAATAATACCCATGCCACCAGTAGCCGCACAAGACATCACCCACGAAACCAGAAAGGACAAATGCTTGGCACGAGTTCTCAGCTGGGTGGAGAGAGGATGGCCAGAAACCGAGCCAAACAAACTTTTTAAACCATTTAAAAACCGCCAAACTGAACTCTTTTCGCAAAGAGGTTGTGTGTTGTGGGGAGACCGGGTAGTAATACCAGAAACACTACAGAAAAAAGTTTTAAACTTGCTGCATGACGGGCACCCTGGTATTGTGCGCATGAAAGCCCTGGCCAGGAGCTATGCTTAGTGGCCAGGCATGGACAAGCAAATTGAAATCTGGGTTGCCGCTTGTAACAGATGCCAAGAGACTCGCTCGGCTCCCCCTAAAGCCCCACCGTTAGAATGGGAAACACCCAGTGGCCCTTGGTCACGCATCCATATTGACTTCGCAGGACCGACCAAGGGGCACACCTTCTTAATCACTGTTGACGCTTTTTCGAATTGGCTCGAGGTGAGCACAATGAAGACAACCACCACGGAATCTGTCATCAAGAAATTAAATAGACTTTTCGCCACACATGGTCTGCCAATGTTATCGTTTCTGACAATGGGCCACAATTTACACCTTGGCTTTTGAACAATACTTGACAGACCGCGGCATCTGACACGCATTGACATCGCCAGCTCACCTGGTGGCAAATGGTAGAGCTGAACGCATGGTTCAATTTACAAAAAAAACTGCATAAAATGGAACATGGCAACATCCGAGAAGATCACCAGGATGCTTCTCCTAAAACATATCACACCAAATACCAACAACAACAAGAGCCCAGCAGAGCTACTAATGGGCAGAAGACTCAGGTGACCTCTAGACCACCTGCACCTTGCTTACACTCCAGAAAAACCCCTTGGTTCCAGCAGCAAGCATCGCGCCTTCAAGGTAGGAGACACTGTTTTTGCCAAAAACTTTACAGGGGACCCGCTTTGGATCCCTGCAAAAATCACCCAAGTCACAGGCCCCTGCTCCTACCAGCTTGAGACCACCGATGGGAGGTCGTGGAAACATCATATTGACCAGCTAAGATCCAGGCTGGCCACTTCCCCCCTAATAGACTCTAACCAAGAAATCAGAGGGGGGGGAACCTCAAGTTCAGAAAATGAACAAACACCTGTACAAGCAGAACACCTCCCACAAACATTTAATAAAAACCAACAATACTTACCAGCCAGAAGGGAGTTGTGGCAGACGGGCACTTCGCCTGGAAGCAGCAGCCGGACAAGCTCTACCAGCCCAGAGAACCCAGGTGGGAGCAGCAGAGCAAACGACTCAACCGACCTGGAATCACCAAGTGGGAGTCGCAGCCAGAGGACCGGCTCACCCTTCCAGGCAGTTCCATCTAGTAGCTTGAGAGCGACGCAGAGCCCGTCTGAACCCAATGGTGAATAGAGACATTGTGAACTGTGCAAGTCTAGTATGCAGGTACGAAGACCTGCCTACTTGTGTGATTATGTTACCCCCCCCCCTTGGATGGAACCAAGAGGGGAGGGGTGTTCCATACTAGCAGGCTTGTAGGTCTGCATTCCTATTAGTCCAGAAAAGCCAGGCCGTGATTGGACAATACTAAGCGTTCTGATTGGTTCATATTCGGGCTGCCACGATTGGGTAAAACCAAGCGCAGCAAGCTCAAAAGCATGTCATAGGCTGCCTAGCCTCAGCCAGCTCTATAAAAAGAGCTGCCATGGCTGGGAGTCTTGTCTCAGTATCTGATTTCCTAATAAAGAGCTGTTGTCACTACTTTGAGTCTCGTCTCTCCTTGGGACCCACCGCCCAGACTTAACACTTACCTCTATTTTTATTAAGAGGCAAACTTCCAAAAAACATTGCAACAAGCTATTATTGTTTTTTTAAGTGTACCTGTATAGAACCCAGACACTTTACCAAAAAATAAACATGGCATGAGGTTGTATGTTTGCTTTGCAGCATGCTAATTTGCAATTAAATTTTAAATTAAAATTATTTTATTAATTAAAATTTATTTTTAATTATTGAAAATAACTTTTTTTCTAAAAAATAATATATGGGTAAGATGCCGAAGAGTGCCATCCAAATAAGTGCAATGTTGCAGGTCCAGATTTAGAGCAATGAGAATGAATAGAGTTAAGTAATCTTTGCCACAAAATAGATTGTGAGAAATATTCAGGGCCTTTGTGTATTATGTCCCACAAAATATATGATAAACATTTAATACATTAGGTTTATACTGCTGTGAACGTAGGTATGTCGCTTATGATGTGTGATAGGTAAAAAATACTTTGAAAACTCTGCCAGGCAATAGTTAAAATGAAACTGGTTCTAAACTTCCTTACGAAAATTCCATTCTGCAAGAATTCATTGCCATGGCACAGGTTGAACTATATTTAAGGCTGTTCAGATTTATCAAGCTTAATCTACCGATTCTTTGGGTCTGTTTGAGCAGGATTACAAGAAGCTTTTGGTGGGCTATTACTCCCATTAGCAGTCACAAATTGGGGAAATAATCCTTAAATGATATGTCAGGAATCAAATAATAATAATTAGATGCATAGGTCACACTTGTTAAAGTGTACAACAGAAATTTCATTCAAAGACAGAGAGGAAGGGAGGGAGGGAAGGAAGGAGAGAGAGAGAGAGACTTACAAATGAATAATAGATTAGCACCTATAAAATAAGGGAGTTCATTTCTAAAAGGTCACTTGTTTATACCATCTCATTGAGTCTGATACACCGAAATTATTGTTAAACAAAGAAACACATGATAGACACACTTCTTTTCTTTCTTCTAAAAGAAAGGTTAAAAAAGAAGGAAAGAGAAACAAGAAAGAAAGAATGGGAAACAAAACTGGATGGAAATCAAATGGAGACAAGAAAAGCAAATTGAAGCCTGGTTAGGCATTAGAAAATAAATTTACTGGAAAGAAACAATTTTCAAGTAACAGCTATTCCTCTGACTAATTCGTAATGGCATCTACATTTTCCAGCTGCAGGATATGTGATCATTTGCAGTGTCTTTTTATTCCTTTGTTCTCAAAACCTTCTTTTATTAGCAGTGTATATGAAACCACATGAATTATCAGGGAGAAAAACTGTGTCTTCCTAGGGGATAAACACTGTATTTGAAGAACAGATTCTTCCCTTAAAATTAAGCAAGAATAATTAACATTACAATGTCTTAGGAAAGGCCCACAATATTGCAACAAGGCAATGAAAAATTATTACAGATGTGATAATTGATGCATAAAGCAGATGTTTGCAATCCTATTAATTTCTCAATCATGTGCTACTTTTTAAGCTCAGATTTATTTTCTCCACAAAGATTTTGTGTTTTGTATGAAAAGGGAAGGAAATTTGTATACGCTTAATTTTGAAAACAGACTTTGAATAGCAGATGACAGTTTATGGGATGCCATTTGAGTTCTTACAGTGTAGAAACTGTAAACACTAGCAAAAGATATGTAGAAATATTATGCTGCCAAACAGGATTGGAGAAAATGACTATGGGGTTTAAAAAGAAACACAAGAAAGCTAAAAGAAATATGTCACATTTTATTCACAAAATAAAATGTAGCAAATAGCATTCTTTTCACTTCTTAAAGAAACTGAAGTTAATTAATTACTTTTTTTAGTATAATTTTATTAAAGATTTTACATGAAAAAAGATAAATATAAGAAATATAAAGACTAAGAAAAAAGAAAAGAAAAAATATAACAATACAAATAGAAAAGAAAAAGGTAATTAATAAAGTAACTTCCAATTTTCTTTGTTTTCATTACAAACCAACTTATTATCTCTCATCTCTTTCTACAGTTACATCACACAGATTTCCTCTATTCCATATTCAACCTTTTTAATCAGAAAATCCAAACATCATTTGATTTCTTTTTCCATTTTAACAAAAAATCATAAAAGGCGTCCAGTCTTTTACAAAAGTTTTCCAGTCTTTTACAAAAGTACGTTTGTTTTAACTTCTGATCAAACCGATAAATGTTGCCATTTCTGCAAATCCTGACATCTTCACAATCCAATTTTCCATTGCGGGTTTTGATAAAAATTTTAGGCTTTTCATACTTCCAACATAGATCAGAATGGGCGTTGGTCCTTACCTGACACGCCATTTCTCTGGAGCCGGGAGGATCATCCAGAGAGTGGGAGGTGCTTCAGTCTGCGTCATTGAAGGCTGAGCTTAATTACTGAGGAATGCTCCGCCCTCCATCACGTGGCTCCTTGCATTCCCCAGTTTATGCGAAGTCGAGAGTGAAGAGAAGATCGTGCTCTCATCTTACTATGCTAAAAGGTTCATTGGCCGAAACAAGACCCCACCAGACAGTGAACTAAAAGGGTGGGGCTGGATGATCCTCCCGGCTCCAGAGAAATGGTGTGTCAACGCCCATTCTCCTGAGAGCCAGTCGGATCATCCAGAGCTTGGGAGGGACTCCGTCTGGTTCTGTAGTCCCTGCAGTTCTTTGAGGACTCGCTGGAGAACTCGTGTACCAAACAAAGTCTCCGCCGAGGCAAATATGTCAATCTTATCGTGCCTGATGAAGGGAGATGGGGATGCCCAGGTGGCTGCCCGACAAATATCCGCAATTGGAGCCTCGGTGGCCCAAGCTGCCAAGGTGGCTGCCCTTCTGGTGGAGTGTGCTGTTATTCAGCTGGGAACCGGCAGAGCCTGGGACAAGTACGCTTTGGAAATAGTAGCTCTAATCCAGCAGCCAATGGTTGACGGGGACACCTTATGGTCTAATGATTTGGGCTGAAAGGAAAGGAATAGGGATTTGGGCCTCCTGAAGGGCTGGATACACTTAATGTAAATGCGGAGGGCCCGTCTTACATCCAGGGTATGCCAAAGCTTCTCCCTTTCCCGCTAGGGGTTGGGGTAGAGGTTCGGAAATATAAGTTCCTGTGCCCTATGGAAGGCTGATTTGACCTTGGCAAGAAGTAGGGTCCGGTCGGAGAACCACCCGATCGGCATGGAAGATGCAAAGGTCCCTCCTCACCGACAAGGCTGCTATCTCTGATATTCGGCAAGCCTAAGTAATGACCATCAGGAACACGACTTTGAATGTTAGGAACTAGAGTGAGGATTCCCTTAGAGGCTTGAAGGGTTGTTTAGTAAGGGACATCAGGACCTTATTGAGGTCCCAGGTAGGGTACCTATGTACAGTTGGGGAACACAAGTTAGAATCTCCTCTGAAAAATGCCCTAATGCGAGGGTGGAGGGAAAGGGAACCCAGGTTGTCGCAAACAATGACAGTTGAGAGGGCTGCGACCTGACGCCTCGGGGAAAGACCTTTCCTCAGACCCTCTTGGAGGAATTCCAAAACTTGAGGGATAGAGGTTGAGAGCGGGTCGACTTGGAGACTATGGAACCACTTGCAGAACCCCTGCCAAGTGACATTGTATATTCTGGTTGTTGAGGGCCGCCTGGCGGCTAAAATGGTATCAATAACCTGGTCAGAGAACTGCTCCTTCCTTAGACATTCCCGCTCAACCTCCAATCGGCTAACTGGAGCCACTGAGGATCCGGGTGTTGGAAGGGCCCCTGGAAAAGGGATATCCTGTGCGGGGGAATTTTCCAAGGGGGGGACCACCGATAGGTTGCGGAGGTCCGCAAACCATGGGCGCCTGGGCCAGTAGGGTGCCACTAAAATCAGCTCTGCTTTATCGGAGATGAGCTTCTGGATGACTCTGGAGACCAGGGCCAACGGAGGGAATGCATATAGAAGCCCTGTGGGCCGGGGCAACGGAGGGCATTGTGATTCTTGGCCCCGTGGGAGGGGTACCTCGAGAAAAACCTGGGGAATTGGGTGTTGAGCGGGGATGCGAAGAGGTCTACTGACAGGAGACCGAACATCATGGTCGCTTCCATGAACAGCGATGGGTGGATGCGCCACTCGAACTGGTCCACCATGGTCCTACTCAGCCAATCTGCTTGGGTGTTTGGGACCCCTGAGATGTGCTCGGCTTTGAGGGAGAGGAGATTGCGCTCTGCCCAACAGCAGAGGCACTCAGCCTCTCTCATCAAATTTATGGACTGGGTGCCCCCTTGTCGGTTGACGTGAGCCTTGGCGGTGACATTGTCCGAGAGTATCAGGACATGCCGCCCGCGTACGTGGGGGAGGAAGTTGCGCAGGGCCAGGTGGATGGCGCGAAGTTCCAACCAGTTTATACTGCGTGTCCATTTGACCTGTGTCGAGAGCGAGTGCATGTGAGCGCCCCATCCGGACAGGCTGGCGTCTGTGGTGAGGGTGAGGCATTGGGGTTCCTTGAAGCAGTGTCCCTTGTTGAGGGCAGGACTGGTCCACCAGAGGAGAGACGTTAGGACCCTTGAAGGCACCTTGACCGTGGCCTTTGAATTGCTTCTGCCGGTCCTTTGGAATGGGATCAGGAACCACTGTAAGGATATAGTGTGTAAACGGGCCCAGGGAACAATGGAGATACATGAGACCATTTTACTGAGTAATTTAGATGATTCTAAAAGTGTTACCTTCCTTGATCGTCTGATATGTTTGACAGTTTCCTGGATGCTATGGAATCTCTCGGAGGAAAGGAAAACCTTTCCCTGAACCGAGTCAATGACGGACCCCAAGTGGGTGATCTGTGTCGATGGTAACAGATGGCTCTACTGCCAGTTTACTAGGAACCCATGGTCTTGGAGGGCAGAGAGAGTAGCTCTGATATCCCTTTCTGCTTGGGTTCTGGAATAAGACAGGATGAGGATGTCATCCAGGTAACAGTGGAGACGAACCGGGAAGTCCCTGAGGTGGGCTGCTAGGGCCGCGAGGATCTTAGTGAAGGTTCTTGGGGCAGAGGCCAATCCAAAGGGAAGGGCCACATATTGGAAATGGCGATGGTTATAGCAGAACCTGAGGAATTTGGAATGAGAGGGCCGGATTGGGATGTGAAGATACGCCTCTGAAAGGTCTATAGAGGATAGCCAGTCTCCCTGCCTGATGCCCAGTAGAATGGATTGTAGGGTGTGCATCGTAAACCTGTGGTAGGTCAGGTAACAGTTAAGGCATTTCAGGTCTAGAATAGCCCTCCATCCCCGAGGATTTGGGGACCACGAAGAGGTGGGAGAAAAACTCCTGCCTCCGCTGGGATGGTGGCACAGGTTGTATGGCCTGTATGGTGAGGAGATGGTGGATAGCTGAATCCATTGGGATCCTTGGAGGGGAAGATGCCATAAAAAAGGCAAGGGGGCGCACGCTGGAATTCAAGCACGAGGCCCAGTCTGATGGTGTCTCGGACCCAGGCATTGGAGGTAGAGGAATCCCATCGGTCAGCGAAATGCTTGAGGCGTCAGCCGATGGGGAGGGAAGGATGGGATCTATCTGGGTCATCTAAGTACAACCCCCTGCTTGAGAAGGAGAGTTTATTCCAAATATTTACCTTTGTCTGGAATCGAACTCACGACCTCCTGACTGTGAGGCAAGTGCTCCACCTCTAGGCCACCTGCCAAAGGGCTGCATCGGAAAGGCTTCCCTCCTGAACCCCTGAAGGGGCGCCTGTAGTTGCCGCCCCTCCTGTTCCTGTCGCCTGATCGGCTCAATCCTGGGGCTGGAATGGCTGGTAGGAGGGGGGTCTCGGATGCCTGGGCGGGAAAGGATACTGGTAGAAAGGACGGGGGAATCTCTCCGGAAGGCTGAGGTGCTCTTGACTTTGACCTCTGAAAGAGGGGAGGAAGGAATTTTTTCTTGCTTCAGGTTTCGGATAGCAATGGCTCCAGGGCGGTGCCAAATGGTTTGTTCCCCTTAATGCCTTCCGGAGAGATTCCCCCGTCCTTTCTACCAGTTGGGCAGTGGCCAACTTAACCTTGTTTTTCATGTCCGCCTGCCAGTGTTTGAGCCAGAGCAGGCAGCGAGCTGTAACGTGAGAGGTTATTGCACAGGCGGAGAAATTAACCGCATGGTAGGTGGCGTCGGCCGAGAATTCTGCCACGGCTGTCAATTTTGCGATGTCCTGGTGTGCCCTTGCATTAGAGGGGGGAACATGTTGTT
This sequence comes from Hydrophis major, assembly GCA_033807585.1. Taxonomy (NCBI): domain Eukaryota; kingdom Metazoa; phylum Chordata; class Lepidosauria; order Squamata; family Elapidae; genus Hydrophis; species Hydrophis major. Next base: position 47,425,367 of record CM066333.1, on the reverse strand, counting down.
TCAGTTGGTAGAGCCACCAAATTAAAGACCTGGTGAAGAATGAAGTGGCCGTGGCTGATCTAATGGCCCAGGTGTCCGCTTGATGGGCCCTACGTAAGGCCAGTTCAGACTCTTGTCCTCGGGTTTCAGAGCCTCCAGGGGATCACTGGGGGAGGACGAGGGCGCTAAGTCCAGTATGGCTCATCTGCCTCGGGAGTGTTAAGCAGGTTGCAGAAGCTCGACTCAAGGTTAAAGAACCTCTTGTCCTGGTTGGATGGGACCGGAGGGTCCCTTGTAGAGTCCAAATGGTTTGAAACTAGGTCGTGAAATATGGGTGGGGCCGGAATAACCTTTGCCTCCACCACAGGCTGCCTGAAAATGGCGTCCTCTTGTCCCTCCACCAAGGAGAGGAGAACCGAGGAGGACTGAACAGACAGGCCAGAAATGTTCTTGGCCTAAAATCCGAGCGATTTAAACATGTGTGGCTTGAACAGACCCACAATGGTGGGTTGATCGGGAGTGAGACCCTCGTCCTCGGACATGTCTCCTTCCGTCGGGTCTATCTCCAATAGGGCTTCCCCTTGGTGTGTAGAACCCCATTCAAATTCCTCCTCCTCCCCGAACCGATCCAGGTCCTCTATGGCCTCCTCCAGTTCCCCTTCTGGGAGAGGACTGGCCCCCTGCAAAGGTACCTGACCATGAGTAGGGTCCAATCTGGACGAGGACCTGGCTGATGGCGAGTCTGGACATCTGTTGAAGGCCATCTGCTATCCCCTGGTGGATAGCCCGTTCCATCCATGCCTGCATGTATGCAGGGATCTCAACTGTGGCGGCCTCCTCCTGGCGCAGACCAGTGGCCGTGGGCGTGAATGTAGCTTTGGGCGGCCATCTGGTGGCTGGTCCGGGGACCTGGTGTCCCTGGGATGAGCTGTGCCTGGAGAGGGAAGAGCAATCTGGAGGAGGGGGTGTCTGGAGGTAGAAAGAACAGAGGATGGTAGGGCTGGAAGCATGGGTTGTGCCTCTCTAGATCGCCTGTCAAATTCTTTCTCCAGTGCCCTATGACGTCTTAGGGCATCTCTCTGAGAAGCCTTGGAAGTATCCTTAGAGGCTTCCTTAGCCTGTTTGCGCAGGTGGTAGGATTTAGATCTGGCCTTCAAAGAAGGGCCTTTTAGTTTAGTATTGAAATTGTGTAATAGTCCTTTAGCGAGAAAGTTTATATATCTATATATATATCTATATCTATCTATCTATCTATCTATCTATCTATCTATCTATCTATCTATATATCTATATCTATATCTATATCTATATCTATATCTATATCTATATCTATATCTATCTATCTATCTATCTATCTATCTATCTATCTATCTATCTATATATATATATATATATATATATATATATATATATATATAAAATTTCTTAATATTATTATTATTTTTATTATTTTTATTTCATAATATTCAATTCAGGGTCTGGCTCGATGCTCCTAGGAAGGCCCCAGAGGTTGCTGTAAGTTATCACCAATCTGCCAAATGAACGCCTGAGGCTGGAATGAGGCCTCTGGCAGCTGGATCTCCCAGGCAACAACCGGGAGGGATAGACTGCAAGCTTCTGCCCTGAGCGTGCTGCAGAAGCCAACTAGTGTATGCCAATTGTGATGAAAAATCTAGTAGCTCTCACAGGCTGGAAGGCCTATGACTAGAGCTAGTCCCTTTGCAGCCCAATGAGGCCTTTAAATATAGCGCCTGACACGTGGCGGCACCCAAAATGGCGGCCGGCCACGATCTCTTATCCACGGGCCGCTCAGAGCAATTAAAAAGCCTCTCCGGCATGTCTAGAGGCCGGAAAGGCAGCCAGGTAAACTATTCGCCCTTTCCTGGGGCGATCGGCATTCGCGATGGGGGGGAACACCAGCTGCGCTTATCAGCGCAATCGAATGGAGCCGCTGCGATTGCAGCACGGAGAAGCGGCAGGGAAAGGAGCCGAATTGGGGGGGGGGAGGATTGGCGCTGGAGTGTGAAAGCTGCCCGCTCGTTATCCCCCCTGGGGGCAAAAAACACGCTCCCCTGCTACAGCTACCTGAAGTGCGCAGAGGCTAAGGAAGAGCCAAGAATAAAAGGCAAACCTGAAAAAGTAAAGGACTTTGCAGCAATTAGCTTGAATCAGCCAAGGAGTGGAAATACACAGCCTACTCTCACGAAGGCTGAGCATAAACTGGGGAATGCAAGGAGCCACGTGATGGAGGGCGGAGCATTCCTCAGTAATTAAGCTCAGCCTTCAACGACGCAGACTGAAGCACCTCCCACTCTCTGGATGATCCGACCGGCTCTCAGGAGAACTACTTTTATATATCCTATGTACTTTTTTTCTGGACTCATACACCAACAGTACATCATTTTATAAAAGTCTTGTCTTAAATTATGGCACAATGTAAATTTCAGTCCTTTTAACTACATTCTTTCCTACTAATCCATCTGTATCTTATAACCAAAATTCTTAGTCCATTTTATCATGCACTCTTTAACTTGTTCTTCCATTTCAAACTTCAACAAAGATTTTAGCATTTTAGCAATCATTTGTTCATCATTTGTACACTGTTCAATTTCAAATTCTGTCTTATGTTTGATTTCAATTATTTTTCTATGTACCTTAAACCTTTCTTTTAATTGTGTATAAGAACTGAAACTATTGAAAACAAAAAATGTCTCTGCACTCAATTGTTCTCTTGATTTCAATTTAAATTCTCATATTCTTGTACTAACAAATCCTGATATGTTAACAATTTGACTTTGCCTGCTATTTCTCTTCTATAAAATGTGTCCTGTGTTGAAACCAACAAAAGTATTTTCAAGCACAGTCAGGGTTTATATCTATTCCATATTCTTAATGTGACACTTCTAACATAGTAGCTTTGAAAATCACATTAAATTTAGCTTTATTGTACCATTAAAAAATATTCCACCCTCAGGTTATTATAGTGGTTATAGTCTTCTTATTCTAATATTTTCTTATTTCTCAAGAGTATCTACTCTTTCATCCAAACCAAACAGTGGGCTGAAAAATGCAATCTAATGTCAAAAAGATGCATTTCTTGAAAAGTACACTCTGAAATTTAGAAGGCTGGTGACAAAATTTATGAATTATTTTTATTTTCATTAAAACATAGTTACTTTCTTTCTGTATTGTACACTTTCATTTATACAATACTGTGTATTAAAATACTCATTTTGTCATAATCATTTTTCACCTATATCTATTTCATATTGAAGACTCGCGCAGCAACATTAGCTTTTAATGGGTATTATCAACAATATTCCAATAGGACAGTTTGAGGACAAATAAGATTATATATATTGCTATGCTTTGTTTCATTTAGTCATCTTATACAAATTCTGAAAGATATGCATCTTAAAGTCTTAAGTCTCTAAAGGAATTTGGATTCCAAATTTTCTCTGATCTTTTCTGCCTCCTAAATGTATGCTATCCACTCATCACAATAGTTCTGTTTCAGGTCACTGTTATTCATTTGACTCCATTCAAAGTAATGAATAATGAAACAACAAATTTCATTAATTTACACTGCCTTCCCAGAACAGAACTCAAAATTATTTTAATAATACTGCAGTTGAGACTGAATTTAGACAGTTATTTATATAGGCTAGAGATGAAATGACCAACAATTTGTGCACAATTTGTAAAAAAAATATTTCCAGGGAACATGGGTGCCATGACTAGGTAGAAATGAGTCTAAGTGTTACCAGTTAGGTTTGCACTTTGTAAGAGATTGCTGTAACAAAATAGAGAAGTGCCTTTGGACTGGTGTAAAGAATTCTATACAGGAATTGTATGTGTTTTTCAGTCTTATAATTTTATATTCATTATAAACAACTTTGCATCCATACACTTCTATTTTCTATCAATATTTCAAGGTCTACATGAACCATCCCTGAGAATAATCAGGAGGTTATCAAAAATATCAGGAATATTCTTCACATGATGAAGTGGACCTTATAAAAGACATCCTTTAGGAATTTTTTTTTCAGCCATCTGGACTTCTCTAACCAATCAATTGACAATCACTTTCATAATGGAAAGGAATTGGCTTATGTGTAGAGAACAGATGTGACCAGAAGCAGAATCCACTGACATTCTTACCAGGCTATTGTGTTCCTAGATCTAGAGTTGTGGTAGAAATAAAATTGAGTGAGGTTAAAATATATTATATATTAATCTCGTATTATTTTATTAATAAAGATAAAATAGCTATAATAGCGTGAGAGTGATTTTAATATTCTTAATAGTTTTTAGAATATGAAATAATAAAAACTGGGAATTAAAATTATAATGCAGATAAATTATATTTATTTTGCTATCTTATGAAGGGGGTAGAAATAAAATTGAGTGAGGTTAAAATATATTATATATTAATCTCGTATTATTTTATTAATAAAGATAAAATAGCTATAATAGCGTGAGAGTGATTTTAATATTCTCAATAGTTTTTAGAATATATAATAATAAAAACTGGGAATTAAAATTATAATGCAGATAAATTATATTTATTTTGCTATCTTATGAAGGGGGTAGAAATAAAATTGAGTGAGGTTAAAATATTTTATATATTAATCTCGTATTATTTTATTAATAAAGATAAAATAGCTATAATAGCGTGAGAGTGATTTTAATATTCTTAATAGTTTTTAGAATATGAAATAATAAAAACTGGGAATTAAAATTATAATGCAGATAAATTATATTTATTTTGCTATCTTATGAAGGGGGTAGAAATAAAATTGAGTGAGGTTAAAATATTTTATATGTTAATCTTGTATTGTTTTATTAACAAAGATAAAAGCGCTATAATAGTGTGAGAGTGATTTTAATATTCTTAATAGTTTTTAGAATATGAAATAATAAAAACTGGGAATAAAATATATTTGTATTGCTTCTCAGGGGAAGAGTAAAAAGGTGATAATAAATATATATATATATATAAATCTCGTATGCTTATTTAGTAAAGATAAAAACACTATATTAGTGTGAGAGATATTTTAATATCTCTAATGATTTTTGTGAAAAATGATAGTAAAAACTCGGGGAGAAAAATAAGGTAATATGTATGAAGATAATATGTAATGAAAAGTATAGTTTTTTGGGGTAGGGTTTTATTATAGTTTAGTCGTAAAGGAAAGTATGATTTTTAAAAATAGGGTTTAAAAAAAAATGCTAACTCCGGCGATTTTGTAATAAAAAAATAGTGAAGAAAAGTGGTCAGAGAGAGCGGTATGTCTAAAAACCATGGAAAGAATATAATCATATAGGGAATATGCTAGACCAAGAATCAAGCGCCACCCGGACTAGATGGTCTACCCCGGTAGGGGTAACGGTAACGGGCATATATGGGTGTCAGGTGAAAGGGAGAGAGAAAAAAGACTACCAGGGGTGGATCTGGCATAGCTGATAAGAACATGAGGTGATATGTACCAATATAACGGGTGCGACCAAAGGCCTTGGAAAAAGCTAGTAGGGAGGGATGGTTCCGGGCCGTTGAGATGGACGTGAGAGTGTAACCAGTGGCCTCTTAAAGAGCACTGTGGGAGGGGTTACAATATATGGCCGTGAAAAGCAGGACTGTATGCCTTAAGCGGAAGGATAGAGGGTTTCACGGGCTGAGCTAAACTAAGGGACACCATTAGGAACAGGATAGTCATAAGTACTAATAATACATATCCATTAAAGCATGGAACGTTTGAGAAATGTGGTTAAAAACTGCATGTGCAATGCTACTTTTGTATACAAATAATTATTATAAGACTCTTGTTTAATAGGCGTGGGGCAGACCACTAATGTATGATTATACATAGTGAAATGAGTACTATAAATGTAGATAGTACATTATAGCGGAAAATCCGGATTAAAAAACCCGGGGGGAGGGGGGGGTCCAGAATAGTCTAATATTCCAGGGAAGTGGGAGTTTTCGGTCTCCGTGTCTACTTTATCAATGTAGTCCTTATTCGGGTACGGTTTTATATATGGTGGCTGTATTATTTTTTAACATTGTTGGTTGTAAGTAATCGTGGGTTTAAAAATACCCGGTTAAAATCTGGAAACTAATTTAGATTTCTTTTAGTAAGGTTAAGTGGTGTGCGGTTGGTGTGGAAGTTGGTTATACTGTGGTTAATGTTTATGGTGGGGTTTATAAGTGTTCTTGTGTTGTGTTAGGGTATTAAGGGTAACTACAAAGAGTGGGAATATAAATGTTGGGTTGAGTGTGGTTTTTTATAAGACACTATACGACGGTGCGTATTGTTCCATTAAAGGTTATTAAAATCATGAGATGTATGTGTAATATCTTTAAATAGCCATAATAAGTAGAAGACCTAGTTCAATAAATTAGGGTAATTTATCATTTTTAGTACTGCGCTTAGCAGTAAGCTGTAATAGCATTTTACACTGTAGGTTGTTATCAGGTAAGGCCGTCTTAGCATTTTCAGTGCTATGCTTGGTTGTAAGCTATAATAACATTCGTGTATATATTAATCTCGTATTATTTTATTAATAAAGATAAAATAGCTATAATAGTGTGAGAGTAATTTTAATATTCTCAATAGTTTTTAGAATATATAATAATAAAAACTGGGAATTAAAATTATAATGCAGATAAATTATATTTATTTTGCTATCTTATGAAGGGGGTAGAAATAAAATTGAGTGAGGTTAAAATATATTATATATTAATCTCGTATTATTTTATTAATAAGGATAAAATAGCTATAATAGCGTGAGAGTAATTTTAATATTCTCAATAGTTTTTAGAATATATAATAATAAAAACTGGGAATTAAAATTATAATGCAGATAAATTATATTTATTTTGCTATCTTATGAAGGGGGTAGAAATAAAATTGAGTGAGGTTAAAATATATTATATATTAATCTCGTATTATTTTATTAATAAAGATAAAATAGCTATAATAGCGTGAGAGTAATTTTAATATTCTCAATAGTTTTTAGAATATATAATAATAAAAACTGGGAATTAAAATTATAATGCAGATAAATTATATTTATTTTGCTATCTTATGAAGGGGGTAGAAATAAAATTGAGTGAGGTTAAAATATATTATATATTAATCTCGTATTATTTTATTAATAAAGATAAAATAGCTATAATAGCGTGAGAGTGATTTTAATATTCTTAATAGTTTTTAGAATATATAATAATAAAAACTGGGAATTAAAATTATAATGCAGATAAATTATATTTATTTTGCTATCTTATGAAGGGGGTAGAAATAAAATTGAGTGAGGTTAAAATATTTTATATATTAATCTCGTATTATTTTATTAATAAAGATAAAATAGCTATAATAGCGTGAGAGTAATTTTAATATTCTCAATAGTTTTTAGAATATATAATAATAAAAACTGGGAATTAAAATTATAATGCAGATAAATTATATTTATTTTGCTATCTTATGAAGGGGGTAGAAATAAAATTGAGTGAGGTTAAAATATATTATATATTAATCTCGTATTATTTTATTAATAAAGATAAAATAGCTATAATAGCGTGAGAGTGATTTTAATATTCTCAATAGTTTTTAGAATATATAATAATAAAAACTGGGAATTAAAATTATAATGCAGATAAATTATATTTATTTTGCTATCTTATGAAGGGGGTAGAAATAAAATTGAGTGAGGTTAAAATATATTATATATTAATCTCGTATTATTTTATTAATAAAGATAAAATAGCTATAATAGCGTGAGAGTGATTTTAATATTCTTAATAGTTTTTAGAATATGAAATAATAAAAACTGGGAATTAAAATTATAATGCAGATAAATTATATTTATTTTGCTATCTTATGAAGGGGGTAGAAATAAAATTGAGTGAGGTTAAAATATATTATATATTAATCTCGTATTATTTTATTAATAAAGATAAAATAGCTATAATAGCGTGAGAGTGATTTTAATATTCTCAATAGTTTTTAGAATATATAATAATAAAAACTGGGAATTAAAATTATAATGCAGATAAATTATATTTATTTTGCTATCTTATGAAGGGGGTAGAAATAAAATTGAGTGAGGTTAAAATATTTTATATATTAATCTCGTATTATTTTATTAATAAAGATAAAATAGCTATAATAGCGTGAGAGTGATTTTAATATTCTTAATAGTTTTTAGAATATGAAATAATAAAAACTGGGAATTAAAATTATAATGCAGATAAATTATATTTATTTTGCTATCTTATGAAGGGGGTAGAAATAAAATTGAGTGAGGTTAAAATATTTTATATGTTAATCTTGTATTGTTTTATTAACAAAGATAAAAGCGCTATAATAGTGTGAGAGTGATTTTAATATTCTTAATAGTTTTTAGAATATGAAATAATAAAAACTGGGAATAAAATATATTTGTATTGCTTCTCAGGGGAAGAGTAAAAAGGTGATAATAAATATATATATATATATAAATCTCGTATGCTTATTTAGTAAAGATAAAAACACTATATTAGTGTGAGAGATATTTTAATATCTCTAATGATTTTTGTGAAAAATGATAGTAAAAACTCGGGGAGAAAAATAAGGTAATATGTATGAAGATAATATGTAATGAAAAGTATAGTTTTTTGGGGTAGGGTTTTATTATAGTTTAGTCGTAAAGGAAAGTATGATTTTTAAAAATAGGGTTTAAAAAAAAATGCTAACTCCGGCGATTTTGTAATAAAAAAATAGTGAAGAAAAGTGGTCAGAGAGAGCGGTATGTCTAAAAACCATGGAAAGAATATAATCATATAGGGAATATGCTAGACCAAGAATCAAGCGCCACCCGGACTAGATGGTCTACCCCGGTAGGGGTAACGGTAACGGGCATATATGGGTGTCAGGTGAAAGGGAGAGAGAAAAAAGACTACCAGGGGTGGATCTGGCATAGCTGATAAGAACATGAGGTGATATGTACCAATATAACGGGTGCGACCAAAGGCCTTGGAAAAAGCTAGTAGGGAGGGATGGTTCCGGGCCGTTGAGATGGACGTGAGAGTGTAACCAGTGGCCTCTTAAAGAGCACTGTGGGAGGGGTTACAATATATGGCCGTGAAAAGCAGGACTGTATGCCTTAAGCGGAAGGATAGAGGGTTTCACGGGCTGAGCTAAACTAAGGGACACCATTAGGAACAGGATAGTCATAAGTACTAATAATACATATCCATTAAAGCATGGAACGTTTGAGAAATGTGGTTAAAAACTGCATGTGCAATGCTACTTTTGTATACAAATAATTATTATAAGACTCTTGTTTAATAGGCGTGGGGCAGACCACTAATGTATGATTATACATAGTGAAATGAGTACTATAAATGTAGATAGTACATTATAGCGGAAAATCCGGATTAAAAAACCCGGGGGGAGGGGGGGGTCCAGAATAGTCTAATATTCAGGGAAGTGGGAGTTTTCGGTCTCCGTGTCTACTTTATCAATGTAGTCCCTGCTCGGGCACGCTTCCATTGTGGAGGGGTTCCTATTATGGTGATTGAGGTAGATATATTAAGCAGGCATAGGGATAGTGCTAGTGGAAGGTACTGTTTTCATAGGAGATGTATTAGTTGGTCGTATCGGAATCGTGGGTATGAGGCCCGAGCTCATAGAAAAAGGGTTGTTAGTAGGGTTGTTTTTAGTATAATATTGGTTGTAAATAGTTGTGGGTTTGTTGTCCCCGGGTTTATAAATATAATGGTTGAGAGTGTATTTATTAATAAAATGTTGGTATATTCTGCTAGAAATAGGAGTGCGAATGGGCCGGCAGAGAATTCTACATTAAACCCGGAAACTAGCTCAGATTCCCCCTCAGTAAGGTCGAATGGTGAGCGGTTGGTTTCGGCTAGTGTGGAGGTGAATCATATTATAGCTAGTGGTCAGGATGGGATAAGAAGTCATAGGTGTTCTTGTGTTTCGGTGAAGGTTATTAAGGAATAACCCCCAGAAAGTGTGGCTATAGAAATAATAATTAAACCCAATGTGATTTCGTATGAGATAATTTGTGCAATGGCGCGTATGGCCCCCATTAAAGGGTATTTTGAGTTTGATGACCACCCGGATCATAAAATGGTGTGTGCAAATATACTTGAGATAGCTATAATAAATAGAAAGCCTAAGTTTATATTGACAAGGGGGTTTGGTATAGGAATAGGTGCTCAGCAGATTATAGATAAGGAGAGGGCAAGGATTGGGGATAAGGTAAATAATATCGGGGAGGACATGGTGGGTTTTGTTGGTTCTTTGGTAATTAGTTTAAGCCCGTCAGCGATTGGTTGGAGAAGACCTAGAGGCCCTACTGTGTTAGGGCCTTTTCGTAGTTGCATACATCCTAGTAGCTTTCGCTCTAAAAGGGTTAAAAATGCGACGGCAATTAGGATTGGTAGGATGTATAGTAGTGAGTTAGTGATGTTTAGTAGGGTTGTTGTGATGAATTAAGGAGTAAATGTCCTTAATTAACCTTATCTTGGTTAGTGTTGTAGTAGTTGGCTATTATAAGAGCGTGCTTTTAGTATTGGCTCTGCTGCACCGGTCCTTTCGTACTGGGTGGGGCTAATTCATAGATAGAAACCGACCTGGATTGCTCCGGTCTGAACTCAGATCACGTAGGACTATTAATCGTTGAACAAACGAACCCTTAATAGCGGTTGCACCATTAGGATGTCCTGATCCAACATCGAGGTCGTAAACCTTCTTTTTGATATGGGCTCTTGAAGAAGATAGCGCTGTTATCCCTGGAGTAGCTTGGTTCAATTATCAGCTGTGCTGGGTCATTGTAGGCTTGTTGGCCGGTGGTATATTATTGTATAATATGTGTATGGAAGTTTTTTTATTTTCCAAGGTCGCCCCAACCTAAAGTAGTTATTATAGGCTTTAATATTTTAGTTAAAGTTTCACAGGGTCTTCTGGTCTTATGTTGGTATCCTAGCTTTTGGACTAGGAGATCAGTTTAATTGATTTACTAAAAGAGACAGTTAAACCCTCATTATGCCTTTCATACAGGTCTACAATTAATAGACAAATGATTACGCTACCTTTGCACGGTTAGGGTACCGCGGCCGTTTAATTATTCACTGGGCAGGCGTTGCCTTTAATACTGGTTTAGCTAAAGGTTATGTTTTTGTTAAACAGTTGGGGTTTAGGTTGCCGAGTTCCTTTTTTAGTATTTTATCTTTCTTTTTTACGCACCTGTGTTGGGGTCACAGTTAAAGTGGTTGGTGTGCATGGGTTTGTTATTGTCCGGGTTAGGTCTGTTAACAGTTAGTAGGTTTTCTGTTTCTAACGGATAGATGCGTTGTAGAGAGAGTGTCTTATTATTAGTTTTAGCATAAGACTTCCTACTGTTGGTAGGATTACCTTTAGTTTGTTTGGAGTTTTTAATGGGGTTTAGTATTTTTTTTAGTAATTCTTTAACGATATTTTGTTGGTTGGCTGCTTAAAGGCCTACTGGTTATGGTTTATACAGGTTCTCTCAAATACAGGTTGTGTCCTGTTTCAATAGGGCTGTACCCCTATTGAGTATCTTTAGATTATATTGATTTATGTTTAGGGCTAAAGTGGAACTTAGATTCCTTTCTAGGTAACCAGCTATCTCCAGATTCGATAGGTGTTTCGCCTCTACCTCTAAATCTTCCCACTCTTTTGCTACAGAGAAGGGTTTGCCCTATAGGCTGTTTAGGGGTAGCTCATCTGGTTTCGGGGGGGGGTAGACTGTGACTCTTCTTGCCTTGAGTTGACTTGCTAAACCATGATGCAAAAGGTACAAGTGTTAATCTTTGCTGTTTATTGCTTGATGGTTCCCTTACGGTACTTGTTGTGTTGTATAACTGTTCGATCGCCTCTACTGGGTTAATCAAATGATTTGTTTAGGTTATAAAATATATTTGTATATTATTATATCTCAGCTCAAAAAGATTATTGTGTAATGTCATTCGATTGTAGGTCGAGTGCTTTAATGTAAGCTACTTTTTGTTTCTAAGCACACTTTCCAGTACGCTTACCATGTTACGACTTGCCCTGTTTGGTTTAAATAAATTTGTTTATATATAGTATTATATGTTTTGCAGGGATGACGGGCGGTGTGTACGCACCCCATTGCGTCGGTTTCAGTTAGGTAATATATTCCTATCTTACTGCTAAATCCTCCTTCAATTTCTAGTTTCATAGTCTGTTCGTTTTTTCTGGTTAAGAAAATGTAGCCCATCTTGTTCCCCCTCATTAGTTACACCTCGACCTGTCGTGTTAATGGGATATTCTTGGGCTTACTTTGTTTCTTTCATAAGGTAAGCTGGCGACGGCGGTATATAGACTGTTGGGCCAGAGTGGGTTGGGTTAATCGTGGGTTATCGGTTATTAGACAGGCTCCTCTAGGTTGTTATGAAGTACCGTCAAGTCTTTTAAATTTTAAGTTTTCACTCATAGTAATTTGGCGAACAATTAGTAATTTAACTGTCTTGTTAAGGTCAGGCATAGTAAGGTATCTAATCTTAGTTTGTGTCCTGATTTTCACGAGTTAAAGTTGTTTAGGTATTAAGGTCTGATGTTTAATATGGCTTGTGGCTTTTTACAGCTCAGTCTGATTTTAACCTTAATGGTTGAACTCATGATTTTAGTCGTGCTTTACGCCGGCGATATTATCTTGGGTCTGTCGTATAACCGCGGTCGCTGGCACGAGATTAGCCGGCCCTGATGATCTCTGTTATTAGGTCAAGCTTGCGCTTATGGCCTAATATTAACTACTGCTGCTCGCCCGTGAGGGTGTGGCTTAGGTTGCTTGGTGTTGTGGGCATTTGCCTGATACCGGCTCCTTTAGGTGGTTGTAGTGGGCTATTTCACTGTTGTGTTGAGGCTTGCATGTATAAGTAGAGAGTTTAGATAATAAGAGGTTTAAGACCAAGACCTTGTGTTATAAAGTAGGGTGATTTAGCATTTTTAGTGCTGCGCTTAATAAGGGCTGTGATAACACTCTACAGGGTTGGTTGTTAACAACGAAGGTCATTTTAGCACATCTCAGTGCTGTGCTTGGTTGTAAGCTGTGTTAACATTTGTGTTATATATGTTGGCATTGTTTTATTAATAAGGATAAAATCTCTATAGTAGCGTGAGAGTTGATTTAATATTTTAAGTTTTAAAATTTATAATGGTAAAAACTGGGAGTAAAATATTTTTGTGTTGTTTTTCGTGAAAAATGGGTGTATTTGTATATAAATTTAGCATGTTTGTTTAATAAAAACAGAACTTTGTATTATATGAGAGATATTTTAATATTTAATAATTTTGTGGTAAATAGTATTAAAATTTGGGGGGAGAGAGCGGGATAGCTATTGATGTATGATTATATTTAGTGGGGGTATGAAGGTTTTGTTTTAGAGAAAAACTAAATACTGATTTAGAGGGCTAGAGACAGTGTCCTGGGGTATGCCTGATAGTGATTTCTTTAGGTGGTTATAGTAGGCTATTTCACTGTTGTGTTGAGGCTTGCATGTATAAGTAGAGAGTTTAGATAATAAGAGGTTTAAGACCAAGACCTAGTGTTATAAGTTAGGGTGATTTAGCATTTTTAGTGCTGCCCTTAATAAGGGCTGTGATAACACTCTACAGGGTTGGTTGTTAACATCGAAGGTCATTTTAGCACATCTCAGTGCTGTGCTTGGTTGTAAGCTGTGTTAACATTTGTGTTATATATGTTGGCATTGTTTTATTAATAAGGATAAAATCTCTATAGTAGCGTGAGAGTTGATTTAATATTTTAAGTTTTAAAATTTATAATGGTAAAAACTGGGAGTAAAATATTTTTGTGTTGTTTTTTCGTGAAAAATGGGTGTATTTGTATATAAATTTAGCATGTTTGTTTAATAAAAACAGAACTTTGTATTATATGAGAGATATTTTAATATTTAATAATTTTGTGGTAAATAGTATTAAAATTTGGGGGGAGAGAGCGGGATAGCTATTGATGTATGATTATATTTAGTGGGGGTATGAAGGTTTTGTTTTAGAGAAAAACTAAATACTGATTTAGAGGGCTAGAGACAGTGTCCTGGGGTATGCCTGATAGTGATTTCTTTAGGTGGTTATAGTAGGCTATCTCATTGTTGTGTTGGATTTGCATGTATAAGTAGAGAGTTTAGATAGTAAGAGGTTTAAGACCAAGACCTAGTGTTATAAGTTAGGGTGATTTAGCATTTTTAGTGCTGCCCTTAATAAGGGCTGTGATAACACTTTATAGGGTTGGTTGTTAACAATGAAGGTCATTTTAGCACATCTCAGTGCTGTGCTTGGTTGTAAGCTGTGTTAACATTTGTGTTATATATGTTGGCATTGTTTTATTAATAAGGATAAAATCTCTATAGTAGCGTGAGAGTTGATTTAATATTTTAAGTTTTAAAATTTATAATGGTAAAAACTGGGAGTAAAATATTTTTGTGTTGTTTTTCGTGAAAAATGGGTGTATTTGTATATAAATTTAGCATGTTTGTTTAATAAAAACAGAACTTTGTATTATATGAGAGATATTTTAATATTTAATAATTTTGTGGTAAATAGTATTAAAATTTGGGGGGAGAGAGCGGGATAGCTATTGATGTATGATTATATTTAGTGGGGGTATGAAGGTTTTGTTTTAGAGAAAAACTAAATACTGATTTAGAGGGCTAGAGACAGTGTCCTGGGGTATGCCTGATAGTGATTTCTTTAGGTGGTTATAGTAGGCTATCTCATTGTTGTGTTGGATTTGCATGTATAAGTAGAGAGTTTAGATAGTAAGAGGTTTAAGACCAAGACCTAGTGTTATAAGTTAGGGTGATTTAGCATTTTTAGTGCTGCCCTTAACAAGGGCTGTGATAACACTCTACAGGGTTGGTTGTTAACATCGAAGGTCATTTTAGCACATCTCAGTGCTGTGCTTGGTTGTAAGCTGTGTTAACATTTGTGTTATATATGTTGGCATTGTTTTATTAATAAGGATAAAATCTCTATAGTAGCGTGAGAGTTGATTTAATATTTTAAGTTTTAAAATTTATAATGGTAAAAACTGGGAGTAAAATATTTTTGTGTTGTTTTTCGTGAAAAATGGGTGTATTTGTATATAAATTTAGCATGTTTGTTTAATAAAAACAGAACTTTGTATTATATGAGAGATATTTTAATATTTAATAATTTTGTGGTAAATAGTATTAAAATTTGGGGGGAGAGAGCGGGATAGTTATTGATGTATGGTTATATTTAGTGGGGGTATGAAGGTTTTGTTTTAGAGAAAAACTAAATACTGATTTAGAGGGCTAGAGACAGTGTCCTGGGGTATGCCTGATAGTGATTTCTTTAGGTGGTTATAGTAGGCTATTTCACTGTTGTGTTGAGGCTTGCATGTATAAGTAGAGAGTTTAGATAATAAGAGGTTTAAGACCAAGACCTAGTGTTATAAGTTAGGGTGATTTAGCATTTTTAGTGCTGCGCTTAATAAGGGCTATGATAACACTCTATAGGGTTGGTTGTTAACAATGAAGGTCATTTTAGCACATCTCAGTGCTGTGCTTGGTTGTAAGCTGTGTTAACATTTGTGTTATATATGTTGGCATTGTTTTATTAATAAGGATAAAATCTCTATAGTAGCGTGAGAGTTGATTTAATATTTTAAGTTTTAAAATTTATAATGGTAAAAACTGGGAGTAAAATATTTTTGTGTTGTTTTTCGTGAAAAATGGGTGTATTTGTATATAAATTTAGCATGTTTGTTTAATAAAAACAGAACTTTGTATTATATGAGAGATATTTTAATATTTAATAATTTTGTGGTAAATAGTATTAAAATTTGGGGGGAGAGAGCGGGATAGCTATTGATGTATGATTATATTTATAATGAAATAGATATTATAGTAGGGGCATGAAAGTTTTGTTTCAGAGAATAGTTTAATATTAAAAACACTGGTTTTGGGGACCAGAGATGGGTGTCCTTCTTTGATGCCCTAGGGGTAAAATCCGTCTTTGGTTTACAAGAACAATGCTTTGTGGGTGTAAGCTACTGGGGCAGTTGTTTGTCATTATAATTTTATTTTCGATCCACCCTAGAAGGGGGTTAATAATGAAGAAGGAGAAGTAGATAATTGAGGCTGTTTGGCTGATAAGGATAAATGGTGGTTCTACAGGTTTAGTGGCTGATCATGTAATAGTAATAAAGGTTGCAACTAATGTTCAAAATATGATTTGTGTTAGTGGGCGGAAGGTTATGGATCGGGTATAAGAGGTGTGGGTAAATGGTGCTGTGGTTAAGATAAGAATAGACATTAGAAGAGCTAATGTCCCGCCCAGTTTATTAGGGATTGACCGTAAGATACCATAAGCGAATAGGAAGTACCATTCTGGTTTGATGTGTTGAGGTGTGACTAATGGGTTTGCTTTGGAGAAGTTTTCTGGGTCATTGAACAGGTTGGGCATAAAAGATATAATGATGAGTATAGAGGTGATTATAGTAGTGATTATCAAGGCGTCTTTATATGAGTGGTATGGGTGGAATGGGATTTTATCAGTGTCTGGGTTGGTGCCGAGCGGGTTGTTTGAACCTTCACTGTGCAATAAGATAATGTGGATTGAAGATAATGAGATAATTATGAATGGAAGAATAAAATGCAGAGCAAAAAAGCGGGTCAGGGTTGGGTTGTCAATTGAGAACCCGCCCCACAACCATGTTGTTAAAATGGTTCCCAGGTATGGGATTGCAGTTAGAAGGTTGGTGATTACTGTTGCTGCCCAGAATGATATTTGTCCTCATGGTAAAACATAACCGAAGAAAGATGTGGCTATGAGTATAATTAGTAGTATAGTTCCTGATAGTCACACTTCTTTATTTAAGTAAGAGCCGTAGTAAAGCCCCCGTGCAATATGAGTGTAAATGCAGATGAAAAATATAGATGCTCCGATTGCATGAAGGTTTTGAATGATCCACCCGTTAGGCACATCCCGTAGGATGTGAATTACTGATGAAAATGCTAGATTGATGTTGGCTGTGTAGTGAATTGCCAGGAAGAAGCCTGTTGATGTTTGTAGGGCTAAGCAGGTTAGTAGTATTGAGCCGAAGTTTCATCAGGTTGAGATGTTTGATCCGACTGGAAGGAGATTAAAGGAGAGCAGAGTGCGTTGGTTGGGCATGTTTTTGTAGTTGATATACAACGGTGGTTTTTCAGGCCGCAAGACTCTAATGAGCAAAAATTATGTTTATAATAAATTATTTGTTTGGCCTTATTCTGGTGTTCATAGTTTTTAGTGTTGTGTCCCTTGGCATAGCTGTAGCCCCATATCAGGGGGTAATTGCTCTTATAGGGGTTTCTTTTTTTTGTTGTGTGTTAATGGTTTTATGGGGTCGTACGTTTGTTGCCCTAGTAATATATATTGTGTACTTAGGTGGTTTGATTGTGGTGTTTGGTTATTGTGTTAGTGTTGAGAAAGATGAGGGGAGTATTTTTAAGGCTAATGGGTTGAAGCACGTCGTTGTATTTTTTGTTGTTTGTATAGCTTATATATGAGGTGGTTTGGGTGGTTTATTAAACCACCCCAATTGAGAGGATTTGTTATGTTTAGAAGTGAATGGGGGAGGGGTTCTTTATTGTCTAGGTGGCGTTGGTTTATTAATTTGTGCTTGGGGATTATTGGTGGTGTTATTTTCTATTTTAATTGTTTTGAGTTGGAATCGTCTGGCGGGTTTACGTCCTTTTAGAATAAAAGAATTATCAGTGAGAGTATAAGCGTGGTGGTGAATGTAATTATATAATTTTTTATTATATTGTTTTGTTGTGTTGAAAGGCGAATTATTGGTTTTAGTGTGTCTGATAGACCTTTTGGTCCTCAAACTTCTAAAAATCAGAGATCTATTAATTCTGTAGAGATTTTTTGGCTAAATTTTAATGTGGCTATTGGAATAGCTCGGTGCGGGATATTAAAGAAGGCTAATTGGTTGAAAAATGTAACTAGTGTAGTTGGTTTTTTTGGTGGTAATTGTTTAGTGAAAAGGAGGTGGTCATTTGATACCATAATTCCAATTAGTGTGGCGGCTAGGGCTGTAAGTTTTGTTGATATTGGCATTGTGTTTATAGCGGTGTTTTGTAGTGTTGTAAGTTTAGTTGTAGTGCCTGCAGTGATAGATATAATAGCTAGTCGAGTCATAGGGCTAGCGATTTTCTTTGATTCTACGTGGGGATTATTTTTGGTTCGTGGGTAATCGGTTAGTGTTAATAAGGTGATTCGTGTACTATACATGGCGGAAAAGGTTGTAGCAGTAAGTGTGGTAATTAATGCTCATGAGTTAGTGTGTGAGTTTATTATAGTTTCAATGATGGTGTCTTTGGAGTAGAAACCAGAGAGAAATGGAATGCCCATAAGTGAAAGGTTGGCGATGACTAGGAAGGATGATGTTATTGGGGCGGGGCGGAAAAGTCCTCCTATTTTTCGTACATCTTGTTCGTTTTTTAGGCTGTGAATAAAAGACCCAGAGCATAGAAATAATAAGGCTTTAAAGAAGGAGTGAATAATTATATGCAGGAAGGCTAATGATGGTTGGTTTAATCCGACTATAGTTATTATTAGGCCTAGTTGACTAGTGGTAGATAATGCAATGATTTTTTTGATATCATACTGAGTGATTGCTGAGGCGGCAGCAAAAACTGTAGTTGTTGCCCCGAGGATCAGGCAAAAGGTTATGACGGCCTTATTTTGTAATATTGGGTTAAAACGGATAAGAAGGAATACGCCTGCGACAACCATTGTGCTTGAGTGTAATAGGGCAGAGACTGGTGTGGGCCCTTCTATGGCTGAGGGGAGTCAGGGGTGTAAGGAGAATTGTGCGGATTTGCCGGTTGCTGCAGCTAGTAGACCCATTATAGGGATAAAGGTTATGTTATATGAGATTATGATTTCTTGTAGGTTGATTGACGATGTTGTTATAAGTCAGGCTGTAGTTAAGATAAGACCGATGTCGCCGATTCGGTTATAGATGATGGCCTGTAGGGCTGATGTGTTTGCATCAGATCGGCCGCATCACCAACTAATTAATAGGAAGGATATGATGCCGACGGCCTCTCAGCCGATGAAAAGTTGGTATATGTTATTTGCTGAAATAATGATTAGTATTGCGATTAAAAATATTGATAAATACTTAATAAATTTGTTAATGTTTGGGTCAGGGGCTATATATCATGTTGAAAACTCAGAAATAGACCAAGTGATAAAAATAGTAATTGGGATGAATATTATTGATATTGTGTCTAGTGTTAATGAGATACAGATGTTCTCTGTTGGTGTAATAATAATGGGTGGTGAGGATATGGTTAATTCTTCATTGTTTAGTGCTATGTTTGAAAGGGTCAGACTAGAAAGGAATATTAGTATAAGTTTAATTTTTATACTGTTAGTGTGTATTGGCAATAAAATAGTAATTATGGTAGAGATGATAATGGCTGTGGTGATTGTAGGAACAATAAGAGTCATGTTTCTACCACTTGGATTTGCACCAAGGGTTGTGGTGCCTAAGACCAGTGGAATACTGCTATCCTTTGGTAGAGGGGGCTGGGTTTTAGTACCAGATTAAAGAGTTAGCAGGTCTTGTAACCCCCTCTGGTGTGCGAGGGTGTTTCCTATTGTCAAGGTCACAGCTTGGTATTTTTTTTAAATTACACACACTATATGATTAGTTCTGGTTTTAATGATATTAACATTAATGGGGCGATGTGGAGAAGTAGTAGCAGATGTTCTCGTGAGTGTGCGGGTTGGGTGTGGGTGTTAATTGTGTGCGTGCCTGTTTGTGTTGATAGAAATATGTGTAGTGTATATGAGGCTGTGATAAGTATAATTAACCCAAATAGGATAATTGTTGTCGGGCATCAGTTGAATAGGGCGGATGCTATTAGAAGTTCACTTGTGAAGTTCATGCTTGGTGGGGTGGCGATGTTTATAAGCGAGGTTAAAAGTCATCAGGCTGTGGTTATTGGTAAGATGTTGTGGAACCCGCGGGAAAGGACTATAATACGGGTTTGGGTGCGTTCATAAGTGGTATTTGCTAGGCAGAAAAGGGCTGATGATGTGAAGCCGTGGGCAATTATTATGGTTATAGCCCCTGCTAGGGCTCATTGTGTTTGAATGGAGACTGCAGCGATCACTAAGCCTATATGGCTAACTGAGGAGTATGCGATTAATGATTTAAGGTCTGTTTGTTGAAGACAGGTTAGGCTTGCTAAGACGGCCCCCCATAAAGATAGAATAATAAAGGGGAGAAATAAATCTGTTTTTATGGTGGGGAGGGTTTGGGCTATTCGAATAACTCCACACCCTCCAAGTTTTAGTAAGATTGCGGCTAAGACTATGGATCCGGCAATAGGGGCTTCTACGTGGGCTTTTGGGAGTCAAAGGTGTAGGCCGTAGATAGGTATTTTTGCTAGGAAGGCAGTTAGACAGGCAAATCATAAGATTGGCCCCAATCACTGGTTGTTTGGTTGTGTGATTTGAAGGAAGAGTGTTGGTGTGTTTGATATGTTGTTGAGAAATAGGGTTGTTAGAAGCAGAGGTATAGATGTTGTTAATGTGTAAAGTATAAAGTAGGTACCTGCTGTTAATCGTTCAGCTTGTTGTCCCCATCGTGTGATGATAATTATGGTTGGGATTAATGTGGCTTCAAATATTACATATATTAGGGTTAGTGTATAAGCTGTGAATGTTAATGTGATGAATAGTTGTAGTATAATTAGGGTTGCTACGAACACACGTTGTCGTTGTAGTGGTTCTTTAGATAGTGTGTGCTGGCTAGCTAGAATAGTCATTGGTAGTAATCAATAGGAAAGTGTAAGGAGCGGAGCTGAGACACCATCTAAGGTTAGATATAGGTTAGATTTAGGTGTTAAAAAGTTAAGGCTAAAAAGTGCTAGGATGAAAGCATATGAAGTTGTTACTTTAATCAGGGATTTTGGTTTAATTAGAAGTGCTGTTGGGATTAGTATTAGGGTTACGTAGATTAACTTAAGCATTATAGAAGATTGAGGTTGTTTAGGAAGTCGTTACCTCGAGTTCGTGTAGTTGCGACTACAAGGCTAAGACCTACTGCTGCCCCACAAACTGATATTGTGAGTAAGATAATGGGTATTGGGGTTTGTGATAATGTTAGCGAGGAAGATGTATAAATTACTTGTATTACGAATAAGATAAGTATTATTGTTTCTACACACATTAGGGCTAGTATTAAATGCTTGTTTTGTGTAGATAAAGTTACAAGGGTAATTGTAAAGGCTGTGTATAGTATAATTTTAACAAACTCCATTATTGGGGCTTAAAAGTGTTAAGTCCTCCCGAGTCGAAATCGAGCGTCTGTTAGACCACCCCAACATTCTGTTCATTCTAAGCCCCCCTGTGATCACTCATATAACAAGCCAAGTGTGAGGGTTGTTAGAAGTGTAGTGATTAACAATATTGTGGTAGTTGGCGGATTGGTGTTAACGCTTCATGGGATTGGAAGAAGTAGTACAATTTCTAGGTCGAACAGGATAAACAAGATGGCGATCAGGAAGAATTGGATGGAGATAGGGGTTCGGGCGTTTCCTAGTGGGTCGAAGCCGCACTCATATGGGGAGAGTTTATTAATATCCGGTTTTGTAGTTGTAAGGCTATTAATTAAGTATAAAAGGGTTGCTGTGATAAAAGACATTATAATAATAGTTGCTAAAGTTATTATTTCTTCCCAGATGGGGCTTAATGCTTGGAAGGCATTGGTACACGGTATACTAAAGAAATAGGAACCCCATCAGTAAATTGAGATGTATAGGAAAAGTCAAACAATGTCAACGAAGTGTCAATACCAGATTGCTGCTTCGTATCCGAAGTGGTGTGTTGTTGTGAAGTGGGACCAGATTAGTCGCATTATACATACTAGTAGGAAAGTGGTTCCGATTATGACGTGAAGTCCGTGGAATCCTGTGGCTACAAAAAATAATGACCCATACACGCTGTCTGAGATGGTGAAAGAGGTTTCTTGGTATTCAGACAGTTGAAGGGCTGTGAAGTACACACCCAGTATAATGGTAATTATTAGGGCATGTGCTGCTTCTTTTTTATACCCCTTTATTATTGTGTGGTGTGATCAGGTAATGGTTGCTCCTGAGGACAGAAGTACAGCTGTATTTAGTAGAGGTATTTCTATAGGGTTGATAGGGCTAATACCTGTTGGTGGTCACTCCGCCCCAAGTTCCGGGGTGGGAACTAAGCTTACGTGGTACAAGGCTCAGAAGAAACCCAGGAAGAAAAAAACCTCGGAGGTGATAAATAGGATTATACCGTAACGTATGTTTTTTTGTACGCCTATAGTATGGTGTCCTTGATATGTGCTTTCTCGGACGACATCTCGTCACCACTGGGCTATGGTTAATATAATAACCAAAAGGCCTAATTTTAAAAGGGTTGTAGAGGTAGTGTGGAATCAAACTGCTAATCCTGAGGCTAGAAGCAACGAACCCATGGCCCCTGTTAGGGGCCATGGGCTCGGGTCTACTATGTGGTACTGATGAAGTTGGTGGGTCATTATGTGTTTTCTTGTAGGTAAAGGATGACTAGAAGTGTGAACACATATGCCTGGATACAAGCTACTGCTAGTTCTAATAGGGTTAGTAATAGAAGTAGGGCTATAGGTAGAATACTTAGTGTGGTGTGTGTGTGAATAATGGTGAGTGCGGTTGAGCTAACCATAGTGATTAATAGGTGTCCGGCTGTAATGTTAGCTGTAATTTTTTTTTCAGCCATCTGGACTTCTCTAACCAATCAATTGACAATCACTTTCATAATGGAAAGGAATTGGCTTATGTGTAGAGAACAGATGTGACCAGAAGCAGAATCCACTGACATTCTTACCAGGCTATTGTGTTCCTAGATCTAGAGTTGTGGTTCCATTATAGAAAGCTGAAATTTAACTAATTAAAAACCAATCTTTTAATGTTGGGCTTTAACACACTATAGATATTTCTTTTGGCACCTATTTGGCTCTTGCTCAGATGTTTTACAGATATATTCAGATTAAATAGAAAGATAAATTAAAGAAACAGTATTGTCAAATCATTATTGGACAAAAATGTCTAAGTGGGAAATGAAACAAAATCTTCTCACTTTTCATTCCACACATTAACCAAACACCCCACAAATAATTGTAGTAGGAACAACGAAAAATATCTAAGAAGGTCCAAAAAAGGTTAAAAATAAGTAGTAGGATTTTTGAATTGTCGTTACTCACACAACACTCATTAGTGTTAGTATGATACACAATGTTTTCTGTTTCAGCTCTTTATGTCAATTTGTTAAGTATTCTTTGGAATCTGGTGTAAACCACATTATTTTAGTTATATCAAGCAGATGGTGTTCTTAGATTCCCGCCCCCCTCTAAATTAAGCACAACTGATGACAATGTGGAAACAAAGAATGAAATCTAGCAACTGTGGCTGAAGAAACTCCATCTTTGAGTCTGATTGGTAAAGAAAAGGTGGCATTTCCCTTTGACTCATGATTATATCATATAATCATGAGTTTTCATCTAGCTCTGATATATCTTCAAAGTGAAGAAATGTGGACAGAATAATAATTTGGAAACTGCCATTTAAATTATCATTTCCAATCCATTGCACAGTAATGAAATTCAAAATAAAGTATTTCTGACAAATCTCTGTGCAGTTTCTGATTGCATACCATGTGATAGTATTTCTGTATCTGAATAATGATATAACACTTCTTTACAAAGGAGAAGCATAAATAAATATTGTTTTCAAATAAATTGTACGATATATCCCTGTCTTGTCTTTGTACAGTTCTGATAGAATAATATAACATAAATGAGGATGTAAGAAGATGGAAATATGAAATATTGATCTCATCCCTACAAACCTGAGCAATCATTTCATTGATGTGTTGATTTCAAATCTCCAAGACTATTGCAGAACTGATTATAGTAAACCTGATGTCCAAAACCTACTACACCAATGTCACGATGTCTTACTCTACTATACAAATAATGCCATATAATGTAAGTGTTCTTCCTACGACCAGAAAGCAATGGCAGGGAGGTAGCTGCATTAATTTAGCAATAAATGAAGTGTTTGTACAATTATGTAAAAGAAATTCAACTGACTAATTTTTAGCAGCTGTCAAGAATGACAAAGATAAGATACTTACATTTAAGGCACATGAAGTGTCCTCTGGTTTCTTAGAGAACTCTAGAGTATCATTTTTCCTGATCAGAATCCTTATTTTATCATCAAGTTCTACACTTTCGCATCTGGTTTCAAAAGAGAAAAATAAATGATACCTTATTTTCTAAAGACGTCAAATATATCTATATTAATTCAACTCTTTATTTAATTAGGGATATTCTTAAGCACACTCTAAAAGTTTCCCAAAAATTATTCTATCAAGTCAAATTGGAGATTCTGGTTAAAAAAGATAACTTGTTAATTAGTTATGAATTTTACAAAATATTGTTCAAATACTTTAAAAAGAAGCAAAGTTCGTTGATAATATAAATCTGTTGCTCTAATAAGCTTAAATATCTCCAGCCTGGAACATAAAATATGGTTCTCATACATACTATAAATCTGCAACAGTGCTTTGTGACCACATGTATAAAGTTCTTTAAATTTAAACCTCTTTGTTTTCAATGAAATATTCAAAAGAACTTTTGAATTACAGGACCACCCAGTCAAGTAAATTAAAGAATTTTCTTTTTCCTATTTGGGTCACATTTCTATACTGTTTCATCCAGAGGTTTTTCTTATATCTACATTGTATTTCCATCAGTTGATCAAAAATTTTGAACCTTACAGGAAATTATTTTTGTATACAGGCACATGTTTTCCACAGCTGCATTTTAATTTTTGTCTTTTTAACAAGAGATACAGAATTAAATTTTACAATTGACAGCTATGCCAGAGATCCAGCTTTTTAAATTCATTCAATTCCAGACATATCAGTCAACAATATCCAGTTTTCTGGTGCTCCCCAAATATGTTACACTTCAATTTGCAGAATTTACAGTTCAACAATTTGAACATACCAGGTTGGTAAAGACAGATACAAAATACAAAATGTCTCTTTTTACATAAAAATTTACATCCAGACAATTCATTAATACTTGGATGGATACTTCTGATTTGAAACAAGCACAGAAAATTGCTTAGTTTAAAATAATATTGCAGTATTCTTTTTAAAATCTAGAGGGCACTCAGGATTAAAATAACAAAGCTTCACTAGACACTATGACCTGTGACTCAAACATATATTAAAATACCTTCAAAGTATATCTTATTCATATGTTAGAAAATTTTCTTATTTACATCTTCATTATTTCCACTATCTGATCAGTTAAGTGAGGCAGAATTAAAAGGTAAATGATGATTGCTGGGGTACAGACCAGCAGAGCTATATTTCGTATGCATGTATGTATATTTGAGATTACATTATGAATGGGATAAAATTATTGGCTTGTTTTAGGGTATTGTAGGGGGTGTTCAGATTTGAAATAGTACCATTCAGTATTGCCGTATCTTAGTATACCTATTTGTCCCCTTATTTTAGCAACAACAACAAAAATCACTATCAATCAAAACAATCTCTTTGCCTTCTATATTGACAGCATAATCTGAGCTGCTCTGGCATCTGACCTGTGTATATTCTGTGAACGATAGATAGTCTAGTATGTTAAACAATAAAGGATTGTGGAATAATTATTTTGGTACCTGTGAGAAAAACAATTAAGCAAGGGTGAACCTGAAAACCTGAAAAAGCTATGAGGGAAAGTTGAATAGGCCACACCATGTACATTTCTACTCTGAAGGAATTTTCTGAAATCCCCTTTTTTTGTCTATACTATTTCAAAGTTACCATCACATTTTGGTGAATTTTCCATCCCACATCTTAAATTAAATGGCTTGATGAAATTTATTGACAAGGCCGGAAGACATAAAGGAATGTCAAAAGAGGAGAAAGTTAATATGCACACAGTGTAGATTATCCAAATTTAGGATATGTTCTGTCCTTAATTTACATACTCGAAATCCCCGCGCTTTGATTGGCTAAAGCGCAGGGATTTCTGATTGGCCAGGCGAGCCGCGCCGATTGGCCCGTTTTAGGTCTCCCGTGATTGGCTCACTCCAAGAGCGGGAGACTTGAATCGCTGCCATTGGCCGCGGCCGCCGCAGCGAAAAGGATAAAAGCCGCGGGCTTTTTCCTTTTCACCGGTTCGGTTCACAACTGTTAAATAAAGAGCTTGAAACATAGTCACCGACTCCTGGCGTCTTTTTGCGGACACGACACTGGCGACGAGGATGGGATCTCGACCCTGAACCGAACCCCGTGTCCAACAAGAGCCAGTTTCAGCACCGAAATGTCAAAAATAGCACCGCCCGCCCCCTTCAACCCCGTCACCGAGGACTGGGAATCGTTCTCAGACCGTTTCCGCATGTACCTCGAGTGCACCGGAATGAAGGACGCCCCGGGCCCGCTAAAACGCGCCGTTTTTCTCACCCATTGCGGAACCGAAGTTTTCCAGATGGCCAAAGCATTGGCCAAGCCGGCCGACGCAACCGCCATGGACTGGGACATCCTCGAACCTATCCTGCGGCGCCATTACGCCCCCGAGGTCCCCATCCTGATCCGGCGCAACGAATTTTACCGGCGGGACCAGAAACCGGGCGAAAAACTGAGCGATTTCGTCGCCGAGCTGCGGCGCCTAGGAGGACTCTGCGAATTTGAAGGTCTGAACAGCCTCCTAAGAGACCGATTCGTACTCGGCCTATGGGACCCTGCACTCCAGAGCCGGCTTATGGCCAAGGGCGACATCAGCCTAGCAGACGCCCTCACCGCAGCCGCAGCCGCAGAAGCAACCCGCACTTCCGCTGACAGAAAATCAGACGCGAAGGGCGGAAACAACAACCCGGCAAGGTCGGCCGACCCAAAAAACGAATCAACCGCACACTACGGAGAATTCCAGTCTGCATCCAGCACGTCAGAAGACGAGGAGGACATACATCGCGTGCAGACGGGGCGCGGCGACCAACGGAACCGAAAAGGTCGTAGGTCGAGGACCAACTGTGCCGGTTGCGGCGGCGACCACCCCAGATCAGAATGCCGATTTTTTGACTCTATCTGTCGGCATTGTGAAAAAAGGGGACACATCGCTAGGGTTTGCCGCCAAAAGAAGACTCGCAGTCCACCCAGATGGGACCAACACGATCGAAAAAAGGAAAGCCCCCCGCCCAGGACCAGAGATCGCCATTCGGACGGCCGGTGGGACCGAATCCAGCGACCCTCAAGAGGCGGCGACAGTAGGCGCAAGGAAGAAACCCACCAGACGGTAACCATCGGCCACGCCATCTCCGACGGCGCCAGAAAGGTACACGTAGAAGTCCATATTGAGGGCCAACCATGCAAGATGGAGGTGGACTCCGGGTCCTACCTCTCCATGATTGCATGGCACGAGATAAAACGATTAGTGCCCACCCTCCGTAAAAGGAACATAAATGCCCAAAGACTTATTATAAAAGACTACCAGGGAAACCGCGTCCCGGTAGTGGGCACCAGGAACTTTAATGTGACTTATAAGGGCCGCACCGAACAACTCCCACTCACAATCGTCGATCGCGACCACCCAAGCCTGCTGGGCCTTCAATGGTTCGCCCCGCTCGACATCGCGCTAACAGGAGTCAACCACGTCGCCGACGACGGCTGGGAACAGCGGCTAGCCCAGGAGTTCCGGGAGGTCTTCGACGGAAGCCTGGGCAAGTACCAGGGGCCCCTTATCTCATTTGACCTAGACCCTAGGGTTCCCCCCAAGCGACTAAAACCTAGGCGGGTGCCATTCGCCCTAAAACCTAAGATCGACGAGCAGATTGACAAGCTCGTCGAACAGGGGGTGTTGCAGCCGATAGACCATGCCAGATGGGAGACCCCTATAGTAACCCCGGTCAAGCCAGACAGGTCCGTGAGAATTTGTGGGGACTATAAGGCCACCCTAAATGGCGCGTTGCAACAAAGCGCCTACCCCGTCCCAATCGTGCAACACCTACTGCACTCACTGGGAGGGGGCAGGGTCTTTGCCAAGCTCGATCTCGCCCAGGCATAGCAACAGTTGCCGGTCGACGAAAAAACAGCGGAAGCCCAGACCATCGTTACCCATCGAGGGGCCTTCAAGTGCAACCGACTCCAGTTCGGAGTCAGCATGGCACCAGGCATCTTTCAGAGCCTGATGGAACGTTTGCTGCAGGGCATCAAGGGGGTGGTGCCCTATTTCGATGACGTATTAGTGGCGGCGCCAAACGAAGCCGAATTAGAAAACCGACTCAGAGAGGTCTTAACAAAATTTAAAGTAACGGGACTTAAAGTAAAACGGGAAAAATGCCAGCTGTGCACGGAGCGAGTGGAATTCTTGGGCTACCTGCTAGACCGGCATGGCATTCACCCTACAGTTAAAAAAGTGAAAGCTATCAAAGAGGCCCCCACCCCTAGGTCTAAGACTGAATTACAGGCTTTCTTGGGGTTGCTGAACTTTTATAATGTCTTCCTACCCCAAAAGGCAACGGCGGCGGAGCCTTTGCATAAGCTCCTGGATAAAGCGGCAACCTGGACTTGGGGAAGACGGGAGCAAGCCGCCTTCCAAAAAACGAAAGACCTCCTCACCTCCGACGCCGTCCTGATCCAATTCAGCGAAACCTTGCCCCTGGCCATCACTTGCGACGCATCACCTTTCGGCGTCGGCGCTGCCCTCAGCCATACCCTCCCGGACAAAAGAGAAGCACCCATCGCGTTCTTTTCCAGGACTCTAACCAAACCGGAGCGGAACTATAGCCAGCTGGACAAAGAAGCCTTGGCTATAGTTGCCGCCATTAAGCGATTCCACGAATACCTTTACGGCCGCCCTTTTATCATTGTGACAGACCATAAGCCGTTGCTGGGCATCCTTGCAGGAAATCGAGCCACCCCGAACATTTTGTCGCCCCGGATGACAAGGTGGTCCGAGTTCCTGGCAGCCTACAGCTACGAACTGATACACAAGCCGGGTAAGAAAATTTCGCACGCGGACGCTTTAAGCCGCTCGCCTTTACCAGACTCTGATCCTGACCCAGCACCAACGACAAACACCCTTAACATCGAAAACCTGCCCAACCTACCCATTACCGCGTCAGACATTGCCCGGGAAACTATTAGAGACAGGCGTCTGGCGCGGATTTTACATTGGGTGGAAAAAGGTTGGCCTGAAAGGGACAATGACGAATCCGTTAAGACATTCAGAAACCGCCAGACCAAACTCTCGCTACTTAAGGGGTGTATCTTATGGGGTGACAGGGTGGTCATCCCGGACAGGCTGCAAGGGAAGGTTTTAGAGATGTTGCATGAGGGGCATCCTGGCATCGTCAGAACTAAAGCCCTGGCCAGAAGTTACGCTTGGTGGCCAGGGATGGACAAGCAGATAGAAGCATGGGTAGCTAGGTGCCAACGATGCCAGGAGACCAGACCCAGCCCACCCGCAGCACCCATCCTGGAATGGGAAACACCAAGGGGGCCCTGGTCCAGAATCCATTTAGACTTTGCCGGTCCCACGAATGGGCATACCTTTCTAATAACAGTTGACGCTTACTCCAACTGGTTGGAGGTCAGCGACATGAAATCTACTACCACGGAGGCCGTAATCAAAGAACTTTGCAAACTCTTTGCAACACACGGCCTCCCAGACATCGTCGTCTCCGACAACGGGCCCCAGTTTACGTCCCTCGACTTCGAGAGATTTCTGGCAGAGAGGGGCATCCGCCACGCATTAACAGCACCGGCGCATCTGGCGGCGAACGGTAGGGCGGAACGGATGGTACAATTTACCAAAAAAACCATCCGGAAAATGGACCACGGGGAGATCAACGACAAAATCAATAAACTCCTCTTTATACAACATATCACCCCGAACACCACTACCAACAAAAACCCAGCCGAGTTACTAATGGGAAGGAAGCTGAGGTCCCCACTCGACAGGTTACACCCAACATATAACCCGGAGCGGCCCCCAGACTCGAGTACAAAATACCGAACATTCGCACCCGGAGACTTAGTGTACGCGAAAAACCTGACGGGGGACCCCCTATGGATCCCAGCCATCATCACCCAAATCACAGGCCCACGATCCTACCGGCTCCAAACCACAGATGGGCGAGCCTGGAAACGGCACATTGACCAGCTCAGGTCACGAACAGCAACAGAGCTCAACCCCCAAAACACGAACCAAGGGGGGAGGGAATACCCGAATAAGCAAACGCAAGAAAAAATAAACCAGCAGTACTTACCGGAACGCAGCCATCGCGATCCCCCACCGGAGAAGAACCACCTAGCCAGCTCAACCAACTCGGAGAAACCAAGTGGGAGCGGCGAAACCCGTAGCTCAATCAACCCGGAAGGCCCAGGTGGGAGCCACGGAGAAGGAACCGGCCCGATCATCCAACCGGTTCGCACAGAAGAGGGAGCAGCCAAAAACATGACCGCTCCGGCCGAAATCCAGCTTGCAACTGAGTTGCGCAGGTCAAGTAGGACTAGACGGAGCCCCGCCTATCTACGTGACTACGCAACGTAAGGACCATACCAAGAGGGGAGGGGTGTTCTGTCCTTAATTTACATACTCGAAATCCCCGCGCTTTGATTGGCTAAAGCGCAGGGATTTCTGATTGGCCAGGCGAGCCGCGCCGATTGGCCCGTTTTAGGTCTCCCGCGATTGGCTCACTCCAAGAGCGGGAGACTTGAATCGCTGCCATTGGCCGCGGCCGCCGCAGCGAAAAGGATAAAAGCCGCAGGCTTTTTCCTTTTCGCCGGTTCGGTTCACAACTGTTAAATAAAGAGCTTGAAACGTAGTCACCGACTCCTGGCGTCTTTTTGCGGACACGACAGGATACAACAGGGTTTTGGTTGTTGTTTTTTTACTGGCGGAGTTCATTTTCAATATGTCTGAAGGAAAATCCCATAAAAAAAACTCTCTCTTGAGGTGTCACACTCAAAGCAGTAAAAGGGGAGAAACCTACACTTTTTTTTTTCTTTAGTGTTAAAATTTGTATTAATCTAGAATTTATAAAAAGAATGTGTAATGGAAAGGGAATATGACAGACTAAAGCACCAAATAAATTAATAAGTTAATACAGACTATTAAAAAAAAGGAGAGACATTAGTAACCATTATTATTATTATTATTATTATTATTATTATTATTATTATTATTATTATTATTATTATTATTATTTAGGCAAATACATATTGTTTATCTTTATTTTTAATTTGGAATGGAAAAGGTAATAATAGAATTAAGTATGCATATATGAATGTATTAATTGCTGTCATATTTGTATGTAAAGGTGATGACCCGGAAATATGTTGTCCACTAAAAAGAGATTTTTGTTTTTAATGTGAAAAACTGAATAAAATTTGTTAAAAAAAAACATCTCTAATATCTCCATGGTTTTTTTTGTAAGTTCTACAGTATGCTCTTCAGTATAACTTTACCAAAAATAAATGTGTATAATTTATATGCTAGGCATTTTAATACACTCCTCCATCTGATTCTGTTTGGTATCTCTTAAGTATGAGCTTGAATGGAAGCTTCAGATAAGCACCAAGATAGATCTAGCTAAAAGACTGTTAAAATATCTTTACAGTAAAAATGCCAAAGGCATCATTTGGAACATGATACATACTATCTTTGAAATATCAGTTTTCCAAACGATGTTAGTTCAAATTGCTAGAGAAACAAGCTATTTTTCAGTATATTGTTAGCAATTTAATTAAATATTTATAAACATATTTTATCCAGAATGAAATGGTTCAAAATCAGAACCAATGTTATAAAACATTGAGATCATTATCAGATCCAAATTGCTTCTGAGCTCATATAGTCTACTGGTAGGTGGGAATAACCTTGAGAGATGAGGGGGAAAGCAACTAAAATTGGGGAAGGCTGCAGGTGAATAACGGGCAGAGAAAAAAACTTAGAAATGGTTCCTGTTCCTTCTTTCCCACTCTCTCCTTTCTTTTTTTTCTTTCTTTCTCCATTCCTTCTTTTTTCCTTTCCTCCTTCCTTTCCTTCTTTCCTTTCTTACCTCCTTCTTGTTCCTGCCTTCCTTCTCTCCCTCCCTCCCTTCCTCCCTCTTCCTTCCTTCCTTCCTTCTTTCCTTCTTTCCTTCTTTCCTTCCTTCCTTCCTTCTTTCCCAGCAGGCAGCTAAGAGGCTGCTGCAGGTGAGGGAGGATGCAGTGACTTCACAAATGGGCAGCATAATACTACAATAGGTCTGGCAGAGAGGGTGTAAGTAGGCAAGACTTACCCTCCTGCAAGATTCCCTATTGACTTTCCCCCTGCAAGATTCTCATGAAGCATCCCCATGGTTGCATGATCAAAATTCAGTTATGTGGGAACTGACTCATATTTATGATGGTTACAGTGTCCTGTGGTCTTGTGATCCTAAGCAAAGTCAATGAAGGCAAATTCATTTAACAACTATGTTACTAGTTTAACAACTGCAGTGATTCAGTTAACAATAGTGGCAAGAAAAGTTGTAAAATGGGGCAAAACTCACTTAACAATTGTCTCGCTTAAAACAAAAATTTTGGGCTCAATTGTGGTCCTACGTTGAGGACTCTCTGTATATCAACTGGCATATCTAACATACATGTGACCTCTTTGCATAATATGGTACAAAGAATTTGAGGCTGAGATTATTTTTTATTAAAGGCATTTGGAAAGCATTACTTTCCAAGTACAGCATTACTGTCTTTCTGTTACTGTAATCCAGCTTTCTCCAATGTGACAATCCACACATATATTTTATTCATAGCTCCCATAATTTCCAGTTAACATTTATTAATAGCATCAGGTTCCAAAGGCATCTGAATATATATGCAGACCTTGAAAACAAATGGAAAATTCCACCACAAGGAAAGGATTTGCACTGTCTAATTCTTGTTTGATTCAGCCAGTATAGCACCTAACTGATCTCAGAAGATAAAGGGTCAGCCTTCTTTAGTGTTTTGATGGGAGGCATTCTGGAATTCCTACAACTATTAGCTAAAGTGAGGTGCTGGCAAATCTGCACTGAGGACAGCAACAGCAAACAAGATGCTTCTAAGAAAACTGCATGGATGCAGTCACCAATTAGACAGAGCTTTTTGTGAAGCTGTATTCAAAAATGTGCATAGGTTGCTATGAAGATAATCATTATTTCCTCTTTAGAAAAGGGTGCTATGGCATAATGTAGATAAATATAGATTTAAATAATATATAGACATGTAAATTAGGTAAAAAAGAAAAATACCACTTTCATTCCATTCTAATTCAACCAAAACATCTGCCTGTCAACCCATAAATGTCCTTGTGCTTCTGTTTCCCATATGAAAAAGAAATGGCATTTTAAAGGACAGCTAATAGCTGGCAGCTGTTTGTCTGTAAAATGACATATCTGGAAAACTAAATGTTGTTAAATGTAGATAGAACCAATTGTTTTCTAATAGCTTCTATGTAATTTTTTGGAACCATAGAAATAACAAAGCTAAAACAAAAAAAAAGTCATACTTAGCATTAAAACATCTGGTTTAGAATACCCAATAATTAACAAAATCTGCACCTGTGTCTGCTCAATTATAATAAAAGGGTAAATGCTTAATATCAAGGCAACATTTGGTGTCCCCAAAAGTCTTGAAAAATCTTTGAACAATCTTCTCAGTAATTAAAAATCTTCACTGATTAAGAGAAGGCTAATATGACATTTTAGCACAAGTAGTACATCTCAAATAGGTTGCAAATATAAGATAATTAATAAAAAAACATTTTTTTACTTTTCTTCATTGTATAACATCTGCTACATCATCTTTTTTACTCAGAGATGGCTAATGTTATTAATAATTGGGATATATTCAGAAAAAATGGTTTTGCCAAACAATTGCCAGTTCTGTAGCTTTCAAAAAAAATCTTTCTGTGATTTTAATACTGTTGCTTTGCTTTATTTTAAGGCATCTCAAACATTTTTAGAAGACAAAATGAGCATTTTACAGCTACTATATAGTTGCAAACATTTCTACTGGAGTCATTTTTACTGGAGAGAAGGTTAAGTGGGGAGAGATGGATGTAAGTAGGGACACTACATCAATGGAGAATGTGATCTTGTCAGGGGCCATGTTTAAGTCTCATAGTTGTGTCAAAAATTGTGTGAAGGATGTGACTGTGATGTTCGAGGGTGGAATCAGGACGCTTAAGAACACATTCAAGCCATTTAGCCAGGTTGTAGGTAGAGTATTTCACAGTGCTACAATAGGTCTGACACAGAAAAAACTATGGTATATCACAAGGCTACCAGCATTCAATCCACTCTGAGTTTCAACAGTAAACATCCAGTGTCACATAAAAAGAGCCACATCAGAACACTATATGGCAGGGTGAGAATCCACTTAGTACCCAGAAAACAAAACAACTGGAGAGCAGGTTCCTACATGAACAATTCAGACACAATGGGTACCCACAAGAGTTTATCACAAGATGCTAGCACAACATGCAGGAGGGAAAGGCAGAAGGAAGCCACGAGATCAACTATATATCCTGCCATTCACCAAAATCTTTTGGAAGCAGTAGAATGCAACTTCTGAGATCTGCAAGTGGGCATAACCCTCCATCCAGAGACTACCATGAGGACAAATCATGCATACAAAGTTTGTTTGGAAGCGGGGAAACTTCTAATGTAATTTACCAGAATCCCTGCATGGATTACCCTTGTGACTGGCAATTCATACAGGACAGACAGGGAGAAAGCTCACCACAGACTGCAAGAACAGCAGTGAGTGGTTAGATGAGGAGATCCAAACTTATTGGCAGCCTCACATTGCAATGAACAAAGATATGCATTCAATTTCCCAGTTACTAAGATTGCTGGCCAAGCAAGGACAAGAATAGCCAAAGAAATGATTGAAGCTTGGGAATAGGCCCCTTCTCAGTCAACAGGAGTGCTGATTTACCACTAGCTTACCAGGTACTTCGAAACTGAGGGCACAGCAACACAGGGAAACAACAATCAATGACCTAATAGCTGGCCATTAGCAATTAGCAACTAAAAGCCACCTACAACCAGGCACCATATAAATATTACACATAATAGAGTCCAGTGCACACATTCTGGAGAGAGAGAGAAAGAAGTTCCATGTGGATGATTCCAGCATGAGTCCAAAAGCTTGAATAAAAAATAAACCTCTAATCCTGGTGACAACTCAGATTGGATCCTGCATGATTCCTGCATTATCCTGGAACATATATATGTGCCTTCATTCACTATAAAATTAGTTTTTCAGCACTGGCATAACTTTGAACATTTGCTATATAGGGCAGTCATTAAGCAAGGTCTAATGGTATAGGAAGTGAAATCTCTAAGTACTTTTTTGATATCTATCACCATGCCATGTTCAAAGACAGGTTGTATAGAGGGAAATTATAGTTATATCCACATCTGTCTATTGGTATTACCTTAATCAAATCAGTGTGATATGAAATTGCCTACACTTGATGACAGATGGCGATCAGTAACTGAGGCTGGTGTTCAGTCTGCCTAGTATGATTGTATTCAACCTTCAGCAACTTGATCCAGCATGATCATTACAAACCCAAATAGCCTGATAACTCAGAGCATTTTCTATATTTTGTTGGGCCGCCAAGTAAAATTATCCTGTGTAGAACTAGCCCTGTACAGCAATACATATTCTGCATTTGCAGCAATAGCTAAAGGCAGGTTAATACTATGAAATAGCAAAAGAAAGGGAATAGGAGGCCCTGGAAACTATGTGTGTGTTTCTACTCAGCCTCAGGCAATATTCTAACCTAACTGAAGCCTGAACCAGAGGTAAGTTCCAGTGGATTATGAGGAATTGCTTTCAGGAAAGCTTGGATTGGAATAGATTACATATTAGATAACTAGCATGAATGACTTGTCTTTCCAGGATTTGTACTTCATCCATTTCACTCACAATGACTATAGCTACACAAATTGTGGGTAATAAATGGGCAACATTTAACAAAATGTAATACCTTTCAGAATCAGAGGATTGACTGTTATGCATATCTATAAATTTCTTTTTCAAGCTTGCACATATGGTTTTATCCTGCCAGTTGTCTTCCTAGGAAAGAAGAAGAGACAGGAAGTTAACACCACAAAGAAAAGTATGGTGGCATATATATATATATATATATTGGTTTATTTTGCCCCAGAAATCAAACTGGGGAAAAAATTGATCCACATAATCAGCAAGTATCTTTTTAATAAATAAAATTAGCAACAAAATGTAACTAATTAAATAATGTCTACATTACGCATGTACTAATTTAATAAAAAAATACATGCTGCTTTCATCATACATTCATCCCTGAGATGGGAATAATGCAATATTTTTCAGCCAATGATGTTTGTGTATTTTTCAGAGTATATATGCTACTTCAAACACAATCTGAATAAGCAATTTGTCCTGCATAACTTGGGTTGAAAAAATATATATACATATACATAAAATTACATAATAGTATGAATCACATATGTATATTACATATATTATGAACAAAACTCTTTAAATTTTTTAAATGTTGTAATCCACTCGGAGTTACCAATGTGTAAATTGGTGGCTATATAAATTTGTTTAATAAATAAATACATTCAAATTAAAAATAAATTCTGTTGCCAGGGAACAAAGGTCATTTTTTTTTCTCTTAAGGTGTTTTAAAACAGTCAAGGCTTAACAAAATTTCTAAACACAACAAGGGAAGAGGCCTTGTTGATGAAAGGTCATTGAAATGAGCTAAAGTAATGGTCCTTTTATAAATAATTGTAGTATTGATCATGAACAACTCTTTTTTAAATTTTTTTAATAGAATTAACAAGAGCTACTTAGTGAATCTTCTGTAGTTCTAAATCATGAATCTGTGGCATAAAGCAAAGTTGGCCCTTATCAAATCCTAACTGTATTTAAATGTAAGATCTATATATCCTTAATTAAATTTCTATCGTTGGTAGTTTTCCAAAAAATTTTAAATTCCAGGAAAACTGAAAGAAATATTAAGCCAATAATTGATTTAGAGATCTATTTTTTGGCCTAAAATATTTTCATGTCTTTGAGCCATAATCATATCTTGGGAGACTAATTTTGTACATTCATCTAATTTCTGAATTGCTTCATACTTATAATCTATAGCAAACAAATGCATATATGAGAAGCACATATCATTACTTATTCTCAAGAAAAGAGATTAAAGCAACTGAGGTGCTTCCCAACAATTTTGAAAATACAAAAGGGAGTAAGTGTGTTAACAGTTTACTTTCCATACCACAGATTCATTATAAAAAAAACTTTTACTACCTGAATAAATTCTTCATTTATACATGATAATTTAGAATTACCGGTATATGATTATAATGATTACTGTTAAGCTGTACAGT
Source organism: Hydrophis major (assembly GCA_033807585.1). Taxonomy (NCBI): domain Eukaryota; kingdom Metazoa; phylum Chordata; class Lepidosauria; order Squamata; family Elapidae; genus Hydrophis; species Hydrophis major. The sequence continues at coordinate 47,387,845 of CM066333.1, read as the reverse complement.
GAAAAAGTAATTATATGATCTATGCTTATAATTTTGCTTTATCCATTATTTCATACATTTCAGGTTACATTGAAATATTAATGTTAATATATATAAATATATAACTAGATAGAAAAAGCAAACAATTTCTTTTAAAAAGACCTAATTTAAGACAATACTTAATATCCACAAACTGTAAAATCCACAAAGTTAGATTTGAGCTAACTTGTGATTCTGACAATTATATGAAAACAAAACAGTTATCTTGGTTGCCTTCCTCACTCTAAGCAAGCTCTTTTTGATTCCAACATATATCTTCAAATATCGATTTATGCTATGGTCTTAAACTTAGAAAAGTAACCACTATCACACATAGAATCACAGAGTCAGATTATAATGCTATGCCCCGGACTAAACAATATGAGATTAAAATGTGATGTTCTGTATAATTAAATTGATTAGTCTCAAAAGGTTGAATGCATTTTATTTTGTGTTGTATTTGGTATCATTTCTATCCCAACTTTTCATTCAAACACAGAAAGATATTTTCTTCTCTAGGGTTGCAATGTCATTTTGTAAAGCAGACACTGGACAGCAATAGATTCGGAATGCTATATTTTGGACTCTGTAAGTGATGAGCAAAAAACCTAATTGTTAGGTTTTCTGAACTATCCATGTTCAGAAAAGTAGACCTATTCGATTTGTTGGACTTATTGGGTTGTCGGATTTATTTTATTAAAGATCATAATGTGATCTGCATGTATTTTAGTGCATGTGTATAATGTTTGTCTACAATTCTGTCTAAGATACACATTTTCTGCAAATAGTTTTCCCTAGTAGAATCAGTTTTGGAGTACTTTTTCATTACCACTTACACTTCTGAAGCTACTTTTGAAGCTACATTATTTTGATTATCAGTGAATTGCATTAAAAATTAATAAAAATAATCAATTTTTGCATCAAAATAAAGATATGTTTTTCATTGAAAACATTCAATTTAAAATTTTTGGCTAATTCAGTAAGTGAAGGAAATAAAGAACATCTGCAATACTCACCATTATCTAGATGCAGAGTTTGTGCTCTTAGATAACTGTGGCCCTTATCACAAATCACACATATACATATAGCTCTCAAAAGGTCATGTTCAGGAAATCCAGTTTTAAAATATTCACAGAGAAAAAAGTTGCTTAATCATATCACACAGAATCACAACCTACGTAGTCTTCAAAGTGAAAGAACACAGAAAGGATTCCCTCACCTTAAAAGGTAAGAGATCGTGGAAAGAAAACAAAATCTTTCTTCCCCCTCATCTAAAGGACCTTCGTGGGAGAGATAAATGTCCTCTGTGGCCTTAAAGCAGTATATAGTGTTTACAGTAAAATTGAGTAAGTCATCTAATCATTTCAAGAAATGTACACGATGCTTTGTTGTAAAAAAAAAAAATAGCGATTTTTCCTAAATGTTGAGTTCTTTCTTTCATTCACATAACTCAATTATTTTTGTTTCCACAAAAGTCATGAAGTAACTTTTTTTACATTGTAGGAAATACCAGCTTCTTCCTTGAGATAGTTCTTTTTTTAACAAAAATATGACTTTACAGTGCTTAATAATATCCATGGGTTTGATTACGGCTGCTAGGAAAGACCTTATTTACATTCACCAACACTTTTTTTTAATCAAATAGCTCTCCTAACACATCCACCAGAAGCAGTTATTAATGGGATAAAGCCTCTTCCCTTTCTTTAGTGAATGGTAGACTTCTATAAGGTGCTATAAAATAGAGCCCCAACATTGTCAGTCATAATTTTAGTAATAGTGGATTATTCAACAGTCAGATGCACCTATTAGTGTGAAAAAAAAACTATAGGTGTAAAAACCTTCCTGTTTGTATCAATAGGAAGGTAAATATCATTGGATCAGATAAATGATTATGAGGGAATCCTTGTACTATAAATAAAGTAACACCAATGGGCATATAGGAAGAAACCGTTTCAGAGAAAGTGATAACACCGCAATGTTTCCTTTATAAATAAATGGATAGGCCTCCTGGAAAAGCCATGACCTTCAAAGCCTCCTGTAGAACTTCAAAGACTTGGATGATTGACCAGACATTTAGTCCAGAAGCTTAGGCTAACCTGTTGGTGAAGCAATGAGTTACTGGAATGAGTTATTTACCCAAGCTGCTATGCATTATTTTTCTTTCCATGTCCTCCAAAGTCACTTTTGTGAGATATGAATATAGTTTCAGTCATCCAATCAATCAATGCAAGTTATTTCACCAAAAATTCCAGAATAACTGCACATGCAGTTAATCTTACAACAAAGGTGGGCAAACTTTTTGGCTCGGGGGCCTCATTGACTTTTAAAATTTGACAGACGGGGCCGGGTCAGCACAAGATAGGATACATATAAAAAATTGCATTTGTTAACAGTACATATCAAACATAAACAGAAAAAAGGTCCTTTTTTTCTTATAAGTCTATAAGATTTTATCCCATTATCCCAAACTCTTCTCGATGGGGATGATGGGCATTGTAGTTGAGATGCTTTGAAAAGGCTGGGGGGGGTATCAATGCAGAAACCGCAAAATCCACCCCCTGTCAGTCAGTCAGACCCTACTTTGAACAGCGATCAAGAGAGGTTTTCTCCCGAGTAAGCACCCCCAGCGTAAACCCCGTGCGTTTTCACAGTTAGCATGGTCAAGCAGACACTCTCGCAAAACTGTTTGTGGCTGGAAACGGAGCCCAATCCACGAAGGGTGGGAATTGTGGAAATCCAAGCGCAATTCTCTCCAACGGTCCGGATTGACAGTGAAAGATTCTTTACAGAAGGGACAAAATGAACATGCGGAGAACGGAGGTCGTAGCGGCATATGACATCATCGGAGCTGTCACTACACACACACAAACATGTACACAAGAAATAATTAGGGTACTTTGGGGAGCCGGGCACCCCCAGATCTCCTCCCGAGCAGCCCTGCAAACACGTTCCCCAGCCAGCCACGGCAAGACCATTCCCCCCCACTCCCTCTGGTGTAAATAAAGGCAAGAGGTCAGTCGTCAGCCCTGGAGAACCGAGTAACACACCTCCCCTTGCAAAAAGGGAGAGACCCAAAACACACACGCGAGCCCCGGACGTCAGATACCACCGTACCGGTCCCAAATACGGGAGAAATCTGCCCTTCCCACCCAGCAAGCGCTGAAGCTGCCACCGCCCCGGGCTCGATGCTCTCCAGGGATGGAGAGGCGGTGCGCATCCACGCCCAGACGCCCCAAACTCTCCCTTTGCCAGCGTGGAAGGCAGCCAGCCAGCAAGGCAGCCAGATCCTGCAAGGCTCCCGAGCATGCCGCCCCATCCGTCCATCAGTCCGTCCCCGCCCGTAGTCACCCATGCCTGCCCGCTGCTCTGCGGTTGCCAGCAGGTTTCCCCCATCACCTTGGGCACACACCGGCTCCTTGAAGGGCAGCTGGCGAGTCTCTCTCCCTTTGGCGGGCAGGTTGACTGTCCTCCGTTCCCCTCTGCTGTTGGCCGCCTGGCTCAGCCACCAAGCCGTCGTCCCGCCCTGATCTGCTGTTTCCCGGCTCCTGCTTGGGTGCTCCAACCGGGGCCCCCAATCTTCAGCGGGCCAGATTAAAAAGACCAATGGGCCGGATGTGGCCCACGGGCCGTAGTTTGCCCACCTCTGTCTTACAAAGATGCATACACGGATATATATGTGGGAAGAAAATTAGTACCTTCTAAATAATGTCCTGGCCTGTCTTTATTATACTGGGATATGGACATTTGAACATACTGGGATATGGACATTCTTATTCTGGAAATATTTAGGAAAACCAGAGCTCTGCCCCCCACCGCATGATGATGATGATGATGATGATGATGATGATGATGATGATGATGATGATGATACGAGAAATAACTTATACACACAATTATATACAAAACTTTTACAGGGATATGGTAATGGCCTTAAAACTGCATGTCCAATTCAACTATCCAGGTGATCTCTTCTGGCGTTGCTTTGTGTACATCTTCTAGGGCACAAGTGTCAAACCCGCATGACGTATCGTGACCTTTTCTCCCCTTTGCACAGCTGGGGTGAGCAAGGCCTGCACGTGAGGCATCCAGCCCTCTGGTTGCTGGTTTGACTCTTCTGTTCTAGGGAACCAGACAATGCATGTTGTGAGCAAGATTGCACAATATGTTCAATAGTTTGCCTATCAGCACTACAATCACAACTAGGTGAATCTTTCCATTTCCACTGATACAAAGCAGATGTACTTTTCCAGGATCACACCTAATTCTGTTCAATTTTGACCAGACAGAGTGAGGAAGTTCAAAACCAGATGGTTTGGTAGAGGGAACACTAATGGGCAAGCTGCAAGACAGTATCTTACACCAAGCTTGAGCTGTGATGGCGCAGTGGTTAAAATGATGTGGTTAATATTGCAGGTTGACTCTGCCTTCTGCCATGAGTTTGATCCTGACAGCTCAAGGTTACCTCAGCCTTCCATCCTTCTGAGGTTGGTAAATGAGGAACTAGATTGTTGGGTGCAATATGCTGACACTTAAACTGCTTAGAGAATGCTTTAAAGCACTATGAAGAGGTATGTATATGAGTCTATGTGTTATTGCTATCGCTATTGCTATCCAGGCATTCTCAGGGTTAAACTGAATAGATGTGAAATGAATAGCTATGATGGGCTGGCTGTGCATTGTCCTGGTAAGGGCCTTGTTGTTCAACATCCTTGGCCATAGCCAAAGGAAAGCTTGTTGTCTTCTAACATGGGGCAGTATGATATTGCTAAATGATTACAAGATGGCAGCTTCTTCACTGCCATATTTCTTTACTTTTATTTATTTAGTTGTATCCTACTTTATTGTTTTTTTAGAGATAACTCAAGATGGTAAACATATCCAACACACCTAGCCACAACCCTGTAAGGTGAGAGAGAAGGTGGGGGACCTTACATGCCTGAGTTTGGACTAGAACTCAAAGTCCTCTATTTTCTAGTCTGGTACCTTAACTACAAAACTAAACTGGTTCTTGTATCATATAGTGACTGTCCAGCTTTTTATAGTAGCTGAAATATGGTAGGCTAAAAATATAAAGACTAAGAAAAAATTGAGTGCTGCGCACATTTGTCTGAGGAGGGAAAAAAATTGAAGTGAATGGGGTGTAAAGAAAGACCTTTGGTTCTTTGAGCCTTGCTGTTCTTTTTCCCTTTCTCCTGTCCATCCTCAATTTCTGCAGCCTATGCTGGAGAAGCTTTCCCACCTTAGAAGCTGCAACTAAGAGAATAAACATAGTTTAGAACAGTGGCCGCCAACTGGTGGGCTGCAGCCTACTGGTGGTCCATGAGAAAATTTTGGTGGGCCATAGCACACCCATGTCTGCATCAGGACTGATACCGGCAGTGGGTGGACTGATGCGCGCAAGGAGGGAGGGTAGCATGGGGGAGATCATGGCATCAGAGACTTTCCTGGGTGTTCCCTGGCCTGTGAGAGGATGGGGGTGGGGGGAAAGGAATCTCTGAACTGGTGCTGGGTGGTGGGGATCTGAAGTCCAGAGGCTGATGAGCCATGTGCTGAAGACCAGATGGCTGGTGGAGAGATGGGGCAATCCTGCAGTCAACTCCGTGTCATGTCTGCTACCTCCTGCCTCCGTGCATTGAGGAGGCTGAGGAACAGTGGGAAGAGCACAGACCTCCTGAACTGCAGGAAGGGGCTACCAGCGATGCCCTTAGGTGAAGATGTTGTGAGGGGGAGGCTTGACCCCTTCCTTCAGGAGCTTCTCTTCCTCCTTGCAGAAGTGCTCACATGCTCAGTGGGAAGGTGGAGGCTTGGAACATGCCATAGGAGTGGTGAGCACTTTGCGTGTGAGCACTTCTGGCAAGGAGGAAGAGAACTCCTGAGGGGAAGAGCGCAGGAGATCACACCCTCCCCCTCAGGCCAGGGAACATCCAGGAAGAGCTCCGATGCTGGGATCTCCCACACGTATCAGTCCATCTGCCACCAGTATCACCCCTGTTCCCCACCTCCCCACAGCCATCTGGTCTTCAGCATGTGGCTCATCGACCTCAGGACATCAGATTCCCACCACCCAGCACCAGATCAGAGATTCCTTTCCCCCACCCCCACCCCTGGGGATAGAGAGGGGGGAAGAGAGAGAGAGAAAGAGAAAGAGGGAGAAAGGGAGAAAGAGAGGGAAAGAGGGAAAGAGACTGATCACAGAAAGGATATAGTCAAATGCATGGAGACTCACCGCCACTCTATTCCATAGTACTTTTTATGATAATTACTCCTCAAGACAGAGTATTTCTGAAGATTCCCTAGGATCACTATAGAATGCACTCCATAGATATGTTGCCATAAGATTGTTTAGTGCTTTTTAGTGTAGATCAGGATGTCAAACTCAAGGCCCAAGGCCCAGATCTGTACCTAGAGTGGCCCCATGGGGCCAGATCTCAGCCATGGGGCCACTCTGGAAACAGTGAAGGACTGGCCCATGGTGCCTCTGCCAGTGAACATGGAGCTCAGCCATGGCCATCCTAAGCTCCATTTTAGCTGCAGGGGTGTATCAGACCATCACAGCCAAAAACGGACACTGGCAGCCCATTTTCACTGGCAGAGCACTCAGGCCACCACCAGCAACCCCGATTCAAGTGACATTGAGTTGGCCATGCCCACCCCAGCCACGCCAATCCTGGCTCCACCAAGATCAAACACCACCCTGATGTGGACCTCAATGAAATCGAGTTTGACACATCTGGTGTAGATCAGCGGTCGCCGACCAGTGAGCCACAGCCCACTGGTGGGTCATGAAAAAATTTTGGTGGGCCACAGAGAAATCTTACCCCAAGAGCACCCACCCAAAACAATCCAGGCTGTGCAAAAACACAAGGCTATGCTGCCCACATGGCCCGCGGGAACCCTCCCCGCCCACTCACTCCTTACCCAGCAAACTTGCCTACTAAATTGCAATTTTTCCTTTTTCCGACCATCATCTGTTCTGCTGTGCCAGGAGATTTAGATTAGCTAGAAAGCAGGAAATGGTTGGATTTCTTGCTTTCTAGCTAGTCTTTAGATCTTCGGCTCTGCTTTTAAGCACAGCCGAACCTCTCTTAGGACTGAAGGTTCTATTATTCAGTGAAGACTCACGGCAAGCAAATTTGAGAGACTGAGCTAGCCGATGGCAGATAGATAGATCACTGAATGATTCTGTGAGCAACTCAATCTGCCTGCCTGCTTTGCCTGATTTTGGGTAAAAGTTGCTCTTTTTTTTAATAAAAAATTCAATATTTATATATTTACATACAAGCCATGCCCAGCCAATCACATGACCACCAAGCCACATGCACAAATTAGGCCACACCCACAGAACTGGTTAGTGGTCCTTGGGATTTAAAATTATAAGTTTGGTGGTCCCTGAGGTCCAAAAGGTTGGAGACCCCTGGTGTAGATCATTTAGTGCATATAATACACTACACTACACTGTTCAAGGAAAAGACTTGTTTAAAGGAGTGTAAGAGTGCCCTAGGACAACCCTTGGATGATAGTATTATGCGGACTTATTTGTTCATGATTGTACTGGACTACTGATGTGAAGGTTTTTTTAGCCAGAGGATGTAGTCAATTTCCTTTAAATCAATGAATACAATTGCTTTTTTACATGCAATTATATTGCAAGGTTCTTAATTACTTGATGCAATTTAATTTCTAAGACTAATATTGGTAATGTGAAGATTTGGGGATTTTTAAAACATAGATTAAAAATGAATAATACTACAAATATGTCAACCTATCCAAGCCGCTTTTCTAGATGTGTTGCCTGGGCATTCTGAAACTGTCATTTTCCATCTCTAAAAGGAACCAGAATGGGACAGCTGTTACATAAATATACAGTGTGTGGGAGGGGAATACTCTGATTATTCTCATTTAGCCCAGTAATCATCAATCAAAATAAGATAGCAATGGATAATGTCACTTCATTAAACCCTCTAGCTTCATACTAGAGCAAAAGAAAACCACAACATTTACAGGAATCCCTCCATAGTGTAAATATTTAATAGGCAGCAAGTGACATTTAGGTCACAAGTAATAGGTTAACCTAAATGCAGATACTGTGAAAAAATGGCAGTGTTTCATGAGACTTCTCCAATTGCTGTAAACTCCAGGCTTCACTTATTTTCATGTATTTTAGTGGCTCATTTGCATAACAGTATGTGATATCAATTTGAAATAAAATGAAGAAAACTAAATCATTCTGCAAGCCCATAGTGTGTTCTGTTGACCCTAGATTATTTGTATCAATCCTTTGTCCAGTAATCATATCTTAACGTCAAAATAATATTATTAATTACTGAACAAACTATAACTAAATACACAAATAAAAACTTTTCCATTGCTTCTCTTTCCATTCTTGCATGTGAAATTAAAATAATTCAAGCAGAAATACTTAGGATACTTCTGTTATTTGACTTGAGAAGACTATAAAAAGGAATTCATTATTGATCTCACTGTGATGTTTTTCTCATATGTTCCCTTTTTAATGGGAACAGGATTTGTGTGATGTCTTGGCTATGCTCATACAATTATTTGAGCTAAAGATTAAATTAAGTGCTAAAGACTGACAGGAAACAATGAACCACAGCTAAAGCAAGAGAGAATGGTAAAAAAAAGAAATAATTCTGCTTCCTTTGTTAAATTAATGGATTGTCACATTTAAATAGCACACGAGTCACTTTTTTTAAAAAAAATATTTGATTTGTCAATCGCTTACCAGATAATAGATATAAGTATATACACAGTTATGAATACATGAAATGGGTACATATAAGAAAAATAAAAGAAACAATAGGACAAGGAGAGTAGGCACATTGGTGCACTTATGCACGCCCCCTACAGACCTCTTTGGAAAGGGGTGAGGTAGACAGTCTAAGGTTAAAGTTTTTGGGGTTTGGGGAAGAAACCACAGAGTCAGGTAGAGTATTCCAGACATTGACCACTCTGTTGCTGAAGTCGTATTTCCTGCAATCAACTTATTTACAAGGATTTAGAGCACTAAAAATATCAGCAAGCATACATCATTATTCTACTGCCTCTAAATGTTTAAAAGGTTGATCTCTACTCTTTTACACTTATATGACATTTTCCATTTTACAGCATGGATTTCGCCATCTCCAGTGGAACCATATATCAACCATATCTTCTAGTAGCTAGAACAGGGAATGAAACAGTTTAGCCGTTTTTCCAAGAAAAAAAGGAAGGCAGCAGCACAGTGGACAGATTCACTAATAGTGCTGATCTCTTCACTACTGCGATACATTGTGCCTAGGTCACCACCACTAAGTCACCACCAATTTGGTGGCCTATAATATAGCATTAAAAGCTGCTTGTTAATTAATTAAAGAAACTTTAGTTAACTTTATTTATTATGTTGGAATTATAAACATTAGTGTAAGCTAATGCAAATAGATATCTAAAATATATGAAAAAAGATGGAAAACGTTTGGTCTTTGACTCTTGGACTTGTATGTGAGTATGTCTCAATCCATCCTTTGTTAATTAGCATATATTCATATTATAAGCTATCATGCAGAAATGTGTATTAATGTGTATTAAAACTTTCTGTGCACAGGCTTCAATACTGTAATGCACTTCAGGCTTGTTCCAACCCTCTCAAACAGGTTATACTTCATTAAATGTATATATAATTTATACATGTAATGAAGTAGACTGTTTATGTCACTCACATGAACGTGCAAATACAAATTATTCATTCCTCTAAATGGCAGATTCAAAATATGTTTTAATCTTTTCTAATAGATACAATTAAGATAATATATTTCCGAAAGAACTCTTATTGTATTACCAAAGATTAAGACAGTAAAAATTCAATAAAATCATATAAGGTTTTACTGGTAAGATATGGCTCTTAATACAGTGCCTAATGAAAATTCAATGTCCCCTACAACAATAAAATATATCCATGGACTTGTAATGAAAACAAAATAATATTGGACAAAAATACATATGTGGTTGGAAAAGATGATCAAGCAACATATAAATCTGAAACTAGAAATATTTTCGTTGGGTATAATGCTGGAGGGTTATGATAAAGAGACTATATATTTAATTTTGCATGTATTGACAGCAGCAAGGATTGTATTTGCACAATATTGAAAAAATGAGAACACTCCAGTAGATGAGGATGTAATTCCGAAAATATTAGACTGTGCAGAGATGAATAGATTGACATTAAAAATAAAGGACAAAGAAGACATAGAATATTACTTAATATGGAATAGATTTTATGAATGGTTAGAGAAGAGGTAGAAATTTGATGAAAGATTATTGCTATGTATGAATTAAATATAAAGATGGTTTATAATTATAAATGTCAATATAATCAACAGAATTACAAATAAACTAATACAAAGAGAAATCTAGCTACTGTTCTGTTATACTACTATTATTGTTGTTATTAGTATATTTGTTAATATTCCTGTTTATTCTTTCTTTGTTTTTCTGTAAATGATATGCCCTGACAATAAACTGTATAAAAAATCTTTATGAAAAAAAGACTTATACTAAAAAACAACGATAAAATATATCTAATTAACATTCATATCTTTTGCTACATACAGGCTTTTCTTATATTCATCATCTAACCAAGTACAAATAATGCAATGCAGGTTGCATATAAGTAGAGTAACAATGTTGCACTGAAAGATACTTGAAGAGCAAATAATATCAATTGTCAAGCTATTATATGAAGCTAGATGCTCCAAATAATTATTACATTCATCATTAACTAAAAAATTGGATGAAAAGTCACATTGTCTTTGTGGGATGGGGTTGTCAATGTCACCCTAAGTGACTTTGGCGTGGATTTGGAGCAAAATTGTCTCAATAGCAAAGTTTGAATTTTGCATATTAAGTGTCCCAGTTTAGGACATCCAGATAAAGTTATGAATACTATATTTATCTAATACCTGAAGAATCACAAGCAGCCTCTATAGACTAAAAATAAGAAGGCCATTCCTCTCCTATAAATACCTACAATTCCCACTGTATCTCACTATGGGTTTGCTCGAAGTTGCAGCTGAGGCAAGCTACAACTTTGTCAAGTCTGGTGCAAACTCAGTACGTAATTCAGAAACAGATAGTTTAATAATAGATAGCTTGTCATGGGAAATATAATAGATAGCTTGTCATGGGAAAAAAAAGTATTGCTAAGAGTCATCTCCAATCAATCACATAAGCTCTTGAATAACTTGGTAACTGCAGAAGATCTAGAATACATTCCAGTATAACATAGGTCTAAAGGAGTAGGCCAACCTTAGTGAGCAAAACAGAAATTAAAGTGTCTGACTTGTTAAACATGCTAGCATACAGACAATTTGCATAGGTCTTGATATTTAATTTTTTTATTTAGGGAAAATATTTGCCATTTTTTAAATCCACTTCCATTTCTCTTATTATTAGCACAACCTCAGCCTACGTCATTACACATTAACTTTTAATAAGGAAAGCCCCATACCTTCCAGCACAACAATGCTTGTTCGTTCAGAGGAGGAATTAGTCAAAGAGTAAGGGAAGCTTGTTTATTTCTGTGGTTTTCAGTCATTTCCTTTCCATGTAACTCAGAGGTTATGATCAGTCTTTAGATTCACTTTAGGCAGAATGCTTCTCAGTACTGCATACTTTTTGCACACTCGTAGCATAACTTTTTCTTCCCAGCTGCACAGTCAATCCACTTAATAAAATGTGCTTGTGTAAATGTAAGGTTTTTTTGGCACTGAAGCTTGCTCGTCTTCCTGGATAAATTGTCTGCAATGAAGCTACTTTAAGGAGTTACTAGATTTCAACCTCTTTGTTTGCCTTGATGTTCCACTTATCAAGTGACTGATCAGTCTGTTTTTGCAGGAATAAAATGAGGGAAAACTCCACATATGCCTCTTCAGCTCTCAGAGAAAAAGCAGGATATTAAATGCCATAAGAAAAATAAAAACCAAGCATGTGGATTAATGGGAAAACCAGATACTGACTGTTGAAAAGTAAAAGCCATTTATGTAACCTTTGTTAGTATGATTTGTATTCCTACTTTTCCCCTTTGGATTTATGAATAGGGCTATGTTGAAAGAAAAATCCAGGTCCAGTTCCAAGCCAGGAATAAAATGGATGTTCCTTAAGAAAGAAAGGTCCATTTATTGATGAACAGAATCAACACACACACACACACAGAGTGCAATTATGAGACAGCTGTCAAAATGAAGTTGAGAGTGGGTTGGTTTTTTATACCTTCTTGATTCCTCTGGGGTCATGTAGCGGTTATGGCTGACTCTATAGGCAAAAGGGGAAATGTAAATCCTAAGTGTTTGAGCTAATCTTGTCAAGGATTGGCTTGCCTAATTGTGTTGCTTCTGGAATTTGTCTGACCCAATCTTTCTGAATGCATTACCAAATCTGCATTTCTAAAAGCTGGCCTCCTCAGGTTCTGCTTGTGGCATTGAGACTGGGGCTGGTTTCTGTCTTCCTTGAGATTTCCCCACTTCTCCTTTTGGGGAAATATTCTATCCTCCCTTTTTAATATTCCCCAAAATATTTTATTCTCTAGGAGGGTGGGTTGGTGCTGACTTTCTACAATTATAAACAGAATAGCTGTGTACATCTCCTTCTGAGTATTTCTTCTCAGTGAAGGACTCTATCTAAGCTAAGTCTTGAAATAAAATCATGGCCCTAGCCTACATATTGACAGTTGAACAGAGTAGCTGTTAAGACAGCCTGCTCTGACTCTTTGTTAAAGGAAAGCAACATAGTTCTGCAAACTACTTTATTCATCAAACCAAAACTATGAGGCTCCAGAAGGTAAATGCCTCAGCGAGGCAGACTGGAGTGATCAGAGCTGTTCACAGGGTCAACAACATCACAATTTTGAACAGGACAAAGGTAAGTATCACTACACAAGAGGCTTCTTCACACAGCTGTTGATTTCTTACCCACCACCACTATCTCATTGCCAATCCATAAAATTTTAATGCACAAGTTTATACCATGGTCTCAGTGATAACACTTGTGTGATTTGTTTGGTTTTGACCTCGGGCAATTTATATTTAGAGCCTTAGCCACTACTTGAACCAGAAGTCACTATGCCTGATTCGATAAGCTATATAAGAAATAAATCATATTTTTCAATGATAAATTACGTTATTGATAACTTAATTTTTGACCAGGTTCATCATTAATTTTGATTCATTCTGATTATGTATATTTTTATATATTTGTATTTTTCTTTGTGATAAAGCACATTGATCCTATCAATGTGTAAGGCAGTATACAAATATCTGTATAAACATAAATAAACTCGTTAGGTAAGCATTAAAATTTGATGTCTGTACAAAACATGTAGGACATATCTCTGAGTTAAATATATATTTTCAAATCTACTTTTCTAAGTGTATATTTCATATTATTATTATATTTCAAAATAAGTACTCTAAATGCATTTTGTACCTTATTGAATCAAATATTGCATAATAAGCAGTTAATTCAAAGAGTAGCCTAATTATTAGAAATATATGTGTGTATTTGGATAATAACTGCATTAGATAACTACATATAGAAATGTAATTATTTATTCCTCAAATCCCATTTTTTTTCTTTGTGTAGTTTTCATTTTTAAAAAAGCTTCTTCCATATTTTTTTTTCTTTTCCTGATTATATATGGGTTTTTATCATCATTATCTATGTGTTTTGGGTTTTTCTTTTTTTGTCATTGGCTTAAAAGCAATAAAAAATAAAAAATGAAAGCTTCCATGAGTTTTTCATAAGGAGTTATATTGCCATAACTAAAGATTTACAGCAACTACTGTATTCCAAGCACAAACCCAATGCATAGATTCAGAATTCAAACTTTTATTCCTCTTTTGTGCACCTAATATTAACAGATTACTTGGCATTTATTTAGGGAAGGAAGAAGTCCTTTTACCATTGGTTACTTATTTAGAAAATATTCTGATGAATTATATTGTTCTCTATGTGAGAATGAACTTCCAAATATTACTCTTTCAATTCATGAGGTTATTTTTCTGTTGGTAATTTGATTGTATTGTTTGTTTAGCGCTCTCTGGTGGATCACAAAATTAAGTATCAGAATTTCTGTTAGAAAACTGAATTAATTCATATTTGTGCATTGTGCACTTCTATTTAGAATCACATTTTAATTATACCAAGCATTTATACACACATCTGCATTATTTTAAATTTGTTATAGATTTTGAGTTGAAATATTAATAACTACTTAACAATAGTTTTGTAGGCCAATGGTTCCTTCTAATAAAACATGATTACAAATTGACTTTTAAATGAATTCAGCATTTATTAATATATTCTTAAAGCAATATTAAAATTTTGAATAAAACAGTGCAACTAGAAATATTTGCTACTTTAATAGTATAGTCCTAGTTTTCTGCATTTCCATTTACTTTAAATTGTCAGCTGATATATTTGGTATATATAAGGGTAATTATATATTGTATATATTTTTTCATTATCACTAGCAAAATACTAAAGAGAAATATTACTTACATTTTGGTCCATAAATTATAAACTATTAAAAACTGAATTTTACTGTAGATCCAGGAGTCTGAACACACTTCTGGATACCTTACTTCAGTATGGTAGGCAGTGCTGAAAAAGTTTCTTTCTTGCTACAACATGTAAATTTTAGAGTGGTCTCTTTAGAAACTAAGTTCTCTCCTTCTTCATTTTACATTTTGCAGCCAGTTATTATTAATAATACTGCCTTTGAATTTCTAAATGATTTTATCATAGTTTAGATTTTGGTTGTATTTTTATCAGTAATACAATTTTGATGTACATTTCATGTATTTCCTACCTACCTGGCCCAGTTGGGGTCCCGCAACCCCATTTATCTCCTCCCTGGTCTATACCATTTTGGGGGCAGCATTTCTCAGTAGCAATGGTGTGCTTGGGCTAAAATCAAAGCCTGGGAGAAGTGGCAGCGATCTGAAACTGCTGAAGGACTCCAGTCTTTACTTCAGCTATAGTTCTGACACTTCTGCCAACAAGTATATTGTACAGGAGGCCAAAAAGGCATAGACGAGTGGGAGATGGGAGGGTAGGAGCATTGCAGTGTCTCTGTGGTTGTGTGAGCTGGCGTTCAAGCACCTGAATTTTTATCATATGACTGCAAGGATGCTGCAGTAACCTTTCTGCATGTGACATACGTCCCTTCATTCAGCACTGCTGTAATTTTGAACAATCACTGAACAAATGGTTGTAAAACGAAGACTACCTATATGCCTGAAGTGATATGTGTTCTTATAAGCCATGACTATATCATATGTGAAACTGCATCAGCATTTCATATACACCAACAACAGCCAAGCCTTCTACAACTGACCCCATCCCTTTGGGCCCCCCACCTCTGGTGATCACAGAAAATGATGTGCAAGATCTATTTCAGAAAAAAGCCTGTGAAATATTTCAATTTCTTTCCTCAAGAAGACACTATATAGCATTTCACACCAAAACTAGACACAAGGAATTTTTTCTCCCATTCCATCAACTCTGATAAACAACTAATTTCCACAATGCTGTCAAACTATCTAGTAGGGTTGTATTACTATTATTCTTTTCATCTTTTCTATTACCTGTTTCCTTATCTTTATGACTACAACTTTGTTGCTTGCATTTCACAATTTATTTTATTTAATATCCTAGTATGATTTATGTTGCTTATTTTGTATCCAACGACTATCACTATTAGTGTTGTATCTTATGATTTCTGATGAATGTATGAGTCTGATCATGATTTATCACTTGTTACTTGTATGTACACTGCAAGTTTAGCCAATAAAGAATTCTGTTCTGTTCTATATTCTATTCTAATTCTATTCCTGCTCCATTAATTTCCAACTCATAATGGAAGCCAAGTCTGCCTCAGTTTCTCCATTCCATCTTGGATCTGGATTATCTATATTTGGGTCAGATACCTGCTTCTTCAACGTTTTTGCAAGTTCACATATCTGCTTTTTCATTGTTTTTGTGCATGAGAGAATGGTTTTAAAAATAAAGACTTGATTCTTGCACTATTAAGTTAAAAAAATGTTTTTCTTTTTCATTTCAAAACAGTAAAATATTTCCAAGAAAGCCTGACAATAAATCTGGAGTAACATGAAAACTGCAACCAGGCATTTTAGCCATTTTAGCATATGCAGCAGAATCCATTAAACAACTGCTTGTGTTTGTTTCACTGTCAGAACATAACAAGATGCTGCATCTCAGGATTTCAACCATATTCCAAAGTGTTCTGCTTCCAGATTCTTTTTGTGCTTCTTGGTCTAAGAAAGTGAAAATGAGAACTGGTGTCCGAGATATAAGAAATTATCCTATATGGTTGGATGGTGCTAGACAATAACTACATCGCCAGTGATTAAAAAGGCTACCATTAAGCCATGAACATGATACAGAATGAATCTTGCAAAAGAATTGCTCAAAATTTACGTATCACCAGTCCTACAGTAAATAATCAAGCAATTAATCTGCTTCAGAATTACTTTGAATGTGTCAGTGACTGCCCTATTAATTATACAATATTTAAATATCTAAAATCTTCAGATACTGAAGATTTATTTCTGTCTGACAGCAACATTCTTTATAATCATCTAAGATAAGTCACCAAATATCAGTTCTAGCAGAGTTTACAGCTTCTCTCTCAAATATTTTTATTTCCACTTGAATAAAATTATAGGAAGCATCTGGGCAAAAAATTGTGGGAACAGGAGTTCGGTTGAAAGGAAATAACTGAGCAAAGAAGAGAAATATTTGGTGCAGACGTGTTAGGCAGAACATTCAATGGAAGGGCCAAATTAGTTATTTTTCAATGCCATCCTTTCGATCCATTGTACATATCATGTAGAACCAATACTGGTTAGTATTGTATGAGTAATTAAAATTAAAATGAGTAGTAAGAGTGCCCCATATTGAATTCTCCAATTAAAAAAAAAATCAAGCAACAAATGTCACATGTTAAGTTATTCTGCTATTCAGAATAACTTGAGAAGCTAACTTTTCAGGCAGGGGCAGTTAGCAGATTACAAATCAATGTGATGGGGTACTTGAATACAGCTCATCAGTCTGGAACCCGCATTTCATATCTGATATTAATACAATTGAGAAAGTCCAGAAATATTTTATGAGAAGAATCCTCCACTCCTCTACTCATAGCAGAATACCTTATGCCACCAGATTTGAAATTTTAGACCTAGACAACCTAGAACTACACCACCTTCAGTTTGATCTCAGTATAGTATATAAAATTATATATTGCAATGTCCTACCTATCAATGAATACTTCAGCTTCGACCAAAACAATACAAGAGCACAAAATAGATACAAACTAAAGATAAACCGTACCAAACTTTATTGCAGGAAATACGACTTCAGCAACAGAGTAGCCAATGTCTGGAATATTCTACGGTATTCTGTGGTTTCTTCCTCCTTAAAAAAGAAGTAATATGTACAGTTGTACCCTGTTTGCTTCCAGGTAACGTAATAAACAGAAATATGTAGGCAACAAAAGTGTAACCTATAGTAAATTTTACATGCTAAATTTTTAGAATATTTTTACATGAATTGGTTTGACAAACAAAATGCAATTGGAAATGAACAGGAAAATAAATACCTTGCCTGTCTGGAAATCGAAATTAAACAATGGCACTATGAATTTCAAATTCTTAATATATCATCAAAAATAGTTTTAAATCATTTGGATGGGCACATAAAAATTCATTCATTCATAAATTAAAAAATTCAATATTTACATACATGGTGTGTTGTAAGTTAATTTTGTGAGTTTGCTTGCAAGCAAATTTTATGTGAGACTCCGGTAGCTGACTGCAGATAGATAGATCTCTAAATGAATCTGTGATTCTGTGAGCAACTCAATTTGCTGCCTGCTCTGCCTGATTGTGGGTAAAAGTTGCTCTTTTTTATAAAAAAATATTTACCTAAATATTTATATTATTTACATACAAGCCATGACCACTCAGTCACATGACCACCAAGCCACACCCACAAAGTAGGCCACACCCACAGAACCGGCTAAGAAATTTGAATCTCACCCATTTTAATGTATATTAAAATATAACCTTTCATCATTACCATGCATTGCTATGCATCAATAATTTAGTTTAAAATACATGAAAGGAATATTAGTTTGCTATTGGATCAACTTGATATCCTATTCTTATTAAGCAGCATTTCAGCTAATAATGGAAATAAAGAATTGATTTCCATTATGCTCATAACCACACCCAGTTTCTGAATATTCAGTGAGATCAGAAAAAAGCTATTCCTCATTTTTATATTTCCGTCAGCTTTTCCATTGAAGTTCTAGACATTTTACACATTGGCAATAAAAATTAGAACACCAAATACAAATTGGGCAGAAACGATCTTGTAGACGACCCTCACTCTGTCAATGACCTAGGAGTACTCATCTCAAATGATCTAAGCCCCAGAGCTCATTGTAATAGCATTGCCAAAAAGGCATTAAGGATGTTCTTTCAACCAGTGGTGATATCCTGCTTCATCTATGCTGTTTACTAGGTTCATTACAATGCCAAAACATTCTGCAATAAGCTACTAAGCACACTTAATGCAGAGTAAGGATGCCTAAGTTTATGCACACTACAGCGCTTTCCATACCCTTGTGGTCTTTAATTAAATTGGGATCCTAGGCTTGCTCAACTCTAATGAATGCATGTCATGGATTTGTTTGAGATGCAGGCCTTAAAGTCTTCTACCCCTTATGTCCTCAGGAGAAAATACCCTATAACAAAATTAAATTTCCATATCACCAATTTATAGTGAATTTAAAAAACAGAAAAGGGATTGTACTCATTTTGTAATGAAACTAGTATCTCCATGGCAACCTTTCCCTGTATCAAATAGTAAAAAAATCAGGACATATTTAGATTCTATCAGTAGTTTTGTTGAAAGTATCTAAAAAAAATGTAGAACCATTGATTGCTTTTAAAATATAGTACAGTGTTATCCATATGGAGGAGGGAAATGATAAATTAAGGATAAATTTCTATTTTATTATTTTTAAAATTATATATACATTGACAATATCTTTTACAAATATTTAGCTGCAACTTTGGCTTTAGAAACCTTCCAGAATGTAATAGATAAAATTAAATGTTTCATTAGGCTTTCTAGTTAAGCCAGGAAAATGCCACTTTCTCACTAACAAAAAGTTACAAACTATAGTGTTGCTCCAGTAAGCAAAGACGGGGATCATAAATAGTATAGCAGCATTATTAATATAAAAACAAAAGTGCTATGCTGACCAAGCTAAAGATCTGTTTATACTTTTTAGCATCTTCTAAAGTTACACCTTTGTAAAAAGTTAAAAAATAACTAAGCTTCAATATACCCAAATTAGTAATAAATCTAGATGCTAAACAAAGGAGGCAGAAAAATTAGTTTATAAATAGATGCTATATATTTACAGTGTATTTATTTACATATCTAGCTATTCCTCATCTCTAGACAAGATGGCATCACAGAAATGTAATAAAGAAAATAAATCTAGAGATTGTTGTCAACAGATCTTGGATTACACTAATGACTAAAAAGCCACAGAAATAGAGCTGCAATTATTTGGCTGCAAATTCATCTAGTAAGTACAAACTATAACTCACTAATGCTATTTCCATAAAGTAACTAGAAGAAGCTCTACTGAATGGTTCCTGGACAACATATAAGACAGGTATTATGTACTTTTGATGTCCAAAGGCCCTTATGGTGGTTCATGTCTCCAGCTTGTAAAAACGAGTGTGCTAACACATACTCTTTCAACAAGATGGGGAGAAACTATGAAGCATTTTTATATTACATGTGCTAATTTGTAACAAATTTATAACAAAAGAATACAAAGTAGCTAGTGAATATTTTGAAATCAGAATTCAGTTTTAGGCTCTTGGTACATGCATCATAGAAACAATCGTGCTGTGCTGGCAAGCTACCTTTACATTCTGTAGCAAATACAAAGCTTCCTGCTTCTCCAGCACTTGCTTGTGTGTGAATTAACAATTCCAAACAGATTATACCAATAACTGTAATTAAACACTGATGGGGAGTTGGTAACTTTGCTACTTATTATCCTGTATTTACTGATCACTGCAAGTTCCTTTGGAGAAAAGTAAAAGCCATCTGCCATCTAACTTGGTGAGAAGATCTGCTCTGCCAAATTCTAAATTGCTTTTAACCAGCATTGTTCTATGTCTTGGAAAGAAAATTAGGTAGTAAGATTATATTTTTTATCAGGTTAACACTGGCTTCACCGTGTCAACTATGTTATATTATGTTTACTTAATAGCTGGTTTTCAAATTCTCTGAAATGAATGATTTCTGAATTGGTTTTAAGGTTGCTTTCTCTATCAGAAATACTTCTGAAATTTAATCGGCACTCCTTGTGTAGGAAATTCATTGTCTGTGGTTCTTTTCTTTTGTTATTCAATATGGAGACATTACCTTATTTTAAAAAATAACCAATATTATTAGAATATCAAATAGCTGCATGGCTTCAATCCATGATCACAGGTTTGTTTGGGATTTGTTGCTATATACACTGATTGGCAACAAGGCCACATACAGTCCAAATACAGTTCATCTGGCAGGGCAAGGGTTAATTTCTTGGACTAAAAATACACAATAAAACAGAAGATAAAGCACTATAAACCTTTTTTTAAAACAAATGGAAAAAGAAAACAGTCTCAGGCTCAAACCATTGTGGCCTGTTTGCCTAATGCAGTGATGACCATATCTAAATCTAATAGCTATACTAGCAGGAATATAGTGCAAATATCTAAAACCAACTTTCAAGCACTCAAATAACTTACAGTAATAATTTGAAAGAGAGGAAAGGATTTTAGAAAGAACCTATTTAATTTAATAGAAAAAATACAGGAACTCCAGGGGGTAACAAATTTAATTCAGAGTCTGGAGAGCAACAAATTGAATTCAAGAGGAAAATGGCCTGGAGTCCAGAGTAACACACTGAGTGCCAAATGATATAAAAGCATTGATGTAAGAAAACGGCATGGGAAATGATGGATGGATTATGTGCCATCAGCTCTTACCAACTATTGAAAGGTAATCCTTGATTCACGACAAAGCTGGGACAAGAATTCCCACTGCTAAGCCCTAAAGTTATGAGATATCATTTAGCAACAGCAATCCTGACACTTTTATCATCAACAACTGAGAATCTTGGGTTAAGTAGGTATGCATCCCACTTCAACACCCACCCATCTCCTCCATCTGTGTTTTTTTTCCACCTGCCACTCTGCCCTCTTATTGCTCCCGCTGAATTTCAACATCATCTTGCTCCCACTACTGACTAGGCATGCTCAGCCTTGCCCTTTGCCCCAGTAAGTCCTTTTGCCCTGCACTGAGCTGGGCTTCTTCGTGTGCCATGGATCTGGCACTGCTTTTTGCAGTGCGCTGGGTTGGGTCTGGACATCTTGGCACTGCAAGAGCCAAGGGAAGAAGGGAGCCAAAGTATATAGATAGGAGGAAGATACACAGGTGGGGGGGGGGGAGTGGAATGCAGACCCTTGCCTTCCTTGCTTGGGACTAGGAAGGACTAAGCTGAGAATGGCTTAGATTGGGATGGCTACTCATTTAACGACCCATGATTGTCAGTTAATGGCAGCATTGCTGTCATTTGATGTCTTGTTTTACAATTGCATCACTTAGCAATGGAAATTCTGTTCCCAATTTTGGTCATAAGTTGAAGATTATCTTTATATAGTTGGTAAGAGCTGATGGCACATAATCCATCAATCATTTCCCATGCCGTTTTCTTACATCCATGCCTTATCTCATTCTGCACTCAGTGTGTTACTCTTCAGACTCCAGGCCATTTTCCTCTTGAATTCAGTTTGTTGCTGTCCAAGCTCTGAATTAAATATGTTACCTCCTGAAAGCTCCTTCTCATTAAAATAAATATGCCACTCTCTGAAATCTTTGCATCTCTCACAAATTATTTGTTATTTGAGTGTTACTGGTTTTAGATATATGTACTATATTCCCCATAAATTGTCAGCCACTTTATTTGATTGACTTTTTACTTTAATTTCAAAGATTCCTTAATAAATTGTTTGACCAGTTATTAATTATACATTCATTTTTGGACTCCTGGAACACATATGCTTAAAACTCAAATGTAAAGATGCACCCTCATCATCGCAATGTAGACCTTAATCTTGGATTTTGATTATGTGTCTGATGAGATTTGCTCCCAGCTTTTTCAAGGATCTTTTCTGTCACTTTATTTCTCAGAGCTTCCCTAGAAATCAAGTATTCTTGATTATCATGGAACATAGAAATAATCATAAATTCATATTCATTACACAGAATATAAGATGTGGAAAGGAATATAATTTTTCCGTGCCAACTATGATTCCCTAGAATAAATTTGCTTCACAAAGATACTTAAGCAGTACTTCCAGATCAGTGTACAAATAACAATGAAGACTGCAGTATTTGCTTTTACAATGGCTGAATAATTAAACATCATGAGGTAAAGTAAAAAGCATCAGTAACTTTAAAACTTTTAGTGAATAAAGGATTAAAGAATTAATAATTTAATTAGTTCCAATTTCATTAACATAAGACAATCACCATGGAATCAGCATAGAAATTGTTGGTTTTGTTTTTTATTATGATGAATATATTTTTTCTAATCTCAGCTGAGACAGTATGGGTCATATGTTATTATTAAAATACATATTTCCTGTTACTAACACTATTCCCAACCATTATATTTCAACATCTGCTTATTCTTAGCAATATTTTCTAGACTATTTTTCACTTTCCAATGTGTCTGACTTTAGTTCAGTTATGAAATCTTCATACATACCACCAATTTGTATTTTGTTTTATATAGTTCTATGTATTTATTCTGTCTCTTGTTTATATCACCATATCAGCTTTCTATGCTTCATGAATTCCATTTGTCAGATTCAGTCGGTTAAATTTATTAATGTTCCTTTACCATATAACCACTTGCACTATTGCTAAAAATATATCTTGTTGATCAGATGTTTTTATTTTAGTTCAAGCTGTATTTTTTTTTGAGATGTTAATGTTTTTGTTGACTTAATAATGCCTCTCCATTTTTGCTTGCATACCATATTGCCAATTAAATTTTGTTGTGGAGTATCTGGGTGATGCTCATGTGTGGAGGCATCTTTTAGGTTGTTAGAAGAAGGAAGATATTCAGTCACTGATTGACACCATTTTGTAAATAGCTACACTATTTATTTTATGATTTTTTTTTTATCAACAGAAGATCTCCTTTGAATCAATTCCAGTCCATTTTGGTCTGCTAATTCCTGGAATATCAATAGATATTACAATAGATTTCCTTCCTTATATACTGTCAGATTAAGAACCATACTGTTCTTATATGTCTGGGCCTCATGCTGAAAGACTCAACTCTCCCCACTTATGGAGGGGTTTATAAAGATTTTTCAGATGTTATTATTACTACTGACCAATAGAAGTCACTATGTGAACATTTTCCTCCTTACTGAGATGCATTTGCATAGGTAGTCCTCATATATTCAGTCCTCTTTAGCGATTATCCAGAGCAAATCCTGTTAGAGGATTTTAACATCTAGAGACTACTTTTTCCTGATAAGCCTTAATAAAGATGAAAATAGTTGTGTAATTCCATCTGCTAGTCAATAACAATTATAACATCAGGATGTCAGTGTTCAGTCTTGGTATTCCAACTCTTCAAGTTTGCTTTTAAAATACTAAGAGAACTAATGTTATATACTTATATTCATTTGTAAGTTTGATTACATACATACAGATGCTGTAAGATTCCTAAATACGTAATAACAATGTCAAGAGAGTTTTCTGAACAATTTAATTCTGCCATGGCAAGTTATAAAGAAATGACCATGAAAATAATTCATAGGAATCCATAGGAAATAATCCATAGGAAACACTGTAACTTATTAAAATTAGATCCTACCTAGTAAGATTATCGTTTATATCTGGCATCTGGATTAATAGGCACATATAGATATTAAATATTATGTTGTATGATATCCACCTTCTACCACTGAGCTACTAACAATAGTATGAGAACAATGAATGGTTGTAAATTGGAAATAAGTTTTTCCCAATGTGTTGATTCTGGGGATTATGAGAACTGAAATCCAGCTCCAAGTTGAATTTTGCCAATTGAGAATTCTCAAACATTAAAAATTAACATTAGGTTCAAGGTTCCCCCAACACAACACTAAAGCCAATAACCTGTTAAGAATAATCTAGTGAGGGAAATAATATCTGGCCATTAACTATTTCCAAACGCAAAATATCTACCCTTCACACTCCGCAACAAGAGCAATAGAAAGAAGTGACAAAGAGGTTACCGCTCCAGAGATGTAAGAATACTTTTTTCTCTATTATAGAAGTCAGTTACTGACATCCACTTCCCCCATTTCTACATTCCCTTCTTTGCACATCTAAGCATAATGTTAAAAGGAAACCCAACGTTGCCAACCCACAGATTCTTAGCAAAGTACACACAACCACTGATGAGGCTCGAAGCAGACTCTCCAGCTCACCTCCCAGCCAATTATTGGAGATATTCTGCAGCAAAGTGAAAGGGACGCAAAAGAAAGCAATGAGCAGGTCGCTGAGGGCCAACAAACAGATGAAGATGTTGTGACGGTCCGCATGGCTTTGCGGCGGGTCACCACGTAGAGCACAAGGCAGTTCCTGAAGAGCGCCAGGCCGAAGATGGCCGCGCAAGTGAGCATAAAGGCCAGCTTGGAGCGCTCAGGTAGCTCTAGGATGTAGACCAGCGGCTGGAGCCCATAGAGTGCAATGAACTGCTCGCGGGTTACATTATTGTCCCGCAAGAGCTGCGCGAACTGTTCCGGCGTAATGTTCAGGGATCGCATAGTTCACCTGTCTTCCCTCGCTCCTCGGACATGGCAGGCGTTGTCGGGTTTTGTTTTGTTAAAACTCGAGGGACAAGAAATGGACAACTAAGAGCCCGCCTTGTTCTTAAACTGGATGATGAGGTCCCGGGCAAGGTCCTCGAAAGAGCAGCCTTAAAGTTCGAGCGTCTCGATGCAGAATAAAGTACAACCGGGCGACGGAGGATCCCGCTCGTGAAACCCGAAACTTTAGAGATGAAGGAGCGCCGAGTGACAAACTAACCACGCATCCCTTTTATCATATATTCAGGCATGGGTAGAATGAATGGAGACAGTCTTAGTTGGTGACTTTCAACTCTTTATTGCATAGTGACTTCTAACTTGTATAACAACAACTCTACTTCTATAGGTAATGCTAATGTTAAATAACCAATAGGAGCTTGTGAAATGCTAGCTCCAGTACCAATAAGAGTCCTTCGTTAAGGGCCAATCAGATTCTCAGAACCCGACCAATCCGATCTAGCCGCTTAACACCCAATCAGAAGTGCAGGGCCAGAACCCTGCACTTTACCTCAAGCTTGCCTTTATTCAACTATTTACATACATAACACCCCTTCCCCCTGGCTTCACAATTAGTTTGTGACTATGTAGTCCTTTAAATAGGATGGTTGTCTCTTGGGTCTGTCAGATTTTCTTTGGACTGGCTGCGTGCAGTCCCGTTGAGGTAGGGTGTTGTTTTGTAGTGGCTCAGCTTCTTGTTCTGGTGTGATTTCCCTTGGAGCGTACGATTCTTCTTCCTGCTCCATTTCCGGGGTTTCACTTGATTCATCGCTTTCCTGGAACAGGTTTCCTGGCATATCATCATCTTCTCTTCCTTCCCCCCCCTCAGTTTGGTCGTTGGGAAGGTGTTGGTTAGCAGTTATAAATCGTGACCGTAATTGGTCAATATGTCTTTTCCATAGTCTCTCATCTATACATTTTACAATATAGGATCTGGGCCCAGTCTCACGTATTATCGTTGCTTCAATCCAAACTGGGTCGCCCGATAAATTCCTTGCATAAACGGGGTCGCCTACCTTGAAGGTACGGTAGCGCCCGCTGGATCCTGGAGGCTTCTCTGGCTCGTAAGCAGGGTGCAGTCGGTCGAGGCGGGAACGGAGTTTTCGCCCCATGAGAAGTTCAGCGGGAGTTCTGCCAGTTTCGCTGTGCGGAGTGATGTGTTGTAGAAGTAGAATGCGGTTTATTTTTTCGTCAAGATTATCATAGTCCATCTTTTGTAAAGTCTTTTTTACAAATTGTACCATGCGTTCCGCTCGGCCGTTGGTAGCAGGATGCGCCGGCGAGGTGAGCGCATGGCAGATGCCGTTGTCAGCAAGGTACTGTTCAAACATTAGCGCTGTAAACTGTGGTCCGTTATCGGACACTAGGACGTCCGGCAATCCATGAGTTGCAAAGAGTCTATTGAGGACTTTAATTACTGCCTCGGAGGTTGTATTGGCCATCCGATGAATTTCTAACCAATTAGAGCATGCATCGACAGTCAACAGCAATGTCTGTCCTTTGATCGGCCCTGCGAAATCCAGGTGGATTCTGGACCAGGGTCCACGTGGCGTCTCCCATTCGGTTGGTGCAGCTTTTGGCGGTGCGTTGCTGGTTTGTTGGCACTTGGTGCAGGCCTTGACCCATTGCTCGATGTGTCGGTCCATGCCTGGCCACCACGCGTAGCTCTGTGCGAGAGCCTTCATTCGTACGATCCCAGGATGTCCTTCGTGCAGGATTTGTAACAGCGTTTTTTGGAGTCGTTCTGGGACGACGACTCTATCGCCCCAGATAACGCAGCCTTTTTGAGAAAAAAGTTCAGTTTGTCTTGTTTTAAATGGCGCGAAGTCATCTGGGATCTGGTCCAATGGCCATCCACGCTCTACCCAGCCTAGAACTCGTGCTAGGGTGTGGTCTCGTCTGGTCTCCCTCGCGATATCTCGAGCGGTCATAGGAGGCGAGTTGAGCGTTTGGATTTGTAACGCCGATACTGTTGGTGCCGGATCGTCGAGGGTCTCTGGTAGCAGTGCTCTGCTGAGTGCGTCGGCATGGGGAATGGCTTTCCCCGGTCGATGTAACAATCGATAATTATAAGCAGCTAGAAACTCTGACCAGCGAGTCATTCTTGGGGACAATATATAGGGAGTTGGTTTGTCCCCAGCGATTATCCCCAATAAAGGTTTGTGGTCGGTTACAATTGTAAATGTCCTTCCATATACATACTCATGGAATTTTTTAACGGCTGACACAATTGCAAGAGCCTCCTTGTCTATTTGTCCATAGTTACGTTCTGCCTGGGATAGAGTCTTCGAAAAGTATGCAACGGGAGCCTCATTTCCATTAGGTAGCACATGGCTCAAAATAGCGCCCACCCCAAACGGTGAGGCATCACAAGTTATAACCAAGGGTAATGTTTCATTATATTGCATAAGTACAGAATCAGATGTAAGTAAATCTTTTACATTTCTAAACGCTTTTTCTTCTCGGTAACCCCAAACCCATAATGTTTTCTTATCTAATAACCGGTGTAATGGTTCAGCCACAGTCGCCTTATGCGGTAAAAATACCTTGTAGAAATTGATAAGGCCTAAAAATGCTTGAAGATCAGTTTTGTTACGAGGTCTGGGAGCATTCCTAATTGCCCTTAATTTACTCTCAGTTGGGTGAATACCCTGACTATCAATGCGATAACCTAGAAATTCAACACTGTCGGTATACAGATAACATTTATCCCTTTTTACTTTCAATCCCGCTTCTTGGAATTTTTTAAGCACACATTTTAAACGATTCTGCAGAATTTTTTTACTAGGAGCAGCAATCAATACGTCATCAAAATACGGAACCACGCCCTTGATTCCCTGTAACAATCGTTCCATTAAACTTTGGAATATTCCCGGGGCCACACTCACCCCGAACTGCAATCGGGTACATTTAAAAGCACCTCTGTGCGTTACTATTGTTTGGGCTTGGGCTGTTTTATCGTCCATGGGCAATTGTTGATAGGCTTGAGCTAAATCTAGCTTAGCGAAAACCTTTCCACCTCCCAGGGAATGAAGGAGGTGCTGCACCACCGGCACTGGATACGCGTTCTGTTGGAGGGCGTGGTTTAGAGTGGCCCGGTAGTCCCCACAGATTCGGATTGACCCATTCTGGTTTAATGGGAGTTACAATAGGAGTTTCCCATGGGGAGTGATCAATGGGTTGCAGTACCCCTTGTTTAATTAGTTTGTCAAGTTGTTCATCTATCTTGGCCTTAAGGGCGAACAGAACTCGACGGGGCTTTAAACGGATCGGGGCGACCTTAGGGTCGAGGCTGAATGAAATTGGGGTCCCCTTATAGTCGCCCAGACGGTCTGCGAAGACATCGCTGAATTCGGACATAAGATCCTCCTCCCACTCGCAATCACCGACTCGGTTCATGCCGGCTAACTCGATGCCGAGTGGTGCAAACCATTGGAGGCCCAACAAACTAGGCCTGTCCCTATCGATGATCGTTAGAGGTAAGTAGGCCGTATGCTTTTTAAATGAGATGCGGACTTGACAAGACCCAACCACAGGGATCCGATTCCCTTGGTAATCTTTAAGGATAAGGCGTTGCATTCGAAGGTCTTGGCGTTGGATGGTAGGAATGAGTTGCTTTAATGTCTTCCACGACACCATCGAGAGGGACGATCCCGAGTCGACCTCCATGTGGCAGGGTTGCTTCTCTATGGCTACTGTAACTTGAATCTTCTTAGCGTCCATGGCCGAGGCGTGACCTATAGTGATAGTATGGTGAGCCTCTTCTTTCTGCAACGCTCGATATCTGTAGAAGTGGTTTGCTGGGTCTCGCCTTACAGGACGGTTTCCTGCCAATTGGCAAAAGTTGGTTCCCTTTGAGGCCGGGCTTGGTCCCGGTAAACTGCGACAGACTCGACCGATGTGGCCTCGTTTCCCGCACTCATGGCAGAGTGCGTCGCGGAATTTGCAGTCTGCCCTGGGATGGTTTGCCCCGCAGCCAGCGCAAGGGCATGAGGTTTTAGGACGAGGGTCCTGGTCGGAACGCAGTCGATGGACCCCTTCTTCGTCGCTGTCTGACAACAAAGAGAGGTCCTCATGGTGCGTCGTAACGAGCTGCTCTTCCGACTTGGATAAAAGGTCGCCAGTCGGTGGGGTCGTTGGGTTTCGGCTTCGCCTTAGTTGCGCCGCAGACTTTTTGGTCGCCTCAGCAGCAGTGGCTTCGGCGATGGCGTCAGCAAGGCCGATGTCGCCCTTCGCCATCAGCTTGCTCTGCACGCCTGGTGTATCTAATCCCAGAATTAGGCGGTCTCTCAATGCTTCATCTAAGTCTGTGAACCCGCAGAGGCCTCCCAAGTGTCAGAGGTCTGCCACGAAGTCAGCCACGCTTTCTCCTTTTTTTAAAAAAAAAAAAGTTTTTATTAATTTTCTACAAACAAACAAGACAAACAAAACATAAAAACATCAACTCTTATATGTACATCCAGTGTGTCAGTTGGTTCATCATTTTTGTGCATTCATTCTGTCGTCTCAATTACAATTATGTTACATAACAACTCATATTGTCAATCCAAACTTATATATCCCAATATCACTAAAAAAAGAAGTTTTTGACTATATTTTTAATCATTCATGCTTAATGAGCTAACAATACTTTAAACCAGTTTACTCTATAACAAATCATCTAGTCATATCAAATCAATCCTAAAAAATCCTTTATAAATATAATAGCAAATAGCAAAATAATAGCAAAATAAAGATATTCCTTACTATCTAGCATTCTAAATATTTTATTATCGTATTTTATCATCTAGCCATTTATAAAAAAGATCCCAAATTTCGTAAAATTGTTTATCCTCTTGCTCTCTAATTTCAAATGTCAATCTGCTCATCTCAGCACATTCCAATATTTTCTTAATAATTTCTTCCTGTAATGGTATTTTCTCATTCTTCCAATTTTTAGCAAATACAATCCTGGCCGCTGTTAATACATTTACAATCAGGTATTTCAAATCTTTACTATATATATCAGGTAAAATTCCCAATAAGAAGATCTCTGGTTTCAAATCTATATATTTCTTTGTCATTTTTTCCAACCACATGCGAATTATAGTCCAATATTTTCTAGCATCCTCACAAGTCCACCACATATGGTAATACGAGCCGGGTATCTGATGACATTTCCAGCATTTTTCAGATTTGTTCTTAAACATTCTTGCTATTCTTGTCGGAGGAAAGTACCACCTGTAAAACATCTTATACAAGTTTTCTTTATATGCTGTTGACATTGTCATTTTATAATTTTAAGACCACAATTTCTGCCATTTCTCTAAATCAATCCCATATCCAAAATTCTTCCCCCAAACAATCATAGTTTCTTTGACTTGTTCTTCCTCTAATTTCATTCCCAGTAAATAACCATATAGTTTTTTAATCACCTTCTCATCAGTACCCATCAAGATCTTATCTAAATCAGTCTGTTTATCATAAAATCCCTCCGTTTTAGAATCTTCATCATACCTTGAATGTATTTGTGCATATGAAAACCAATTCATCCTTATACCTTGTTCCTCTAAGTTTTGGATCGATTTAAGTTCACCCTTTTCATCCAAAAGTTCCCCATATCTAACTGTTTGTTCCTTCTTGTAGATTATAGGATAGGAAAATGCTTCAATGGTCGATAACCAAACTGGAATTTTCAAATAACATTGTCTTTTTATCTTCTCCCAATTTAACCACAAAGACACCCATACATAATGTCTTCTAAAATAACCCTGTGTTTTAGTTCCCTTATACCATAAAAAAGCATGCCAACCCAACAGCAAGTCATGCCCTTCTAATGTCAACAACCTATGTTTCCTTAATGTTATCCATTCTTTGACCCACATCAAACTTGCAGCTTGATAATACAATTCCCAATTAGGCAGACCAAAACCTCCTCTAATTCTAGCATCTTGCAAAAGCTTTAGCTTTATTCTCGCTTTTTTACCTTGCCATATAAACTTCAACATAATTTTATTTAAATCTTCAAAATAGTCTTTTCCAAGCCTAATTGGTATTGTTTGAAACAAAAATAAAATTCTAGGTAAGATATTCATCTTGATTGTTGAAATTCTCCCTATTAATGACAATTGCAAGTTTTCCCACTTCTTCAAATCTGTAGTTATCTGTTGTTTAAGTTTAATATAATTATTCTCCTTTAATGTGCTACATCTTGTTGTCAAATATATCCCCAGATACTTAACCTTATTTGTAACTTGAATTTTCAAAAGATCTGCCAATTCTTCTCTCTGTCTCAATAGCATATTCTTTGTCAAGATCTTTGTTTTGTCTTTATTTATTTTCAAACCAGCCACCTCTCCATATGCCTCTATCCTTTCCAGTAACTTTGGAGCTGTTTCTAGCGGATCTTCCAAAATAAAAGCTAAGTCATCAGCAAAAGCTTGTAGCTTAAATTCTTCCTTCTTAATTTTCATTCCTTTTATGCTTTTATCATCCCTAATATTTCTATTCAACACTTCCAAGGTCAACACAAATAGCAAAGGAGATAGGGGGCATCCTTGTCTTGTGCTTTTCCTTATATTAATAAAATCTGTAAGTTCCCCCTCCATCATTACCCTTGCTGTCTGTTTATTATATATAGCTTCTATTGCTTGAATAAATTTTTTAGCGAAACCCATCTGCTCCAATAATAATAACATAAATCTCCAGTTCACGTTGTCAAATGCTTTTTGAGCATCTAGGAATATCAAAGCCATTTGCTTTTCAGGATGAGCCTCATAGTATTCCAAAGTGTCCAAGATTACTCTCATATTGTCTCTAATTTGTCTCTTTGGCAGAAATCCATTTTGATCTGAGTGAATAAAATTATTTAAATATTTTTTAAGTCTTTCTGCTAAGATTGAAGCAAAGATTTTATAGTCTACATTCAATAAAGAAATAGGTCTATAATTCTTAATTTGCAATGGGTCAGTCTCTTCCTTTGGTATGAGTGTAATATAAGCCTCTGACCATGTTTTAGGTATCATCTTTTTTAACATAACTTCATTCATAACTTCTAACAATGGGATGCTCAATAATTCTTGAAATGTTTTATAAAATTCTACTGGAAGCCCATCTGGACCCGGAGCTTTCTCATTATTTTGTCTCTTAAATGCTTCATTTAGTTCCATCATTGTTATATTGCTTTCTAGCATTTCTTCAGTCTCTTTAGGTATCTTTGGTAAATTAGCTTCCTGTAAATACTGTTTGACTTTTTCTTCATCAATATTCTCTTGTTTATATAATTGCCCATAAAAATCTCGAATAATTTCTTTTTTCTCCTTATTCCCATAACAAACTTGGCCTTGTTCATCTATTAACTTCAATATTTTTCTTGATTCCTTCTCTTTTCTCAATTTATATGCTAGCCATCTACCTGGTTTATTTGCATCTTCAAAATAATTCTGTTTAGAGTTTCTAATTTTCTGTGCCAGTTCTTCTTTCTCTATTAATTCCATTTTATGTTTGATTACATCCAGCTTCAATTTAATATCCTTTTTCTGTGGCATTTTCTGTAATTCTTTTTCAAGAATTT
The DNA here is from genome assembly GCA_033807585.1 of Hydrophis major. Classification (NCBI taxonomy): domain Eukaryota; kingdom Metazoa; phylum Chordata; class Lepidosauria; order Squamata; family Elapidae; genus Hydrophis; species Hydrophis major. The sequence goes on along the minus strand of CM066333.1, from coordinate 47,355,250 downwards.
TATACTCATCTTCCAAGGCCTTAGAAGCTTGCCTTTTCCTAATATTCTTTTTTCTTGTATAATCTATTATCAAACCTCTAGCGTATGCCTTCATTGTATCCCACACATTTTGCGTTGAAGTATCTTCTTTTTTATTTTCTCTGAAGAAAAAAGCCAATTCCTTCTCCATCCATTGTGTAAAATCTTTCTCCTTTAAAATAGTATTATTTAATGTCCATCTCGATCTTTTTTTTTGTCCCTTCCATTTAATTGTCATTGGGCTATGATCTGCCCAAGTACTTGTTTCAATATTTGTTTCTTTAATATTAGATATTAGTTCTGTTGAGATCCAAATCATATCTAATCTGGACCATGATAAATGTCTATTTGAATAAAAAGTATATTGTTTAGCTTTAACATTTCTTTCTCTCCAAATATATTTTAAAGTTAATTCATCTGTCATTTTAAAAAAGGACCTTGGGAGAGCCTTTCTATTTTGCTTTGTTGTTGTTGCTATATAGTCCAGTTTATTGTCCACAATTCCATTAAAATCTCCCATCATAATTATATTAACATAGTCCAGTCCAATTATTTTCATGTGTAGCTTTTTATAAAACTCTTCTTGTTTATCATTCGGAGCATAAATTGAAATCAAGAGTATTTTTATATTATTGTTCATTATTTCTACCATTAATACTCTTCCATCTTCATCCGTGTAAATCAATTTTGCTGGAATAGCCTCTTTAATGTATAAAACCACACCTCTTTTCTGACATTGAGTCAAAGAGGTAAATATTTTCCCCAATTTTGGCTGTAATAACAATTGTTCATGTTGTTTTTTTTTGTGAACTTCTTGTAAACAAATTATATCAAATTTTAATTTCTCTAATTTATGAAAAGTTTTCCTTCTTTTAACAGCTGAATTAAGTCCATTTATATTCATTGTAATCAGTTTTTTTTCCTCCATGATTATGCTTTATATTTAGGTCTAACAGCTCTCGTGGATCTCACTTCACGCTGTTCTTTATTATCCATCTGTCCCCCTGCTGCTCCTTTCTCTTTTTCAGTCTCCAGTTGTTCATCTTGAAACTCAATTGATAAAGCCTCTTTCTCTGCTTCCTCTCTTCTTCCTCCAAAGAATTCTGCATGGAAAAGTTCTGCTTTCTCAATTGAATCAATTCTATATCTCTGCTCTTGCCACCCAAACACTAGTCCTTCTGGAATCAGCCATCTATAATTCACTTCGTTTTCCAATAGTATTTTGTTCAGAAATCGATATTCTCTTCTCATCTCTCTCACTCTTCTGGGTATTTGTTTTAAAACCACAACCTCTTTACCCTTGTATTTCAGTGTTTTCTCTCTTACTACTTGTAATATTTGCGTTTTAATGGATTTTTTGGTAAATCTAATATGGACTTCCTTGGGTAATTTATTTCTCATCGCATATCTTGTATAGACTCGATATATCTCATCTATTCCATCCATCATCTTTTCCTCTGTAATTTCCAAAGCATCTGCCAAAATTTCTATCATTACCGCTGCCAAATTTTCTCCTTTTTCCTCTTCTATATTTTGAAATCTGAGGTAAAATTCTGACCTTTCCATCTCCCACCTCAACATCCCACCTTTTTCTTGTTCAACCGCTGTTAGTCTGCTGTCAATATTTCCAATCTTCTTCTCTCTTTGTTTTCCTTCTTCCTCAATTTTTTGGAATCTCCCCTCATACTTAACCATCATTTGTTTAATATTTTCCACTTTTTCATCAGTCTTCTCTATTCTTTGTTCAATATTTTCTGCTCTTTGTTCAATATTTTCTATTCTTTGTTCAATATTTTCTGTTCTTTGTTCAATATTTCCTGTTCTTTGTTCAATGATATCTGATTTTGTCTTGAGATCTTGGATTCCTTGCATAATCATCTGTAAAGTTACTTTTTCTTGTTCCTTATCTTGCTTCAACATTGTCTGAATTAAACGTTGTCCTCCAGCTGGTGGGGAAGCAGAGGTAGAAGCAGAAATGCCAGATGGTATTGGTTTCCTGCTCATTTCAATGTTTCCAAAACTTCAAATTCTTCTTAGCTTTTAATCCAACTGGTAGAGCAGCCAATTATAATCCAAAATGGAGAACTCCAATAGTAAAAAACACGAAACCAAAGAAGAAACAGGAAAAAAGGAAGAAGAAAGATCTTCAGGTTCTTCTAGACCCTAATCCAATTACGAGATGGTCCACCATAAAAAAGGAAAAAATAGAAAGGAAAAAACAAACAAATCCAAAAATAATAATATTGATTAAGAGCAAAAGAAAAAAGAAAAAAGAAAAAGCAAAAAGAGAAAAAAAAACAAAAAGTTCCTTCAGATTCTTCACACCTTAATCCAATTAAAAAGTCTCAATAATCCAAAAAAAAAAAAAAAAAACCACAACAACAAAGTAGTCCAAAAACATAAATATGAAAAGCAAAAAAGTCCCAATAAAAAAGAAAAGAAAAATAAAGAAGAAAAAAGAAAAAACTCTGAGGCTTTCCCTTTAAAATAAAAGGCAAAAATAAAAATATTACTAAAATTAAAATTTAGGAAAAGGCTAGCGAATGGGGTATATATAAGAAAACACACTGCACTTTGTTATTTATCCAAGGCTCTTGTTATGACTCTCTTCTCCAGCAGCTTCAAAGCCAAACCTCAAGTGTTGTTGATAATAGTCCAGGAAAGCACCTGCAATAATATTTTGCTGTGCTCTCCCTCTATCTTATCACGTTAAAAAGTCCTTGAGATGAGGTCTTTTTGCAATTCTCTCCAATTCACATAAAGATACTTTCAAGCCTCTAGTTGGCAGTGTTACAAAGTTTCTTAATGCTCTTTCTCCCCCCCCGCCAGAAAAAAGGAATAATATATACAGAAAAAAAAGAAAAAATAACCAAAGGGAGCCTCTATCCTAAAGAAAGTTAAAAAATCAAAGGGAGCATAAAATCAAAGGGAGCATAAAAATATATATAAGAGAAAATTCAATCCGGTTACCTACAAAGTCACAGTAAAATCTTTCCCAAAAAGTATAAAGAAAAGAAAAAAAAAACAAAAACCCAAGCCTCAATTTGACATCACTTTAAAAAACGCCGCTCAAAACAATTTCAGTCAAAAAAAAATCTCACAGCTTTCTTCTTTATATCGGATGAACTTTCCAACCTCAGCGAATTTACAGCACAAAAGAGTTTTTCTCACCCAGCCAACACACTTCACTCCAATCACTTTCTTTCCGGAGCTGTCCCGACTTCAGCAGCTGTGGAGGCTGCCTCTCCGCCGCCAGCAAAAGGGCTTCTTCCGGATCAAACCAGAGATTTTGCGATATCTCTGGGATCCTGGAACAATGCCCTTCACGATCACCGTCTCTACGGGACGGTTTAGGTCCGTTAGGACCGACCAGGGGCAAAAATATCGGCTACGATCTCAGAGCCCCGAGATCACAGCTGTATCGCCGGAACGAAGCTCCGCCTTCTCCCGCTTTCTCCTTTTTGTTGGCTTCGTTGATAGAACTCGTGGCGTCTCACGAGTGTGGGTACGGTTGGCGCGTAATGGTCTCTCAGGAGAGGTTCGAGGTCGTCCCAGCTTATTGCTTTCACTTCTCGAGGCTTTGCGAGGGCTTTAGCCATTTTAAAGACAGCCGGGCCGCAGTACATCAGGAACAGCGCCCGCTTCTTGGCTGGTGTGGCATCCTTCAGGTTGTTCGTTTCGAGGAACATCTGAAAGCGATCCATGTAGGATTCCCAATCCTCTTAGGATGGATCGTACGGAGCGGGTGGAACGATGCCGCCGGACATGGTTTCCGTTGGTGGCGCCGTTTTTCACGTGCTCTGTTTTTCTTCCAAGTTCCTTAAGATCAGATGTCTCCAAATCCCACCCTCGTCGCCAGTATCATATATTCAGGCATGGGTAGAATGAATGGAGACAGTCTTAGTTGGTGACTTTCAACTCTTTATTGCATAGTGACTTCTAACTTGTATAACAACAACTCTACTTCTATAGGTAATGCTAATGTTAAATAACCAATAGGAGCTTGTGAAATGCTAGCTCCAGTACCAATAAGAGTCCTTCGTTAAGGGCCAATCAGATTCTCAGAACCCGACCAATCCGATCTAGCCGCTTAACACCCAATCAGAAGTGCAGGGCCAGAACCCTGCACTTTACCTCAAGCTTGCCTTTATTCAACTATTTACATACATAACACCTTTGCTGTTGCTTTTTTGTTCTTAGGCTTGCAAAATGAAGCCTCCTATGGAAGGCTGGATCCAAAGCATGGACTAACCGGCCAAGAAAGGTGGCTTCTCTGCTCTTCTCTTCAAAGTTTCCAAAGTGGCAGCTGTTCTGAGCGGAGCGAGGCTTGGGTGAAGAAACCGCCATTGGTTGCTGCGAGGAAGGGACTTGAAACGTGGCCAGTCAAACAAGCTGGGAGAAGGATGCTAGCGGAGATGCGTAGGAGGATTGCTGCTGTGCGGGAAGGAGCCTGACGAGCGCCAGGAACCGCAGGTTTCTTTAAACCGTGGCTTCCTAGTTTGGTGCAACCCAGGTGCTTTGGATGACATTCTCTAGCCACAATCCTGGGATTTGGCACACCTAGAGGACACTGCTTTAATTCTCTGACATGTTTAGAGTGGGGTTATTGTTATTTAGCCAATGCTGAGGTTCAGTCGTGTGGATCGTCTGAAATATTAAGATCAAAGGTCTTATGATCATCGCTCTTGAAATCCAGGAAGAAGATCTATAATAAATTGAATGCTGTGGAATGCTATTTAAAGAACTAAAGCCTGTTTGGTTGACTTAGGGGTGGGGAAACTATATCATAAAAAGGAAATTGCATTTTGCTTTTGATTGCTGTCTTTGCAGCTTCATCCCACCTCCTGCTAAGCATTATGCAACGATATGGCTATGCTGGGATCAGTAAAAACAACTGGTTGCTTTTATTCTACATCCACACCTTTAAAAACTGAAGATCGTGCAACATATACAAATGCAGAAGCTATGCCAACCAGTTATCACATCAATCTTGACGCTGGCCTTGTTTTTGTAATCAATCTACCTCATTTTTTAGGAATAGTTTACTAGTTATTGAAACATTTTTATAAATCTCTCCTGCAAGGAGCTGATATCCCAGTATATTTGAAGCAGGCACTGTGGCAAAAGAAACAAGTATCTGGCTTGTCACACAATTTCATTTCTTTACAGCATCTGCTAAGAATTTCTTTTCCAGGGACTTAAGTTTCCCAAATAAGTTCACCCTTATCTATCCTTTTATCCTTGAATCCTATAATAAAATTATTCATCTTCAAAGTTTACTTTGATTCATAAAGGTAAAAGGACTCTGCAGATTTTATTCTGCTAGTTGTTGCTAATTATAGGGGGTAGTGCTCATCTCCACTTCAAGGCCATTGAATTAGGACTGTTTGACATTCCCGCTTTTATGTGGCCAGCATGACATCACGGAGTGCTATTACCTTCCCACCAAGGTCAGATCTTTTGATCTAGCCTTCCTAGCCTGGATTTGTCAGATGGAAAGTTGACAGCCCGATTTCAAGATCCAAGTGCACATAACTTGGTGAGCTCCCATTACTTACCCCAGCTTTTTCCCACCTATAAGTTTGAAGGCATGCAAATGCGAGTAGATAAATAGGTACCACTTCTTTAGAAAGGGTACACCATTCCATGCATCTCAGTTTATATAATCATGCTGGCATGATTATCTTCGGGCAATGCTGGCTCCTCGGCTAAGAAATGGAGATGAGCACCTAGAGTCAGACACGACAGGAAAGGGGAAAACTTTACATTTACCTGTAAGATACTAAATCTTCTTGTTATTACCCACCTTTGGAACTATTAAATCTTAGATGATCCCAGAATGTTCTGCAGGTAGCAGTAATCTTGTGATGCCCCACTATTGAGATATTGTAGGAAGAGAGCCAAGCTGGTCTATGATAGCCAAAGGTCAGAAAGCGTTTAATAGTACCTTTTCTAAGTAGAAAATGTTATTAAAAACATAAACTGAGCTCTAGTTCATGAAAGGTCATGCTTTTTAATAAAATGTGTTGCAGACTCCTTCCATTATAAGACCACTAGGATAAACAGCTCTCTGGAAAGTTTTCTGTAACCACATCACTCTTGACGTTTTTATGCAATTTACCTGCCTTTTTATCAATACTTTTCTCTGTAGTACAAATTGTCTGCATTCCTAATATATCTGTAAGATGAATTCTTTCAGACTGAATTGCCAAAAACAACCCACTTAATATAGACAATAAAGAAAACTCAAAGATGAATTCATGCTGCCTGGACAAATTTCAGTACTATATACTATATGCTGTAATTAGCAGGTATATACAGATTCAATATTATGTTCTATTTACAAGTGATGCAGGAGCTGAAAGTGGGGAGGAAATCTATTTTTAAATTTCCAGATAAACAGTTTAACTGTCTTCCCAGGAAAATGAAAGAATGCAAAGTGGAAGTAATGATAGCAGGGTTCTATATCTGAATATAAATAAGAGAGAAAAGAAAGGGAACATTGGCACAAAGAAATGTAAAGGTAACCTCCAGGTACGGAATAAGCAAATTCCAAGGATGACTAAATAGAGGAGGACTGAGAACAAATTCTCCAATTTCCATGAATTTTATTGAGTAATCTTAGGGGTAATTAAAATTAGCCTACTCCTGATCTTAGAAGTAGGAAATTAAGAAGGGAATTGGTATTATGTTAGCAACTTTAAAAATATAAGCATTGAAAAGCTGGAAAAACACTAAAAAGTACATATATATTGTATGACAGAATAACAACTGAAATTGAAGTGGTAAAGTTAAAATGCTTCACAGCCCTCTCTAAAGTGGTTTACAGAGTCAGCATGTTGCTCCCAACAATCTAGGTCCTCATTTTACCCATCTTGGAAGGATGAGTCAACCTTGAGCTTGGTGAGATTCGATCTGCCAAATTGCAGGCAGCCAGTAGTCAGCAGAAGTAACCTGCAGTACTGCATTCTAACCACTGCGCCACAGCTTTTGTTCTTGATCTTGATTCTATCCCTCTATTAAGGCAGTCTGGGGTTGCATTGGCTTTTCTGGTTGCTGCCATACACTCTTGGCTCATATTTAAGTGACTGTCCACTAGGACTCCAAATCATTTTCACAGTTAGTGTCATCAAGCCAAGTTTTACCCAGTCTGTATCTATATAGTTGGTATTTCTTGCTTAAATGGAAACCTTACTTTTATCTATGATGAATTTCATTTTGTTCGATAGGACCCAGTATTCAGGTCTGTCAAGATCTTTTTGGATCTTTAGCTTGTCTTCTGGAATATTGGCTATTCCTGCCAGCTTAGTTTTATCTGAAAATTTGATGAGTTCTCATTCTATTCCCTTATCTAGATTGCTTATGAAGATACTGAAGAGTACTATCCCTAAAACAACCGTGTGGTCCCCCATTGCTTACTGCCCTCCATGTGGATGTAGTTCCATTGAGGATAACATGTTAAGTATGATTTGTCAGCCAATTATAAATCTATCTGGTGGTAATGCTGTGTATCCCACATTTGTAGATATTGTACTCTCAAATTGCAAATGGAGACGTGGGTACTCTATCTTTCTTATCTTCATTTTTAAGTGCTTTGATTTTATTGTATTGCAAACAGTTGCTGGGGTGCATCCACAGTTTTGTTGTACTTGTACAATGACAATAAAGTTCTTCTAATTCTGATTCTAATTTTTCTAGCTTGCCAAGAAGAAGGTTGTGGTCTACTTTATTCACATACATACATATTTGTGTGTGTGTGTGTGTGTGTGTACATACATATACATTAATACATACATGTAAATAAGGTGGTCTACTTTATTCATATACATATTCACAATTCACATATCACTATCGAATTCACATGTCACATATCACAATTCACATATCACTATCGAAGCCCACAAAAATAAATCTGTGCATATTAGCTATTCTGCGATCTTTTCACACAATCAGTCATAGCAGTTTCTTACACAGCAACTTGGTCAGCAGGACCAAGTTTGCTGAACAACTAGAAGTTGGCACCTTTCATGGCTTGTAGCTTTTTTTTTGCCTTATAGTGCACTTTAAACTGCATGAACTGAAATAATTATCCAGTTTCCCGTTTTTTCTTCTATGGGTCAGGAATTAGACAGAATGATAGCATCCAACTGAACTACTAAAGTTTCTTCTGAGGATGATTTGGAAGTTCTAATTGGTATGTAATGCAGGAAAAAAAATAAAACCCTTTGACTTTTGGTCCTAATTTAAAGATCTGATTTTCTTAAACTTTAAAAACCTGCGATCAAGCTGTTTGAACTACTGACTTTCTCTAGCAAATATGGTCTATGAAATAACAGCTATTGTATCCACTATTAAAGCTGTTAGGTTGTTAGGCTTAATACATAGGGAGTTCCCAACAGTGGCTGCTATGACAATTCTTATAGTCATCAGTTTCAAGACTGGCCCTGCTCTTAGGATGATAGAAATGCTTGCATCAGTTTAAAAAAAAATTAGAGGGTTACAGCAACAACTTTGGCTATTCTTTAAACATTAATAAATGAATTGTGGAAACCATGCACTGAATACTGCCTACTGCAATATCAACACAGGATGGTTTATAAAGAAAGAAAAAACAAGTTGTAGATTTTCAATTAAAACAAGAGTTTGACAACTTAGCAAATGTGAAATTATTTATGGGAAGCTGATTTCTATAGGGAATCTAATAAATTTAACACTATTAGCTATAGAAAACACTATTCAATTGATATGAAAATACTTCTGATACCACTTGATACCACTTCTGAGTTATGATTTTTGATATAAGAAAGTCAATATGGCTACCCATTGAATTTGCCCTGCCCTTATCCCAAGTAGTTTTTAATTAGTTTCCCTTTCAGATGCTTCAGATTTTTGACAAATCTGTATCTGTCCATTTTAATACTGTACTCTAACTTTAATTTTCTCCGCTATTTGATTTAAAACTGGTAAACTGGAAAGTTAATAAGATTTCTGGATACTTTCTTTTCTTACAAGGATTTATTTTTAAAAAGTAACTGCATAAGAAATCTTAAGAAACAGGCGCTTCAAGATTGTTTTCTGCAGTGGTTGGAAAGCAAGAAAAAAATGTTGTGCCCAGATAGTATGCAATAAAGCAATTTAACCATTTCTCAACATTCTCTCTTCAGTTGGTTATATACCATTTTCCTGAAAATACGACCTACCCTGAAAGTAAGTTCTAGCTTGATTTTTACACATGCATCCAATATAAGCCCTACCCCCAAAATAAGCCCTAATTAAGATCCTGCCCACTCCAGACTGGACAGATAAAAATTAAGCTAGGGGAGGGTGGAGCTGCCCTACTACTTACCTTTGGACAGTTGTAGCCAGGCCTCACACATCCCAACACCTGCCTTGCCTGCCCATTTCTTCTGCAGCCGGTAAGGCTGGCAAGGTTTTCCTGAAGGCCTCTGTAGCTGATAACAAAGCTCCAGATAAATCCATTCTATTATCATCTGCAGACACCTTCAGGAAAGCCTTGCTGGCCTCAGAACAAGACGTTCTTGAAGGCCTCTGACAGCAAAAAGGAGGCCCGGGGCAATGAGCACAAGGGAGGTTAGTCAGTGGATGACATCCCCGAAAATAAGACCTGGTGCCTTTTTTGGTGGCAAAAAAATAAGACAGGGCCATATTTTTGGGGAAACACAGTATTTATGTACATCATAAAATATATTTTCAGGAAAGACATAGCATATTAATTAATTCTTCACTTACAGCGCTACTGAAAAATAAATCCCACCAAGTTCTCAAAATCCTAATAGCAGAAGTAGGTAGAGGATTAATGCAGATTATGTTAATCCTATGAGTATCTATATTCAGTATAATCATATGCTGTTTACAAGTGGAATATAATCCATAAAATCTTCCTCATAAAATTACTAATCTAAGGCACCAGAGGTTATGCAGAATTCATTAATATGTGAATCATGCAGGCAAACAAGATAATGTGTTAAACAGTAATGTGGAAAAAAATTGAAAGAAGCACTCCACATAGCGGTCATGACTTTACATTCAAAATAAGAAGCTGCTTTTGTTAAATGTTTGGGAATAAGTGAAGTACTCTTCCTCGAAGTAGTAACTAGCCTTGCTTCTGAAAGCTTTGTACTGCTACTTCAAAATCTGTCTGGTGAATGTGAACACATATGTGTGTCCAGGAACTCACAATACTTTTATTAGGAGTACAGCAAAGCGAAGCTATTGTTGGTGTATACATGCAGATAATAGTGGGTTACTTTCACCAGTTGTATGAGTATTACATAGGATGCATCTGCATTAATGTCTTAAAGAAGAATTTTTTGCTCATGCCAATGTATTCTGCGAATTGATTATGTCTTATTTATAATATGAAGTAATATCAGGGATTCAGTTCTGGATCAGGAGTATTGTTCTCAAAGAAGGAATGTTCAAACTAGAGATCAGCAACCTTTCCATATGCAAGCACCATTGTAAGATTTCACGTTGTGTTATCAGCACAATAACTCAAAATAAAAATAAAAAACAGAAATAACAATTACACATTTAAAGAGATTTTTTTAAAAATCCAAAATGGCCAAAATATGATGGAGAGACATTTCCAAATGTGTGTGTGTGTGTGTGTAAACACACTAGAAGATATGATGAATGTTTTCCAATTTTATTTCATTTATGGATAACTAAACTATCACTGGTTGACTATTAGCAAAACAATAAGAGTGGGCAAGTAACTTATCTGCATTATGTTAATCCCTAATGTGGGATCTTACACATGCTCGGGTTATATTTTTCTTGTTTATCTCTAACAATTCCTCTGGATGTGTCTTCTGAAATTTCATCTCTCCCAAAGTTCCTAAGAACACCAAAAGAATCTACACAGAGAGACTATATAGTCCAATCCAAGGTTCCAGTCAAAAAGTCCCTAAGACCGCAGCCAAACAACCATTTGATCCTTGGACAAAAGTCCAAGTACAATCAGAAATCCCTCCAATATTAATAATACTGAACATGGTTGAAATATTCTAATAAATAGGCTGAAGTCATAACAGCATCTAATAACACCCTCTGAGTATTCAGAGGGTGAGGAATAAAAGCCATAAATCAGCTGTAGTTCATGCTGTGCTGCCTTGATTGTTCGCTTCTTAGCAATTTAGGCTGTTTTGACAATAATTTGGACTCAGCATGACTGTTTGCCTCACTATCTGGATTTCAGTTTCATTTATAATTTCATCTTTTGTTTCTGATTTCATCTGCTCCTTGATGAGACGTTAGCAATTTGTTTTTCAGATGATTACTACTAGTGTAGTTGATTTTCTCCCAGAGAAGGAAAATAGTATAGAAAGTTTTGAGCAGACATTGATGAAAAATAGTGGCAAGGGCAGCTATTTGTAAATGCATATTATTCAATGTGGAAAGCTTGCAGATTGATTTATTTAGGATCTCACCAGCTTTAGCTGATTCTTGATGGTTTACAGATTCAAATCAACTCGGATACAATAAGAAACAACAAATAAAAAGCAATAAAAATAAAAGAAGTATGATATTGCATAATCATTCTGTTGGAAGTTAAATCTGATCTTGTGTCTTATTCCAAGCCAGGAGAGAAATGCAGACAGGAAAATAAGTTCAAGGCAATCTGCAATTGGAAATCAGATTTATTGGCCCAGAGATAGCAGTGACAACAGCAAACATGTCTGGGGGCATCTGGAAAATTGGTTTGGTCAGTAGATGAGTTTTTATCTGTTTTGGGGGGGGCTTTGAAATTAAGACTGCATATGTCCTTTATTATTTAATTGCATTGTAAGATTTCTATCTCTATTATGGTCTGCAAGGGCCTGACCAACCCTAGAGGTAAAGGAGAAATGCAAATCCTAGATGTTTGTCCTCCTGATCTAATCCTATTTGATTAATCTTGTCTGTTTCAGTTCCTGATCTCCTACTCTGCCATATATTTGGACATCGCTTTAGCCAAGTCCAACTTTACAATGTATACATTGTTTTATGATTGTGTTAAATTTATGTTTTACCGACAAAGACATAAAGGGAGACCAGTATAGATCTATTTCAAGCTATTTAGCTCTCATCAGCTGGCCATACCCTATGGGATTTGAACCCGGAATACTTACATATTAATAGATGTATTAAACAGAAACAGTATGCTTGGTCCCATAATTGGGTAGACCAGGTTGCCCTGATAGACTGGTCGCACCAGAGAAAAAAACATTTAATTGTTTTTTGAATGAAACTTAGTTTCTTTAAGCTTTGCCTGCAGGCTGCTTTAAGCTTAGTTTCCTTATAAACTTTGCTTCCAGGAAAGACTACAGCTGCTTTTCAAAAGTATCCCCAGCCTTTGTTAAGGAGATTGTTTTTTCCTCTTCTCCTTTAGGGGAAATATTCTATTCTGCTTCTTAAAATGTTCTGTATGGGGCCTCCCTACAATTCATACCCAAATAGGTCTAAATAGTCTCTATTTTCAAGGCCTTAAATAAAGCCAATATTGGCACAACTGAATCTGAGTGAAGGATGTCCCAGAATATAAGAGTCATAACAGAAAAGGAATGCCTTCTGGCCCCAGCTTCTAACAATGGGGTATTCTTAGCTTCTCTTAGCTGTGGTATCTGTTATCTTCCGCCTGTGGCGTATCCTTAGCTTCTCTGAGATGACTGCATTGAGTCCTTCCACCGGAGAAAGTGGTCCTGTTGGAAGCAATATCCTTCTGGGTTCAGTTCCAAGTGGGGAAATATAGACACTGGAAACATGGAGGCTGTTTGGGAAGATGGTTTAATGTTGGACAGAACCACATGCCTTGGAGCTCCTGGGCAAAAAGGGCAGAGATGCTGAGAATCCCTTGGTTTCATACCCTCTGTCGGGCCCCATCTTAATGTTTCCTGTTCCTGTGTAAGAAATGTATCCCATTGGCTGTCAGAGTCCAAGGAGTGGAGGTCTTAGCTAACTTTGTAGACTTTGTCTGGACCACCTGGCTTCACCTGAGTGCTGGCTAATGCAATCTTCCCAGGTGCCATGTGGTGAGATGGGTAATCATATCATTTCCTGAGGACCATGTCTTAATCCCATCATCCTGGAGCTGAAGGGGGGACAGGGAGCTGCAGGAAGCTGTTTTGTCTTTAAAACATGTTTCTCCTTTTCTTCATCCAGGGAAGTATAATATTCTGTCTTTTTAACATTGCCTAGAATATTTCATTCTTTCGGGAGAGGGGTGGGTGCTCACTTTCTACAGTCCTAAAAACATCTCAGTGCTAATCAATGCAGGACTTTAAAAGCATTGCCAATTAAAGTGTATTGAAGTTGACATATAAGTAGTGCTTGAGGGCAGATGTTCAATTCCCAGAGTTCACTTTAGAATTCCCACTGGATTCACTAAGAATTCTGGGAGGAGGAGTAGCACCAGTGGTAGCACCAGCACAACTATAGGCATCAGGCAGGAAAAGGCCGCTTTAAGATGTAAACATTATAGGTTAAATGTGGCTGTTAACTTATGAAAATTGTACTTAATCTTCCAGGACATAGTTATGCCTGCATATATTTTGTTTATTAAATTAAATGAGTTTTTTTTTAATCATCAGAAACTACTTCTGGAAGAATAATGAGAGCAGATCACACAACAAGGCAAACTAAGTGTTGATTGTGTCATCAGAGCATTACAATTATTCAACCAGAACTCACACAGTGAAGATTTAATAAAATTTCTGCAGGGGGATAGCATGGCAGCTGGGTGGAATCAAGGAAGTTTACTGGTCTTGTGTGAATTATATGCATTTCAATGGCTTTAAAAAGTGAAAACTGAAGCCCAATCCAGATCATTGTGAAGTATCTACCATGTCTTCTGCCAAAACATGGTACTGTTTATTTCTTAAATATTGATACTGTTATGTTTTGAGCATGGGCGAGAAAGAATGGAGACAAGCCTCTGAACGGTGAACTTCAGCTCTTTATTTACATTGTGACTTACTCATTTTAACAGCAGTTAAAACCCGCCTTATATAGGCAAACCTTGTAACTTTTAACCAATAACGAGCTAGGAACGCTAGCTCTTATAACCAATAGGAACTCTCTGTTAAGGGCCAATCGGATTCCCCGGAACGGGCCAATCCGGTCCGGCCGCTTAACAGCCAATCAGAAGTGCAGGGCCAGAACCCTGCACTTACTCCAAGCTCACACTTTATTAATCTTTATTGCATACACAACACCCCTTCCCCCTGGCTTCTTATTTGCAGGGCTCAGTTACATAGTCCCTTAGGTAGGACGGTTGTCTTATTAGTCTCTTTGATTTCCGTTGTATCGGCTGGCTGCAATCATGCTGAGGTAGATTGTTGTTTGGCAGTGGGGCTGTTTCTGGTTCAGAGTTCACTTCTACGTCGTTGCCCACATTCTCTGCAATTCCCTGAGGTGCAACCGTTTCTCCCTCCGGCTCCGCTTCCTGAGTTTCTATCAAACCATCGTTTCCTTCGAACGGGTTTCCTAGAAATTCATCTTCTTCCCTACCTCCCCCCCTCAGTTTGGTCATAGGGGAATTGCGGACTGGCCACTGAAAGCCATGATCGTAATTGATCGATATGCCGTTTCCAAAGTTTATCATCAAGGCATTGTACCAGGTAGGATCTGGGGCCGGTTACACGTACTACTGTCGCTTCCACCCACAACGGGTCGCCCGATAGGTTTTTACCATAAACCAGGTCTCCTACCTGGAAGGTGCGACAGCAGTCGCTGGGTCCTAGTGGTATCTCCGGTTCGTAAGCTGGGTGCAACAGGTCGAGGTGGGAGCGGAGCTTTCATCCCATTAGCAGTTCGGCGGGAGTTTTGTTGGTGACGCTATGTGGGGTGATGTGTTGCAAGAAAAGGATTTGATTGACCTTGTTGTCAATATTGTCGTAGTCTACCTTTTGCAAGGTTTTCTTCACAAATTGGACCATGCGTTCTGCTTTGCCATTGGTCGCAGGGTGCGCAGGCGAGGTGAGCGCATGGCGGATGCCGCGGTCAGCGAGGTACTGCTCGAACGCTAGTGCGGTAAATTGAGGGCCATTATCGGATACCAGGACGTCTGGTAATCCGTGGGTTGTAAAGAGTCTGTTTAGGATTTTGATATCCGCCTCGGAGGTCGTAGTCGTCATGCGATGGATTTCGAGCCAATTCGAGTAGGCGTCGACGGTAAGCAGGAAGGTGTGGCCTTTGTTTGGCCCCGCGAAGTCCAGGTGAATTCAGGACCAGGTTCTACGTGGTGTCTCCCATTCAGTAGGCATGGCTTTTGGTGGGGCGTTGCTGACTTCTTGGCATTTGGGACAAGCTTTAACCCACTGTTCGATTTGCTTGTCAATGCCCAGCCACCATGCATAGCTTCGCTCAAGGGCTTTCATTTGCACGATGCCAGGGTGGCCATCGTGCAAAGTTCTCAGCAGCGCTTTCTGGAGTCGTTCTGGGATAACGACTCTATCGCCCCAGATGACACAGCCTTTCTGGGAAAAGAGCTCGGTTTGTCGAGTCTTGAATGGTGTGAAGTCATCTGATAACTGGTCCAATGGCCATCCGCGTTCTACCCAGGACTCGCGCTAGGGTGTGGTTGCGTTTGGTTTCTCTCGCGATATCTCGGGTGATTAGTGGCGGCGAGTTGAGTGCCTCGATTTGCAACGTGGTTACCGTTGGTGCCGGATCATCGAGAGTCTCTGGAAGCGGTGCTCGGCTCAATGCGTCGGCATGGGGAATGGCTTTCCCCGGGCGGTATTGCAGCTGATAGTTATAAGCAGCTAAAAATTCTGACCATCGGGTCATCCTAGGGGATAATATGTAGGGAGTAGGCTTATCTCCGGCTATTATCCCTAATAAAGGTTTGTGGTCAGTCACAATAGTTAAAGCCCGGCCATACACGTATTCGTGGAATCTTTTCACAGCTGAGACAATTGCGAGGGCTTCTTTATCAATTTGTCCACAGTTCCGCTCCGTTTTTGAAAGAGTCTGAAAAATATGCAACAGGGGCTTCGTTCCCATTAGGCAGTACGTGGCTCAAAATGGCACCCACCCCGAAAGGCGATGCATCACAGGTTATAACTAACGGCAAAGTCTCGTTATACTGCATGAGTACAGAGTCAGAAGTGAGCAGTTTTTTAACATTTCGGAATGCCTGTTCTTCACAGTAGCCCCATAACCAATTTGCTTTTTTATCTAACAACCGGTGTAATGGTTCAGCGACAGTTGCTTTGTGTGATAAAAATACATTATAAAAATTGATGAGGCCTAGGAACACCTGGAGATCAGCCTTGTTTCGTGGCCTGGGAGCATTTTTGATCGCTTTCAATTTATTTTCGGTAGGGTGAATGCCCTGGCTATCAATCAGGTACCCTAAAAACGCAATACTGTCAGAACACAATTTGCATTTGTTTTTTTTAACCTTAAGACCGGCCTCTTGGAATTTTTTTAGGACTAATTTTAACCGGTCCTGTAAGATTTTTTTGTAGGGGCTGCAATTAATACATCATCAAAATAGGGGACCATGCCCTTAATTCCCTGCAATAACCTTTCCATAAGGCTCTGAAAAATCCCCGGGGCTACACTTACTCCGAATTGCAGCCGGGTACATATAAAGGCACCTCGGTGCGTCACAATAGTTTGGGCTTGTGCCATTTTTTCATCTACTGGTAATTGCTGATATGCCTGAGCTAAATCTAATTTAGCGAAAACTTTCCCGCCCCCCAAGGAATGGAGGAGATGCTGCACTACCGGAACTGGATACGCGTTCTGCTGCAGGGCGTGGTTCAAAGTGGCCTGGTAGTCCCCACAAATTCGGATTGACCCATCTGGCTTAATGGGTGTTACAATAGGGGTTTCCCAAGGGGAGTGATCGATGGACTCTAACACCCCCTGAGCTATCAATTTGTCGAGTTGTTTGTCGATTTTCGATTTTAAGGCAAACGGAACTCGACAGGGCTTTAGGCGAATGGGAGCTATTTTTGGATCTAGGCTGAATGAAATCGGGGTCCCCTTGTACTCGCCTAAGCTGTCCGCGAAGACGTCCCTGAACTCATAGATAAGGTCTTCCTCACAGTCACAGCCACTGACTCGGTTTACGCCGGCCACTTCAATGCCGAGTGGCACGAACCATGAGAGGCCTAGTAGGCTAGGCCTATCTCTGTTGATGACCGTTAAAGGTAAGAACGCTGTGTGCTTCTTGAAGGAGACTCGGACTCGACAGGAACCGACGACAGGGATTCGATTCCCTTGGTAATCCTTGAGGATGAGGCATTGGAAACGGAGATCTTGGCATTGAATTGTGGGGATGAGTTGCTTGAGTGTCTTCCAAGACACCATCGAGAGAGACAATCCCGAGTCGACCTCCATGTGGCAAGGCTGGTTCTCGATGGCTACCGTGACTCAGATTTTCTTAGTGTCCAAGGTTGAGGCATGACCGATAGTGATAGTATGGTGAGCCTCTTCTCTCTGCAAAGCTCGATTTCTGTAGGAGTGGTTTACTGGCTCTCGCCGTACAGGACGGTTTCCTGTCAATTGGCGATAGTTAGCCCCTTTTGAGGCCTGGCTGGGTCCTGGCAAGCTGCGGCAGACCCGTCCGATGTGGCCTCGTTTCCCGCACTCATGGCAGAGTGCGTTGTGGAATTTGCATTTGGACCTGGCATGGTTGGCTCCACAGCCAGCGCAAAAGCGTAAGGGCTTCGGGTAAGGGTCCCGGTCGGACCGCAGTCGATAGACCCCTTCTTCGTCGCTGTCTGACGACAAAGAGAGGTCCTCGTGGTGCGTTGTCACAAGCTGCCCTTCTGAACTAAGTGAGATTTCGCTGGCCGGTGGTGGTACCGTAGCGCGGTTTCGGCGTAGTTGTGCAGCCAACTTCCTGGTTGCTTCTGCTGCTGTAGCTTCGGCGATGGCGTCGGCAAGGCTGATGTTGCCTTTCGCCATCAGCTTGCTTTGGACGCCCGGTCCATCTAGTCCCAAAACTATGCGATCTCTTAGTGCTTCTTCTAAATCGGTGAATCCGCAGAGGCCTCCCAAATTCCGGAGGTCTGCTATGAAGTCGGCCACGCTTTCTCCCTTTCGTTGGCTTCTCTGATAAAACTCGTGGCATCTCACGAGCGTAGGCACGGTCGGGGCGTAGTGGTCTCGCAGGATAGGTTCGAGGTCGTCCCAATCCATGGCCTTCGCTTCTCGGGGTTTGGCTAGTGCTTTAGCCATCTTAAATACGGTTGGACTGCAATGCGTTAGGAACACCGCCCGCTTCTTCCCGGCTATGGTGTCCTTTAAGTTGTTCGTCTCTAGGAACATTTGGAAACGATCCATGTAAGACTCCCAGTCTTCTTGTGTTGGATCGAACGGAGCAGGTGGTACGATGCCGTCGGACGTGTTCCGTTGTTGGCGTCGTCTGTCACGTGCTCGGTGTTCTTCGAAGTTTCGTTGGTTCAGATATCTCCACATCCCATCCTCGTTGCCAGTGTTATGTTTTGAGCATGGGCGAGAAAGAATGGAGACAAGCCTCTGAACGGTGAACTTCAGCTCTTTATTTACATTGTGACTTCCTCATTTTAACAGCAGTTAAAACCCGCCTTATATAGGCAAACATTGTAACTTTTAACCAATAATGAGCTAGGAACGCTAGCTCTTATAACCAATAGGAACTTTCTGTTAAGGGCCAATCGGATTCCCCGGAACGGACCAATCCGGTCCGGCCGCTTAACAGCCAATCAAAAGTGCAGGGCCAGAACCCTGCACTTACTCCAAGCTCACACTTTATTAATCTTTATTGCATACACAACAGATACCATTATTTCACAAATACCAACTTGTGTTGGACCTAACAGATAAACCTAACAAATAAACTTTTATCAAAGGCTATCAAGATTGAAAATATATTTGATTATTTTGCCCCCCCCCCCGAAAAAGATAGTGTTTACAAAGAAGGATAGGTGGTGTTCGTTATAAAACTTTTATGAGGAAGCAACCTTAGGATTCTCCCTGCAAACGGTAGAACTGCAATCAACCAGCAGCACATATACAAGGAAACATTTCACCGATAAGTTTATTTTAAACAAAAGCTATTAAGTCATAAGAAAAGTGAAATTCCAGTGAATGCTATATATGAAATGCAAGCCTTGTTTATACTAAAATGAGGAGCATCTGTGAACTGAATAAAAAATCAAAATGGTGTTGCAACATTTAACTGACACCTAAAACTTTTGTTGTTGTTGCATGTGTTGTATGTTTTAAAAAAATAGTAGGGCCTCCAAATGACTCCACTAGAAGATTAGAATTATATTTTATTGAAACAGGTTACAGTAATTCCCTTTCATATCCAACCCCATTGGATATGAGTCGCAAGGTGCAGGGGGGCACTTGGAGTGTTTTTATAATAGTTTACCAGCTCCCTGGACTTAATGCATGTTTCTGCACCTGTTGTTGTCCTAATTAATTCTGTATATCTTTTCCAAGACCTTCTCTGTGGCTGCTCCTAAAACTGCATTTTTTGACTTCCCACTCCAGTGGGATATCTCAAAATGAAATCAAGATTCAAATTTCACATTTTTACCACCCAATGAACTTCTAACTTTTCTCACTTGGACAGAAGAGATGGTTTCTACGTCTTCCTTGTTAGGGTAACAGACTAGTCTAGTTTCCATATGTCTACTTCTGATGTTACAGAGACATAGTGCAAAAGCTGAGAAAAATAAAAGCAAATAACTCTTTGGGTTATCCCAGATACTTGAGAGGACATAAAATTGCAGGAAAATAGTAATTGAGTCTTTTAAAAGTAATTAAAGAATGAAAAGCATTTTAAAGAAGGAGTAAATACAGTAATATACTTCTTACAAATAGAATTTTAGACCTCTTGTCTTTCACCTGTTGTCCTGCATAGAAATCTGTAATAATCCACTGAGTGCTGTAAACCTGTTTGTCAATATACCACCTTTGGAAGAACCAGATGACTTTTTTACAATATTTTATTTACAATCATTGAGGCTTCTTGTTTGCATGACCTTTTCAACACTGTCGTCATACAAGTTGTTATATTGATGGATTTCATATTAATAAAAAGAAGGAACTCACAGGTAAAGGGCACAGGGTACTTCGTATCAGATTCAACTTCTAGTTAAATATAGCTTGTATATTTAACAAATGTAGGTGGATGGCAAATAAATTATATATTTATAAATATATTTGCCATCCATCTATATATTTGTTAAGTATATATTTCTTATATATCGCTTCTTGGCCTTTTGACTAAGATCAAGTGTAGTATCTTATATATTTATTGCTATATATTTGAATATATATTTGTTAAAAGTAGATAATTGTACATTTGGCTATGCAAAGTCATTAAATAAATTTAGCAAGGCCACCCAAAGCATAAAGGTAAAGCAAACAGGGACCTATATTGGATAATAGCAATATAGGAAGATGCTGGATGTAAATGATCACTTTGGTGACAACGGCAAAGGTCTTAATTCATACTGTATTGGAGAAGGCAATGGCAAATCACTCTTGAATTTTACCAAGAAAACCACATATTAAGCTATGTGTGTTATAATTTTTGTACCTTAAGAGATGCCATGTGACATTTTTTGTATTTTTCTTGTTTCCTCTGTGTGAAATTCATTTTTGTATAAAAAGCTATATATAGATCTAATTGTGTGGCAGTTATCAGGTACAAGCAACCAGGTCCACATGTTCAAACTCGATACTTTAGTATATTCTGTCTGTTATTCAAGAATCTTTTTTGACCGCCAGCCTCCTCTGGGAACAAATAAATAAGATTCTTTGGAGCTTAAGGTCGTCAATTCTGGATCTCCTGTGGCTTGGAGGGTATTTCAGTGCTTCATGCCTGCCTGCTACCTGGCTGGCATTTCCCAACAATAGTATGCTGGTCTTGAAGTTCAAAGATATGTGGATGGCATTAATTTACAACTTCTTGAATCATAGCCTAGCTTTAAACTAGGGCAGTAGAGGAAAAACTAACAAATACAATCCTGTATGAAATAAATATTTTGAATCTTGCCTGCTTAGAAGACTGAAGGGTGTGGCATTCATTTACTACAATGTAAATTCATATAAAAAGTCAAGGTAACTCTTAAAGTAGCAAACTAATAGATTTTAGCTTAGTACAATGTAATTTCCATACACACACACACACACACACACAGAGAGAGAGAGTATATATACTAGGTAGGAGGAGACATCTTTGGTGGTTTACTGCATCAACTGTGGTGATTGTGCAAGCATTTACATAGGGGAAAGACCAAGTGGCTACAGACCAGGATACACAAACACGAACTGGCTGTCCGGTGCAAAGAACAGTGCTCTCAGATCTGGGCACATATGCATAATCACACATTCAGCTTTCAAGAAGCTGAGGTTGTTGCCTGGGATATGACCAAAGGAGGACGCCTTTTAAAAGAAGCCTGGTTTTCCAACAGAAATTCTATCAATAGGCATATCGAACTACCACTGGCCTACCAGGCACTGAGACACCAAGAAAGACCCTGCAGGGGGAGCAGAGATCACTTCTCATTGGGGAACAGGGACCGATGGCGCCCCCTATCCTTGGACATGTGGACTCACCCTATGAAGTCATAGACAGGCCTGTCCAAATACAGAGAAGCTTGGCAGAACTGTCTCAAGTTATAGCAGAAAGGAATAATGAAGAATGAGCTGGGCCAACTACAAGGTCACGAGGAAAACAACAAATTAAGATAGCTGGCATGTTAACATCACCTCCTAGAGATAAACATTCCAGGCTGGGTCAGGCAGCAAGAACAAGAGATAAGCCTCTTTTGACCAACATGACAGAGGTAAAAATAGCAGAACTAATTACGGATGGGAGGCAGTTGAGAGGGTCTAACACACATGCAGAGAGTTAAATTGTGTCATGTTATATAAAGGCAAACATCTCTGTAATGGTAGCTTAAAACTCTGACAATGTCAGCAAAGGCTGATGAAAGCTCACTGAGTACATTAAATGTAATTTTAGGTTCTGAAAATCGCAGGATGTCTGTTTCTTCTTTTACATATTTTTATTTTATTTGACAACTGGAAAATGTGAAATTGAAAAAAATGAAATAAACATGACAAGATATTGACTAAATATTATGAAAATTAGCAGCCGTCTAGCAAGCAGTCACATTGAAAACAAGTATAAAGGATTTCAAATCACATCAAGTTTATTACAGCCAAAGACCAGAGACCAGTACAAATAAAAATGTTCAATGATTATCCAGTTTAAAATTCTAGAATAAAATAAATAACAGATTCCCAGTGCTGCGGCGCAGAATTTAGCCACTTGTGCTATAGTCACAGTCTGTTCGTCCTTAATCAGCCACTGAAGATAAGCAGTGTCAGAACGGCCAGGATACCTATTGATTATTTAGAGGATGTGTTTTTTTCCAAATATCTCTGTAGAAAAAGCATTGAAGGTCTATGTGTCCAACAGTCTCTGCCTCTCCTGAGCCACAGGAGCAGAATTTTTCAACCAATGGTATCTTTTTATACTTGCAGTACGGGATAGTCGATTAGAAGCACATGACACCAGGGGAGTGAAAATGCTTTCTGGTGGTTTGCTGACTCCATCTGGCTAAGATAACTGGTAGGAGTAACAACATATCTAATAGTGTCTGGAGCTAGAAACAACACTTTCCCTAAGTCTGTTTGCCTGTTGATGTCCTCTACCCTTTGTCCCAAGGTTTGTTTTGTGTGGTTGTAGACCAACTTGAGAATTGAGGCTGGAGAGAAGCCTAGTTTGGCAAGGTTGGACTCAACAACTTTGATCCATGAAGAGGAGAATTTGTCTTGGAGGATTAATGAAGCAAGACTTTGCAGAAAGAAATTAAGGTTTCGTTTAGCCAGAGATTTAAAGAAGCTATAGAGATTCTTGCTTCGACGTTTATCAATCTTGTCTCTAGACACAGAAGTGCATTTGAGACACAATGCAGCATCTGGAGAATTGCTCTAATAAATTTGTATTGGACTGTTTCCAATGGTGTAACACAAAGCTGACGATCGGAGCAGGGTCCGTGAAGAACTTGGCTAGACAACTTGGCTATAAAGAGCTTAACTGAGGCAAGAACACAGAATCTTCCCTTTGTGCAGAAAAATTTGAGGATGGTTTTCACTTATATATATATAAAGGATTATATAGTCATAGAAGTATACAGTTTTACTGATGAAAGCAGATATCAGTGATAGATGGTAAATAAATAGATGACATAAATACAGATATCTGACAACACAAAACTTTATTACTGAAGGTTTTGGGATCAATGAATTAATGCTTTTTGCAAATACCAAAAAGACTTGCCACTTTTGGAAATCAAGTTTTTCATGATAATTCATGAGCAGAATTAATTTAAATTGGGCAGGAATTGGTCTTTGATTTCATTATATGTTCAGCAGCCATAACTGTTGTTTTTTTAAATTGAAAAACCAAATTTTTCTAGGCACAGCCAAACTGATTTTGCAGAATATGGGCAGAAGTTAATCCCTTCTTCCTTAGTAGTGTTCACAATAACGATAATTCCCTTTAGTGATAATTAACATTAGGGGAAGAAAAAGACACTCCAATGTTACCAATAGGAGCTTTTTCCTAATCTGTATTGCCTTTCTTGGGGATTTTAACTAGAATTACAGAAAAAGAGGAAAAGAAATTTATAACTATCCAAGGTTTCTGGAAGATGTAATTGCATTACAAAACTGTACCAAAAATAGCAAAAAAAAAAAAAACCAAACCCAAACCTGTTTCTAAAGTAAACAGATTATTTCCAAGAAGATATACAAAAATATATATGCAACTGATTGTAAAACATACTATGAGCTGCTTGTTAAATATAGTAAGGAGAATATTTTGGTTTTTTTTGTAAATTTCTATATTGCATATTGCACTTCTAAGCTGGAACTCAAGGCAGTATTCCCAAGGACTCCCCCAGCACTGAATAGTGAGATTTTTTTTTGACTCAACAGGAATCCTTTAGTATAGACTTTCAGCTCAATTGGCAAAATGATCATTTTTGCTGTGTTTCTTGGCTTGTTCTAATAAATGCAGATGACTAGCTTTCCTCTCTGCTGTATCTGTTTTACTAGAAACTAAAGTGGTCTAGTATCAGAGGAGTGGGCATTGCTGCTTTTCATTGTTTTTATGACAGATTTTTATCTTTGTAAGCTCCTGGGAGTCACTGAAAACAAGTTGGACAGCCATAAATTTTCTTAAATAAATGAAGCTCCAATTATTATTATTTTTAATTTCAGAAAAGCATTAATATTTACATAAGATCCTTTTAAAGATTTATTTTAGACAGAATGAAATATGTGTGTGTGTGTGTTTGTGTGTGTGTGTGTGTGTGTGTGTGTGTGTGTGTGTGTATTGTGGCAGATATGAGTTCAAGTGATGAGGACATGGCAGCAAAATATGAGCCGGCATTGCTTAGTGATTGGGATAGTAACCAGGATGAGGAGATGGATGTAACAAGGGAAGAGAGACCTGAAATAATAGAATTATCAGAATCTTCGACCTCCTCTGGTTCCTTATCTGATCAGCAGCCGGGAATGGCTGACAGGGAAGGCAGGAGAGAGTTTTCCAGCGGAGATGAGAATCTGGAAAACTTATGGTCAGATGTAAGAAACAGAAGGAGGTTAAGAATGCAAATCCAGCTGGAAAGGAAGAGCAGAGTTGGTCTATAATTAGGGAAATTAGCACGCTGCATTAGTGAATAAAAGGACACGGCTGGGCTGGTGGAATTCACCAGAAGCAAAGTGACTAATTGGGAGTGAAGATATGCAGAAAACTATCTGAAGCCTGGGATTTACTGCCACGTCAAGGTTGCCGGACAGAGTGAGGATTTATTGCTGTGTATTGGACTTTACTTCAGCTGTTCTTTTGGGGGAATTTGTTTTTGCTTTGAATTAATTCTGAAACGGCTGCTTTTTGTTTTGCTCGCCTGAAATTAAAGGGGAGACATAACATATATATATATATCTTAAGTTTTCGCGGGTACTTACATGTCTGGCATTCAGCTTTGTTCGGGTATTTTCCCATGTCATAGTAGTGGTGCTTTTAAAGTTGTAGCAACGTTTCAGCAGAATCTCATCTGCCATCATCGGGCTTCTGTATAGTGTTTGTCTGTGAGTCAGACTTTTACAGTGGTTTCAGATTTAAATTTGGGGCAGCCTTTTGCTGTGTCAGAATGGTTTTTTCTTCCTCCTGATTGGTTGAGAGTCTTGGTCTGTGTTTATTGGTCTTGGAGTTTGCTGTGTTCTGCTTCTAATATCTTCTGTCTGTTTTTTTTTTTTTTTGGCTCTTTTTGTATCTTGATTGGCTGGCAACATTGTGTTACTTTATTGGAGACCTTTAGTGCAGCTTGGCTTCGGGTAAGTGGACGGCTATCATTAGTTAGGAAGCTGGGTTTCATCTGGGTGCCTGGTTGGGGTGTGTTTGAGCTGGAGGTATGAGGGGGGATCTGTTTGTGCCCAGGTGTTTGTCTGGCTTGTGGTGTGGAGATTTTGTTTGTTTGTTTGTTTGTGAGTGCAGGCTTCCAAATGGCTATCAATCATTCCACCAGGCTGTCAATATTTGGAAGCCTGCACTCACAAACAAAAAAAAAATAAATCTCCACACCACAAGCCAGACAAACACCTGGGCACAAACAGAACCCCCCTGATACCTCCAGCTCAAACACACCCCAACCAGGCACCCAGATGAAACCCAGCTTCCTAACTAATGATAGCCGTCCATTTACCCGAAGCCAAGCTGCACTAAAGGCCTCCAATAAAGTAACACAATGTTGCCAGCCAATCAAGATACAAAAAGAGCCAAAAAAAAAAAAACAGACAGAAGATATTAGAAGCAGAACACAGCAAACTCCAAGACCAATAAACACAGACCAAGACTCTCAACCAATCAGGAGGAAGAAAAAACCATTCTGACACAGCAATAGGCTGCCCCAAATTTAAATTTGAAACCACTGTAAAAGTCTGACTCACAGACAAACACTATACAGAAGCCTGATGATGGCAGATGAGATTCTGCTTGTGGAAACACAATCTCACTGGCTTGAAAATTTTAAAAAATTTGGATAGCTGAAAACTTGATAAAGGCATTAAATAACTCACCAGCACCATCTTCTGGTCAGCCATATATCTAGCTATTAATATGGACAATAATAAAGCCACTGGCCAAATATTCCCACTCATTAATCCATGATAGTGTACCAAAGGTTTATTGAATATAGTACATCTGTTTATGTCTCAGATATGTTGAAGCATAAATCTTGGCTTATAAACCACTTAATCAAAACATACCTCAGAATGTTATAAATCCTGCAGAGGAAAAATGTGGTTTTAAATAAAGAAAGCAGAGCATAAATAGGAGGGGAAAATTCAAGGGCAAAGCATGTCTACTTCCAAGCCAAAAACAAGTCAAGGTTTACTAATATGCTACAACACAATCTACATTAGTTATATAAATAGTCAGACAATCTTACCTAAAAGAAGTATGTATGTATGTATGTATGTATGTATGTATGTATTTATTGATTTAAGACTGTGTGAAGGCTCAGCATTTAAAGATGCTGAGCTTTTCAGCTGGAAAACTGGCAGCCCAGGTTCAAGATCCAGCACCACAAAATGAGGTGAGCTCCCATTACTTGCTCTAGCTGTGGCCCACCCAGCAATTTGAAAGCATACAAATGGAAATAGATAAATAGGTATTACTTTGGTGGGAAAGGGAGATTAGCACTGCCCTCTACACTCAGAAATGATTGGATGGGAAAAATTTTCCCTTTCCCTTTATTGAATTGATTTATATGGCTATCCACTCATTCTCAGTGACTCTGGATAACTTACAAATAAAAAACCCAATGTAAAAGAATAAAAAAAACAGTAATTCCTACCACTATCACTGATGAAAACACACAGTCAAACAAACCACCTGATAGGCTCCATCCTGCTTTGCTTTCCTTAGGCCTATTGACAGAACCAGGTCTTTAGGTCCTTGTGAAAGTGAGGGCCAGTCTAATCTCTGCAGGGATGATGTTCTAAAGGAACAGAGCCACCATGGAGAAGACCCACCAGATATACTGAGAAAGGCTCTGCAACATTCCCTGCCTCCCCACTGCACTGGAATTGCTGGGTGTAACTGGGTAGAGATGGTCTTTCAAATAACCTGATCCCAATCAATGAAAGCCTTTAAAAAGTGACAACTAGCACCTTTAATTGCATCTGGAAGCAAATTAACTGCCAATGCAGCTCCCACAGGAGAAGTGACACGTGTGCACATCTAGGTCTGCACAATACCATGCAGCCACTGTGTTTTGAACCAATTTGAGTTTCTAAATGCTTTTCAAGGGCAAACCCATGTATTACACATTGCAATAGTCCAGACGGGAGGTGACTGAGTAAGGGATATGTGACTGTGAGCAGGAATTGTTGGTCCAGAAAGAGCATAACTGGTACACAACCTACAGTTATGCAAAGGCCCTCCTGGCCACGACTGCCACCTGCTCCTTGAGCAAGAGTCATAAGCCCACATAAGCTGTTTGGTCTGTTGGGTCTGTTTGAGGAAATGCCACCCCATTCAAGATCAAAGATGGTAATTCTCCATAGATCAAAGAACCCCAAATCCAGAGCCAAGTTTGCCAGAATTTGAATTTCAGCCCATCACTCCCCATCCCAGTCCTTAACGGCCTCCAAGCACTGAGAGAGGGTGTCACTGCATTGCTTAACTCACCATGGCCTGAGACAGATGGGTGTCATCAGCATATTGATGAGATCGCAGTCCATAGTGGTGGATGAGCTCACCCAGTGGCTTCATCTAGATGTTAAACAGAAGAGAGAACCAAACTCTGTTGAACCCCGCAAAGCAAGAGACAAGGGATAGACCTCTCACTTCCTATCAATTCTGAGAGCAACTGCAGTGGAAAGAAGTCAACCAGCACAACACAGAGTCCTCCCACTCTCTACCTCTCCTCTCAAGCCGCTCTAGAAGAATACTATGGTCAATGGTATCAAAGGTTGCCAGGAGGTCAAGCAAAGCAAGGATGGATGCACATCCCCCATCCTGTTCCTGGAGATCATAAAAAGCATGACCAATGCCATTTGCATCCAGGCCTGATATGCTCTTAAGCTATTAAAAAGAAGTTTAAATTATTCCACTTTCATTCTCTTTGTTATAAGAAAATACCAGAGTTTCATGACTCCTGTGAACTATAGTCAAGATCCGTAAAACAGATTTCCAGTATTTCTTGCAGGATACGTCTCCTGGCCTGACCTACCTTGAATACCTAACATCAATATTTGTTTCAATATTTGTTTCTTTAATATTAGATATTAGTTCTGTTGAGATCCAAATCATATCTAATCTGGACCATGATAAATGTCTATTTGAATAAAAAGTATATTGTTTAGCTTTAACATTTCTTTCTCTCCAAATATCTTTTAAAGTTAATTCATCTGTCATTTTAAAAAAGGACCTTGGGAGAGCCTTTCTATTTTGCTTTGTTGTTGTTGCTATATAGTCCAGTTTATTGTCCACAATTCCATTAAAATCTCCCATCATAATTATATTAACATAGTCCAGTCCAATTATTTTCATGTGCAGCTTTTTATAAAACTCTTCTTGTTTATCATTCGGAGCATAAATTGCAATCAAGAGTATTTTTATATTATTGTCCATTATTTCTACCATTAATACTCTTCCATCTTCATCCGTGTAAATCAATTTTGCTGGAATAGCCTCTTTAATGTATAAAACCACACCTCTTTTCTTACATTGAGTCAAAGAGGTAAATATTTTCCCTAATTTTGGCTGTAATAACAATTGTTCATGTTGTTTTTTAATGTGAACTTCTTGTAAACAAATTATATCAAATTTTAATTTCTCTAATTTATGAAAAGTTTTCCTTCTTTTAACAGCTGAATTAAGTCCATTTATATTCATTGTAATCACTTTTTTTTCCTCCATAATTATGCTTTATATTTAGGTCTAACAGCTCTCGTGGATCTCACTTCACGCTGTTCTTTATTATCCATCTGTCCCCCTGCTGCTCCTTTCTCTTTTTCAGTCTCCAGTTGTTCATCTTGAAACTCAATTGATAAAGCCTCTTTCTCTGCTTCCTCTCTTCTTCCTCCAAAGAATTCTGCATGAAAAAGTTCTGCTTTCTCAATTGAATCAATTCTATATCTCTGCTCTTGCCACCCAAACACTAGTCCTTCTGGAATCAGCCATCTATAATTCACTTCGTTTTCCAATAGTATTTTGGTCAGAAATCGATATTCTCTTCTCATCTCTCTCACTCTTCTGGGTATTTGTTTTAAAACCACAACCTCTTTACCCTTGTATTTCAGTGTTTTCTCTCTTGCTACTTGTAATATTTGCGTTTTAATGGATTTTTTGGTAAATCTAATATGGACTTCCTTGGGTAATTTATTTCTCATCGCATATCTTGTATAGACTCGATATATCTCATCTATTCCATCCATCATCTTTTCCTCTGTAATTTCCAAAGCATCTGCCAAAATTTCTATCATTACCGCTGCCAAATTTTCTCCTTTTTCCTCTTCTATATTTTGAAATCTGAGGTAAAATTCTGACCTTTCCATCTCCCACCTCAACATCCCACCTTTTTCTTGTTCAACCGCTGTTAATCTGCTGTCAATATTTCCAATCTTCTTCTCTCTTTGTTTTCCTTCTTCCTCAATTTTTTGGAATCTCTCCTCATACTTAACCATCATTTGTTTAATATTTTCCACTTTTTCATCAGTCTTCTCTATTCTTTGTTCAATATTTTCTGCTCTTTGTTCAATATTTTCTGCTCTTTGTTCAATATTTTCTATTCTTTGTTCAATATTTTCTGTTCTTTGTTCAATATTTCCTGTTCTTTGTTCAATGATATCTGATTTTGTCTTGAGATCTTGGATTCCTTGCATAATCATCTGTAAAGTTATTTTTTCTTGTTCCTTATCTTGCTTCAACATTGTCTGAATTAAACGTTGTCCTCCAACTGGTGGGGAAGCAGAGGTAGAAGCAGAAATGCCAGATGGTATTGGTTTCCTGCTCATTTCAATGTTTCCAAAACTTCAAATTCTTCTTGACTTTTAATCCAACTGGTAGAGCAGCCAATTATAATCCAAAATGGAGAACTCCAATAGTAAAAAACACGAAACCAAAGAAGAAACAGAAAAAAAGGAAGAAGAAAGATCTTCAGGTTCTTCTAGACCCTAATCCAATTACGAGATAGTCCACCATAAAAAAGGAAAAAATAGAAAGGAAAAAATAAACAAATCCAAAAATAATAATATTGATTAAGAGCAAAAGAAAAAGGAAAAAAGAAAAAGCAAAAAGAGAAAAAAAAAACAAAAAGTTCCTTCAGATTCTTCACACCTTAATCCAATTAAAAAATCTCAATAATCCAAAAAAAAGAAAAAAAAACAACCTCAACAACAAAGTAGTCCAAAAACATAAATATGAAAAGCAAAAAAGTCCCAATAAAAAAGAAAAGAAAAATAAAGAAGAAAAAAGAAAAAAAAAACTCTGAGGCTTTCCCTTTAAAATAAAAGGCAAAAATAAAAATATTACTAAAATTAAAATTTAGAAAAAGGCTAGCGAATGGGGTATATATAAGAAAACACACTGCACTTTGTTATTTATCCAAGGCTCTTGTTATGACTCTCTTCTCCAGCAGCTTCAAAGCCAAACCTCAAGTGTTGTTGATAACAGTCCAGAAAAGCACCTGCAATAATATTTTGCTGTGCTCTCCCTCTATCTTATCACGTTAAAAAGTCCTTGAGATGAGTCTTTTTGCAATTCTCTCCAATTCACATAAAGATACTTTCAAGCCTCTAGTTGGCAGTGTTACAAAGTTTCTTAATGCTCTTTCTCCCCGCCCGCCAGAAAAAAGTAATAATATATACAGAAAAAAAAGAAAAAATAGCCAAAGGGAGCCTCTATCCTAAAGAAAGTTAAAAAATCAAAGGGAGCATAAAATCAAAGGGAGCATAAAAATATATATAAGAGAAAATTCAATCCGGTTACCTACAAAGTCACAGTAAAATCTTTCCCAAAAAGTATAAAGAAAAGAAAAAAAAAAACCAAGCCTCAATTTGACATCACTTTAAAAAACGCCGCTCAAAACAATTTCAGTCAAAAAAAAATCTCACAGCTTTCTTCTTTATATCGGATGAACTTTCCAACCTTAGCGAATTTACAGCACAAAAGAGTTTTTCTCACCCAGCCGACACACTTCACTCCAATCACTTTCTTTCCGGAGCTGTCCCGACTTCAGCAGCTATGGAGGCTGCCTCTCCGCCGCCAGCAAAAGGGCTTCTTCCGGATCAAACCAGAGATTTTGCGATATCTCTGGGATCCTGGAACAATGCCCTTCACGATCACCGTCTCTACGGGACGGTTTAGGTCCGTTAGGACCGACCAGGGGCGAAAATATCGGCTACGATCTCAGAGCCCTGAGATCGCAGCTGTATCGCCGGAACAAAGCTCCGCCTTCTCCAATTGCTTAACTCACCATGGCCTGAGACAGATGGGTGTCATCAGCATATTGATGAGATCGCAGTCCATAGTGGTGGATGAGCTCACCCAGTGGCTTCATCTAGATGTTAAACAGAAGAGAGAACCAAACTCTGTAGAACCCCGCAAAGCAAGAAACAAGGGATAGACCTCTCACTTCCTATCAATTCTGAGAGCAACTGCAGTGGAAAGAAGTCAACCAGCACAACACAGAGTCCTCCCACTCTCTACCTCTCCTCTCAAGCCGCTCTAGAAGAATACTATGGTCAATGGTATCAAAGGTTGCCAGGAGGTCAAGCAAAGCAAGGATGGATGCACATCCCCCATCCTGTTCCTGGAGATCATAAAAAGCATGACCAATGCCATTTGCATCCAGGCCTGATATGCTCTTAAGCTATTAAAAAGAAGTTTAAATTATTCCACTTTCATTCTCTTTGTTATAAGAAAATACCAGAGTTTCATGACTCCTGTGAACTATAGTCAAGATCCGTAAAACAGATTTCCAGTATTTCTTGCAGGATACGTCTCCTGGCCTGACCTACCTTGAATACCTAACATCAATATTAATAGTGAAAATTGGTCTTCCAATTTGCAAGGCTTCGGCAGCGGCAGGGATTCGCAATACTGCGTGATCCCTGCTACGCTTGCTGCCAAGGTTCCCCCGATCCGTTTGGATTTGGGGGATATAGTTGCCCCATAGAGGCAGCTGAAAACAGGGGGGATCTGGATAGGGATTTGGGGGTGTCGCAGACGCCCTCCCCAGCCAGCAAAAACCCCTTTTCCCAAGGTGGAGGAGCGGCAGTCAGCAATGGCCGCCACAAAGAAACCTGCAACTGGACAAGATTGTGCAGGAGGAAGAAAGTCGGAAGAGTCGTAAAAGTGGTTTTTGACCGGGATAAAGCAAGAGAAAGTAACCTGGAACTTGAAAGTTGTTAAAGATAAATTGTTTCCAGAGAGAGTTACAAGCGGCGAATGGAATTCTAAAAGGGAAAGTTTTTTTTTCTTTTTTCATTCTCCTTCCTAACGTGACAGCAGACGGAACTTTTAGAGAAATCGGAAAATCTGCATTGGAGGTAATTAAATGCTGAAGGGATAAGGATTTATGAACATTTTTTTAAAAAAATCTTTTTTGCTGTGAGTGGGAAGGGAGAGGGAAAAAATTGGAGCAGAATTTGAAAATAAGAAGATTGCCTAGAATTCTAAAGAGTTATTAAACATTAATAAGACTTCTAAAAGATATATCTTAAATGGAACTTTGTGACTAAACTTTAACCCCAGAAAGAAAAAGTGAAGAAGGAGAAAGTATTTAAAAGAAACAGCTTGTTTGGATTGTTTGATTTTGGAACTTCTGAGAGTTATCTCTGATTAAAAGCACTTGGGTGGTTGTTTGGAAAAACCTTTTCTCTCTACAATGGCATCACTTGTGGATGGATTGAAACTTGTATACCAAAAATATGAAAAAGAAAAGCAAGAAGGGAAGGATTCTCTTGGCACTCTCTTTCAATTTTTAGAAATGGCGGTTTGTACTTATGTAAAGCTGAATGTGCAACAGAATGACTGGGATAAAGAAGAAGCCATTTTTGATGAACAAGTGACTTTGGTTGGGGAAGGAAAGGAGAAAAAGGAAAAGAAGACTTTAACACTTGGAAAAACAGCCAAAAAAGAGAAGAATAAGGTGAAAAGGGGATACTATTTTAGAAAACAACAGAAAGGAGGAAAGCAGAATAAAAAGGAGGTGGAGAGACAAGCGGGTAAAGAGGACAAGGAGAAGAATAAGCAAGGGAGAAAGGAAGGGACGAGAAGCCTTAATGGTGGTGAGCAAGATGCAAAGAAACAAAAGTCTTTTAGAGATAATGGGTTAACTTTATTGAAAAAGGGATTCTGGAAAGGTACATAAGATTGTATTTTTACATTTGTACTTAGAAATAATCTTAGAAAATTGGAAACAATATGCAATTTAAAATGTGACAAAATATATAATTTAGTAAAATTTTTGTCAAGAAAAGGGGAATACTTTAATGAAACAATGATTTAAGATATGTGATTGGGGGGGGAGAAATAATTATGGAAAGCATAAGTGTTCCCATAAAGGCATGATATTTAACTGAAATGGGTAACATATTTAAGATATAAATGAGTGTTAATATTAATGATTAGACTATGTTATCCTAGTGAATTTTTTTGTGAAATGAGAGATTTGAAGTAGAAGGGGGAACATTCTAATGAAATAATGATTTATAATATGTGATGGGGGAGGGGGATAACTATGGAAAGTAGGTGCTCCCATAAAAGTATGTGATTTAACTGAAAAGTAATGTGCTAAGTGTTTAAGATATAAATGAATATTAATATTAATGAATAGATTTGTATTGGTATTGATAATATTGTATAATTTTAGAATGTACCAAACAGAATCCCAATGTAAGCTATGTATTCTATATTAAGTATTATAAATGTAGGGGAAAGAGATAAAGGCGTCATACTCCAATTAGTGTACAGGAGAAGTTTTTTTTTTCAAAGAAGAAAGATAAATGGATAGCTGGAATTAGAACAGACAAAGAATAATAAATATTATGATTCGAATTGAGATGAGATAAATAAAATAAAATTAAGAAAATTTAAAAGAGAGGAGAAGCTATATAGAAAATTGAAAATGCTAATAAGTTATGGAATGGTATACAAAATGAATATGAATTTGAATTTGTGTCTGTACGAAGAGTTTTAACCCGGGATTAAGCAACTTTCAGAAAAGAGGTTTTTTATGTTTCTACGTTTTGTGTTTTTATGTGTTTATGTTTGATTGAGCTAATAAAACCTTGGAGGAATGTTAGAAAAGGACAACGGAGAATAAAAGATAGAAGAGAATAAAGCAAGCCAGAAAGGGAAAATAAGTATAGTGAATAAAAACATATAAAACAGATAAATATAGAAAAGAAATATAATTGAATAAAAATATAGGAATAAAAGTAGGGAGAAATAATGAGGAACTTGAAAGGATATTTATGTGTTTATAAGGAGATGTGTCAATGATGTGTAAAATGTTTTATTTGTTTAAAATTTACAAATAACTTTCAGAAAAGAGGTTTTATGTTCTTATGTTTTATGTTTTGTATGTCTTTAAAAATTAATAAAATTTGTTCAAAAAAAATATTAATAGTGAAAGTTTTCCCCTCCTTTCCTCTGGTACCAAAGAGAGTTAAATATTAATTTAGCTGAAAATTATTTCTAGTTTTCTTTAAAATGGAGAATTAGAAGAAGGGTTGAATAGGACTCAACATGATAGAGATTTGATTAAAAGAAAAAATGGTGAGGAACAAAGAAAGTAAACAACATGAATCAGCATCTTTATGAAGCTAGATTGTATAAAGTGTATGCTTTTCACTTTTTTAGGTTCTTAAATATCTTCATGTAATTAAGTGATTTACAATCACACTATCACTTCACATTTTAGACGCAGAGTGAGACCTTCAGCAATTTCAAAACAGATCTGTTGAGAGGCAGGATTAAATTGTATTAAGTTCTTCAAGAGTCTACATTGCTTTCTAGCTCCCATAGTAGTGTTTCTCACTCGTGGTTATTTTAAGATACCTGGACTTCAATTTCCAGAATTCCCCAGCCAGCAAGGCCGTGTGATCAGGAAGCAAAAATCCCTTTTTGTGTAGCACTAGAATGCTTGTTTAACTTCAGATAATGCCCTATTTCCGAGGCCATGATTTCTATAATTATATTAAGCAATACAATTATCCTGCAACATCAGTATTTTCAATAATCTGCATTGTGAAATTTACCTTTATTTGAATGCTTTTAATTCCACCTTCAGATCTTGGTTGGTAGTTTTAGTAATTTCTAACGCCCTCATTAGTTTTAAACATTACCTTCAAAAATACTATTAGAAATTCTGTTCTCACTGTAAGTCTCTTAAATATTGTTACCATTTGATTATTCATTGAGTGTCAACACCTCTGGATAAAGTTATTTTGCAAAATATAATAATTAGTTATACAAGGAGTGTCCCATCTAATTTGTAGCCAAATGCTCAACTTGGAAGTGTTTCAGGCTACTCTGCATTTATCTGAGAAGCCTGTCCCTATTCATTCTTTATTCTATTTCTCAAGAAAACCATAGCTTCTCTCTTCCATTCTCCAGCAAAAGATTAGGATAAGGAATAAAATAAATTACCTAAGGACTTTATATACAAAATGAGATATGGCCCTGTTTGAAGATGTTCCCATTCTAAACTGGATTTAAAGTTCATTCCTAATTGAAGTACAGAACAGTATTCACCACACCCTTCAACATAATAGCATTAATATTGGCAATAGGACAGAAACTGTACTATAACTGTAATCCTCACATAGCAGTACATTTTTTAGCTTTTTGGCATTTGAACACATCAGTTAACCATTGCCCCTCTTCTCTTTTGGATTTATAAAAAATATTTTATACTATTTATTAAAGCAGAAATATCAGTTAGAAATTTACTAACTTATATGTTTTTCTTATTATGTATGTTTGTGTTCTACACAATTTTCTTGAAATAATATACAAGGCATATTATTCAATATTGTAATATTTTCAAAATGTTTCTAATCTTCAGGAGAATGTAAGCATACGAATAACCTACACTGAAATTATAAACAACCCAGAAATTGTGAATAAAGCTTTCTAAAGATAGATCCAACAAGGTAGAAAACATTTTTAAGCTTAAGTAAATCCATGTATTCACAGTGCGCCTAGCTGTATTTATTGGTCCTCAGGGTACCATAAAGACAACTTAGCCATTTAGTAGGTTTTAACATTTTTAATTGTACCAAAATCATATTACATGAGGACAGTTAATGCATAGCTCACAATTTTAAATCTATTAGCAGAAATGTTCTTTAAAATGAATAAAAAGTGCAAGATATATAGTGCAAATTTATCTAAGAGGAAATTTGGTTTCGTTTTGGAATGTATTTTATTTCCACTTTTGCTGAAATGGAGGGATGTTCCTAGATAACCAACTATCAACACTATTCTCTCAAAAGACATTGTGCAATTATTATAGCTTTTCATCTTCTGCGAGGAAAACAGTCAGAAACAGCAGCGGAAAACTGTGGATAAGTTCCTCCAGGAAAACAATATCATTTGGACCCACTGTGAAACATTAGTAAGTACTAATGGCATAATAAAAGCTTTGCCCAGAACACGGGTATCAAACTCGCAGGCCCACAGGCTGGATGTGTCATGTGCTGGTCCTGCCCCCACCCAGTTTAGCGAAGGGAGGGAAGTCCCAATACATCACGTGATGCCATGATGATGCAAGTTTGACACCCTTGGCCTAGAAGCTTTTGATTTTAAAAATAAAAACAGATTTATTTAAAGGCACTTTTGTCAAGCAAACAATTTCAATAAGAAATGTACACATGAAATATTGGTTCCAAATTTGTTCCATTGATTTTAAATTCCAATTATGTAAAATAAATGCATGAAACAATATAACTTGTAAGGAAAATAATCCTATGTAAGCAAGCCAGCACAAAAAGAAGCATCATAATATGTGACTAACAACAATATATTGCTTTTGGCATAAAAATGCCAGCATGGATACAAACAAGACTGCAGATCTATGTAAATGCAACACAACTGGAAAAAGGCACAAGGCATGATTTGGGATTCTGTCCTCTGTGTTATTGTAGACTTCACTCTACTAGTCTTCTCCTCCACACAGCAGCAGAAGTCCATTCCTGTAGTCACCAGAAGTATCTTTCTAGAAAGGATCAACCAACAATGAGTCCATAAATTCTCATAAAAGGACCGTTTTTTCTAGTATTGATATTATGACTATACTAATCATATGATGTACAAATACTATTAAGTAAAGTATTTTTGTTCATCAGAAATCTACAGCTGCAAAACTAACACCATCTACAAATACTAGTAGTAGTAAATGATAAGTTCTAACAAAAAAAAGTTTAAATATGCTGTTGCCTTTGATAAAATGCCTACACAGGAACCAGTATTTGGGTAGGCCAAGGGGGAATGATCAGGTGTTTCAGATTCAAAGTCACCTTCAGCTATAGAAGCCATAGAAGCTAATTAGGTGATTTGGGAGCAATCACTATATCCGCCCTAAATGCCACAGAGTTGTGGTGGGTATAAATCTTGAGCTCATAGAAGAAAAGTGGGACATACATTTTACATATAAATAAATAATAAAACAAACTATGATTAAAATTCTTTAACTAATCTAAGCAGAAACAACTCAAAGCTTGGCAGACTTTAAAACACACATACTCGTTAAGAAAATTATCACATGAAGCAGCAGTATTTTCTATTACAAATAATGTTAATTAATAATCATGGGTATGGTAAAATTTACCTGAATTACATGGTGCAAACTTTTTGCAAAATCCCTTCTGAATGCCTGCCTGATATCAAGTAGATCTTTTTCACTCCTTGAAACCATAATTCTGATCAATGTATCATCATCAGTGCCTGCTCCCTAGTAAAACAAAGTTAAGCAATCAATTAAGAGTACTGGGCAGTAATTCTACCAATTCCCATTATTTAATTCTTTCTGCTGGAGTCACTGAGACAAAATGTCTTATTCAACAAACTACAGTTAAAACTAAACAATGACTTAGCATGATGAATGAAATTTTTGCAACTTAAAAGGAACAATTCATTTTTAATTGTTGTTGCTTTAAATAACAAAGGTTCTTAAACTGTTGAACCCAATGACCCATCTTCCCAGCCTTCAATAGTGTTATTATCCTCATAAAAAAACCCAGATTCTGTCAATGTCACAGTAGGGACAACCCCAAACTGTATTCTCAACTTGCTAACAAAGCAATTTAAAATTGATCCATCAGCTCATTAGCCCAAGTCATTCAAAATCTTCCAAACCACAAGATGAATGGGAAATAAATTTGATAAATAAAAAATATATACATTAGCCCTTGGAGAAAATTACCTTCAGTTTTAGAATCCCTGCTGTAATGCAGATTCAAAAAGACTTTAAAACATGGGAATGTAGGTAAAATAAAAATTGACAAAACAAAAAGAGCAACGAAAGTAAAATATACTACATAAAAATTGCTGAAAGTTTTTAAACAACATATTGAAAATGAATTATATAATGAACACCTCACATCAGATCAACCAATAATTATCACTCAATACTCAAATGTACATTTCAAATACTACATTGTATATGTTACAAACACCAAGAGAGCTGGAAAATCCATAAAATGAAATGTTTTCCTCATTTCATTTTATTAGCTCCTTTTTAAGAATCTCCAAGAGTAAACTGAGGCTGAAATCCTACAGATTTCTTAAAATGTAAAGTTCAGTGATCACAATGAGCCTTATTTCTGAATAAATATACATGTAATAAATAAAGACAAAATATTTGTGTTCAAGATAGTAACTTAGATATTGTCAGTCTGAGATTCTTTAAATAGTAGTTAGCAGTGCTTGAAGGTGTTGATTTTTTTTTACAAATGATAAATACTTACTTTCACTGCATAAAAGAGACATTCAGCAAAATAGGCAGGAACACTTCGGACACACTTCACTAGAAGAAGGGAAACAATTTATTTGAATCACAAAATATTTTAAAATTACTTTATCAGATAGCTAACAGCTGTATAATTGGCATTTATTCCCCTAAACACAGCAAAGTAGTTTTCAAATATTTACAATAAATTTGACCTACAATTTCTATCACACATTATTATCTATTTAAACTGGGAGTTTAATAGGCACAACCCTTGACAATTCTCTGATCAGAAGTATAGTGTAATCTTTGACACTGGATTTGCCTAAAGAAAACCCAGGTTAATGCTTCATTTAACCAAAGGGCTCATGAATAACTTTAAGCAGTTGTTCTCTTAGTCCAACCTTCCTTATAGTAGAGGAATTGCACCACCAATACTTTGTGCTATTGGAAAGTTTAATATAACCGGATCTCCAGCTTATAGCAGGTACAAACCAGTTAAATATGTCCTTGGAAGATAACCGTTAAGTGCCAATTTAACAGAATGCTATAATGTTACTTACTAGCATTCTTCATCTTTATTTTTGGCAAATTGCAATACTTTCAAATTACTTCTTTTCCCTCCCTACCTCCCCCCCCACCTCCTGTTGTTCAGCTTTCCAGGTCTGAGGAGATTAGACTTAGACCATCTTTATTGTCACTTTAAATGTACATGAATTGGCATACATTAAAATGAAATTTCATTGCATACAGCTCACAAAGGGTCACCCCCTCCAATATACACAACAT
The DNA here is from genome assembly GCA_033807585.1 of Hydrophis major. Taxonomy (NCBI): domain Eukaryota; kingdom Metazoa; phylum Chordata; class Lepidosauria; order Squamata; family Elapidae; genus Hydrophis; species Hydrophis major. Next base: position 47,315,444 of record CM066333.1, on the reverse strand, counting down.
AAGCATGAGGAAAAAAATATGCATATACCCACATATATTATACGACACAGAGAAACAACACAGTCTAGTTCAGGTATATACATGTACATGGCAAGAGAGAGGGAGAGAGGGAGGGAAGGAGGGAGGGAGAGAGGGAGAGAGAGAGAGAGAAAGAGAGAGCGCTATCTGTGTCATGCATAGCAACATGCTTCCCACAGCCCCTCAGGGAACTTTGAGTTGGTTTGTCCTTTTATAAAGGCCAGTTCTTGGCTAACATGACCATGCCACTACCCTCTTCCATTGACTGGCTAACTGATGACTAAGCAGGAATTTCACAATTCAAGGGACTTCATCTGAGCAGCTGCGAGGCAGAAATGGTGACATTGCTTAGCAATCATTCACTATTTGGGGGGAGTTAGCTGTGCTTTGGAGCATATTTGTTCCAAAACCTATCTGGAGCACAAACAGCCACACAGCCACTAATCATGCCATTACTGACTATGGGTGGCAGCTGCTCCTTGCATGGCATGACCATCCATTTCACAGTTGCTCAGTCCAGTGCCTCTTGGGCTTGCAACAAGGGGCTTTATTCCGTATCTATAACTTATAGAGCAATAGAAATGTCTTCAATACAGCAGCTTAGTCCAAAGACTGTAGCTTGTCTGAAGATCTTCCAGATTGGGCAACTTTGGAGTATAATGTCAGCAATCCATAAACCACCCAGCCTGGAAGTTCTTTGGTCAGAGCTGCAAGAAAAAAACTGACAGGAAACTTCTCCTACAACACTGAAGTGATTTGAGGCCACCCACTTAGTTAATAGAATCTATGTTACTAGATAACGCAGGCCTAGTGTAAACAAGCTTAAGATTCATCAAGAATAGGACTATACATTACCAATTGCCAGAAGCAGCTTTTCAAGTGGACCAGATGTTTCACGATCAATTGTTTCTTCAATTTGAAAACCAGAAATAGTCATGTATTTGTCAAAAACTGAAAGAACAAAACAGAGGTAAAAGTGGTATTTATATTTGAACTATTACGTATTACCAGTACTTACTTTTAACTTCTTCAAACAAGCTTAGAAAAGACACATCTAAACTCATACACATTCCTCAACATATGGGCAGGACAATTAAGTTGGATACAAAAGGGGAAAATTTAAATATTAAAAAATAACATTCCAGCTTAATGTGCATCTACATATTTATTAAAATCCTTGTTAAAAACACCAATCTTTTTAGTACTACTCACCCTTTCTTAAGTGAGATATACTTCGAGTTCCCAGAATGGTGATAAATTTTTCTTCATCTGTTCCCCATTTCAGTTCCCCAGCTTTAAACAGTTCCTGTTAGAATAAAAAGAAAGTTCATTGTTAATTAATGAAAAGAAATAGCAAGATTTTTCTGTGTTCTACATAAAGCCAAGGGGCATAAAGATAACACTTATCTTAGATAAGGGTCTGATATTAGATTATGAGTTTACCAGTGGACCTTTGAACCATGCTTAACACAACATTCATTCTTTTGGCCACTTCAATATGATTCCCAATCACAGTCTTCCCAATGCTGCTACTCTCCAAATGTGTTGGAATTCCATTCCACCAATCTCAGTACGAACCATTATTTTTCTCCTTTCTAATTTTTTCATGAGACAACAACTTCACTTTGTGGAATGCAGATGATGACGGTTCATGATAAATATTTCAAATCCTTTGTAAAAGAAAATAAATTCTAGATCTGTTTTTTTTTAAACCCACACAATTTAAACTATTTCAGAATAGACTTTGTAAATGATAAAAGATATATATATATATATATATATATAGTAATTTATACTGAAGAAGCTGGATTCACTTGAGATCTCTTACTTTCTAATGTCCTGATGGTGCCATTTTAGATGTGTTTTGGTAAAAAAGAATAACGGAACCTTTGCCTACCTGAGCATCTTGCTCAATTAGACTTTCTTTAATCTGGCCATCAGGATCTCTGTTAGCCTAAATGGAATACAAGAAAAAGATGTATAACTGTGAATCAAGACTATAACTGGATTGCATTGAAAAATCAGTGGTTATTATGTCATAGTCAAGTCTTCTATATCTGGATTATTTCCTTCCTTCCTTCCTTCCTTGCTTGCTTGCTTGCTTGCTTGCTTGCTTGCATATGCTTTGTACATAACCCAAGTGATTCCTGTCTACAATACTGGATGCTATGTGGCTTTTGAGTTTCAGATGCTCAAAGACCTGAAAAAATCATCCTATGGCAAAGTGACCTGAATTGCCAGGGCAATTAAAAATGCAGCACGATTGCAAGACGTGTACACATAAGGACAGAAAGATGGAAGACAACTCAAGGCTAGAGATAAGAAATAAAACATCAATGCATCCACTTATAGTCATAATTTGGAAAAGAAAGATATACCAGGTTAGGCATCTTGCATCTCCAGAACTGCTTGTGACTTTCAAACCAATTCTATCCATTCACCTACCCTTCCTTTCTTCTTCCTCAACAAAGCCCACTAGCTGCATGCAGTATGTTTCCAAAGTCTAGTCCTAAAGGTCCGGGGTACACAACTTAATACAAGATCCAGTCAATTTCTGAACCATTTATTTGATTTCAATCTTAAGAGCTTACTTGTAGAAGAACTACCAACATTCGCTGATAGTAGCCAGAGGTATCTGATGTTATATGATCTTCTAAATCAGCTTCATATTCTGCACACACAAAAAAATTCCCACATGCATTATTAAACAAAATTTGAATTTAAAAATAAAAAACAATTTCAGTTATTAAAGAATAATATATGACTGTTTCCTTTATTCAAAGGCCAGTCATTTTAGATTTTAAAATGGCATAAGCACATCCCCAGATAGAACATATTATATTGAGAAAATTGGCTAAAAGATCTCAGCTTCCACAAATTCTCTACCCCAGAAACATGCCATACTCCCACAACCAACAGTTACCTTCTTGATAAACTTGCTTTATATTCCGGATTTCAGCAGAGGTCCGAGATGCAAGAATTTCAGTCAAGACCTGTTCATCAGTTCCTGCCCCCTGAAACCAATGTAATGAGTTCATGAAATGATACCATTTTTCTTAGTATTAACAACCAAACTGACTTACAGTTATTTCTACAATTCTGCTTTTATGCTGCAATATCAAATCAAAAATTTTACTTTATAACCAGAATGTAAAAAAAATACTAGCATAACTCCAATATATTTGAAATTAATCCAAAATGTTCAAGGATGCCTATTTCTTAGTTCAAGAATGCCTAACCACATGATACATAAGGGTGGGTGAAACTACATAAATAGATTCCAACTGACTCATACAGGAAATTGTGGCAAGGCTTACTACTGAAATTTGAATTCCTGTAAAACAATCCTTTTCTCCAACATATTTTGCTGAGCAATTTTTTTTTTTGTTCAGATTGCTTCACTTTCTTTTATATCTTGTTCTAAGGCAGGGGTGTCCAACCTTGACAACTTTAAGACTTATGGACTTCAACTCCCAGAATAATTCTGGGAGCTGGCTGAGGAATTCTGGGAGTTAAAGTCCACAAGTCTTAAAGTTGCCAAGGTTGGACACCCCTGTTCTAAGGTATTCCAAGCTTCCAGGTTTGCAGTGAGACAACAAATATTTCATTTCAGGTGCAGAGAGTACTATGTCCTTAAACCCATTTTTCATTTACTTTCTATATGTGTCTCTTCTGCCAACTCTTGGAGTAAATAAGAGAAAAATTAAATTTTGGGGGCAAGTAAATAGAATTTTGTTACTATATTTAACAAAATGTTACATAAATTAATAAATGTTTAACAAAAATAAACTTTTGTTATTATAATTAACAAATCTGTCTGCCAGGATTGCTTTTTGAACATTTGAACATTGTCATACTTTTTCAAGCATGTAATTAAACCATCTTATGTTTAATGAAGGAAACTGTATACTTGATCTTGTTTGGCATTCCAGTCTGTGTAAAATTTATAAAAATGTATACATAGATACAATGCAAAGAGCTATATTCAGATTAGAGCTATATAAAGGATTTATTCTTAAACTATGCAGATTTGTTTCTTGCAGCACCTGGCCTTCCTAAACCACTCTAATAATTACATTAATATATTTCCATCTTCCTGCATTTAGTTAATTGTAATTTACTTATCTGCCAATACATTTAGTTGCATCCTTGTTCTAGTATTCATATATCTACAAGCAAGTCCTTCCAAAGGAATATATTTTAGGGATCAGTTTTTCTCTGACTTAGCATCACAAGTTAGTTTTACTCTATTACTATATAGGCACTTTCATGGCAGGCAACCAATAGCAGTTTATTTTCCTGCTCTGGGAATTTTGGAAAGCCTACCATATATTGGAAACACTTCTGCATAGAGTAAGTATTTTTGGAAAATTTACAGGAAAGTTTCATAACTGGCAGTTAATACAATAATGGTTATAGAAGTGGGTACAACTAAAGAGATCAGTTAGCTGTCTTACATAACTGACAGGAAAAACTACATTCATATGATCACTATTCTACTATTTCTTTAACTCACTTGCTTTGGAAATAGCAGGTCAGTGATATAGCCTTATTTTGGATCCAAATGTAACCAAGTAATAGTGTAGTAACTAGAAGATACAAGTAGTCCTCAACTTACAACCACAATGGGGACTGGAAAATTCATTGTAAAGTATTTCAGTCATTAAGTGAGATATCATATGACCATGACTTGTTACACTTCCTGCTGGATTCCCCATTGATTTTTCATGTCAGAAGTCATCTGGGAAGGCCATAAAAGATGATTCCATGACCAAGAGGATGCTATGACAGTTTAAAGTCATAAGTCACTTTTTTCGTGCCATCATAATTACAAATGGTCACTCAACATTTCAATCTTGGCTTATTTGATATTTATGTGAAATCGCTGGTCTCAATAAAACACAGCATACAATAACAAAAACACCCAACACTTGAGTGACAGAAAAATTCATGTTATACTAAACAGGATTAACTTTAACTGTGGTTAATGAACAAGGGACCAATTGTGGTTTCAAATACTGCGCTAAGGAGAAATAAAGGTAACATTACAGCACAGCATGATTTAGAAACTTGAGAAAAATGGCTAAACTTTCCAGTATGACTTAGGGGTTTCTAGGGTATCAACAGGGTAGCCAAGGGATCACCTAAAACCCATTGGTTTTAAGTACCTATTACAGCCTTAGAACTTACTTTCAGAGAATGGAATCCCAAACAAGATCTTTACCATAGCATGTAGGTAGGTTGGTAAAGGAGAAAATGGACCCTCCTTCATGTATCCAGATAACTGCCATTTCTCACCCTGTCAGAGTCCCCTGCACTTACGGCAAGATGGATAATAATTATAAGCTCTCCTAGTAAATGTGTAGTTCTAATTCCTCAGATGGAAAAGAAAAACTAGTGCAATTGAATGGCCCGGGAAAAGTAGTCAATGACTGTTTGTTCTAGGCTTCAAAAGCTAAAGAGATGTAGTCACTCTCCAATCAATATGACATTAACAGTACATTTTTAATCTTTAACATAGAGTGACTGCTGTAAAATTCCTTTCCAAAGTTCCGAGCTGCTGCTTCTGTGGGAGAGAAGAGGAAGAAAAACCACCTGATTTCCCAAACTACTTCTCTTCTCTCTTCTGTCCAGCACCTTATTGATGTTATCACTTGAATCAGATCCTAAGTGTTAGGGTTTTTTTCCATTGACTCAGTAAGTTAAACTGTATCTATCTTCCTTCAAATATTACCATTAAAAATCAATGTTTGGCTGCAATACTATATAGGGATTTTTGTCGAGTGACAGTATTGGTAACAAAATGACCTACTATTACAAGGTTCCATGGAATTCTTAATATTTTTAACTCACATGCTGAAATTGAATGACAGCAGAAAACTGTCAACAAAAATATTAATTATCCCGACAGTCAAAACAATTAGGGCAGGGAAGATGGAATGTTTAATGACAGAGTGCTGAAATGTCTGTTAAGTAGGAAAAAAAGTAACAAAGAAGATGGCATATATTATGTGGTAATAGCTATAACTATCTTGCAAAGAGAATTCAATTGAATTAATCAAATAAAAGTTTCTTGCCACTATGAGTCTTTAATAATTGGGACTGCAACAAAATGTTTCAGTATGAAATGATTTTCTTCAGGTGTGCTTATTCACCATTTCATTCCACTTTTATAAAAAAAAATTTGTTCCAACCATCAAATAGCAACTATCCAATGAGCATCTACCTTCTTAAGAAATTGGGAAGGGCAGTGTTTCTCCTATTTGTGAACTTATTTCTCTGAATAGGTAGCATCAATACTTGTGATTCATTCATTCTACATTTATACACATACATTTTAGTCAATTCTTATCACACACTTTACATTTGTTATTGGGATTATTCAAAATACCAGATCATTATGTTTGTTTAACAAAACATGATTTACAGCAATATGTAAATATAGTCCATGTGTCTAAACTTTCCTTCCAAAGATACTTTTTTTCTATTGTGATTTATTTATTTATTTATTTATTTATTTATTTATTTATTTATTTGTTTGTTTGTTTGTTTGTTTATTTATTTATTTATTAATTAGTGTCGATTTTCTGGGCACTGAGCAAATTCTTGTTCTTTTCAACAATCTTTTTCTTTCTTTTAATCTCCTATTAATGTCTGTTTGTCTATCTATCTATCTATCTATCTATCTCTGTCTCTCTCACACACACACTTGCCATTTTAATTCAGTAAGCAGAAGCATTCAAAATACCAAATGTTGGGAAAAAAAGAATAAAAGTTGGATATTATCTTCAAATAAAGTTTGCCTTTTTCTGTAAGCATTTAGCTGATTCCTAGCTTGGACATAGATATCCTTTGCCCCTTCTTACTTTTCTGTATACAGTGTATTTATTTAACACAAACAGGCATGATGTTCCCCTCTGAAAAAAAAAATCGGGGCCGGCCAAAAGAGACCCTGTGCCGCGAGCCAAGAAATCGCACACACAACACCAATGCTACACACCCTTCCTTTCCAGCCGGTCACGTGTGGATCAGCTCTAGAGCTGGGCAGCTGCTTCCCTGGGGGCGGGGCCAAGGCCGCCGCCCAGGGAGCGCCCTCACCAGGGCCGGGCGGTGGCGTGCTGCTTTCCCTCACCAGGGCTGGGCGGTGGCGTGTTGCACGGAGAGACGGATGGTCCATGGCTGCCCAGGTCCCTTTTCCTTCCACTCAGCGGCCTCCGCTCGCACCGCCCAGGCTGCGCTCAGGTGTCTGGCTGGGGCTGTCAGGAGTTGCTACCACCGGTGCGACTCCGCGCGACTCCAGTCCTGCGTTGCCTTGGGAAGGGAAAGGCAAAACCGGGAGCTGCTGCACCTGAGTCTCCGGTGCCGCTGCTGCTGTTGCAAAGCGCCGCCGTGGCTCTTCCTTTTTGCTTTCCTTTTGCTTTCCCTTCCCGACTGGAGCCACGCTGGCGGTAGCAACTCCTGACTCAGGGGGCCTCCAAGGGGAGAGGAAGAAGGAGAAGAAGGGGGGGAAAGGGAGGGTGGGCGATTTCCAAAAAAATCGGAATTCCGATTTTAATCGGAAGAATATCATGTCTGTACAAAACAGTTGTAAGCAGCTGCTTAAAAATTACCCAATGGTTGCAAAGCAGCATAAACTGAAAATCAACCATAAATGTAATTTAAAAGATGCCTGAAGATTATATTATACATAGTTTTATAACAACACTCTTATTCAAGTGCACAGGTAATGCTAAAAACTGTTGGTTTGAAAGTAAATTTTATTACAATGGAAACTAACACTATAACAAAACAGATCAATTGTCATAACTGTTAACTTCAGAATTAAAAGGAAAGATTCCATCCTAGATAAACTTTTTAATTTAAAATTGTGCCACTCATTTTACCTTAATGGCATGTTTTAGTGCATGGGCATCATAAAGCTGTTCAGGTCTCATCAGGGAAACAATGAGCTTCTCCAGGTTGCCTGTAAGTTCTGATTTAAGGTCATCAATCAAATCCTAAATGACAGAATGAAGAATGAGTAATCAATGAGAAATGTGTATCAATACCAGTCTTTCAGTTCTAGTTATTGCATCTAGAACTTGCCTTATTAATATTCAATATATGTACATATGTATGTATATATGTTTGTGTGTGAGTGTGTATATACATATATTCTCTCTCTCTCTCTCTCTCTCTCTCTCTCTCTCACACACACACACACACACACACACAGACAGAGTAGTGAAGAGTAAGAGAAATAAACATGGAATAACCAGCCAACCAAAAACATTAACCACCGTGAAAAAGCACAAGTAGAATGACCTCCTTACCCGGCCAAAAAGAGTTTTAAATTGTACTGCAATTTCCTGGCGCTGAGCATTGCTTCTGCCTGTTAGAATCTTCAAGATTGGATCTTCATCAGTTCCTTAAATTATGCAAGTTAAAATAAAATCATTCACTGAAAGAACAGCAATAGTTTATGAATGAATGTAAATGAACACATTAAGTCCATATAGTTCTATTCTTGAAATCATCTCTTACTTGGAAAACTCTATATTAATGTAAAGGTAGTCCTCACTTCTTAAGTGACCACAACTAGGATAGGCAACTCATTAAGTAAAGCAGTCACAAACATGATAATTTTACAATTATTTCAGCTTTCCTTTGCTTTATATCCCTGTGAAGATCATAAATGCAAGGATTGGTCTCAAAACTTCCTTTTTGTCACCACTGTACCTGTGAACCAGTTACTGGACAAATAACCACACACACACATTTTTAGCAAATTAAAAAAATGAAATGTATATGAGTTGTCACCCATGAAAATATTTGCACCAAAAGAAGAATTCAAAAGGAGGCCAGTTTGTAATATCCATCCTCTTCCTTTTTTCAAGCATTGTTTTCCACCAAATTTGTGTGGATAACTGAGAATAATTATGAAGGCCTACGCTTCTTTTCAAATCCATTGCTTGAGCATCTTTGAAAAGAACAAAAGCAAAAACTAACAGTAGAACTTGAAGTAATGCTGAGTGACACCACATAATTAGGCAGCCAATTGGATTTAACTATGTGACAACTTTCACAACCAAAAGCATGTGTATGTACCTTCATTCAAAAACAAACAAAAAACAAAACTATGAACTAGACTGCACAACTAACTGGACTTGAGTAGGCAAACTCTCCTGATTAGCAAACATTTTCATAGAAGTGCTTCCTCCACATTTCAACAAGCCGTTTGCCTCCATATTTCTTGGAAACTAAATCAATATATGTGGTGAAATCTCCGAATAGACTGAAGGGAGGTGTTAAGAGGGGACCCAAGTTGGAGTTTCCCCACTGCAGGAAGTAGCACAGGTCTGACCTCCCCTAGAATCCCTAAAGCAGAGGCCTCCAAACTTGGCAACTTTAAGACTTGTGGACTTCAACTCCCAGAATTCAAGTTTCTTGCAACGGAGGTGACTAGCAATAGTCTTCTTTTAAAAACTATCCCCAAGTGATTCTGGATGCTTGATCCCGACAATATAAATCAACAAGTTTGAATAAAACATCTGTTTCCTATTCACTATCTGGCCTTCAGAATTTGTTTTGCGTTAATAAAAGTTAAGATAAAGTTAAGTCAATATTTCTTTTGTATGAATAAAAGTTAAGATAAAGATACTGAGACAGCCATTAACTTTTCAGGAACTCCAGTTAAAAAAAAAAGCTAAATACCAAAACAACAATTCTATTGTCCTGAAAAAGATTCTACATACAGTAGTATCTCAAAGGTGCTTTTTCCAAAAGGCAACTGGGCTTTTTTTTTTTCTTTGAAAACATTTCACTTCTCATCCAAGAAGCTTCTTCAGTTCTTTGGGGAAAAAACCTTTGGGAAACCATGACCTGAATGATTAAGAATCCCTATAGACATTCTACATAGTACAATTGAAATAATGTTGAAATGTAAAGATTAATACTTACGTATATGAGTACAGATTAATAGTTACGTATACTATACTTACATATACTATAGTTACATAAACTATCCAACATGGGTCCGTAAAGGGGGCGTAAGTGCACAAACGTGCCTATCGTCCCTGCCATTGTTTTTTATATTATTTCTGCTTTTGTTTCTGTTTGACAAATTATAATAAATAAATATCTTTTTTAAAAAAAGTTTTATTTGGGTTTTCACACAAAAAAACATAATGCAAATAAAACATCTTTTTTTAAAAAATAGCATGGTCTCGGGTTACACTTCTTCATACAGACACAAATTCAATTTCATGCTCATTCTTGTGTTCTATTCCATATCTTATTACTGTTTTACATTTTCTACATAGTTTTTTCCCTCTTTTAATTTTCTCAACTTTATTTTGATTATCTCATCTCAATTCAAATCATTATATTTATATTTTTGTCTGTCCTGTTTCAATTTCATATTATTTTTTCTCATTAAACAAATTTTCTCCTGTAGTTATTAATTGGAGTATGACACCTTTATATCTTTTAATTTTATCCATTCAACTCTTATTTAAGCTTCAATGCATACCTTTAAGATTATAACATTCAATATAATACATAACTTCCAATCAAATTCTGCTTGGTACATTCTTAAAACACACACTATATTATTAAAAAAAGATTTTATGTATATGTATGTATGTATATGTATATATATATATATATATATATATATATATATATATATATGTAAATAAAACACTCATTCCATTCCAATTCAATTCTATCATTAATATTCATTAACATCTTAACATCTTTAACATTTCTTTTCAATTAAATATCATACTTCCTTGGGAACACCTATAAACTTTCTATAATTATTATTTTTTTCATATGTATTTTTTCATACTTATATTTTATAAATCATTAATAATAATTAAAATGTTCCCATCCTTTCCTAATTTAATTCTCTCATTCATTTTATTTCATTTGTTTATTAACAAGCATTCCACTAGATTACAATAAATATTTTATCCATCATTTTAAGCATATTTTCAAAGATTATTTCTATTTGTAATATAACAATACTATCTTATGTACCTTTGCAGAATCCCTTTTATAATTAAGTTTTCACCCATTATCTCTAAACAGGCTTATACTTTCAATTCTTATACGTTTGCCCTGTTTCTCTATATCTTGTTTCTGTCCTTTATAACTACTTTTCCTTTCCTTCTTCCCCCTCTTCTTCTCCCTCCCCCTTTTGCCCCCATCCTTCCAAAGGTTGGTAAAATGACAAGCCATATTGATTGGGGGCAATATGCTGACTCGGTAAACCACTTAGAGAGGACTGTAAAGCACTATGAAGTAGTATATAAGTCTAAGTGTTATTGCTATTAATGTCTGCTTATGCAAATACCAATGAAAATAATGCCAAGTCAAAGCATAAAGAGAACTTAGTGACCACACTGATATATTTCTGGTCCTGCCAGTAGAACAGTTTAAGTTCTATTTTCAATTTTATTTCACATCCAATCAGAACCCTATAAAGAGAAATAATCCAACATCCTTGAACATTATTTTACTCTATCTGTCTAATGTTCACACTGCAGAAGGAAGCCAACTCTATTTATGAACTAATTAGGTTCTGATCCTAGATCATTAGGAAACTTACACAATGAAGTTTCTCTGCTACTGAAATTTGAGCCCAAATGCATGGTAAACATGAAGGGGAGGGATGATTACAGAAAGCTCATCTTCACACTCCTTTTCCCACAATACTAACTGTAGGTAAGGAAAAGTTTCAATGGGGCATTATTTTGCTTCTGCTTACCTAATCCTTTCATTGCCTTGCGAAGACTTTCAGCATCACCTCTGGCATCAAATCCAGGGAAGTCTTTTACAGTACCTCTTGTGTACTAGAAGAAAAATAAAATTATGTTCATGCAGCACCCTTTTAGTGACAATTTATTACAAAACTGATAATCAAGAAACATGAGTTATAAAATCTAAATATTGAACCCTTAGAAAATAATCTGCTATAAATCTAATAGTAATTAATCCATATGATCTGGCACAATTTGCAGATTTATGCCAGGACTAATATACTGAGTGCAAAGCTTTCTTATATGGTAAAAGTTTGCACTCAAATATTACAAATCAGATCTTGAGCAAAGCTTGTAGAATTTGGAAGTTTATGAATCTGATCTTAGGAAGGCATTTGTGATCTCTTCTGGATAACAAAATGATGTGTTGTTATATATGTGTTTGGACACTCTGTTACAGACAAGAAAGAAGAAAATAACATTTCCAGTTTACTGATAAAACAAGTGTTGAACATTTTTTTAAAAATCCCAAAAGACTATCAATAAGAAACTAGTTTAACAATAGCTTCCTGGCAGCTCTTTCAAAGAATAATTATATTAAAAAATAATTCATATTCTGTGATTAATTTATATATGAGTTGTATGGAAATCGATTGTAAACAGCTTACCCCCTGAAAAAAAAACTTTGATATGAATAAAATCAGCTATACAATTCTTATATATAATTTACAGTCTGTCTAACCTGTATATATAGAACACAGTTCTATATATGCAACCAATCAGTTGATAATTCTGACAAATAGTTCCAACAATTTTAGAGTGTCAGGTTGGACAAATTAATTTGAGGAGTATGTGGGATAATTAACGTATGTCGTAAAATAAGAATGTCTTCTCAGACTTTCATTTTCTGAGTTGTTCACCTGAATCAGTAATAAACAACCCACAATACTCCAAATGCTGAACTTAAATTCCCAGCAGCCCCATTAAGCATGCCCAATCATAAGTGTTGCTGGGACAACATGTTCCACAACATGTTACATAGAACAGGATTCTCATCTTAGACTTAATTATTCTAGATTCCATCTTGTTACAGAAAAGTGGTAGCATGAAATCTCAATGTTTTAGTCTAAGGGAACATTTTCAATATCAGTACATTTCACTGTAGAGGACCAACTACTTCCTCATTCTTAACTTCTCAGAAACTGACTATGTTTTTTATTTCCAGAAAGCAAACACAGCTATTGTTTGTTCAATTATTAAACATTCAAATATTAAATCCATAATATTGTTAAAAATTAGCAAAAGGGACTAGCATAGAAAGCCACCAAAATTTAATGAAAAGAAAATGTGTAACTGCCATGTGAATATTAGTCATTTGTAATTTGGCAACAGATCTATATCTTTTGAATCCTGAAATGAATCATCATCTCCTAATGGGATAGCTATCCTGACAAACTAAGATAACCATGCCAATAGTTCTTATATTCTCTGGCAAATGGGAAAAAATGACTAGCCTTCCCCCCTTTGAGGCTGAAGAGGTCCAGTATGAAGATTCATTCCAGCAGTTCTTAACTCTGTCTCCAGCTCTTAAATTTGGAGAATGCTGACAAGTGTTTGATTGCAAAGATGGAATCTCCCAAGAGATCTCCTTTGCTAATCAGTTAGCTGCCAAGCACTTCACGAGAAAGGCAAGTATTATTTATTTGGCCAATCAGAGACTCGGTATGCCTTCTTTCCAATTCCCTATAATGTCCAAGCCAGATTATCTCTCATTGCCCTTCTACTGGAAAGGCTGGCAGGGACCTATTTTTATGGTGGTGGCAGGAAAACAATGAAAACAATGTTTGTTCTAATTAATGAGGCCAACCAATAAACCAAGGAAACTAGCTGTTTTGGGCAATTTATTCAGTTACATTATGAATTAAAGCAAAAACCTATTTAACTTGAATGCATATTCTAGATCAGGGGTGTCAAACTTGTGTTGTCATGTGATGTATTGGGACTTTTTTCCCCTTCACTAAACCAGGCAGGGACGGGGCCAACACGTGACACATCCAGCCCGTGGGCCACAAGTTTGACGCTCCTGTACTAGTCCTGCTTAGACATGAAAGCCAGTTAGGGGACTTTGGGCCAGTCACTCTCTGTAAACCCAACTCGCTTCACAGGGCTGTTGTTATGGAGAACCTAGGAAGAACAAATATTATCTATGTTCACTGCCTTGTGTTACTTTTAAAGTAAAATAATCAAGGCAGAATAAAAACATCTAAAAATATACACTAAAGAAAAGAAACAATGGAATTAATTATGTACTTAACTTTTAGATCTTTCCAAAAGAATAGCACAGTTTTTCAGGGCTGAATACCAGTCACCGTACCTATGTTTCTATTAACCAGCCACCAATGCAATGAATACTACTTGAAGTTGCAGGAAGAGATTTCAGATCAAACTATTTCTGTATACTCAGGGAGTGGGGAGTAAGGGGAAGTGCATGGAGGAAATGATAAGCCAAGACTCTCATCTCCAAACTAGAGCCCTTGTATTTGCATTCTCCAATTTCTACCATCTATGGCAAGCATGACTGCCAATGCTTGCCGTAGATAACAGCTAACAAAATGAAAGCATTTGGAAGATAATGCTGGCCAAGAGCCAAAGAAGCTAATGCTTTGCATTGGGTAATGCAAAGCAAACAAAAGATCAAATTAGGTTCAAATCAAACAGGACACGCTCGTATAATTTATTAATGTCTGTTTCATTTTAAAATGAAAGTTCATTGTTAAAAGCCAAAGATTAAGCAGGTGAAATATTTTCCTTCCTTTATTCCCCTGTTATTTGGAACTCTTGGGGGAAAATTATGTTTCAGTATCTGCCTTCTCCATAGAAAAAGTAATAAGAAGCTGGAAACTATTTAGAAGACAACATCAGGATGACCAAAGACCCACACTCCCACTCTTTTTCATTAATCAACCTTGTGAGGTTGGATTTTATCTTGATTAAAAACATAAGTCTTTCAGGAAAGAGGGAGTCAGGATAAAATCACTGCCTATTTTCTCCCATCCTCTACTTCAGGGGTCTCCAACCTTGGCTCCTGGAAGCTTTGCTGGCTGTGGAACTCTGGGAGTTGAAGTCCGCCAGGCTTCCAGGAGCCAAGGTTGGAGACCCCTGCTCTACTTTGTGCTGACTTGGAGGGAGGGAGGCATCCATATTTAACATACTTTGCTACCTAAGAAGCTTCTACACAAAATGAAAACCCCAGAAATTAAGTTTTTTTTCCAATCATGTAGGTTATCCATGATTAAAGATACTATGTAAAATCTACTTTTACTTCATAAATCATAGAATCAAATATCCTTCACCAAACGGGGCCTTCAGATGCTTTCAACTCCAGAGACTTTCGGGGCCTTCAGATGCTTTCAACTCCAGAGACTTTCAAATTCTAATGCTTAGTATTAAAACAAAATTACATGCAAGAGTTCAGAATAATTATTATCTATATTTTATTTAACTGCTTTCATTGCAAATGAAAGCAGTTCAAAACTCTGTCATGTTCTGGACTTAATTCTTTTTATCTTATCCTTTGCATGCTTCTCAAAAACCAAGTGCATCCCTCGTCCAGGAAAAAAGCGACCTGCCTTAAGAAAACATTCTGAACGCTTTTACTCATTTATTCATATTAGCTCTGCAAATAAGTTGCCATATTTAGTGTAATGTAGCAATTTTCTACAATTACAACCAATCTTTTAGTTGTTTTCTATTTAACCAGAAATAGCATTAGAACAATTTCTTAAAATCAAGAGCCAGTTGGACATCCTTGTAGAGACCAAGGGCTATATTTAACTTTTGGGATAAGTGACTGAGGATCACAAAATAGATGGTTTATATCACATATCTAGACAGGCTAAGTTTGGGTAGGTTATTTAGTTTTAATTACAACACAGCTATTTTGGATCATATATTTTTCTTCACTCAGAATGTCAGGAAAGGGTAGAGTTCAATTTAGAAGTGGATCCAACAGGTTAGGAAGGGGCTGCTGAAGCTGCAGAGGGCCACGTCAAAAGCAACAATTTCTTGGGTTTCCTAGTCAATGTATTTTGAAAATTGCCTAAGATTATACATATATTGCTAAAATTAAATCATTTATGTCTCCTTTGTAGTTTTTTTTAACGACACAATTTCCTATTTGCAGCAACTATGTAAAGAGTATTATTAGAAAATGCAAGTGAAGGTTAAGAAAACTCCAATTACAAATAAGCAGGTAAGTAATGTAGAGTGTAGAAGGGAAGTTATTCTAGACATCAGAAAGTGGCACCACAATGTAACATAAGACTAAGCATATATCTTAGCTGCAATTAAGACTGAAAGATTATATTACTGCATACTCATTTCTCATACCCCACATTTGATCTTTGATGGATTTCTTTGAATATTGGATCTCCAAAATAAACATAAGGTAGGAGATGCACAGAGACCCTCCACTTGGTGTTCTGTTCATTTCTTTGGGAACTTTTTTAGGACAGTTGGATGAAAAAAGAAGCTAAAGAAGCTTATTGGATGAGAAGCAAAATGTCTTCAAAGAAAAACCAGAAAGTCCAGCTGCCTCTTGAAAAAGCACTTTTGGGACAACCATGACCTGGAGCAGTGATCGCCAACCGGTAGGCCAGGGTTGGTGGTCCATGAGAAAATTTTGGTGGTCCGCAGAGAAATGTCCCTCCCAAAGCACTCCCCTAAAGCAATTAATCCAGGCTGCGTGGGAACAGAAGGCTGCACACACGCTGGCCCCCACCCTTCAGCCAAGCATAAACCTTACCTTGAGTAGAGCCATGTGAGCTAGAACTGGAAGATAAGACCAAAGGCTGGGGAGGGAAATCCGCCCCGGGTTGGCTTGCTGACATTGGTGGGAAAGTCGGTCCCATATTCCGAAGCTGTAGTAGTCACAAGACTGGCCCATTAGTCATCCCGGAGCACTCCTCCAGTCCATGGCAGGCCGGTGTACTGGGTGGAGGAACAGCTGCTCCAGGATGACCAAAGGACCCTTCCTGTGACTACTGCAGCTCTGTAATATGGGACCGATTTTCCCACCAATGTCAGCAAGACACTATCAGTCAAAATTCATATTAGTGATCTGCGGGATTTAAAATTATGAGTTTGGTGGTCCCTGAGGTCCAAAAGGTTAGCGACCCCTGACCTGGAGGACTGAGAATCTCCATAGATATTTAGATAAGAAAAGGAAGCCTTTTCCATCTCTCTCAGAAATCTCACTCTATTTTAGGACTGCAAAGCAAAATGGAAGGATCTTGTATCCTTCTTCCTTCATGAAAAAAAAATGGCCAGGAAATTTTGAAATTTAAAAATGGACAGAAACATCTCTTTGGTGTGTTTAATGGAAAAGTAGACTTTGAGGAAGCAATTTTAAACATTTTCCCCCCAAAATCCTCCTAGTAGCAACTAAAACTAAAGACAAAAGTCGACTTTCGAAATACCCACATAATGTCCCATTTAGTTTACAGCAGGAATTTATAAATTTGTGCACTATAAAAGGAAAGAAACATTTATACATGTCAAAAACTAGTTGAAAGAGTACAATTTTTTTTCATTTCCATTAGCATTCATTTAAAAAGTATTGCTGGAGGCAGAAAATGAAACGTATGCACATTTGAATGTGCTTTAAAATATGAAATGTTAAGATTCAGAACATAAATCTACAAAAATTAATGACTTTTGTATCATAACATATTGGCATTTGTATCAAATTAAGTTCAAACAAAAAAAAATCATCAAAAGACATTACATCTTTCTTAAGGATCCCCAGACTTTAATAATTAAAGCACCATTTCTACTTACAGTAAAAGCAAAACAATACAATAGCAACCCTACCAAAGTTAAACATATAAAATCAAGAAATTGAGAGTTTGCCAAGCACAGTTGCCTTGGCTGGCTGCCTAGAATAATGATACAAAATTATAAAATGCAAGGGATCAAAGATTAAAACAATTAAAGTCACTAGATCAAGAAGAGAAGAGGACTTCTAAAATATATATTCAATACAGAGCAACAGAAGAGCAGATCTATCTCATAATAACTATCACAACAATTTGTAGGCAATGTTTACACATATGCCACTTTTAAAGAAATAAACTGATTAGATAATGCAAATCAAAATTAAAGCTGTATATAAGTCTAAATGCTATTGGTATCAGAGTGACCCATACATTTAAATAAAAGGGGGAATCAATTGCTGACAGACCTCCCTAAAGAATTAGCAATACAGAAGAAGGTGGACTGTTTCTATGACACCAACCCAGGAGCAGTATTACCGTATATACTCGAGTATAAGTCGACCCGAATATAAGCCGAGGCACCCAATTTTACCACAAAAAACTGGGAAAACTTATTGACTCGAGTATAAGTCGAGGGTGGGAAATGCAGCAGCTACTGGTAAATTTCAAAAATAAAAATAGATGCCAATAAAAACTTTCACTAGGACAGTTGAGAATAAGTTTGATGTTCACAATTTCCTCTTTGAAAGAGACCAGTAAATAGGGAACAAGAAGATGAAGAAAAAAAAGTGTGTTTTTTCACACTTTTCACACTGCAGTGAACAAAAATGGCATCATAGGAACAGGCTTATTCTCAGCCCAAAGGTTTGTTTCTGATTTCTTCCCTGATTTAAGGGAAATTTGGGAAACGATCTCACTATCATGAAAGGTTTGATTGATTCACTAACCCAAAAGATGATGATGATGACAGTGGTAGGCAGGAGTCACTCTCTCACTTGCAAGAAAAAACCAAGAGCCGTTCTTATGATATCTCTCTCTCTCTCCCCCCCCCAATAAAGTCAAGCCCTTTCCAGCACGCGTGCGCAATCCGCCCCCGCCCCTTTGCACCTTGCAAATGCAAAACCCCAGGGTTTTTGCATTTGCAAGGTGCAAAGGGGCGGGGGCAGATTGCGCGCACGTGCTGGAAAGGGCTTGACTGTATTACGGGGAGAAAGAGAGAGAGGGAGAGATCATAAGAACGGCTCTTGCTTTTTTCTTGCAAGGGAGAGAGTGACTCCTGCCTCCCACTGTCATCAACATCTTCTTCTTTTGGGTTAGTGAATCAATTAATTTGGGAAATGATCTCACTATCAGAAAACAACGCGAGCTGCCACCACCACCTCCTCCTCCCCCTCTTCCCGAGTGGACTGAAAGCAGCTGGAGCTGAGGAAATGAAGCTGAGTGGAGCGACCTCGGCTCGAGTTGCTTTCTCAGCCTAGAGCTCAGAAAAGCCTCCCCCTCCTCCCCCTCCTCCCGAGTGGACTGAAAGCAGCTGGAGCTGAGGAAATGAAGCTGAGTGGAGCCGAAGCAACCTCGGCTCGTGTTGTTTTCTCAGCCTAGAGAAAGGGGAAGGGGGCTCATCTGGACCAAGGGTGAGTCTCCCCCTCAGTTTCCCCTGAAGGATCTTCTGTCGCTTTTGCCTTCTCCCTACATCTTCCCTCTGTTAAAATCCCACACACACACACTTATTTTCGGTTGGATAGATTTCGTGTCTGAGCATTCTCACATGGCGGTGGGTCTTCCCCCCCAAAAAAACAGTTAAAAAAAGAAAAAACAATATATCCTCAAGCAAGAACTTTTCTGCTTCCGATTACTCCCATGCTTAAAAGTTGCAAAGGAAACACGGAAGCAGGGAAGCGGCTGCCCAGCTTCGGAGCTCCACACCATTTTTTTTTCAGAGGGGAATCTGACTCGAGTATAAGCCGAGGGTGTTTTTTTCAGCACAAAAAATGTGCTGAAAAACTCGGCTTACACTCGAGTATATACGGTAAGTTTCAAATGGATTTCTGCTGTATTTTCCTTCCAAAACAATATTACCTATCTAAACTTCTACTTCAACCTATTAAAAAAGAGTCTTGAAATTACTATTAAGATGGTCTTTATTTCTATGCCGAATATTAGAAATCTAAGATCTGTATAAAGTGGAGCAGGATTTCAGACAACTCTATTATAACTATTTGTTCCATCGTATCTACTGACAAGTTATCTTCTGTATGTTCCCACTGTCCAGCCCCTACTACAAGTAGTACCTCATTGAATAACCAGTCGCTTAGCCACCATTTAAAGTTGCAATGGTTCTCCCAGAGGATACAACCAGTTCTGGAGTTCTGACAGTCACAATTCTTCCACCACTTGTGGACATTTTGGGCACTTGGTAATCAGCTGGCATTTATGACCATTCTACAGTTTCATTATCACAATTTATGGTGTTTATTTTTACTTTCAAGCAAAAAAAAAATACCATTGAAGGAAATGGGTTCATTTAATGACCACTAGTGTTCACTTAACTATTATAATATTCACGTATAGACCGCCACAAGAAAGGTCATAAAATCAGGCAAGATCACATGGAGACCCGTTTAATGACCACCACAACTTATGACAGTAATTCTGGGCTCAATTACAGTCATAAGTTAAGGACTCCTTGTAGTTCTACTCCTTCACATTGTCAGACATATCTGAAGAAAAAAAAACATGCATTTTCCTTAGCAAGATGACCTCCTTCGTGTAAATTGGCATCCTAATTAACAGTGATAAGATCAGAAATAAAGTAAAGGTAGAGTTATGCATAATTATGAATTGTTCCACTTCATATACAGGCTTTATAATTTTAAATTATGTTATATTATTTATAATTTCTGAAAGTGTGATGTATTTTGAAAATTCATAATCTAATTCCTACATTATACAAATACATCTAATTTCCACATCCATACTCATAAACATTTATTTCCAATAGCAGTTTCTATTTCCTCAATATAATGACAGAACTTTTTATCAAATACAACTGGCAGATATTCCATGTTGCCTCTAAAGCATCTAACGAAGTAGATAATTAGTTATATTATATAATATTACAACTCATAATGAGACAGCTATGCGAATGCATTCAAAATATTTATTTAGTTATATCAGGTCAAATCAGTTTCTTTGTTACTTAATATTTCTCAAATGGTTGTGAAATGAGGTACAAGCAATTCAACATAATCTTATTGCATACAATAAGTGTACAGAGGAGTTCATTTGTTGAACCACTTATAAAACTGTCTTCAATCTAGAACTCTCCATTTGTGATGACCCAGGGTGGGATACAAAACAAACACAGTCACAGAAAACAGGTGAAGCCCCTTTTATTCCTTCACTTTGCTTCCAAGCTCCAAATATCCTTGACGGAAGACAAAAAACTCCCGCACAAATAGTTACAAGGAGGAAAAAAGAAACACAAACCAGGAAAGATAAGGGCTGGAAGATAACAGAACATGCACTGGGGAAGGATGCCAAACTCAGAGAAGAACCATAAACTAGAGATATTTCCACGCTTTTATTTCCAGCGTTTGCCCGTAAGCATGTCTGCCCTGTTATTCAGTTGTCACAGCTGCCGCCCATGAAGGGGATCAAGGCCCTCTCCTCCCGAGTAGATCACATCTCTCCCTTATCCTCTCCTCCCTGCATGCCCTAGGATGGAGAGGGGATGGGCCTGGGTCCTCCTCTGACTGCTCAGCTGGCCTGTGCCCTTCCCCAACCTCCTCCATAAGCTCCGGAGCCACACTTCCACTGTTCCTTCTCTCCTTCAGAGTCAGTCTCCACCAGGGGCATGACACCATTGTGTTGAGCTATATCTGCCAATGTCTACCCAACACAGGCCACAATAGTTGATACGAATTCTAACAACTCTAGTGCAAAACTTAGAGCCCATCAAATTAAAGAAGATCCACATAGGGTCCAGGAAATATACAATCTGAAGTGAGCTATGATTGAACAGCATCATCCCTGTTCTTATAGCATTTAACTTTTGTAAATTAAATGACATTTGAGACTTTGAGTCATACTATGAATAATCTCAGTGACTCACATGTCATTATCATTTTTGCAAACTTCAAGAAAACTCTGTAAACTTACTTCAGATTCAGTTTGGCTATTTGACTTGTAAAAAAGGATAGAGAATACAGGCAGTCCAATACCAAAATGCAAAAAAATAAAAATAAAAAAGAATGAAAAGGAAACTTGTTATTTAGCTATTTGTTGACCTTTTTACTGCTAAAAGGAAGACACACCAACTCACAGCAAAAAATTTGAAGTGCAAGAAAAAATTGGATAAAAGAATGGAAAATGGAAAAAAGCAGACGTGGAATCATTGGAGCAGGATGAGCTCATTCTGTTCCCAAGTTGGCCTCTTTAAATATTTAGATGAACTTGCCCAGATCAAGTCACTATAGAGTTACAAGAAAAACAGAGAAGAAACTGTCCTCCCAAATCCCCAAAACAGGGATTTCTTATTCCCAGACATTTATCTTCAGAGTATTACCAGAGTTGAGTCACAACTCTTTAAGAATAACTTTTTTTACCCTTTTTTTTTCTTCTTCTTCTTAAGGCCAAAATGTTCGTTTGGCATTTACACCCTATTTCACAGGAATTGCTTGGGAATCAAACGAATGAAAAGTCGCCCTTCAAGGGCTGAAGAATCCCTGGGGGTGAAAGTATCTCATTGTACAAATGCACACACACACAAAAAAGTGTCTGGCAAAATGGCGGTAGCGTTACAATTTATTTATACATTCATCAAATCGATTGGCTTCTTTCAAAATTTCTTCAGCCCTTTTGGTAAGTTTAAATTACGCAGCGCGGGGAAAGCAAGTGGGACTTACCTTTGCCATGGCTTCGGGGGTCCTTTAGGTTTAGGCGAAGAGCGAAAGCTGCGAAGGAAAATAAGGGACAGAGGGTTACCCTTCGAGAGTTCAAAAGAAAGACCGGCCAACAAGTACAGCTAGCCTGGAAACAAGCAAAGAAACCCGACCGCTTCCTTTGCTTTCCTCCGAGCAGTTCCGATTTCGGAGTACCCCAATAGGGACCCCCCGCCAAATCGGGGGGGGAGGCGGGAATCTCTCCTGAACCCCAACTTTCGGCCACAGGAAAACGCCCGAGGACTTTCTCCTGTGACTTTTCCACGCCCTGCTTTTCCAAGCTGGGTTCAGCCGAGGCCTCCGTGATACAAAGACCTATAAGCGGAGCAGTAAGAGCGCTCCGCAATGGCTTCCTCCGCCGGATCTTTCGCTCCTTTCTGGCCTCCGTTTTAGCTCCCCAAACTTGGCTGCGCTCGCAGGGCAGCCGGTACGCACCGTAGCCTTCAAAATGAGGGGGCGAAGCTGCAAGATGCGGCGGCCTCTCGAGAAACAACGGCAAGGGACGGAGCCGGAGGAAGTGCGCGTCGCTCTCGCGGCCTGCCACACCCAGCGCTCAGATTCTCCCTGCGGTTCCCGGTTGGAGTCGATCGTGGTCTTCCTGCCTGGGGCCCCACCCCGGATTCCTCGGCTTCTCCTCGGTCACGGCGTGCCCTGTGTGCAGTTGAGTGTCTTTTCCTCCCGGCTCAAATTATTACGAAAGTCAGGGACTGAATAATGCCTGAGAGGAAATCCTTGTGCAGAACGGTTGCTTTACACCCGGCACCAACGCACCGCTTGCAGAACAATTAAAATAACAAAGGGCAGTTGTAGTAGGGTAGTTGTAACTGTGCTGTGATTTAAAAGAAAAGTCTCGATTCAGGGACTTCAGTCGCCCAAACAGGCATTTCTTTGTTTCATCCCGGCAAAAATCATATCCTGACTGATTCACACAGTAGACTACATCTCTCTGGCTGGATCCACACAATATTTTCAGATACAAATAATGAAGCCTTGTACTGGCAAAACTGAGAATCCAAAGAGATGCACTTCCTAGTAAAGGGGTATTAAAGAAGAAAGATCCTTGTGTAGTATAAATAAACCAAAGGACTTGCCTATGCAAATATGTCCAGACAGGGTAAGCTGTTTCTTTGAACAAAGTGAGGCAGTTGCCTTAAACTTTAACCATTTTAGTTATTAATCATAACTAAAAATTATAATTTCATCAGGTTTGTGCGGAGTTAAATTTTCAGTCTGGTGGATCACAATAACTTTTTAATCTTTGAAAATATGCAAACTGTTTCAAGTGATGGCCTCCATTCATTTTTCTTCTTGAAGTTACCCTATTGCCACCCATTAAGACCAAAGGTGTTTTGAATTGTGTAGTCTGCACCATTTCAGAAAAGAAATTCATAAATTAGAAAGACAGATTTTATGTGTGCAAAAAAATCCTGTCACCAGAAATATTCCATTTTTTTAAATTGCCATTTTAAAATAAAAAATGATGAATGTAAGCCCTGTAATAAAATTAAGACAACTAAGACTTACTCTTAACATTTTTAAAGATCATATAACCTTGGAATTCCTTTGTGAGCTTTCCAATAAGATAAAACAGAAATCTGTGTGCTGCTGAAACTAAGATGAATTAACTTAAATACTCTTTAAATTTCTTAATAGCAGTAGCACTTAAACTTATATACTGCTTTACAGTGCTTTGCAGCCCTCTCTAAGCAGTTTACAGAGTCAGCATATTACTCCTCCATCCTCGACCTTGGAAGGATGGAAGGCTGAGTCAAACTTTGTAGTTTGCAGTACTGCACTCTAACCACTGCACCACCGAGGCTCTTTTAAGATAGAATCAAGGGAAATTCCCACTGAAGTTCTGTGCTGCTCCCAGCTACACTAGGAAAAAACTTTTAAAACATTCAGCCTAAACAAAGATGTGTTGGCAAAGGAGCCAGGCTGGTGCTCAGGGCAGACCCTGATTAGCCCTTAGCCTGATTCTTGACCATCCCATCCATCTTAAACTGGTGTGAGTGTGTCTATCAGTGCTCCCCTGGTCCTTTTGGAGATTGTTATCTTCTTGTTACTTCCCATTTTTCCCTGGTTTTCCAGATGCTTGCACATAGTCATGGTTTCACATGCCTTTCCCATATTCTTCCTTTAGCCCTTTCCTTTTTTCCCCCTTATGTATGTGTGTAAATGTATGTCTATTTTTTCTTACCATTTCACTACATGATTTTGAAGGCAAAAGTCAACCTGATCTTACTGGCTGGGCATTGAAATCCAATGTATTTAATGGGGATTCGTTTGGGAGAGGTTGTTATGATAAACAAGCACACACCCTGGTATTCCTGGGCATACCACCATCTCTTTCCTGACTGCAGGAACAGGTAAGTTCCTCCCAGTCCCCCACCCCCTTCAAATTTTCATTCAACTTTTCCAACTTTCATTCAAAACTCTTGTTTTTCTATCCATGTTAATTTGATTCCTTTGCCCTGGATGGCCTGATTCCAAACCGACAGATGCAATTCACTTGGATGCAGTGGCTGCCAGGTTCTTTCCTCTCAAGGGCTGGTCACTGACCCATGCAACCATTTCATCTTGGGCTGTCAGGCTGCTAAGTTCTCTGCTGGCTGGCAGCTGTCATTTCCCCATATTCTTGTTGTTGATTTAACAGTGGGCCGTTAAGATAATGACCTATCCCCTCTACTTCATTCAGTCCTTGTATCTCCCAGTGGGTGACCTTTTGGATTCTGCCCAGGCTGTATGAAGCATGCTCCTCTGCCCAGAGCACTGTACAACTTTCCTTTCCCTCCCTTCTTTTTCCTTTTCTTTTACATCTTCAAATGGCAACAGAGATGCTGCTGTTTTGTTTCTATGTTGTTCCCCCTGGCTATAAAGTTTCCATATACCTAGAGAAGAGGGGGGAAATGAAAGAACAGCTTTATCTCCTGTTGCTTTCATCACTGAGCTGGCAGAGCAAGGATCAGCATACCACACAGGGGGAAAAGATCACTGTTACTATCAAAAATATTTTGCAGAACAGTGAGTAATTCAATGCATTCTATGCATCCAAACATCTGGGAAGGCAATGGCAAGAGCCTAGAATAAGTGGAGGAACAATAATACTTCAATGGTGGGTGCTGACATCATTTTACCTATTTTGCCATTCACAGATATTACTATTTTGACCAAGAAAAGATTTGCAGTCAGTGAAGAATAGATTCAAGGAGTGTTGGTCATTTTTTATTATGTAATAAAAATATTTTATTAGAATCTATCTTTACTTAGTATACATTTTGTTTTTGAGAAAAAAAAAATAAGGATGCTTAAATTATTTATATCTCCTCTTAACATTATATAAATGTTTTACTAAATAAGAAAAGAACAATATCTGTGTATGCAAACTTTTATTTCTTTTTTTTTTGAATAGACAAGAAACCCTTGTCTATTCAAGATTTAGCACCACTGAATTTGTTTTTTTAATTACTACACATGCATGTACAAGTAGAATTTATACACCTAAAATTTATTTATACTTTCCAATATTTTATCTTATTTCTGCTATAGATTATATTTCATTTATTTTTTGTATTCACGTTTCATAAGCATTTTGTATTTGCAATGATATGAAAAATTTGAACAATTCCTGTATTAAATGGTGTGGTTTATCTTTCTTATTTGTAATCAAGTTTTTTTTATCCAAAATCCTCTAATTTCTTTCTGAAATCATAAGGCTGTACTGAAAAACTTTTTCATCAGGGAATGCTATTTTAAAAGTAGACTTTCTAACCCACTAGTTGCATTTTTCTAATGCTTTTAGATCCTTTTTGTTTTTAAACAGTGAGGCATATTCATACTAAATCAAGACATTTACATAGAATACCTATTTCTCCATTAATTTTTGCATGTCATACATGATATTTGCCAAAGCAAATGTCAGACATAACAATCTGTAAAATAAAATAAGTTGAACACTATATCATTTCACAGGATTGTGTAAAACATTGCAATCATGTGCCTTACAAGAAGGAGTAAACACAGGATATATCCCCATTTATCACAGTGGGAATTTTTTCACTGAGCTTAATAGATTATCATAAAGGCTATTAAATAAAAGAGGTACATTCGATATATCAAATGTATATTCCATTCACAGATATCCCATCGGTGGTGGGATTCAAATACTTTTACCACCGGTTCAGTGGGCGTGGCTTGGTGAGCACGCTTTGGGCATGTGCTCACACTTTACATGCACGGGCATGCTAAATGCACACTTTGTGCCGGTGCAGAAGTATTTGCGCCAGCGCAAAGATGTTCTAACTCACCTCCTGCAAGCTTGCATGATCTTAATTGCTTCAGCAGCTGCTGCATAGCACTCTTCTGTGCTGCGCAAAGTAGCTGCTGTCGTGTCCGCAAAAGACGCCAGGAGTCGGTGACTTAGTTTAAAGCTCTTTATTTTAAAGTTGAGAACCAAACCGGCGAAAAGGAAAAAGCCCACGGCTTT
This sequence comes from Hydrophis major, assembly GCA_033807585.1. Classification (NCBI taxonomy): domain Eukaryota; kingdom Metazoa; phylum Chordata; class Lepidosauria; order Squamata; family Elapidae; genus Hydrophis; species Hydrophis major. The sequence goes on along the minus strand of CM066333.1, from coordinate 47,288,482 downwards.
TATCCTTTTCGCCGCGGCGGCCGCGGCCAATGACAGCATTTCAAGTCTCCCGCTCTTGGAGTGAGCCAATCACGGGAGACTTTCAACGGGCCAATCGGCGCGGCTCGCCTGGCCAATTAGAAATCCCCGCGCTTTAGCCAATCAAAGCGCGGGGATTTCGAGTATGTAAATTAGGGACAGAACACCCCTCCCCTCTTGGTACAGTCTTTACGTTGCGTAGTCACGTAGGTAGGCGGGGCTCCGTCTAGTCCTACTTGACCTGCGCAACTCAGTTGCAAGCTGGATTTCGACCGGAGCGGTCGAGTTTTTGGCCGCTCCCTCTTCTGTGCGAACCGGTTGGATGATCGGGCCGGTTCTTTCTCCGTGGCTCCCACCTGGGCCTTCCGGGTTGGTTGAGCTACGGGTCTCGCCGCTCCCGCTTCGTCTTTCCGAGTCGGTTGAGCTGGCTTGGTGTTTCTTCTCCGGTGGGGGATCGCGATGGCTGCGTTCCGGTAAGTACTGCTGGTTTATTTTTTCTTGCGTTTGTTTATTCGGGTATTCCCTACCCCCTTGGTTTGTTTCTTGGAGGGTGGATTCTGTTGCCGACCATGACCTGAGTTGGTCAATGTGTCGTTTCCAGGCTCGCCCATCTGTGGTTTGGAGCCGGTATGAGCGCGGGCCTGTGATTTGGGTGATGACGGCTGGGATCCATAGAGGGTCCCCCGTCAGGTTTTTCGCATACACGAGGTCTCCGGGTGCGAATGTTCGGTATTTTGAACTTGAGTCTGGGGGCCGCTCCGGGTTATATGTTGGGTGTAACCTGTCGAGTGGGGACCTCAGCTTCCTACCCATTAGTAATTCGGCTGGGCTTTTGTTGGTAGTGGTGTTCGGGGTGATATGTTGTATAAAGAGGAGTCTGTTAATTTTGTCTTGGATCTCCCCGTGGTCCATTTTCCGGATGGTTTTTTTGGTAAATTGTACCATCCGTTCCGCCCTACCGTTCGCCGCCGGATGCGCCGGTGCTGTTAATGCGTGGCGGATGCCCCTCTCCGCCAGGAATCTCTCGAAGTCGAGGGAAGTAAACTGGGGCCCGTTGTCGGAAACGACGACGTCTGGGAGGCCGTGTGTTGCAAAGAGTTTGCAAAGTTCTTTGATTACGGCCTCCGTGGTGGTAGATTTCATGTCGCTTACCTCCAACCAGTTGGAGTAAGCGTCAACTGTTATGAGAAAGGTATGCCCATTTGTGGGACCGGCAAAGTCCAAATGGATTCTGGACCAGGGCCCCCTCGGTGTTTCCCACTCTAGGATGGGTGCTGCGGGTGGGCTGGGTCTAGCCTCCTGGCATCGCTGGCACCTAGCTACCCAGGCCTCTATCTGTTTGTCCATCCCTGGCCACCAAGCGTAACTTCTGGCCAGGGCTTTAGTTCTGACGATGCCAGGATGCCCCTCATGCAACAATTCTAAGACCCTCCTTTGCAGCCTGTCCGGGATGACCACCCTGTCACCCCATAAGATACACCCCTTAAGTAGCGAGAGTTCGGTTTGGCGGTTTTTAAATGTCTTAATGGATTCGTCATTGTCCCTTTCTGGCCAACCTTTTTCCACCCAATGCAAAACCCGCGCCAGACGCCTGTTTTTAATAGTCTCCCAGGCAATGTCTGATGCGGTTATGGGCAGGTTGGGCAAGTTTTCGATGTTCAGGGTGTTTGTCGTTGGTGCTGGGTCAGGGTCGGAGTCTGGTAACGGCGAGCGGCTTAAAGCGTCCGCGTGCGAAATCTTCTTACCCGGCTTGTGTATTAGTTCGTAGCTGTAGGCTGCCAGGAACTCGGACCACCTTGTCATCCGGGGAGACAGAATGTTCGGGGTGGCTCGATTTCCTGCAAGGATGCCCAGCAACGGCTTATGGTCTGTCACAATGGTAAAAGGGCGGCCGTAAAGGTATTCGTGGAACCGCTTAACGGCGGCAACTATAGCCAAGGCTTCTTTGTCCAGCTGGCTATAGTTCCGCTCTGGCTTGGTTAGGGTCCTGGAAAAGAATGCGATGGGTGCTTCTTTTCCGTCCGGAAGGGTATGGCTGAGGACAGCGCCGACGCCGAAAGGTGATGCGTCGCAAGTGACGGCCAGGGGCAAGGTTTCGCTGAATTGGATCAGGACGGCGTCGGAGGTGAGGAGGTCTTTGGTTTTTTGGAAGGCGGCTTGCTCCCGTTTCCCCCAAGTCCAGGTTGCCGCCTTATCCAGGAGCCTATGCAAAGGCTCCGCCGCCGTTGCCTTTTGGGGTAGGAAAACATTATAAAAGTTCAGCAACCCCAAGAAAGCCTGTAGTTCAGTCTTAGACCTAGGGGTGGGGGCTTCTTTGATAGCTTTTACTTTTTTACTTGTGGGGTGAATGCCGTGCCGGTCTAGAAGGTAGCCCAAGAATTCCACTCACTCCGTGCACAGTTGGCATTTCTCCCTTTTTACTTTAAGTCCCGTTTCTTTAAATTTGGTTAAGACCTCTCTGAGTCGGTTTTCTAATTCGGCTTCGTTTGGCGCCGCTACTAATACGTCATCGAAATAGGGCACCACCCCCTTGATGCCCTGCAGCAAACGTTCCATCAGGCTCTGAAAGATGCCTGGTGCCACGCTGACCCCGAATTGGAGTCGGTTGCACTTGAAAGCCCCCCGATGTGTAACGATGGTCTGGGCTTCCGCTGTTTTTTCGTCGACCGGCAACTGTTGGTATGCCTGGGCGAGATCGAGCTTGGCAAAGATCTTGCCCCCTCCCAGTGAGTGCAGTAGGTGTTGCACGATTGGGACGGGGTAAGCGCTTTGTTGCAGCGCGCCATTTAGGGTGGCCTTATAGTCCCCACAAATTCTCACTGACCCGTCTGGCTTGACCGGGGTCACTATTGGGGTCTCCCATCTGGCATGGTCTATAGGTTGTAACACCCCCTGTTTGACGAGCTTGTCAATCTGCTCGTCAATCCTAGGTTTTAGGGCGAATGGTACCCGCCTAGGTTTTAGTCGCTTGGGGGGGACGCTAGGGTCTAGATCAAATGAGATAAGGGGCCCCTGGTACTTGCCCAGGCTTCCGTCGAAGACCTCCCGGAACTCCTGGGCTAGCCGCTGTTCCCAGCCGTCGTCGGTGACATGGTTGACTCCCGTGAGGGCGATGTCGAGCGGGGCGAACCATTGTAAGCCCAGCAGGCTTGGGCGGTCGCGATCGACGATTGTGAGTGGGAGTTGTTTGGTGCGGCCCTTGTATGTCACATTAAAGTTCTTGGTGCCCACTACCGGGACGCGGTTTCCCTGGTAGTCTTTTATAATAAGTCTTTGGGCGTTTATGTTTCTCCTATGGAGGGTGGGCACTAACCGTTTTATCTCGTGCCATGCAATCATGGAGAGGTAGGACCCGGAGTCCACCTCCATTTTGCATGGTCGTCCTTCAATGTGGACCTCTACGTGTACCTTTCTGGCGCCGCCGGAGATGGCGTGGCCGATGGTTACCGTCTGGTGGGTTTCTTCCTTGCGCCGGTTGTCGCCGCCTCTCGATGGTCGCTGGATTCGGTCCCACCGGCTGTCCGATTGGCGATCTCTGGTCCTGGGCGGTGGGCTTTCTCTCTTACGATCGTGTTGGTCCCATCTGGGTGGACTGCGAGTCTTCTTTTGGCGGCAAACCCGGGCGATGTGTCCCTTTTTATCACAATGCCGACAGATAGAGTCAAAAAATCGGCATTCTGATCTGGGGTGGTCGCCGCCGCAGCCGGCACAGTTGGTCCTCGACCTACGACCTCTTCGGTTCCGTTGGTCGCCGCGCCCCGCCTGGACTCGATGTATGTCTTCTTCGTCTTCGGACGTGCTGGATGTAGAATGGAAATCGCCGTAGTGTGCGGTCGTTTCGTTTTTTGGGTCGGCCGACCTCGCCGGGTTGTTGTTTCCGCCCTTTGCGTCTGGTTTTCGCATGCTGTCAGCGGAAGTGCGGGTCGCTTCTGCGGCTGCGGCTGCGGTGAGGGCGTCTGCTAGGCTGATGTCGCCCTTAGCCATAAGCCGGCTCTGGAGTGCAGGGTCCCATAGGCCGAGTACGAATCGGTCTCTTAGAAGGCTATTCAGGCCGTCAAATTCGCAGAGTCCTCCTAGGCGCCGCAGCTCGGCGACAAAGTCGCTCAGTTTTTCGCCTGGTTTCTGGTCCCGCCGGTAGAATTCGTTGCGCCGGATCAGGATTGGGACCTCGGGGGCGTAATGTCGCTGAAGGATAGGTTCGAGGACGTCCCAATCCATGGCGGTTGCGTCGGCCGGCTTGGCCAATGCTTTGGCCATCTGGAATACTTCGGTTCCGCAATGCGTAAGGAAAACGGCGCGTTTTAGCGGGCCCGGGGCGTCCTTCATTCCGGTGCACTCGAGGTACATGCGGAATCGGTCTGAGAATGATTCCCAGTCCTCGGTGGCGGGGTTGAAGGGGGCGGGCGGTGCGATTTTCGCCATGTCGGTGCTAAGTCTGGCTCTTGTCGGACACGGGGTTCGGTTCAGGGTCTGGATCCCATCCTCGTCGCCAGTGTCGTGTCCGCAAAAGACGCCAGGAGGCGGTGACTTAGTTTAAAGCTCTTTATTTTAAAGTTGAGAACCGAACCGGCGAAAAGGAAAAAGCCCGCGGCTTTTATCCTTTTCGCCGCGGCGGCCGCGGCCAATGGCAGCGTTTCAAGTCTCCCGCTCTTGGAGTGAGCCAATCACGGGAGACTTTCAACGGGCCAATCGGCGCGGCTCGCCTGGCCAATTAGAAATCCCCGCGCTTTAGCCAATCAAAGCGCGGGGATTTCGAGTATGTAAATTAGGGACAGAACAGCTGCACTTCAAATTCAGTGGATAAAGGGGAGGATGGGAGCCTGGGCAGGCAGGTGGGCCCAACAGCAGAGCAGCGGAGAGACCCGGTTTGATCTCCGTTGCTCATCGCTGCTACTGGCTCAGCAGAACCAAGCCAAACCAGTAGAATACCACCACTGATCCCATCCCATTCGCAATTTTTAAATTCATTCTTTTTTTTTTTTTGAAAAGAATTTTATTAATTTTCTACAAACAAACAAGACAAACAAAACATTAAAACATCAACTCTCATATGTACATTCAGTGTGTCGGTTGGTTCATCAGTTTTGTGCATTCATTTTGTAGTCTCAATTACAATTATGTTACATAACAACTCATATTGTCAATCCAAACTTATATATCCTAGTATCACTAAAAAAAGAAATTTTTGACTATACTTTTAATCATTCATGCTTTATGAGATAACAATACTTTAAACAGTTTATTCTGTAACAAATCATATAATCATACCAAATCAATCCTAAAAACCCTTTATAAATATAGTGTCAATATTCTATTATCGTATTTTATCATCTAGCCATTTATAAAAAAAGATCCCAAATTTCATAAAATTGTTTATCCTCTTGCTCTCTAATTTCAAATGTCAATCTATTCATCTCAGCACATTCCAATATTTTCTTAATAATTTCTTCCTGTAATGGTATTTTCTCACTCTTCCAATTTTTAGCAAATACAATCCTAGCCGCTGTTAATACATTTACAATCAGGTATTTCAAATCTTTACGATATGTATCAGGTAAAATTCCCAATAAGAAGATCTCTGGTTTCAAGTCTATGTGTTTCTTTATCATTTTTTCCAACCGCATACGAATTTTAATCCAATATTTTCTGGCGTCCTCACAAGTCCACCACATATGGTAATATGAGCCAGGTATCTGATGACATTTCCAGCATTTTTCAGATTTGTTCTTAAACATTCTTGCTATTCTTGTTGGGGGAAAGTGCCACCTGTAAAACATCTTGTACAAATTTTCTTTATATGCTGTTGACATTGTCATTTTATAATTTTGAGACCACAATTTTTGACATTTCTCTAAATCAATCCCATATCCAAAATTCTTCCCTCAAACAATTATAGTTTCTTTAACTTGTTCTTCCTCTAATTTAATTCCCAGTAAATAACCATATAATTTTTTAATCACCTTCTCATCAGTACCCATCAAGATCTTATCTAAATCAGTCTGTTTATCATAGAATCCCTCCGTTTTAAAATCTTCATCATACCTTGAATGTATTTGCGCATATGAAAACCAATTCATCCTTATACCTTGTTCCTCTAAGTTTTGGATCGATTTAAGTTCATCCTTTTCATCAAATAGTTCCCCATATCTAACTGTTTGTTCCTTCTTATAAATTATAGGATAGGAAAATGCTTCAATAGTCGATAACCAAACTGGAATTTTCAAATAACATTGTCTTTTTATCTTCTCCCAGTTTAACCACAAAGACTCCTGTATATAATGTCTTCTAAAATAACCCTGTGTTTTAGTTCCCTTATACCATAAAAAAGCATGCCAGCCCAACAGCAAATCATGCCCTTCTAATGTCAACAATCTATGCTTTCTTAATGTTATCCATTCTTTGACCCACATCAAACTTGCAGCTTGATAATACAATTCCCAATTAGGCAGGCCAAAACCTCCTCTAATTCTAGCGTCTTGCAAAAGCTTTAGCTTTATTCTCGCTTTTTTACCTTGCCATATAAACTTCAACATGATTTTATTTAAATCTTCAAAATAGTCTTTTCCAAGCCTAATTGGTATTGTTTGAAACAGAAATAGAATTCTGGGTAAAATATTCATCTTGATTGTTGAAATTCTCCCTATTAATGACAGTTGCAAGTTTTCCCATTTCTTCAGATCTGTAGTTATCTGTTGTTTCAGTTTAATATAATTATTCTCTTTTAATGTGCTACATCTTGCTGTCAAATATATCCCCAGATACTTAACCTTATTTGTAACTTGGATTTTCAAAAGGTCTGCCAGTTCTTCTCTTTGTCTCAGTAACATGTTCTTTGTCAAAATCTTTGTTTTATCTTTATTTATTTTCAAACCAGCATCTCACCGTATGTCTCTATCTTTTCCAATAACTTTGGAGCTGTTTCTAGCAGGTCTTCCAGAATAAAAGCTAAGTCATCAGCAAAAGCTTGTAGTTTGAATTCTTCCTTTTTAATTTTCATTCCTTTTATGCTTTTATCATCCCTAATATTTCTATTCAACACTTCCAAAGTCAACACAAATAGCAAAGGGGATAGGGGACACCCTTGTCTTGTGCCTTTTCTTATATTAATAAAATCTGTAAGTTCTCCCTCCATCATTACCTTTGCTGTCTGTTTATTGTATATGGCTTCTATTGCTTGAATAAATTTTCTGGCAAAACCCATCTCTTCCAATAATAATAACATAAATCTCCAGTTCACGTTGTCAAATGCCTTTTGAGCATCTAGGAATATCAAAGCCATTTGCTTTTCAGGATGTGCCTCATAGTATTCCAAAGTGTCCAAGATTACTCTCATATTGTCTCTGATTTGTCTCTTTGGCAGAAATCCATTTTGATCTGGGTGGATAAAATTATTTAAATATTTTTTAAGTCTTTCTGCTAAAATTGAAGCAAAAATTTTATAGTCTGCATTCAATAAAGAAATAGGTCTATAGTTCTTAATTTGCAGTGGGTCAGCCTCTTCTTTTGGAATAAGTATAATATAAGCCTCTGACCATGTTTTGGGTATCATCTTCCTTGACATAACTTCATTCATAACTTCTAATAGTGGGATGCTCAATGATTTTTGAAATGTTTTATAGAATTCTGCCAGAAGCCCATCTGGACCTGGTGCTTTCCCATTATTTTGTTTCTTAAGTGCTTCATTTAATTCCATCATTGTTATATTGCTTTCTAGCATTTCTTCAGTCTCTTTAGGTATCTTCGGTAAGTTAGCATTCTGTAAATACTGTTTGACTTTTTCCTCATCAATATTCTCTTGTTTATATAGTTGCCCATAAAAATCTCGAATAATTTCCTTTTTCTCCTTATTACCATAACAAACTTGGCCTTGATCATCTATTAGCTTCAATATTTTTCTTGACTCCTTCTCCTTTCTCAATTTATATGCTAGCCATCTACCTGGTTTATTTGCATCTTCAAAGTAATTCTGTTTAGAATTTCTAATTTTCTGTGCCAGTTCTTCTTTCTCTATTAATTCCATTTTATGTTTAATTACATCCAGTTTCAATTTAATATCTTTTTTCTGTGGCATTTTCTGTTATTCTTTTTCAAGTCTTTTATACTCATCTTCCAAGGCCTTAGAAGCTTGCCTTTTCCTAATATTCTTTTTTCTTGTATAATCTATTATCAAACCTCTAGCATATGCCTTCATTGTATCCCAAATATTTTGCATTGAAGTATCTTCTTTTTTATTTTCTCTAAAGAAAAAAGCCAGTTCCTTCTCCATCCATTGTATAAAATCTTTTTCCTTTAAGACAGTATTATTTAATGTCCATTGCGATCTTTTTTTTTTGTCCCTTCCATTTAATTGTCATTGGGCTATGATCTGCCCAAGTACTTGTTTCGATATTTGTTTCTTGAATATTGGACATTAATTCTGTTGAGATCCAAATCATATCTAATCTGGACCATGATAAATGTCTATTTGAATAAAAAATATATTGTTTAGCTTTAACATTTCTTTCTCTCCAAATATCGGAGCTTCGTTTCGGAGATACAGCTGCGATCTCGGGGCTCTGAGATTGCAGCTGATATTTTCGCCCCTGGTCAGTCCCAACGGACCTAAACCGTCCCGTAGAGATGGTGACTGTGAAGGGCACTGTCCCAGGATCCCAAAGATATCGCAAAATCTCTGGTTTGATCCGGGAGAAGCCCTTTTGCTGGCGGCGGAGAGGCAGCCCCCATAGCTGCTGAAGTCGGGACAGCTCCGGAAAGAAAGTGGCTGGAGTGAAAGTGTGTCGGCTGGGTGAGAAACTTCTTTTGTGTTGTAAATTCGCTGAGATTTGAAAGGGCATCCTGAATAGAGAAGAAACCTGTGAGTTTTTTTTTTTTTTTGACAAAAACTGTATGAGCGGCGTTTTTTAAAGTGACATCAAATTGAGGCTTGGATCTTTTTTTCTCTTTTTTTTTTACTTTTTTTCCTGGGACTTTAGTGTGACTTTATAGGTAACCGGATTGAATTTTCTTTTACATATATTTTCATGCTCCTTTTGATTTTTTGATTTTCTTTTAGGATAGAGGCTCCCTTTGGCTATTTTTTTCTTTTTCTTTTTGTATAAATTATCCTTTTTTTTTGGCTGGGAGGGGGAAGAGCATTAAGAAATTTTGTAACACTGCCAACTAGAGGCTTGAAAATATTTTATTTGAATTGGAGAGAATGGTAAGAAGACTCCTTCTCAAGGACATTTCAATGTGATAAGATAGAGGGAGAGCACAGCAAAATATTATTACAGGTGTTTTTCTGGACTCTTATCAATATTTCAACACTTGAGGCTTGGCTTTGAAGCTGGTGGAGAAGAGAGTCATAATAACAGCCTTGGACAACTAAATAAAGTGCAGTGTGCTTTCTTATATATATATATATATATATATATATATATATATATATATATATATATATATATATATATATATATATATATTACTTGTGATTCCCCTACTCACCAGCCTTTTTGTAAATTTTAATTCTAGCAATATTTTTATTTTTGCTTTTTATTTCAAAGGGAAAGCCTCAGAGCTTTTTCTTTATTTTTCTTTTTTTTCTCCTTATCTTTATTGGGACCCTTTCGCTTTTTCTATTCATGTTTTTGGACCACTCTGTTTTTTTGTTTTTTTGATTATTGAGACTTCTCAATTGGATTAAAGTGTGAAGAACCTGAAGGAATCTCTTCTTTTCTTTTTTCGTTTTGTTCTTTTTTTCTCTTAATCAATATTATTATTTTTGGTTTTTTTTTCTTTCTATTTTTTATTTTTTACTACTTCGTAATTGGATTAGGGTCTAGAAGAACCTGAAGATCTTTTCTTCTTCTTCTTTTTCTTTGGTTTTGGGCCTTTTACTATTGGATTTTTCCATTTTGGATTATAATTGGCTATTCTACCTGTTGGATTAAAAGTTAAAAAGAATTTGAAGATTTGGAAGCATTAAAATGAGCAGGAAACCAATACCATCTGGCGTTTCTACTTCTACCTCTGCATCCCCACCAGCTGGAGGACAACGTTTAATTCAGACAATGTTAAAGCAAGATAAAGAACAAGAAAAAGTAACTTTACAGATGATTATGCAAGGAATTCAAGATCTCAAGATAAAATCAGACACCATTGAACAAAGAATAGAGAACATTGAACAAAGAATGGAGAAGACTGATGAAAAAGTGGAAAATATTAAACAAATGATGGTGAAGTATGAGGAGAGATTCCAAAGAATTGAGGAAGAAAGTAAACAAAGAGAGGAGAAGATTGGAAATATTGACAGTAGATTAACAGTGGTTGAACAAGAAAAAAGTGGGATGCTGAGGTGGGAGATGGAAAGGTCAGAATTTTATCTCAGATTTCAAAATATAGAAGAAGAAAAAGGAGAAAATTTGGCTGCAATAATGATAGAAATTTTGGCAGATGCTTTGGAAATTACAAAGATGATGGATGGAGTAGGTGAGGTATGTATACAAGATATGCGATGAGAAATAAATTACCAAAGGAAGTTCATATTAGATTTACTAAAAAATCCATTAAAACACAAATAATACAAGTGGTAAGAGAGAAAAAATTGAAATACAAAGATAAAGAGATTGTGGTTTTAAAACAAATACCCAGAAGAGTGAAAGAGATGAGAAGAGAATATCGATTTCTGACCAAAATGCTGTTGGAAAACGAAGTGAATTATAGATGGCTGATTCCAGAAGGATTAATGTTTACGTAGCAAGAGCAGAGACATAGAATTGATTCAATTGAGAAAGCAGAACTTTTCCATGCAGAATTTTTTGGAAGAAGAGAAGAGGAGGCAGAGAAGGAGGTCTCATTAATTGAGTTTCAAGAGGAACAATTGGAGACTGAAAAAGAGAAAGGAGCAGTAGATGGACAGGTGGATAGTAAAGAACGGTGTGAAGTGAGATCCACAAGAGCTGTTAGACCTAAGTATAAAGCATAATCATGGAAGAAAAAAAAACTGATTACAATGAATATAAATGGACTCAATTCAGCTGTTAAAAGAAGGAAAACTTTTCATAAATTAGAGAAATTAAAATTTTGATACAATTTGCTTATAAGAAATTCATATTAAAAAACAACATGAACAATTGTTAGTACAGCCAAAATTGGGGAAAATATTTACTTCTTTGACTCAATGTAAGAAAAGAGGAGGGTTCTATACATTAAAGAGGCTATCCCAGCAAAACTGATATACACAGATGAAGACGGAAGAGTATTAATGGTGGAAATAATGGACAATAATATAAAAATACTCGATTGCAATTTATGCTCCGAATGATAAACAAGAAGAGTTTTATAAAAAACTACACATGAAAATAATTGGACTGGACTATGTTAATATAATTATGATGGGAGACTTTAATGGAATTGTGGACAATAAACTGGAATATATAGCAACAACAACAAAGCAAAATAGAAAGACTCTCCCTAAATCTATTTTTAAAATGACAGACGAATTAACTTTAAAATTTTTAAATTCATTCTTGAGTGAGTCTCCCAAACATAATATGGGATATTATGGAAAGATATCCCATTCCCAACATAATATGGGATGGAATATCTTTCCATAACTTCCCAGCAGAATAAGTGTGCTGTCCAGCCAGTCTATGGGAATTGGATAGTTACTTAGGAATTATGAGCTGTCCCCTTAAGAGAATACATCATGGTAAATGTAGTTAAGGTATCCTGGGAAAATGTAGCCCATATCACGTGACCACATCTGTGTTCACTAAATTGTCGCTCGATGGGTAGGAGTTTCCTCACTTTTGCCTGAACTCTCTAACTCATGGCAGCTGCTTTCTGTCGCTACGAGATGGGTTAGGAGATAACCATCTTTTACAACAAGGCAGATATACAAAGGATTGGTCATTAAAGAAGAACTTTGTCACAAATATGAGTTATGAGGATACCCGATGAACCAATAAATGTACTTTGTTTTTGATGTTTTGTGGAGTTTATCTATCTGCATCTGCACAGCTCGCAAATCAATTACTTTGCAGGATACAGGAAAAAAAAGGCTATTCTTGAATTTGATAAAAAGTGTCTTTTTCTCAAAGAGATTATCATTATTACTGCTACTAACAGTACAGCTATGTAGTGCAATTATGAAGTTCAAACTGAACAAGTATTGAAAGCTCTTGTGTTTTTTAAAAAAGTGTTTTTAAAAGCTTAATGGATCCTTTGGAATAATGGCTAAATAAAACATGCTGTTCTCTTTATTAATAGTGATAAAGATCAGTGCTTTTTAATCTAGTTGTTCTTATTTCAGGCTCAAGAGTTTTCAGACAGGTAAGTACACAAATCACAAGAGAGTACAAACTTTATTTATAGAAGTAGAGGAAGGATATGAATGAACAAAAACCTTGCTATCTGAAATTTCATTCTTGTTTATCACTCTAAACAGTATCTGCCATTCAGACACTGTTATAGTTATATCCCAAAGGAGAATCTGATCAGATTTGGAGGAGGAGGAGAAGGAAACTTTTATTTATATGTAAATTTTAATTGATATTGTTTATTACTTAGTCATATTCATCTCATTCCACAACCATTACTGATTATTCCATGACTTGTCTCTTCTCCAAAGACAGCTTTCTTTTTAATCAGGTTGTCTTTTTGGGTTCCCACCGCCTCCAAAAGCAGTCTCATTATATTTTTGTTTGCTTATTTCAAGGACAAAATGGCCCAGCTTTCAGTTCTAATGCCAAGGAGTATACGAGATTCATCTATAAAGAAAAATAATAATTTCACCTGAACAAAAGCATTAACCTTATATCTTGTGTAAATTAGCAGATAGATAAAATTATGGTAAGCAAATTACATCAGCACTGGCACCATGCATACTCCAGTTGCTAAATAAAGAGAAGGAGTGAAAAATTGTCTCTCTCCTCCAATACCTAAATTGTATTCAGAATTGATAACAACATCTGGCAGAGTTGATAACATTTGGCAGCCTTGAATTCGCTTAACCGATTAATAGAGAAAATGCTAAAAGAATTGAACCAAGTTTTTCTGTCCTCAGAAAATTATTTGATGGTTTCGAGAATACTAGTATAATCCATTATACTGATGCCAGATTTAATTGCATCCCATATACAAAAGGCAACCAGATTAATAATTGGATCTTACAGTGCACTACTTGGGAATAGCAAGTTAGTTTGGGGAACACCTGAACTCAAAAAGAGAGGACAATGGCTTTTAATACTTGCCTTTGGAAGGATCCACCCTATTCCCCACACCCCAACTTCACTATTTGCCTTTTAAGATTGGTAGAGGCATTCCCCCAATCTGGGAGATATAAAAAGAGGATAAGCCCCAATCTTAGTCTAGGATTCAAATCATCAAATCTGAATTTTCTATTGAAGTTGTAGGTAGCTCTCTTTCAAACTGTTGTGAGGCTAAGGAACTGGTGCCAGGGTGAAACCTCATTTTCTATCTTGCAGCTAACTTGGTGTTTAACTGCAAACTATGGGCTCCCTCAGTAATCTTTAAACAAAGAATAATCCTCTTTTGTATCATTCCCATATTTGAAAGCACCAGGGCAAAGATGCAACCAATTAATTATACAAGTGAGGTATTCATGGAGTCCCAAGACTGTATTTCCCCAAAGACCAGCTTACAGCAGAAGATTTTTGAGCCAAAATTTTTGAGCCAAGATTTTTGAGCCAAGACTATGTTTACATCTGAGCATGGGGAACATGCCAGGAACTGCACTTTAACTTGCAAGTGGGGGAAAGATTGGTGGAACCACGATATAAACTAAATTTAATTTAGTTAGTTGGCATTTACTGTGTATGTAATGAGAATTAATACATTTGAATGAAATAATTATTTCGCTTATTCCCTAATGATTTGGTGATCATAACCTCTTGGAAGTCTTCTGGAGGTTTAGGCATTACAGAATGTCTCCCAACTGATATTGCCTTCATTCACTTTGATATTAGAGAATTATGGGAGCAAAAGTCCTTGGTAAAAGGTAATTAAAATATCAAGAAGTTGCTGCTAAGGAATTTCTGCTCGTGGATTCAGGAGAAGAATCTTCTATTACTATTACTGTTAATAAACTATTACTGTTAATCTTGTCATCACTCCTTATCACTCATCCCCTCCCACTTGTAACTGTATGACTATAACTTTGTTGCTGGTATCCTTACAATTTATATTGATTGTTTCCTAGTATGATTTATTGCTTATTGTACCCTATGACTATCATTAAGTGTTGTACCTTATGATTCTCGACTCATGATGAATGCATCTTTTCTCTTATGTACACTGAGAGTATTTACACCAAGACAAATTCCTTGTGTGTCCAATCACACTTGGCCAATAAAGAATTCTATTCTATTCTCTTCTGTTCTATTCTATTTTCAATTCTATGCCATGCCTCCTGCCTTTTGGAACATCATGCCCAGAAGTGGGCTGCACTTTTTGTTGACAAGGGGTTTGCTGGTCATTCAGCCACTTTGGGGCTGAAATCCAGCTTCAGACAGGCAGCTAATTGACTCAGGCAGCTCCAGTGAGTATAGCAGGGCAGCACAGAACTCACCTGAGCAGTCTGGGTGGGGGAAAAGTTATTTATTTAGGGAAAGCATAGCACAAGGGCAGGTGGGCAGGCCCAGTCAGAGATCACAGCTAGGGATTTGCCCAAATCTCACTGACCATCCAGCAGGCCAGCACTGATTATGCCCCACAATGATTGTGGTCCACCTTCTGGATCTTCCATAAAGGCTCGAAGACCTGGCTTTACCAGTTAGCCTGGAACCCCAACAGTCCATCAGTGCATCACTCTGGAAGCAGCTGATGGATTAATGCAAACTCCACCACTCACTATGTTTATCCTGCTCCTTCCTCTCCATCTTTTTAATTGTAAACTATCACGATTATTATGAGTATTTATTGCTTCAATGTTTTATTGGCTTTTAGTGCTTGTAAACCGTACACGATCACTTCTAGGTGAGACGGGCAGCAAACAAGTCTAATCGAGTAAGTAATAAAGTAAAGAAGTAAATAAATAAAAGATTACATGATATATAGCATTTTGAAAATACAGAGGGAATATTAATAGATGAATTCATAATGTCTTTTTTGTTTTGACTATTAATATTTCAATTTTATTGTGTAAGCCAGTTTCAAGGTAATGTTAGCAGTGCAAATCACGATACTGGTTTTTAATAATTAATTAAATTCACTCCATTTCATCTTAACTTAATGTAAATAACATTAACTAATCTCTTGCTTTTTTTAAAAAAAATATGTTTTGAGCTCCTTTTAGTTATCAATTAATCAAGCAAGTCATCATTCTACCTATTATACCTTGTAATTTATACTGTTTTTATCATTTTCCTGCACTTGGTCAATATTTTTCTAATCATTAGTTGCTGTTAATGATAAGTAGCAACCCCTACTGTGGGGACATTAAAGCCAAACAGACGACTAAGTGAAACTTGGTGGGGGGTTTCTTTTGCAATGCACCTTAGAAATGCACCTATTATCTCATTTACCATAAACCAACACTGATTCTTTGTTATCATTGTTTGTTTGTCTAGTCATCTCCAACTTATTGATCCATTCATTCACTTTGTGAAAAAAAGTTTGTGTGGTTGCAAAACTATATTTAATATTTCCAGTAGCAGGCAAAACAGCTGCCATCCTAATTGTCCCAAAGAATATTCTGTCAAAACAATCATAAGATGTTCCTTTGGGCTCTTTATCAAATCAAAAGTTTTATCTTCCATACTGGTAGGCATTATTCAACAGTTGCTCTTTTCATCTTTTTTTAAAAAAGGATTTATATTGTTACTAGCAGGGGACCTATGCTTCGCTATTAAACTATGATTGGGCAAGTTTTTGGGGAGCAAAATAAGGGGAGGAAATTGTGTTTCTGCCTACCAGCATCCATCAGTATTCACCTGGATAGCATCTTGTCAGTGTGTGAGAATGTTCAGGGCTGTTTGGAAACTGAAACAGTATTTGCTGTGTGAGCAAGGAGACAACAAGGAGCCTCGGCATGGCTTAGCTGAATGCAGTTGGAAAATATTTCTTTTCAGGTGGGAAGGGGGAGTAGAACGCCTTAGCATCAGAGCATGTTAATAATAATATAGGAAGTACTAATGCTGTCATGGTCATTTTGAAAAATCCTTTGTTAGCAAGCACTTAGAAGCCAAATTTCAAGTTTGTAGGCTTTACGGTTCTTGAAGATTTCATGATGATGCGTGAGTGGTATTTCACTTTTATATATATAGATTCCACAAAGGATGTCCCTCATTGTCATCGCCAACAAAGAAATGAAGGCTGCTGCCCTGCCATGATACTCCCTATCCTGTGGTAGACCAGCCCCTGAACTTTGAATGTTGGCATAAAATTTCCCTCCTTCACCTCCCTGGCTCCAAAAGACATCATTTGGAAGCATCCATGGTACTTCTGGATAGCAGAAAGAAAGTGCTTTGCCACTGGTTGCTGGTGGGTGAGAAGGCTGTGTAAGGGTTCAGGATACGGCTGAAGGGGAGGGAGCTGGACTTTACCGCCACTGCAGCACATCCCGGGACTCTCATCCTGCCACTTTAGAGTACAGCACCAAGCACAATGTAACCAAAGTCCGAGATCAACAACCTTTTGCCTGGAATAATGAATCTGAGGTTCATATTGAAAACCAGACAAATACTTATTAGATCAAGGTATTGATCTCATTTGTGACTGATTAACGTCAGCTGGTTCGCACCTGATCGAACCGGTAGCAAGGATTTGCCGAGCCGGTAGTAAGTTCTGGCTGGCCACGCCCCTGACCTGGTCACCCGGTTGCCGCTCGGTCACCGCAGGGTCACTTGCCCTGCTCACCTGATGCTTGCTCACCCCGCCCACCTGACGCTCGCCTCTTAAGGTATTTCTTTCTTTTTTTCCCCCCTCCCAACAGCTGTTCATACAATCAGCTGTGCTGGGATTCCCCTTGCTGAGGCCCAGGCAAAAAATGGAGGGAGGGGCTCAGGTCTCTCCATTTTTTGCCTTCTGAAGAGCCTTCTGGGAGCAAAAATGCCCCTCCCCCCGCTCCCGAGGCTATTCTGATGCCAGGAAGGTCCCAACACGGAGAGTGGAGGGGAATTGTGTGCCCCTCCCCTGCTGTTTTTTTTTTTTCTTCCTGAGCCCCCTTCTGGGAGCAAACACACACACACCCCAGCTCTTAGTGTTTTGCATTTGGAAGATATTTCTTTTCAATGGGGAGGGGGAGTAGAACTCTTTAGCATCAGAGGGCTGTTTGGAAACTCAAACAGTATTTGCTGTGTAAGCAAGGAGGCAGCAAGGAGCCTGGGCGTGCTTAGCTTAACTGTTTTCTAGTAAAGCTGTTAGCTGCTGTGAAAATAAAACTGAAACTCGTCTCCTCTGCTTGTGTTTTGCATTCGGAAGAGATTTCTTTTCAGGTGAGGAGGGAAAGTAGGACTCCTTAGCATCTGACCGTGTTAATAATATAGGAAACACTAAGGCTCTGATGGTCATTTTGAAAAAATATTTCTTAGTGAGCACCTAGAAGCCAATTGGAACATACTTGCTAAATTTCAAGTTTGCAGGCTTTACAGTTCTGGAGATTTTGTGATGACGCATGAATGCCTTTTTGCTTTTATATATATACTGTAGATGAATTAACCTTCCTTCCTAGGAAGCCTGTTGCTTCTCTGATGTGTCACCCTGCCTGAAAATTACAACTCCCAGAACACAGTTACTGCAGTTATTGCCTTCCTACACATATACTACATCGTACACATTTAACTTCCATATTAAAAACTAGGAGCCATTTACAGTATACAAATGAAACTATTTAACCCTGTGGATAATTTCTCTATCAAATGCTAGTTAACCTCCAACCTCTTCTAAATGGCTCATTGTCACAAGTGTTCCCTTTGGAATGGTGATGATCCTGCTAATAGACAATAAATTAAGCTGTCTAAATAAAGATACACATATATTTTAAAAATAGCAATAAGTACAAAGGAACAACAATGCTATCCTACTCAAGAAATCAAAAAGGCTAATTAAAGCCAAGTTTTAATAGTCTTCTCGAAAAGCAAAGCCTGGAACCATTAAAACATCAATTGCCAAAGCCAATTAAAAGAATGCCTGTAGACATGTACAGTTTTCTTCCCTTTACTACGAAACTTGATCCACCTTACAGATTATGTGAAATTACTTGAACCCCAAATTGTCCAACAACATTTATTAAGTGTTTGTTTTGTGTCTATTTCATATATTTCATTTGAATAATGAGATCTACTGACAACCGGGTGGAATGCTAAGAGTCCATCAGACTGGAGTAAGATATTGGATGAGAATTAGAACAAGACAGTCATACTAACAGTCCCACTGACATCTTTGGGGTTTAGTCAGGATTAAATTGCATGGGATATAATGCTTTGGATTCATGCAGCATATTTTATATCCAGTTAAGAACAAACAAGACCATTGCTTTCCAGGTTAAACTGAATAGTTAATTTGATCTCCTGTCTTAGAGGAAAGGTAGTTTTATTATTCAGTTAAGAAAGTTCATATCATGATAGGATTCACACCTTGCTTATACAAAGATCTAAGCCACCTTGCTTATACAAAGATCTAAGGGGTATCAAACTGGTGGCCCATGGGCCAGATGTGTCATGTGCACCCCAGCTCCGCGAAGGGGGGAAATGTCATTAAATGTCATGTGATGGCAATGTGATGTGGCAAGTTTAACACCCGTGATCTAAGTCAAAGCTAAACCAACAGTATTGTGTTAATCGGAGGTCTTCAAAATTGACAGCTTTAAGACTTGTGGACTTCAACTCCCAGAATTCCTCCTCCAGTCATGTTAGCTCAGGAATTCTGGGAGTTGAAGTCCACATGTCTTAAACTTGCCAAGTTTGATGACCCTTGGTGTAAATTATCTGATCTGATTAGTACTTTGTATTTACTCAAAAACATTTTAATTGTTTTCACATTTTGTTGTATTAGCCACCATTGCAAGATAGGTAGGTTGCCGTGTAAGCATGTTCTGCAATATATACAAAATTTAAACACCCCCCTCCCCTCCCCCCCCAAAATTATCAAAGCCAACTTAAATGAAGAAATTAAAGAATGGCTCTGGAATTGATATAAAGTTTCATTTTATTGTAACTGGGATTGTTTGTATTTATGATGTATCAAGCCTCTTCAAATTTAAGAATTCCAATAATTAAGGACCTCTAAACCTTATCACATTTGTCAGAGTGGAACCTAAACCTAAGTGGAACTTACTTTGTGATTACTAAGGGCAGCTTCCTCAAAGCAAAGTTTGAGTAGGAGCCAGAATATTCAGGAAGGCCGTTCTGGGTCTTTTGAGCAAGGATCTCTCCAACTGAATTGAAAAGTGCAAGCTGAGGATGTTGTAGCTGAAGCTGGCTTTGAAATGACTTTTTCCCCAGCCCAAAGACCCGTTCTGTCGCTCCTGGATCACACGTCCCAACTCCAACCCACCGAGACGCACCTGTCGCTGCGCCTTGGAAGTCGCGGCGTACTTATCCCTCTTTACTCCAGGCGGGGGCGCCTCGCCTCACAAGGTTTGCTCGCGGCACAAAGCCCAGGGCTCTCTCAAGGAGGGACGGCCGGGTTGGAGGGCGCAGGTGTTGGCGACGGAATTCTTCAGCTGTTTAATGACCCCGAAGAGGAGCAGGACAAGCAGGAAGAGCAGGAGGAAGAAAAGCGCGAGGTAGAGGAGCAAGTTGAATTCCCACTCCATAGCGCCACGGAGACCATCCCTCACCAACTGCCCCCCTCCTGCTCCAGGGACGGGGCGAAAGCAGGGTATCCAGCTGCCCCCGACATGTCTTCTCCACACACACACAGACACACAGACGCACACAATCCTTTCTTCGCCCTGGCTGGGAGCCAAACGAAGGAGACGCGGGAAGGTTCTCACCCACTCCGGTTGGGAACAAACAAGCACAACGAATCAGTTCATCGCCGAAAAGGGCTGGAAGCTCGCGCGAGCTGTTTGCACTCACAGATCCCGCTAGGCTAGAGGTACACCCAGAAACACACGCGCACACGCCGCACTTGAGCGGGTTTTCCGAGCACAGGGCGGGATGCCCAGATAAATGTCCCGCGCCTTCAGGATCGGTTCTCCATAGGTTGATTGCAAAAAGCACCCGTGGGCGGGGGGAGGCTAAAAAAAAATTCCACGCTAAAATACCAGCGTCCCGCCAAAAAGAGTCCAGCAAGCGCAGCCGCTGCTTTTGACCGACCCCTGTTACTCGGGCAAAAGCGAGCAAGTGAGAAGAAGAAGGCGGGATTGAAGGGGCAACGGACCGAGTCCCGCCACGGTCTGCGGAGCTAACGGACCCCCAGCTTCCGTCCCAGTGGGCGCTCGAGACCTCTGGAGGGCATCAAATCGGGAGCCTCTTAAGCGAGCTGCAGAGGGAGAGCGGGTCAAGAGTAAGGCGAGACTGTCTCGAGGAGCTGCTGTCCTTGCTGTCCGCGCTACAAAAAAAAAGTAAATTTCTAGCAGACTCCAGTCCGGAGCAGCCCTATCGCCTGTTGCTCTGTTTTGTAGGCAGGTAGCCCTCGACTTACGACCACAATTGAAGCCAAAATTTCTGTTGCTAAATGAGACATTAGTTGAGTGAGTCGTCCCCCCCATTTTATGACCCTGCTTGCCACAGTTGTTAAGTGAATCGCTGCAGTTGATTAGTTAGTAACCCAGTTATTAAGTGAATCTGGCTTCCCCATCAGAAGATTGCAAAAGGGGATGGCATGATCTTGGAACATGGCAACGGTCGTAAATCTGAACTAGTTGCCAAGCATCTGAATTTTAATCACATGGGGATGCTGAAAAAAAACTGAAAAACAGTCAAGTTTTCAGTGCCATTGTAACATTGAATGGTCACTAAATGAACTATGGTAAGTCGAGGACGACCTGTAGCATTATGTATGTTCGCCTTGAGTTATCTACAAAGTAATAAAGGTGGAGTAAAAACTCTAATCATTAAAATCCACTATAAACTTTTTGTTCCAGCTACCTTTATTCTTTTGGCTTGTGCCCACTAATAGAGAAATCCATTGAATGGTATATGTGGACTTCACAGTCATAGATGAGCAAAGCAGCAAAGAGGAAGTCCTGAGATTTTCTTATCCCTTCCACATGCTATGAAGGATAGAAGATAATGTCTCTGAAAAGGTAGATATTTATTCATTGGTTATTATTAGATTTATACCCTGTCTTCCTTTGCACAACTCAAGGTAGCCTTCCGGTGCTCGTCTCTTATTTTTCCCCAACAATAACCCTGTAAGTGGTTTGGCCAAACGTCAGTGAGCAGCCCAAAATTTCTCAGCTGGTGTTCATGATGAGGGAGGATTAGTCTCTTTCCTGTTTTCTTGTCCACCACCTTAACCACTTTATGAAATTCAGAGTTTATGATCCATTTTTCTTACACTAATACTCCTCCTAAAGATGAAATTCTGTGTGTTGCTTTAATTGAATTGGTTTTGCTCCCCTGGATCTAAACCCATTTACTTAATTATAAGCACTATTTTATCTTAGGAAAGGATGCAAGATACAATGCCAATAATAAAAGGGGGGCTATATTTGGGTACATATCAACTGCACCTGATTATGCCATCTTTATAAAAGCACAAAATAAAGTATGCTGTGAAAAATAACAGTCCAGGCATGTTTAGTATTCCATCCTTTATCATTTGCTGCACTTTTGATTGTCACTTGGCTTCCAAGATCTGAGGTTCTGGAAAAACCACCAGATTTTAAAAGACCCATTTCTTCCAGTTCAGACTTCTGTTAACTTATAGTTCACTTTCTGCATATAAATTATCTTTCAGAGATTGAAGAAAGTCAAAATAGCTGCCTGCTTCTATTCCACAAGGTGCTGCTATTATGTAATGGCAAGATTATTCCAATCAGTGCATGGACAATGAGGCCACCTGGCAGGAGTTTGTGGAATTATGAATAGAATGGTGTCTGTTTACAATGCACTTTTTCCCAGAATGAGAGTGCAGGTGTTAATTCAAAGAGCTTCCAAATGAAAGATTATCAATAGGAAGATACGCAAAGGAAGTGAGGAAAACATATGCAACATTTCTGTTAAACAATGGTTACACAGGATATTCAGTCAAGTGATTAATCCATAGTGCTTTAAACTGCCATTTTTGTTCAAGACTTAGTGGAAAGATTCGTGGAAAAGTGCTTATGGAAAATTTTAATCCTTAAAACTTTCCACAATGTTTATTTAGTAATGGAAGTAGATTAGGAAAGAGATTAGATAACCATGATACTTAGTAATGTTTGTGCTTTTCAGTTTCATCTTTTCCTAAGCCTCCAGGATAATCCAAGCTTTTAATTGACTGGTCAAGAAAACCTAATCACCACCATCACTACTAGGAAAAACATAAAAGGAATTTGTTTTTTTCCAGAAATTTAAAAACAATTGCATTTGTTATGACACATCTTTCAAGTGTTGGACAAAATCTGGAGCCATAATAAATTTGTTTCTCTTTAAGATACTACAATTTCATTACAAGACTAGGAAACTGATTTATAGGAAGGATAGAACAACATAGCCAGATTTTTAGAGTCTGGTTATGTTGTATTTGTGTTCAAAATTCCCATATTCAGCTGGGATAATTTAATGCTTATAGCCTTTTAATGAGACTTTTTGATAACATACAGTATGTTAGTAAATTGGAAGTGGAATCTTAATCCTGGTCTCATTTATTTTACATTGATCCTGCTATCAATTGTGAAGTTCACATTCCAACTCAGTGACTCATAAGCAGATATTATCCTTGTTCTACCTAAACACAATTCAGCATACTGCATAAATGAAAGCATTTGCCTATTTACATTTTATACATGAAAAAGTGACTGCATTCCAAATTTTAATCTATTCATATAAAAGTTATGAGATTGCATTCACTTTTAAACAGTGAAATCTTGCACATTGCCACCAATAACAAACAGTCCTATGGATTTTATTTAGTAATCCTACAATTTTATTTTGCACAAGAAACCATTCAAAAATGCCGGTTTTCCAATGACAAAACAGATAAAGAAGGCCATTCCTTTGGCTGGCTGTAGGAATAAATTTTTCAAGAGGATGCAGTAGAATTGCAACCTTTGCCCTGATATGAAATGGTTTGCAAGCAACTGAGCCTTTGTAAAGCTGCTATCAATCTCTCCTCTGTGTTCAGGGATTGTCGCATTTTCCCAATGCTAAAGTTATAATGGCCATAGTAGTTTCTTTTGCTGTGTTTTTTTCCTTTGCTAGGAAAAAATGTGAGGTCATTGCAAATTTCAAACATATGAATATTACAACATTTTATTAGTTGTCTGCTACATTACCACAACTTAGATTGTAGTGTACTTCATTGGAGTAGTGTGTGGGCTACCTTGAGGTACTCAAAGGTGAGACTATCAAACTTCATATTGTCATCCAGCTCACAAGCTGCCTGTCTTTTGGGTTCTGTTGTCCATTAAATTTTAGACATATGATCATCAAGGGATTGATTGCTGGATTGGATAGATGCCCCGTCTGGCTGGAATTTTGGTATCAGATAATGACAATCTAATTTGTTTGCATGGAACTTGCACATAAAAACTGCCCTAATAAAAGCAGATTAAAGTCTCTTTAAAAAAAAAAAAAAAGGTAGGTACTGAACATAATAAGTTTGATTTTATTGTCATCTTAATGTTCATATATTCATATTTTGTTAAATAACTTACGATTCTGTACTCATTGTACTGATTTGCATCTTCATGTCTATGTGGAAGGCCAAAAATTTGCCAGTGTTTGCTTCTGTTTATGGGATAAGAGTGGGTATGGAAAAAGATGTCCTTCTGCTTCAGGCTGCAAATTATTTTGACTCATACTGGCAGAGGAGTAAATCTAAACAGTTCATTTCTAAGATTGCACTATCAACTGTACAATAGTGTTAAAATTTAAATAATCACTGCAGTTTTTTTCAGTTGAATATTAGCATGCCATTTGATTGCGGAGCCTATTATTTAGAACGTTATGTGTCACTCTCAATCTTGAGACAAATCAAAGAACTTTACTTCACTTGCTAAAAACTGTCTTTCAACAGCATGAAATGTGGCATCTTGATTGCATCAAAACCAAAATGAAATTCTTTTGTTAACTTTAAAAAAAATAACATTCTGCATGCTATTCTTTCTAGGCAATCCAGCAAAAGTGCTTGCTGATGCTGAAATCGTTTATTGTGGAGACTTTCCTAGTGCTGCATCTGATGGAACAGAAGCCAACTATTTAGATCAGGGGTGTCCAACCTTGGCAACTTTAAGACTTGTGGACTTCAACTCCCAGAATTCCTCAGCCAGCTGGCTGAGGAATTCTAGGAGTTGAAGTCCACAAGTCTTAAAGTTGGCAAGATTGGACACCCCTGATTTAGATAAATGAGAACTAAATTAGTCCCAGGCTTTCAACACAGCCAGGCTTGTTATTGGAGAGCAAGGCAAGTGCCTCAGGGAGCAAATATTATAGCATCTGTGACCTTGAGCCCAGGGGGTCATCTTTTGGATTGGATGACAGAACTGTACATCTCCCTCAGTCCTGCACCTTCTAAATTAGCTAAACAGTTTACCAAAGTCTCTAGGAGAAGACATAGCAGTTTCAATTGTCAGTCCAGATTGTTGTTTTGAAAGTGACAGGTCCATCGCTTCTGCAGAAGGCAGCAAAATATTTGCCTATTAAGTCAACAAGTTATTATTCCTCATATTGCCCTGAAAAGCCAGTAGTGTGAATTAAATTAAAAAGATAAGAATCAATGCCACTTTCAATCCTGCATTTTGTTTTCCATAGCAATTACTCTACCTTCCTTCATTTATCCTTCAGTTCCACCTCCCATGCCCCCTGGCTGTAAAATCATTTATCACCACATGTTCTATAAGGGAATTCCATAACAAGGTACTTTTTAATCTAGTTTCTAAATTTCTTTCTCATCAACTTCACTGAATGGATTCCTTCAGTGGGCATTTTGAAAAAGGTAGAATAACCTATTTTCCCCATATCATGCATGATTTCATATACCTCAATCAACTCTCCATCCCATTGCTTTTTCCCCTAACACTTTAGGTTCTCCACTTTTTACTTCCCTCTATTTATGAAACTTTACTTTTATTTTAAAAATTGTATTTTATGTTTAAAAATTGTAAACTTGAGGCAAGACTCTTTTCTGTTTGTAAGTTTTCGGATTCAATTTAAAAAAAACAAACAAACTGGTTTCTAACACAAAAGGCCAGGGTTGTCAAACTCATGCCCCGCAAGCCAGATGTGTCATGTGCTGGCCACGCCCATGCCCAGCTTAGCAAAGGAGGACAAAGTTGTGATACATCACATGATGTGACAATATGAGTTTAACATCCCTCTACAAGGCACACCCTGAAAAGCAAATGGCTGCATGGCTGCCAACTCTCACGCAATCAGCGTGAGACTCACGCAATTCAACCAATTTTGACTGTCTCACTCTGATAAACGAAATCTCACGCTAAACCCCCAAAATGGAATGAACAAAAATAAATATATCTCTACATTCTCTGATATTCCGAATATCGATATGCCCAAGCCCAAAGTTTCGAGAAGTGAAGCCTCCGATCCTGGGCGGCTTCAGAGGGCGAACAGAGCATGTGCGAGAGGACGTTGCCCTCATTGATTTCTGTACTGGGGTGAGGAGAGAATTCCATGCTGCAGGAAGCAGTTGCTCCTTTCTGCTCTAGGATGTCACAACTCTCTGGGCTTAACCCTTGCGCTGCACTCTGCTCTGGCAGGCGGAGATGAGAGAGACGAACTCTCTATCCCCCATGAAGTACGACTACAGGGCATCCCTGGGCCTTTCTCGAGAGCTGAGCTCCCATCACCCCCTCCCCGCACCCGTCTGGTCTCAAGGTCGCTGGGATTGGGGCGCAAAGGCGCGTCCTTCTCTGGCCTCCCTCTCGCAAGGGGAGCTGCCGTGGCTGGCCTCTTGCGCGCCTCGGCTTCTCTCGCTCCCCAGCCTGATGGGAAGTCCCTGGAGAGGGAGGGGGAAGAGGGGGGGAGGGCTCCTTCCCGGGTACATTGTGTCCCTCCCCCCGTCCTTTGCACCTAGATATGCGCCCCCCCCCAGCCTCCCCTGGGTCCAAGAGGCTGCAAGAGGGTCTGGCAGGGAGGAGCCTCTCCAGGAAGGGGGTCCCGCCAGAGGGCAGGCTGGAGCGGGGCAGGGGGGGCTCGCAAGGAGGGGGGGTTCCTGTCCCCTCCGAGCCCCAATCGCAGCCGGTGCAGGAGTTTCTCTCTTTTTAGGCTTCTTTCCCCACTTGATGCCAGGAACGTTTGGATGCTCTTTGGGAGCCCCTGGGAAGGAATCTCGCCTTGAGGGGTCTCCCCACAAATGCCAAGCAAAGAGGGGGGAGTGGCCACTGTCCTCTCCTCTCCTCCTCCAGACAATCCAGGACTTCCCTGCAGGGGAGCAGCTGATGGCAGCATTGCTGGGGGTCCCATGCACAGACTGGGAGGGGGGTGTTTGGGGAGTGAAGGACACCAGCCTCCCCCCCCCCATTCTGTGTGTGTGTGTGTGTGTGTCCATCTGCCTGCCTGGCCCTTTCCGACCCTTCAGCTGGACTGTGAGGCTGGTGGGTCCAAGACTCAGCCTGGATCCCCCTCCTCTCCGCAGGTGGGAGGCCCAGAGGGTGGGAGAGGGCTGGGAAGGGCCGTTTCTGCCCAGCTCCAAGGCCGGGAACCCTGGCAAGGCCCCCTCCACCCCCGGGGCCATGTGAGGGAGGCTTCTGTGGCCCTGAAGAGGCAGCCTGGAGGGGCCGGATCCCAGGCACTTGGGACGCCCCTCTCAGCCAGGGACCCTGGAGGAGGAGGAGAGCCGGAGCAGCCCAAAGGGACGGAGCAGATGGGCAGAGGCCCAAGAATGTGGACCCTTTCCGGCCAAGATGGTCAGTGAACTGCATTATTAATATCTTACAAATCCAGTTCAAGTACATTGGTGCTGCTTGCATGTATGTATGTATGTATATGTCCAAATCATGACTAAAGTATGCATCAGATTGCACCATTTAAAATGTAAAATTGTCAAAGCTCCCTACCGTGGAAGGGGGGACACCCCCCTTCCACACCATCCCCCCCTCGGTCGCTCCGCTCCCTCGCAGTGTCTCACTCCGAACTATCACTCAAGGTTGGCAGCCCTGTGGCTTTGATATTTTTAGATGCACAGAAGGCATTTGATAATGTGAATTGGCGTTTCATGTTATTACAGCTGGAACAGATGGGCTTTGGTAAAAAATTTATTCAAGCAATAAAAGCTATATATCATAACCAAACAGCAAAGGTAATGAAGGAGAACTGACAGACTATATTTATATAAGAAAAGGAACAAACAAGGGTGCCTACTATCACCTTTGTTGTTTGTGTTAACCTTGGAAGTGTTAAACAGAAATATTAGAGAAGAAAAGGATATAAAAGGAATGAAAATTAAAAAGGAAGAATTCAAATTGCAAGCATTCTCAAATGATCTGGTTTTATTTTAGAAGACTCACTAGAAACAGCATCAAAAATGATAGAAAAGATAGAGGTATATGGAAAGATGGCTGGTTTGAAAATAAATAAAGATAAAACAAAGATCTTGACAAAGAATATGCTATCAAGACAAAAGGAAGAACTGGCGGATGTACTGAAAATTCAGGTCACAAATCAGATCAAGTACTTGGGGATATATTTGACAGCAAGATGCAGTACACTAAAAGAGAATAATTATATCAAACTTAAGCAGCAGATAGCGTTAGATTTGGCAAAATGGGAAAATTTACAACTGTTATTAATAGGGAGAATATCAAAATCAAGATGAATATACTACCCAGAATTTTATATTTGTTCCAAACAATTCCAGTTAGGCTTGGAAAAGATTATTTTGAAGATTTAAATAAAATTGTGTTGAAATATATATGACAAGGTAAGAAAGCAAGAATAAAGTTAAAGCTTTTGCAAGATGTCAGAATAAGAGGAGGATTTGGTTTGCCTAATTGGGAGTTATATTACCAAGCTACAAATTTGATGTGGGTTAAGGAATGGATAACATCAAGAAATACTAAATTGTCTGACATTAGAAGGTCATGATCTGTTGTTGGGGTGGCATGCTTTTCTATGGTATAAAGGAACTAAAACACAGGGATAGAACAAAGACATTATATACGGGAGTCTCTGTGGTTAAATTGGGAGAAAACTAAAAGGCAATGTTATTTGAAAATTCCAGTCTGGCTATTGCCTATTGAAGCATTTTCCAGCTCTAGTTATGTTAACCAGCATCTACAATTTAACACTGTTAAGAAAATTTAATACAGTAATCTTATACAGAGAATGATGCTACTGTAAATCTAACTATTCACATAAAAGTATACTGATTTGCTGTACTTTTAACAGTGTTTATGTTGTCATACATATCCCCTACACATAAAGGTACACTTTTTTTCTATTACTGTTCCTGCAGCAAAGATAACTTTGGCAATCCAGAGAATCTTTTCTTGGCACATCCTTATCTAGAGAGAAATAACATGGTTGTAACTGCTCTATGCTCTTGTAACCTCTGCTAGTATAAGTTATTTGTTGCTCTAACATAACCAAAAGGCCTTTTGTTATGTTCAGTTTTCCCTACAAGTCTAAATTGGTTTTAAGATGAAGCATTGAAGGATATCATTGCACTGAAGGATATATTTGTACAAAATAATAGGGAATAATTGCACTGTATTAATAATGTCTGCTTCTGCTCAGAAATCCAAATGAATAAATTTCAGTGTTTCAGAGAACATGTACATTAAAATAAATCAGCAAAACTATTACAGATGATTACAATTGTCCCCACCAACCCCAGAAAATATAGACTGTAAATCTTTCAAAAGGGTCACTTATCTACTCTATAGTCTGTCAAGCTTTTTCAGAAAATTCTATACTTGTTTTCAACTTTATCCTTCAGAGGCGGATAAGACTACCGTACTTATCTGTAACTTGACATAGTTGAAGAAATGCAACAGCAAGAAAATGGAGAGAAAATGAATTACCGAATGTCAGAATGGTTAATTTTAAAGTAAACCATTAAAATAAGACTACATTTATTTGCTATATTTATTAACTCCCTCAATTTTATGACTTTGAGCAATGTACAACAAATTGAAAGGACAATGTGAAAATATTAAGTCTCTATACAATGTAACACAAAATATGCAAATAAATGAAAATATTTACTACCAATGAAACTGAGCTAAAACAGGAAGATTTTAGGGAAGTGGGGGTCTGGCATAAAGAAAGACATGGACATGTGAAGAGTTGCAATATCTGCGCTGTGATGAAAAAACAACCAGGAAAAACCCCTGACCGCTACAGACAGTAGCAGAACCAACGAAGCCATGGGAGGAGATAGCAACGGATTTCATAGTGGAGTTGCTGAAAAGTGGGCGAAACAATTTGATTTGTAGTGGCTCCCAAAATGATAGATGCAGTCATACTGGGACTTTCCTGGCTAGACAAGTGGGGCCTGACCATCTGGTGGAGGCCGCAGACTGAAGATAGCAAAGGGGGTTACTTGGGCAGCTATATGGAGAGGGGGGCTATTTTAATATCTGAAAAAAAGCCTATTTCATAATATCAGGGCCACCACAGGGAAATCCTATTGCCTTACCACATTTTGATAAGCAAATTCCATGCCAAGATAAACTAATAGAAAAAGGAGATCAAGCTATAGTTTCTGGAAGATAGAGCAAAAGCACTTGTAAATAATTCCAAAAATGAGTTGAAAGGTTAAAAGACAGGAAAAGATGCCAATGTGGGAACATGAAAAATGAATTATTTGAAACTGTAACAAAACAAAAAATAGAGGACAAGATCACCAAGAGTAGTTAGATAGTTGAGACTTGTAGAGGTGATGTTAGTAAAGCAAAGGCTCAAAATTAGCAAAGGTTATCAAAAGACATTAAAAATACTTATATAAAGGATTTTAAAGATATGTGCTAAATAAAGGGGAAAGAAAATAATATGTATAACAATTTCTCAATTAAGTCAATTAACAAAACAAAGCAGAGCTATTAAACTATTTTGGGTTGCTGTTCTCCATCAAAAAACTTACGTGTTTTACCCGGAATTCAACTTGATTAAAACTGAGATTAACTGGAGCATTGTCAAGGAACATCTCTTTTCTTTGAAATAGTTTGCCTCTCCAGACTAAATATATTGCTTCCCTGAGTGTCGAAGAAACTACATGATAATCTGGCTACCTCCATTATCTCTGCAAAATCCTGGAGAACAGATGAAGCATTAAAACTAGAAGTTGTTTAAAAGGGGAATGGTAGACTCTTAGGAAAGGTCTTCTAGAATCAAGCAAACTGTATATATCTCATGAAATCTGACATCAATACTTGGGAAGCTCTTTAAAAAATGATAGAGATAATGTTCCTTAAAAATAACGCAACTATTTTCAAAGCGAGCACGAACGTGTCAGAAATAAATACTGCCAGACTAATCTTACCCATTTTTTAAAAAAAACTAAGCAAATGTCTTACGAAATTGTGGGAATGCTGTAAAAATACTTTGACTTCAGCAAATTATTTTACATATTATCCCACAACATGCTGATCAGCAAACTAATGGGTTGGAAAAAATTGTGACTCAAAAAATAATACTTAAAAGAGTGTTTACCAATAACTCATCCAATTAGAAAAAGTTGCAAAGTAAGATATCCCAAGAATAAATCTTGAACCCCTACACTTCAATATGTTTATTAATTGGATAATGATATGGTGGGAATGCTTATCAATTTTAGAGATATAAAATTGAGTGGGACAGCTAATAACTTGGAAACAGATAATATGAAATAATGAAAGGTTGGAGATTTATGGCAAACAAGACCCAATCATAAAAAATGAGATGCAGGATGGATACCTAGTCTAGTAATATGTAGGACTTGTACTAGGAAAAGTATTTTGGAAGAGTAGTTCCAGCTGAATATAAGTAGTAGTAGTGCTGCATCTACATAAACCTAATTTTCAAATCATAGCAAATTACTTTCTAATGCTTTGGTTAGGCCATATACCACTTGTGGACACTGCACTTTTTGGTTTTTTTTTTAAATAAATTTTATTGATTTTACAATTAAAACAAACCAACAACACATACATAAATGAAAGAGAGAAAAAGAAGGGAGAAGAAAATAGAAAGAAAAAAATAGAAAACAATTAAAAACATTCTCAACAGTTTATAAGACCTCTTTTTTATCCTTATTTTATGCCCTATACGCACACCTAATCCTTACATATATCTGTGTATCATTACTATGGATTTATCCTATCCTCTTTTGCCTTTTAGTGTGAAGTCTATCTTTGGTCTATCCATTTGTATCAGCAGTTCCAGCTGTTGTAGTATATTGAAGTGTCTTTATTTTTTAATGCCAAAGTTAATTTGTCCATTTCTGCACAACTTGAAATTTTTTGAATGATCATCTCTTCTGATGGAACATGAGGCTGTTTCCAACATTGTGCAAAAGCCAATCTGGCCACTGTCAAAATGTGTATTATTATATATGTCACTTTTTTTGATATTTATCAAAGATCCCTAACAGAAAGGACTCTGGTTTGAATTTGATCTGTTCTCTTGTCATTTCTTCAAGCCAATTTCTAATTTTCTGCCAATATTTTTGAGCTTCTGTACAGGACCACCACATATGGAAAAAAGTTCCCTCTTTTTCTTTTTGCATTTCCAGCAATTCGGACTCATATTGGGGTGCATCTTCACTAATCTCAAAGGAGGAAGGTGCCATCTATAAAACATTTTATTGGCGTTTTCTTTGTATGCTACTGATTTTGTAATTTTATTATTTCTACCCCAGACCTTTTCCCATTCTGTTATGGTGATGCTACGTCCTATATTCCTACTCCAGGCTATCATGTTCCCTTTTACAATTTCTTCTTCTAATTCTACTTCTAATAAATAATTATAACATTTTGTTATATATTTTTTTGCCTGATCCTAATAAAATTTTATCTAATTGCTGGAGTTTATTGTTAATTCCAAATTCTTTTTTGTCCTGTTTATATCTACTTTGAATTTGAAGATATACCCACGGATCAATTTTTAGTCCCCGCTCTTGAAGTTCTTGCCACGATTTCAAATTTCCTTGTGTATGCAGTAGATCCTTATATTTAATCATTTTAGTGATATCAAGATTATTTGGGTGAATCATCGCCTCCATTGTTGAAATCCAAATTAGTATTTTTAAATAGTGTTTTTTCTGTATTTTCTTCCAATTAGTTAATAATGAGTCTCTGATTAGGTGTCTGTGAAAATATTTCTGGCTAGTTTTCCCTACATCCCATAAAAAAGTATGCCACCCCCTTTGCAAGTCATGGCCTTCTAAGGATAATATTCTCTTATTGGTTAAATTCACCCATTCCTTCAACCATACTAAAGAGGCTGCACTATAATACAACTCCCAATTTGGAAGTGCCATCCCTGCCCTGCTCTTCATATCCTGCATTGCCTTTAAATTTATTCTAGGTTTTTTTTTCCCTTGCCAGATAAATTTTACAGTTATTTTATTAAGTTCTTCAAAAAAAAAGTTTTTTGTGTGTACTTTGATTGGGATCGTCTGAAATATATATAGGAATTTTGGAAGAATATTCATTTTAATAGCAGTTTTAGGATTTAAAGAAAGTGGAACAGGTTTAAAGGCTAGCATGGAAGATCATCAGAGGGCTAGGAAACGCATCTGAAGTAGTCTAGCATGCTGTTTTGAGATGTTGGATGTTGAATTCTGGGTTCATTTTTCCAGCTGGGAAACAAGTGGCAGGAATGTCGCCTTAACAGAGGCATGCACAGGGAGATGGGGGTGGGGGTCGTGTGTGCATTGTATTATGGGTGAAGGCATGTGTGTGCACATACATGCTCACTTTTGGCACACAACGACGAAAAGGTTAGCAATCACTGGGCTATATGGTCTGCAACACTTTCTGTGAATGGAGCTGCTCCAGAAGCTTTGTATCCAATATGCTCTCCACTTTTGTGAATGAGATACAAAATACTTAACTTGTTGCAAAAACCACTAGGCAGTTTTCCTAGGGGGGGGGGGCAGTTTGAATTTCTTGTAGAAAGTCTTTTCTATTTCTTGGGGTGTTTTTCCTTCTTGCCTGATTTTCGGAGGGGGGAGGGAGCTCATCTCAGAGAAATACCACTAAGAGCAACACAAGCACTTTTTAAATATCTAAAAAGATATAACACAAAATAGTATATTATTGAATGTAATCAATAATAATACTAACGTATTGTAATATTGTAAGCAGACCAGATCACTGTATCTCTCAGATGGACAGCATAGAAATTTAATAAATAAGACCAGAACCTGCTGTGTTTCTCAATATAATAAGGCTGGGTCTTTTTTTTTTTTTTTTTGAGCCCCGAAAAAATGGCTAGGTCATCTTTTCGGGGGTGACTTAATTCCCCCCCCCCTTGCATCTTCGGGCGGGTGGCAGCAACAGCTTGGATGTTGACTTCGGTGTTGGTGGGGCACTTCGTATCGGCGTCAATCCAGGCAGCACCATATCCAGGTGTGCAACAAAAGTACTTCCTAATGGCAAGCCCCCCCCACCATTCCCCCCCATTTCGCATGTTTTAATATAGGCCTTAATTTGGGGAGAGGGGCTTAATTTCATTTCATGCCTATAAAACATGCTGGGACTTCCTATTGGGGGAGGCCGTATTGTTGGAGAAACAGGGTATTTCTCATGAGACAGAATAACGGGTTGAAATTACAGGAGACCAGGTTCCAATGGAATTCCCAAAGATGCTTTTTCAGGAGGCAACTAGACTTTCTTGTTTTTTTCTCTAAAGATGTTTCACTTCTCATCCAAGAAGCTTCTTCAGCTCTGACAGAATAGTGGGGAATGGAAGGATTTTTCATTTTTCTTCAAAGAAAAAACTAGAAAGTCCAGTTACCTCCTAAAAAAGCATCTTTGGGACAATCATGACCTGGATGACTGAGAATCTCTACAGAATTCCAATGGGATGTTAGAAAAAGCGATTCTAAACCTATTCTAAACCAGGGGTCACCAACGTTTTGGACCTCAAGGACCACCAAACTCATAATTTTAAATCCCGTGGATCACTAATACGAATTTTGACTGATAGTGGCTTGCTGACATTGGTGGGAAAGTCAGTCCCATATTCCAGAAGTGCAGTAGTCACAGGACTGGCCGTTTGATCATCCTGGAGCAGTTGCTCCTCCACCTAGGTGCACTGACCTGTCATGGACTGGAAGGGCTGCTCCGGGACGACCAAAGGGCCAGTCTTGTGACTACTGCAGCTCTGGAATATGGGACCAATTTTCTCACCAACCTCAGCAAGCCAACCCGGGGCAGATTTCCCTCCCCCGCCATTGGTTCCACCTCGCGTGGCTCTACTCAAGGGAAGGTATATGCTCGGCTGAAGGGTGGGGGCCAGCGGGTGGACGGGCCATGTGGGTGGTGCAGCCTTGTGTTCCCACGCAGCCTGGATTAATTGCTTTGGGGGGGGGACATTTTTCTGAGGACCACCAACATTTTCTTGCGGACCACCAGTGGTCCCCCGCCCACCAGTTGGCAACCACTGTTCTAAACCTCTAGCTGTATAACAAATGGCTGTCTTCATTAGAAGGATCCAAGTCAAGGCTAGGCAGAAGAGGCAGTTGGAGCCAAGCTCTTCCACATCTGTCAATCCATTTTCCCTGAAATCCCACAGCAGGACCATTGCACACCTATGCTTCTGAGGCACATTAAATTTCATCTGTAGGCAATGATTGGCTGAAATTTCTCTTAACAAAGGAAGACTACAGGGGCAGCATAATGATCAGGTGATCAAAATGCAACTGTACACAGATTTTCCAAACCCCTTCGAACTTGCAGAAAGTGACTGTAAACGGGGCTTAGATGCTCCATACCTTTCTTAACAAGCCTAAAAAAACTTTCGCGCTTGGATGCACAAGCAGTGTAAAAAAAAAAAGGTGGTTTTATTATGCACTGGTTCCATAGCGGGGAATTTCGACTCAAACCCTCCGTCAGCCGCAGCTTAACGCACCGCCAGAGCCCGACCACCTCTAAAAAGCCACGGACTCCCCATCGCTGCCCCAGGCAAATGCCGTCAGACACCCAGGGATTTCTCCTGCCCTTCAGTCACCGGGGGAAGGGGGGGGGTCACGCTTAAGTCTGCGCGTGCGCACTTAATAAACCTTTTTTTACGTCACGTTTCTTCTATTTTACGGCGGGTTGCCAAGCAGAAATCGAAAGCCGGTTCGGCAACGCTTTTTAAATTGCGGGCTCTTGCTAAACGGCGCCCGTTTATGACGTCTGCAAAACACAGACGGCTAACGAAAGAACGCGACCATTTGAAGACAGGTCGAACCGGTAGCTGCTATGAAAGAAACGCCACTCTCTAATTGTGAGAAACGGTTCCTGCTCCGGGCTATCGAGGAAAGGAAGGTAACGGGGGGGAGGGGGAGATAATATCACGTGCGCTTCGAACTGCGGTGAGGCGCCGGAGGGACGGATTAATATCGGTCTGCGCATGTGCGTAGTGGGGTGAGAAAGCGGCGCCAGCTGCCTTTTACCGTCCACTTTTTTTTTTTTTTAGTTGAGGTCTGCTTGAGATTGATGTTGCTAGAAATTGCAAACGTTTTCTGTGGAAGGATTCAGGCCAAGGGTCTTCAAACTTGGCAAGTTTAAGGCTTGTGGACTTCAACTCCCAGAATTCCTGAGCTAACGTAACTGGAGGAGGAATTCTGGGAGTTGAAGTCCACAAGTCTTAAAAGGAATTCTGGGAGTTGAAGTCCACAAGTCTTAAAGCGGTCAAGTTTGAAGACAGCTTGCTTTAGGCATATAATTTTCCAAACTGGACTGACAAGAGAGCCTGGTATTCTTCAGTCACTTGGAGCAGGGGTCTCCAACCTTGGCCACTTTAAGCCTGGTGGACTTCAACTCTCAGAATTCCCCAGCTGGGGAATTCTGAGAGTTGAAGTCCGCCAGGCTGAAAGTGGCCAACGTTGGAGACCCCCAATGTGGAGAGCCTGTTCTTGGACAGACATTCCAGAAGACTAGCTTTAGATACAAATAATCCTCCACTTACCACAATTCATTTAGTGATGTTCAAAGTTACAAGGGCACTGAAAAAAGTGACCTGTGACTATTTTTCACAGTTACAAGCTTTGTAGTATCCCCATGATCACATGATCAAAATTCAGGTGCTTGTAAGGCAACTATTTCATACTTGTGACTGTTGCTGTGTCCCAAGGTCATGTGAGCACCTTTTGGTAACCTTCTGACAAAGTCATTGGGGAAGCCAGATCAACTGCAAGTGATTTACTTAACAACCGTGGGAAGAAAGGTTGCAAAATGGGACAAAACTCACTTAACAAATATTTTACTTAACAGAAATTTTGGGCTCAATTGCCATAAATTGAGGACTACCTGTACTCTGGACTCATCATGATGTAACCTCTGGATTGTTTTAAGTGTTATAGGTAGTGCAGAACTTTATAAGTTCTTAAATTGCAGTCCTAAATTAGAAATGCCCAAAGTAAGCATCAACATATGAAGCATTTTTAAAAAATCTTTGAGATACAAAGATGTCTCGTTGATTTCTGCTTGCCCTTTTTTCTGAAGTTTAAAACTTTTTAAAATGTTAGAGTTAGAACTGAATTATGCAAGATCCCTGCACAAAGTTTTGACTCTGCTTCCTCAGATTTTAGCATTTGATTTGAGCTATTTTTCATTCTTGCTGTTAAGTGTCTATATTGTTTCATATTTATAGCGTCTGGATGGGCGACAGTGCTATGATTACAGAAACCTCCGCATTTCTTTTGGTGTTGACTATGGCTGCTGTATCGTGGAGCTCGGAAAGACAAGGTATCCAGTGTTTTATAATTCTGTATATTGTATTTAATAGACTTGCAGTCTGGCTTTCAGGAAAGCAATCTTTACAAAGCAAATTTTAACTTACGTAACATAAATTATAAGATATAATGAAACCATGCAGGGTGTTCAGTACATAACTTGGTAAAATAACAAAAAGATACAATAAAATAGCAATATTAAATGGTATCTTTGTTAAAAGCATATTTTTTAAAATAAACACAATGTTGACAAATGAAATTATTTTTAAACCTCTTACAACAACTATCAGAAAGTGCCATATTTCCTTCCCAGGAGATGAAATTCCACACTTGTTAAATAATTAAAGAAAAAAAAAATTACCCTTCATACATATTGTTCCATAGTTCTCAGTGATGCAATAGATAGCAATGTTATTCATACTAACAATCAAATCAGGTTCATGGAGAAGTTGGGTATGTAACAAAAATCTAACTCTTAACATCTCTGATGAGGGCCTGAAAGTCTGGAAGCAACAAAAATATTACTTACGAAGCAACATACAAGTGAAACTTTGAAAAATTAGAATATCATGCAAAAGTTCATTTATTTCAGTAATGCAACTTAAAAGGTGAACCTAATATATGAGATAGACTCATTACATGCAAAGCAAGATAGTTCAAGCTGTGATTTGTCATGATTGAGATGATTATGGCTTATAGCTCATGAAACCCCAAATCCACAATCTCAGAAAATTAGAATATTGTGAAAAGGTTCAATATTCTAGGCTCAAAGTGTCCCACTCTAATCAGCTAATGAAGCCATAACATCTGCAAAGGGTTCCTGGGCCTTTAAATGGTCTCTCAGTCTGGTTCAGTAGGAATCACAATCATGAGAAAGACTGCTGACCTGACAGTTGTACAGAAAACCATCATTGACATCCTCCATAAGGCGGGAAAGCCTCAAAAGGTAATTGCAAAAGAAGTTGGATGTTCCCAAAGTTCTGTATCAAAGCACATTAATAGAAAGTTATGTGGAAGGGAAAAGTGTGGAAGAAAAAGCAGCAGGGATGACCACAGCCTGGAGAGGATTGTCAGGAAAAGGCCATTCAAAAGTGTTGGGGACTTTCACGAGGAGTGGACTGAGGCTGGAGTCCATGCATCAAGAGCCACCAAGCACAGACGGATCTTGGACATGGGGTTCAAATACCATATTCTTCTTGTCAAGCCTCTCCTGAATAATAAACAACATCAGAAGTATCTTACCTGGGCTAAAGAAAAACAGAACTGGTGTGTCGCTCAGTGGTCCAAAGTCCTCTTTTCTGATGAGAGCAACTTTTGCATCTCATTTGGAAACAAAGGACCCAGAGTCTGGAGGAAGAATGGAGAGGCACACACTGCAAGATGCTTGAACTCCAGTGTGAAGTTTCCACAGTCTGTGTTGATTTGGGGAGCCATGTCATCTGCTGGTGATGATCAACTATGCTTCATTAAGTCCAGGGTCAATGCAGTCATCTACCAGGAGATTTTGGAGCACTTCATGCTTCTTTCCACAGATGAGCATTATGGGGATGCTGACTTCATTTTCCAGCAGGACTTGGCACCTGCCCACACTGCCAAAAGCACCAAAACCTGGTTCAATGACCATGGGATTACTGTGCTTGATTGGCCAGCAAACTCGCCTGACCTGAACTCCATAGAGAATCTATGGGGCATCGCCAAGAGAAAGATGAGAGACATGAGACCGAATAAAATGCAGAAGAGCTGAAGGCCGCTATTGAAGCATCCTGGTCTTCCATAACACCTCAGCAATTCCACAGGCTAATAGCTTCCATGCCACGCCGCATTGAGGCAGTGATTGCTGCAAAATGGACCCAAACCAAGTACTGAGTACATATGCATGCTTATACTTTTTAGAAGTCCGATATTGTTCTATGTACAATCCTTGTTTTATTGATTGCATGTAATATCCTAATTTTCTGAGATTGTGGATTTGGGGTTTTCATCTCAATTATGACAAATCACAGTTTGAGCTATCTTGCTTTGCATGTAATGAGTCTATCTCATATATTAGGTTCACCTTTTAAGTTGCGTTACTGAAATAAATGAACTTTTGCACAATATTCTAATTTTTTGAGTTTCACCTGTAAATGAAGAAAAGAAACTTTTCTTTTGATTTGTATCAAATAGCTATTCCACACCTACCTTATCTTCTACTTGATAGCACTTATAAAGGCATTATGCCATTTATTACTTTCAGCTAGGTATCCAGTGAATAGATTCCAGATATATTTCACTTCTATGTGAGTGTAGATTTTAAAGAATCTTTGCCATTTCTTCTATTAACCAGTAAGTGTCTATGGTTTGATTCTAAAGATTGTGTCTTCTTTTTGCAGAGTTCTTGGGCAAGTGTCATGTGAACTTGTTTCCCCAAAGCCAAATCGTGCAACAGAAGGCATACTTTTCTTTAATCTAGAGCTGTCACCAATGGCATCACCAGCTTTTGAACCTGGAAGGTATGTGTGGGCCCCCCACCTTGCAGTAACGAAAGAAGGATTCAAGTAAAACATTTCTCCCCATGCCCTGTTAATTGCCAAAATATTAAGTCTTCAACAGGGTAACTGGAACCATAAATTTCTCTTTCAAATATTGAAGAGTTAATATTTTGGCAGTTCAGGGCATGGAGAATCCATTCCTTAATCCATGTCAATTTCCATGCAATATGTATGTAGTTCAAAAGAACATATGTATCTGAAAATATTAAACTTTACTTCAAAGTTTATGTCCGAAATTAATGTATGGAACTACCTCCTCCCAGAACGTAGTAATGTTAAGAATATGCAAAACATGCCTTTTAATGAAATATTATTCTGATCACATTTCCAGCAATATTTCTTTTCTATAAAAACACAAACTTGGACATCTAAGAAGTTTGAATTATTACTGTAGTCTGAGATCTAGTAAGGTTTTTGATACTGAAGTCAAAATATTTTCTCATTGTTTCAATAAAATGAGTTTCCTAAGTTCCTTTCTTCATTTAGTCATCTTTAACATTTGCATATTAAATTGATTTATTGACAACAAATATGATTAAAGGTTCACTATGAGCTTTTTATTTTATAAAATATAGTGCTCCTTTCTAATAACCTAAATGTTTCTGAGATTGAAAATGCAGCTCATCCAAAATAATACATCAAGAAATGTTGAAATTGTAAATATTGACAAATGGTGATAACTTACGAATGCTTTTTATTTTTTTACATAGAAAATGAAAAAAAAACAACCTACTAGTTAATATAATGTAAAGATCCCAGTGTCCCTTCAGGTCTTTTAAACCAATTTTGAGACCTGGTTTACTTCATAGTGTCAGTTTAGTTTGAGAAAAAAGATAACAATACATTGTTTTCTGCAAATAATATTCCAATTTTTTTTATAATATTAACCATAGAAAATGTATTATATTTTGAACCCAAAACAATCAATTAACTGGAGATTTTTCATTATAAATATCTCAAAAGAGTCCAGGAAGGGAAATTTACACTAACATGTCTGTATTAGTGATACTTGTGAAAAAATATGTAAGATGCAAAATCAAGATTTGAAAAACTTGATTTCTCATTTTTAATCTGACAATGGATCCCTTTTCAAAGACATCTTTGGAACTCAATAATTCCTAGAAATTTAGAAAACAATGTACTGAGTTTTTGAAAATAAATTGTATGATTTTTTTTTTTTTTTACTCTAGGCAATCTGAATTGCTTGTAAAACTGAATCGGCTATTAGAAAGATGCCTAAGGAACTCCAAATGTGTAGATACTGAATCTCTTTGTGTTGTTGCTGGTGAAAAGGTGTGTAATTATATGAATTCCAGACAACAAGCATTGAAAAAATCTAATGTCTTTTGTTTTGGAATGTATTTTAAAAGTAAATTGCATTCTTTTTTATTTTCCAATCTTTTCTTCATAAGTTTTAACTATTTTTATATTATTTTTGTTGTTTTTAACTGAGTGTTTTAATTGTTTGTCACACTGTTTTAATTGTGAGCCTGAGGCATGTTTATAGGATGGGTGGCCTTTAAATTTATTAAATAAATAAGTGACTAATTTACAGGTAGTCCTTGACTTACGACAGTAATGGAGTCTGCCCATCCGTGTCAGAAATCAAGGACTATGTTAAATGAAGTGAATTAATGATCTCCCCATCCATGTTTTCTCCAATGCATTTATTAAATGAACGCATGGGTCATTAGGTGTAGCATGGAGTGACTCAGGGATGGGGGAAACCATGGGAAGCCTAGTGCAGGCACAGACGCCCTGAAAAGCCTCCTGCACCCCCTGAGCTATCTCGTGATCTGCCTCTTGCCACATGGGTTCCCCAAATCCTATGGGCCCCTTCCATATTCCACCCTGTCACAATTGCACACTTAGCTTTTGAAAATACCCAGAATTCAGAAAGCTGAGTAGAGAATGCCACTCCCTTCTTGGACATTGCTGGGCCACATGGCACAATTTAGAAGAAATCCTGCTGGTTTTACTTCCCTTGCAATCCTTCCCTCCCAGCACCAACTGCTTTATGCTAGCATGACTGGCATTAGGAGGAAAGGATTTAAAGGGAAGCAAATCTAGCAGGATTAGCGTAGCTGGTGTTTGGGGAATTAAGAAGAAATCATGTTGATTTGGGTCCTTTGCATTCCTTAGCTCTCTGAACCCCCAGCCTAATGCCAGCGTAGTACAACAGGGCTTTTGATCCGTTGCAATTCCTAGCTCCCTGAATGTCAACATTTTGCAAAGAGCTTTTGCAAAGAGGAAAGAAATCTATAGGAAAGAGGTTTGCCATTAGCTGCATGCCTTCCCTTTCCCACCATTAGTGTAAGATTAGGAGGGCTAATGTTGGTGGGGAGGGAAAGTTAGCATCTTGCAACAAAAGGAAAATAGCTTCATCAGTGTCTGAGCAAAAGACGGCTGCTTTTCTCCCATGTGGCCCAGGCTATTTTCCTTTCCTACATCTTGAACTCTGGAAGTCTTCAAAGGGTAAACGAGTGATTGGTGACAGGGTGGGGATGAGTACATGGTAGGCTAGCAAAGCAGGCCCAGTGCCTGTGGGGACTGGAGGACAGGATGGGAGAGGAAATAGGCAGAGGGCATGTTGCAGCATATCTGCCATCAGTTGTATGGGCGAATGACCACAGTGGTGCTCCTTCATATGTAATTTCAGAACTGGGGCATAATTACTTTTGGGGAGGTGTCATAACTTTGAAACTGTTAATTACCTGGGTTGTTTGTTTGTATCCCACCTTTCTTATTTTTGCAAATAATTCAAGGTAGCGAATATATCCAACACATCTTCCTCCTCTTGTTTTCCCTATAACAATTTTATGAGGTGGATTGGACTGAGAAAGTGACTGGCCCAATGTCATCCAGCTACCATTTGTGGTTAAGACAGAACTTGAACTCATGATCTCCTGCTTTCTAACCTGGTGCCTTAATTGCTAGATCAAACTGGGCTGTTGGTTTGAACTCAGGGCTTGGCAATTTGGTTGCAAACGTTTTGACACCATTCAAGGAGACATCGTCAGTGTACCTTAAAGCGCACTGATGATGTCTCCTTAAATGGTGACGAAACATTGACGAAACAGCTACCAACCCGAGCTACTAATATTCAAGTACATTTCAACTGGATCAAACTGGCTATAAAAAACATTTACCAGGAAAGTTTTTAGTTTTAGTAGCTGAATCCTTTTCATAAATGTATATGACAGTAATTCCAGTATAAGATAGTTGAAAATGTTCAGAAGTATACATAGTATTTGGTAAAATTGATTTAGATTCCATTTGAACAATTACATAACTATTGCTATAATAAGTATTTTGGTAGCAAAATATATTGTTGATGGAATCGTAAATAAGATTTTTCTCTGCTTATAACGTAAATATGTTCCTGTATGTATGGACTTTTAGTAGTGTGAAATATATTAACCATTGTTAGAAAGTGGTATTGGCTGCCCTTTTAGATTTTTTTGCCTAAACGTTTCATACATATTTGGGAAATCAGCAGGAACTAGAGATTTATATATGCATAGTATTACATGCCATCTGACAGTTTATTGTGTCAGAATTTTCTAGATTTCTTTTTTCACCAAGATACCTGCTAAATTTATGGACAATGGATTAAAATAGAGAATTAAAATGAATTTTTTTTTTTCTGAGGTGTGGCAAATTCGTGTGGACCTACATTTGCTGAATCATAATGGAAACATTATTGATGCTGCAAGTATAGCAGCAATAGTGGCACTCTGTCACTTTCGGAGGCCTGATGTGTCAGTACAGGGCGAAGAAGTAACATTGGTAATTTTCTTTGGAAGTGGGAATTTAAAATGATCTCACTCTTGCATGTTTTTGGTTTTTCTATAATTGGATTGGGAACAGTCTGTAAATGTGTATTCACTTTAAAAGCAATATAGTATTTTCAGATTTTCTAAATCTATTACATTGTTGTCCTTTGGAACTAAAGAATTATGTCAATAAAATCAAGGGGATCAAGGGGAAAAGCAAGATTCCTATATATATTTAGATAGTAAGTATTTTTAATTACAACATAAGACTTCTGCCAGAAAATCATACATAAACATAATTACTTAATCAAAATTACTTAATATATTATATAT
Organism: Hydrophis major; assembly: GCA_033807585.1. Lineage (NCBI taxonomy): Eukaryota > Metazoa > Chordata > Lepidosauria > Squamata > Elapidae > Hydrophis > Hydrophis major. The sequence goes on along the minus strand of CM066333.1, from coordinate 47,244,906 downwards.
GATATTCTTTTCATTTTTGAAAGGGTTAAAGTCCTATTACAATAATAAATCGGTATAGCTTCTTTATTTTAGAAAGCCAACATGCCTTTAACATTTAAGCATTGATTATCTGTATAGTTTATGTATGTATATTTGCATATGCAATTGGCTAAGCAAAATACTGTTGTGTTCGATTCTTTAGTATACACCTGAAGAAAGGGATCCTGTCCCTCTGAGTATCCACCACATGCCGATTTGTGTAAGCTTTGCTTTTTTCCAGCAAGGGTAAGTTTACATTACTTTCAGTTTTCTACTATTTTTGTGCACCAATAAGAGTATTCTGATATGTACACAAAAGTAATTAAAGAAACTTTTAAAAATGTGATAGTACACAAAGTTAATTCTCTCTCATTACTGAAATGACCTTTTTTTGAAAAAGTCAGAAAATATTATACAATTAAAAATACTGAAAGACCAACATTTCACAAATGAATATATTTGATTTTTATTTCTGTTGTATTAACTTTTTAAACCACCTGAACTGAGTAATTAATGGTGCTTCACAAAAAACACAGAGAACAATAAAATAGTAATAGATAAAAACACAGAGAACAATAAAATAACATAATAAGACAAGAACTACAAAATGATAACAGATTAAAAACACAGAGAACAAAAAGTAATATGTGATGGGCAGAAGGAATTATCTTATGAAGCTAAGGGGAGAAAAGGGGGAGGTGTATTTAGACTTGTAAAATTCTGTTACAATAACTCTATAACAGAAATAGTATTAGCCTACATTACTTTAGTTTTCTAGACTTGGCTGACATAAAACAAAGAACCGAAACTGGCACAAACCGAACAACAAATAAAACAATCCCACATTATCCAAAAGGGGACTTTATATATCTTCTCCTCGCCTGCGGGAAAGACCAGGTGTTCAAGATTTTCCAGAAACCGAGCAAGTTGGGGACCACCTGAATCTAAGGAGGAACCTGATTTTAGAGAGCAATCACTGCAACAGAGAAGACATGCTTCCAAGTTTCCAATAGATGGCATTGTTTAATTGAAGGAATCCAGAGTGCATTAACTCTTTGAAATGTATAGAAATTAAAGCCACTTTTGAGAATATAGCTAAGTACTGCTAGTATGGTTAAGACTACTGTTTTATCTAATAGGTTATTGCATTTACTAATTTATTTTCCATTTTGATATAAAATCTTACGGCTTGTTCTAAAATGGTACAGGACCTACTTACTAGTAGATCCCAGTGAACAAGAAGAACGTGTAATGGATGGCCTCCTTGTAATAGCCATGAACAAACACCGTGAAATCTGCACCATTCAATCCAGTGGTGGAATTATGCTATTAAAAGAACAGGTAATATGGAAGTTTTTAAAACTTGAGCATTACTTATGATATTTTTCTTTTAAAATGGCAGTCTCTGGGCCTCAATTGGTTAATTTCTTCTTTTCCTACAATAAACGTTGGGTTTCAAATCCATTTTGAATTCAGCAAGAAATTTAAAATAAATGAGTTGGATTCAAATTGCTGTTAATAGAATTCTTGGTAAAAAGAAAGGATACTAGGTTTTTTTTTAATCACTTAACTTCATTCTTTACTTACTGCGCTATATACCAACCCTTGTGGAAAATTGTTCCTACAGCTCTGACTTCATGTTATAATAGGTAGTCATTCAGAAATTGCAAACCAGAAATCATTTGTGGGAGTGATCCTTTGTATCTAAGGTACAGATGTGTTAGCTAACAATCTATAATTAGATTTTTGGCATACTTTATTATGCATTTTCTTTGACAATTGTTTCTGGTAACTTTTGTATCTGAAGTTATTATATCTTATAAAGCAGTGTCCAATGTGAGCAGTGCCCAATTTACTATTACTATTCCCTGTCAATAGCTTTTTATGGCAGAATTCCTTTGGATGCATGTTGCTCTGCATTTTATATACTGGAGGAAGGTAAATTCCAGTTGGATATTAAGAAAAAAACATTGTACAGTAATAGCAGATCAATAATCCAGACAGGTTGTGGGTTCTGTATTCACGATTTGTTCAAGATTTTCTCATTGTTTCAGAGATGATTTCATTTGGATTCTTGCCCTGAGCCAGGGAGCTTAATCTTAATGTGGTCCCTTCCAACTCTCTGATTCTGTGATTCTATGTAAAGAATAAATTAATCCAGTTTAATTAAATTTCAATCTTTTATTTCCTAGTTCTGACTTTGACAAACTTATCAGTTTATAATTCTTTAATTAAACTTCATGTAAATGTAAAGAAAAAAATTTTGGTAGTTGGAAAGGAAAGTAAATCCTAAAAATCAATAATGAAGGGTCTTCTTTCATATTCTGAATTCCTGTTATCTTCTTTCTCTCCTCATTTGCGAATTGTTTTTCAATGTATATTCCAAGACTTTTGGATTACCCACTTGCAAATATTCATGGAGAAAATTCATTCTATGATTAAATAATTTAAACTTGCATTATGATTTTTCACAGGTTTTGAGATGCAGCAAAATAACAGGAGTTAAAGTAGCAGAAATCACTGAACTAATTCAAAAAGCTTTGGAAAATGATCAAAAAGTTAGGTGAGGTTTTTTAATGCTGTAGACTAATGCCTTTTAATGTAGTCTATTATAAATTGATACATCCATGTTTGTATAAAGGCAGTCTGGTAGATTATAAAACAATTTGAATTGAATCAATGGTGTTTTCTAAGCTTGATTGTTTGCTTCCAAACATTTCATTACCAACTAGGACAGGAGTGTCAGACTGGATTTCTTTGAGGGGCAGATCATCATTGTAGTTTTCCTCTGCAGGTTGGGGAGGAGGAGGAGGGAAAAGACTGTACCGATGCCTCCTGCAGTACCCTGCCAACCAAAATGGGGCATGGAGTTTCCCTGGGCGACCCTGCCATACCCCGTTTTTGGCCTGGATGGCCTCCTGTAGCACTTTGCTGGCTAAAATGGGCCATGGGGGATATGCGTGGCTCCATGCACCTGTTTTCAGTCTGGACGGCCTCCTGTAACATCCTGCCAGCCAAAACAGGACACAGGGGGACCCATGCACCCCCATTTTTGCTAACAGACACACCATGAGCTGGTTCTTCGCTATTTCCAGGCTCACCCCTGTGGGCCAGATTTAAGCACCCCGCAGGCCGGATCGAGCCCACAGGCCTTGAGTTTGACACACCTGAACTGGGATGTTACCTGGTCAGATAATGAAATATCTGCAAGCAAGGCTCATGAAAAAGACATTAATAAAAAACAATTCTGACTAATTAAAAGTTCTGATGATTATTTTTCTGTGAATTTATTATCTTACTTGGAGGTGATGATATTTGTAATATACTTAAATAAAACTGTATTCTAGAATAGCTTTTTAAATGATGCCTAGGCAGAAATCTTGGTTTTTCAGTGCAAAATGTTGATTCTTTTCTACTTTCACCATCTCATCCGTATCCTAAACTTACAATATCAGAAAGAAGAGCTGGTAGCACAGTTTCTGTTGTAAATATGCTGAGAACACATCCATTTGGTTTCTTGAATTGAATAAAATGGAGTATGATTATATTAAGTATGGTTAAGTATTCATAAAGTAATAGTATCTTTTGGTTCTTAATCTATGTTTCAATGCAAAGGTGAACTTTTAAAGGAATTCTTTTCTTTTAATAGGAAAGAAGGTGGAAAATATGGATTTGCAGAATCAATTCCTAATGAAAGAATAACTGCCTTTAAAATAGAACAAGCCCCAGTCAATACTAATGATGTACAAGAGCAAGCTGAAGAAATAATTGCCAAAGCTTTTCCTCCTCCAGAAATGTATCTTTTGTTGCATAACAGAAAATCAGGTGGTTGGGCTTCTATGCTCAGGATTATCTTAATTTTTTAAAAAAATATAGTTTCAATATTCAGAAAAGAGGAAATAAATTAAATTAAGAAAGGAAACAAAAAACATTGCATGCAAAATTATTCAGATTGATTTTTAAATTCATCATTACACCTTCTTATAAGCACCTTGATTACATAACCTAATATTGATCAGCTTTCCATTGTTTTGATAGAAAGCCAGTTCATATATAGAAAACCACATATTGATGATCCACAATTGTCTTGCCAATATTGATGAGTAATACTTTTGCTGCCAAACATGTCAATAATTCCATAACACTTCATCAGAGATATCTTCCAATTTTTTGGTATATAATTCAAGAGTACATTCACATTTTAAAACCGTAGTGATCTTTGTCATACTGTATTTAAGTTGCTTCTGATATGTCTACATTTGATAAATAAAAGTTAACATTAAACCAAGCAGGAAATAGTTGAATAAGCCAATATTGTAGAATTAAATGTCCCATCACCCAGTATAATGAAGTTGGAAGACAACTCATAAACATCCTTTGAGGTATCCAGTAAATATGGAGGAAAATATTAAACATTAAGGATACTGGTAAGTTCGTCACATTTTCAGAAAAACATACTTTAGTTATCCATTGGGATATTCATATGGGATATTCCAAATATTTATTCATGAGCACAGACATACAATTAGAATCATGCCACATTCTGTGATAGTTAACTGATACTTAGCAAACCTTCAGGTCTATGTCTGATAGCAGATATCAATAATAAAACTACCTTTTTTGTTTGTTGATCACTTTAATATTTTTCTGTGTAGTATTTGCTAGAAAGACTGTATTCATATGCATGTAATTGGCTGGTCAGTAAGTTTACTATATTTTTTGTTAACCATATTTAAGCGAGTAACATTTTCTTTCTCATATCCTTCCTTCCCCAAAAGAATTATAAGGCAAATTTGCAAGATGATTGATTCCAAACTATGGAAAAATATGAGAATCATTCTTTATCACATTATAATACATTTTAGATAAGACCTGGTTTTTCCTTAATGAAATTAGCTTATCCAAGCCTGTATTATGGGCACCAGGAACAGCTCAGATTGGAGAAGGACTTCAGAATTCATGGGCAGATTTTGAGGAATCTGAGATGGAAGAGGAAAATGAAGATGGCCAGGATGAATCTCTAACAGTAGAAGACCAAAATATAGAAATGGGAGATGTTCATATTGAAGCCAAAAATCAAAAAGGTTAGAATACTTTTTTAAAAAAAATGTGAAGTAGAAAATTGCATTCAAGTTGAAATTCATTTTTGTAGATGTTTTTACTTGTGTGTGTGTAAAGGAAATTTTGAAATTTCATCAAATCACATGCTGCTTTCAATTTAAAATCCTTTTGCCCTTCTATATAGTTAGCAGTGAACATTTTCAAAGTTGTTTTCAACACTCCAGGTTATTTCTGCAGCTATCCACGATTCCAATGCAAAGGCATTGCATTAAGGGATCTAACATGAGAGGGGCTTCCTAGGATGTGTGTCCACACTTTCAACGTAGAAATTAAACTTACATAAGAATGGAGAAGTTTTGTCACTATAGATAATTCTCAACTTACAGCAGTTCATTTAGTGACCATTCAAAGTTAGTGAAAAGTGACTTATGACTGCTTTTCACACTTAGGGCCATTGCAGCATCTTCATGGTCACATAATCAGAATTCAGAAGCCTGGCAACTGGCTCATATTTATGACAGTTATTGTCCTGCGGTCATGTGATCACCTTTGGCAACCTTCTGACAGTGAAGAAGCCAGATTCACTTAACAACTGTTACTAATTTAACTGCAATGTTTCACTTAATAACTGGCAAGAAAAGCTGTAAAATGGGGCAAAGCTCCCTTTAACAACTGTCTCACTTAGCAACAGAACTACCTGTAATGGGTTGTTAAATGATATCAATACAGTAGCAAATTGGTGCATATGCAGTGTCTTTTCTGGTGAAAAATGTCTAGCATTTATTTTATTAGTATAGTGAAATTTTAACTGATTAATGGAACAATTATCTGTTCTTCACAAACATCTTTTGAATCAGAGATTACATACTCTTTGACAATTTATATACCATGTATAACATTAATTTGTGTGCAAAATTAGTCCATTTAAAGCCTGTGGTATTAATCTGGTGAAGTGAAACAACTATAACACAATTATAAACTTTGCTGCCAGTATAAAAATGAGCAGTGGCTTGAAATCTTGTTTCACAGTTTCCTTCTTCCACAGTTCCTATACATAAAGCATTTTCCATCTGCCCAATAACTCTTGGAAATGTGTGCTGTAGACATTTTCTACAGCATGTGAAAATGTGTTTCAGAATCTACTTAGAGAAGACGTTGCTAATTTTCATTTATTAAAGGAGCCTCTGTGGCGCAGTGGTTAGGGTACAGTACTGCAAGCTATTTCTGCTGCAGCCAGCTGCCTAGAATTTGGCAGTTCAAATCCCACCAGCTTCCCATCCTTCTGAGGTGGGTAAAATGAGGACCCAAATTGTTGGGGGGCAATATGCTGATTCTGTAAATCACTTAGAGAGGGCTGTAAAGCACTATAAAACAGTATATAAGTCTAAGTGCTATTGCTATTACGTATCATATCAATCCATAGATACCATATAATTGTTATCCATGACAGATTTAGATGCTGTATAGGATTTAAAAATCAATATCAATATTTTTCTTGTCTTGAAGAAGAGGCAATCGTATTATCGGACAGTGAAGAAGAAGATGTTGTTATTCTAGAACCTGAAGTAACACCAAAGAACAGGTAGGGGCACTGTTTTACAAAAGGTGGGAGAGGCAATTTAACTGAGGACTGTGAAAATGGAAGTCTAGTATCTCCCAAATGTTGCATTTTTCTACTAGAACATGTTGATCAAGCCATCCTCAGGTTGGCTTGTTTACTTGAAATAATTCTGATATATAGCTCAGTATTCAACACATGGCCTGGACCCAAAATGGCTTTTTTGTAAAAAGAACGACAACAAAACCATGGTTATAATTCATAAATCTCTTTTGCTGGCCAGATCTCTTGGAGACTTAATTTTTTTTTGTTTCAAAAAGGAAAGAGACATGTCTCTTCCAAAGAACAGCTAATACTGTTTCTTACCTCAATACAATTCAGTAGAAAATCTTTTTTCTGAAAAGATGCTTTTCTTGAAAATTAAGAAAAAGGGATAGTGAAAAAATTTGTAATATTTTGTATTAAATTATAAAATGGCTAACATAAATTGATTTGAAGATATTTATCATAAACCAAAGAATGCAAGTCATCTCTATCGAATTTAAGGGAAAACTTTCATGTAAAGTTGACCAAAATTATTTAAATCAAAAATGGAAGTTCTAGAGAATAGTATTCCATTTCCAAAAAAAGCCTAATTAGAACATTTTGTGACAAAATATTATTTTATTAATCAAATTTACTATCTATAGCTGCTCATCTCACCAAAGGTGACCAGGGCAGAGAATAAAATCAAATGTATGTTTTGCTAAGAAATATACTGCCAGGCCTAGTGGAGTGAGCTGATATAATCAGGAAGAGACAGTCAATCATGTGACCTAGTTCCAAAGCATGAAAGGCTTTAAAACTTAGAAACAGTACCTTGAATTGGGCTTGGAAGCAAAATGGCAACCAATGCAACTTGTAGAATAAAGGTGTAATATGTGTTGCTCTAGGAACATTCAATTGCTCAAGTCGCTGCTTTCTGTACCAGCTGATGCTTCTGGATACTCTTCCAGTAACCCATATAGAGTATATTGCAGTATTCCAATCTGGAGGCAACTAGAGCATGAGTGACTAAGCAGGAGCTGCCAATCCAAGAACATGCAGTTGGTACACCAGACAAGGCCCACCTACATCACACTTCCCATCTGCTTCTTGATCAGTTGTGAGTCTAGGAAGACTAGACCATGTGCATAAAGCTTTATACAAAAAACAAATAAAATTGGATATACTGTATATCCATAGCGTCAAGATTGTCCAACAATTTTATAAATATAGAATGAACAAAGTGGAAACAATAAGCAAAGTCTGACAAGTAGGGCAAACTAGTAGTCCAGAAGGCTGTAGCCAATTTGTTTTTATTCTGATGGGATAGAAAACATGTTCATAGAATGTAACAAGGAACTATTAATGAATGTGGATCTTCTCTAAATTAATATTCATGTTGAGATGATCAGAGAAAATTTAAGGCAGTAATCACATACAATCCCATGTTATTTGTTTTGAATTCTATGTAGTGTGAGCTTGGAAGATACTGGGTTCTCATCTGTAGATAATGTTTGCAGACCTGCTGGTTTAGGATTATAGAACTGCCTCCAATAGATAATCTTTCAAAATTGTATTAAGTGAACTGTGAACCTGAATTCACTTTTTAAAATTATAAGCTCTTGCAGATGAAAAGCAAGTAAATATTCCTAATTAATGAGTTATAATTAATAGATTTAATGCTGAAATTAGGGCTGTTACATTCTGGACTAAATTGTTGAAAGATGTTTTTACATGAAATTCCATGCTGAATGGAAAAAAATGCATACAATAATCATATCTACAAGCATATATGCACATCTTTTCATTTAGCAATTGCAAATCCCAACTAAATGGTCAGTAAGCATGATGGAGATGCTGCAGATTGTTGATGCCATCTTAGTCAGAAAAAAAAAATCTTGTGCAGTGTCCTGTGCCTGACCTGTCTCCTTTTTACTCCCCAAAGTAGAAATATTGGGTAAACAAGTTGTATCTTTTTACATAATAGTTTCCAAAAAAGTAATAACTACAAGTTTGAAAAGTCAGTTCTGGGACCTCATTATAATCTTCCAGGGGTTAGCAATTATACCTGAAATTGACTAGACTTTATTATAATTTGTATTTGTAGACTGTCGCTAAATGAGGAATGACTGTGTGAGAGGTTTTGGTAGCAATTGTGGCAAATCACACTGAATCATTTTGAACTCATTAAAGTTTCAGGATACTTATCCAAATATAGTTTTTGGGGGAGACTAAGATTCTAGCTTAATCTTGTTCCTGTTAAATAACTATAAGCAAAACTTCAATTGTTTGCCACTTTAGCAACTGTATATTATGCATAAAATGGCTAGGTAGGCCAAAAAATTACAAACATACACTGCTCAAAAAAATAAAGGGAACACAAAAATAAGACATCCTAGATCTGAATGAAATGTTATTAAATAAGCTGTTCATTACATAGTTGAATGTGCTGACAACAAAATCACACAAAAATTATCAATGGAAATCAAATTTAGCAACCCATGGTGGTCTGAATTTGGAATTACACTCAAAATTGAAGTGGAAAAAAACACTACAGGCTGATCCAACTTTGAAGTAATGTCCTTAAAACAAGTCAAAATGAGGCTCAGTAGTGTGACCTCCATGTATGACCTCCCTACAATGCCTGGGCATGCTCCTGATGGTGGCGGATGGTCTCCTGAGGGATCTCCTCCCACACCTGGACTAAGCATCCCCCAACTCCTGGAGTCTGTGGTGCAATGTGGCATTGGTGGATGGAGTGAGACATGTCCCAGATGTATTCAATTGGATTCAAGTCTGGCGAATGGGCGGGCCGGTCCATAGTATCAATTCCTTCGTCTTACAGGAACTGCTGATACACTCCAGTCACATGAGGTCTAGCATTGTCTTGCATTAGGAGGAACCCAGGGCCAACCGCACCAGCATATGGTCTCACAAGGGGTCTGAGGATCTCATCTCGGTACCTAATGGCAGTCAGGCTACCTCTGGCGAGCACATGGAAGGCTGTGCTTCCCCCTAAAGAAATGCCATCCCACACCATTACTGACTCACTGCCAAACCAGTCATGTTGGAGGATGTTGCAGGCAGCAAAACGTTCTCCCTGGCGTCTCCAGACCCTGTCACATCTGCCACGTGCTCACATGTGAACCTGTTTTCATCTATGAAGAGCACAGGGGCGCCAGTAGCAAATTTGCCAATCTTGGTGTTCTCTGGCAAATGCCAAACCGTAAGCACAACCCCCACCTGTGGATGTCAGGCCCTCATGGAGTCTGTTTGACCGCTTGAGCAGCCACATGCACATTTGTGGCCAGCTGGAGGTCATTTTGCAGGGCTCCTCCGTGCACAAAGGCGGAAGTAGCGGTCCTGATATTGGGTTGTTGCCCTCCTACGGCCTCCTCCTGGTAGTGCCTCCATGCTCTGGACACTTTGCTGACAGAGACAGCAAACCTTCTTGCCACAACTCGCATTGATGTGCCATCCTGGATGAGCTGCACTACCTGAGCCACTTGTGTGGGTTGTAGACTCTGTCTCATGCTACCACTAGAGTGAAAGCACCGCCAGCATTCAAAAATGACCAAACCATCAGCCAGAAAGCACAGGAACTGAGAAGTGGCCTGTGGTCACCACCTGCAGAACCACTCCTTTATTGGGGATGTCTTGCTAACTGCCTATGCTTTCCACCTGTTGTCTATTCCATTTGCACAACAGCATGTGGAATTGTCAGTGTTGCTACCTAAGCGGACAGTTTGATTTCACAGAAGTGTGATTGACTTGGAGTTACACTGTGTTGTTTAAGTGTTCCCTTTATTTTTTTGAGCAGTGTACATAGCATTGTTCATTGTCCACATTATTGGAACCCATGGTACAGCTAAGGGTGCCTAGAGCACACACACACACAATTGCAATCTTGCATGACGCTATTTTTGAGTTCCAGTGCACTAGTTGAAATAATTGTTTTACATTTCCACAGAACAAACCAAAAATCAGAAAACATAAAGAAAAAAACAGCTGGCAAAAATAAGAAAAAACGAAGAGTTTGTTAAAAGTAATGAATCTTATTTGGGTATTCTGTTAAACTTGTCATGCTTAAAAGAAACATTTGTATTATGTAATTCATAGGAATACTGTATGTGTCTTTGTATATATTTTCTAATAAACTTTATAATGCTAATAAAGATTTTGTAAATTGTCTTTGTGATTACTGCTCTATAAACAAAATCTTAAGTTTGGATTATTCAAAACATGTTGCTGCAAGAGGTGGAATATTTTATCTTCCTCTCCTCTCCAGTCTCTCAAACAGATAACATCTATGGCTTTTGATTATCATTGGTGAAAAAATAATTTGAAAATATTCATTTTTTCAGAATATGAGAAAACAAGCATTTGCCATTCTTGGCCATTCTTTCTACAATAATAAACTGAACTGAGTGATTCTTTGACATTAACATTTTCTTATTCAATTTCTCAATAAAATATGCCGTTTAGGTTGTCTGACCATCAGTTTTTCCCTCCCTTAAAGCTAAGCTCAGAGTTTTGCTTGTTGTATTTGACCCCTTCCTTTTGCTATGTTTTATCTGATCATGTATAAGGAGAGATTTCACAGTACAAAGGTAGCAGACTAAAAACAAAACTTTTCAATATGCAAAATATATTTTATAAATCAAGTTACTGCTGAGATTCTTTTAGTGGATTTTATTTGCCAGCTTCTAGATGGTTACATTTAGGTGTTTCCATGCATTTATTTACTGGGAGCACATCTCAAGCATTGGCTGCTTATAGGAATTTAATTTTTCTAAAATTTGAGTATAAAAGTTTCTTCCATCGATAAAATTTAACCCTTGCAACATAGAAAACCTGGTATTTGTCCAACACACAGTTTTAATCCTGTATTAGAACATCAAGTTATACCACGAATAGAAAAGGTATACAACCTAAGGATCCTAACCACCTGAAGCCAGAATACAGAGCAATGTGCCCCTCCAGCAACCTAGCTGAAATTGCCATGTAGCAGTAGGAACTCTGAACCAACCCACTGATTTGCATGGCTGTTTCCTTTGCAGGTCAGCTTGCTCAGTTGCAAACACATTAAATTAGTCTGATTCATGAACTAGGTTAGCAGAAGGCAGGTTTTTAATTTAATCGGATTTTTTTTTAATGGTAAGAACTACTTTTACTCTTATTATTGGAGGCTCTTCCTTTTTTGTTCCAGACTCACTGGTTTGAATAAAAGCTATTAATGCAGTGTTTATAAAGCTACTTAAGTGGCATATTTTTTAAAAAAGAAAAATCACTATCCTTAATAGCTGATACAGCCTTCAAGTAGAGTGGGGGGGGGGGGGGTGTCTTGTTAGCAAAAAGCGTCACAGCAGTTTTCTGAAGTTCAGCTACTGAGCACTTGACTATTTGAAGTACAAGCGTTGTAACTTTATTATATACAGATATTCCATTGAACTATCTTGATTTGCAATTTTAGAGTGAAAATCCTCACACTGGTCATACTACTTTAAAAAGGTTGAACAGTGCCACTCAGCATTTATACCTGCATGGTTTTAAGTCTTTTTCCGCAGTTTTAAAGGGGCGCCATCTAAGCACATAGAACAAGATTGCATGTACAAAAGTTTACATTAAAACATTATAAAAGTATAAAACCTCATAATTAGCTATGGTAATATACCAGATTGATTGAAATCTAAATACACATTTAAAACTGTACATTTACAATGGACTATATATAGATTTGAAATCTCACTTATATTATTATAATAAATCTAGCGTCTCTGGTGGGTCAATGAGCGACACTGCATGGTATCTGAAAAAGATAAAAGTGACATGAATATTATTTTTGCTATCTGACAAAGTATTTGTTTGGCTCTTTCTCTATACAAATTAGTCTAACATACCCCTGTAGTTGTTTCAGTTACAGCATTCAAGGGTGAGACTTACTTTACAGTCTTGTATTTCTCTCTGATAGACTGTTGTGTATGCTGTGCTGCTCTGCAGTAGGTTTTGTGGAGGTCTAGGAGACAAGGCTTAATACTTTCAAGTGTATATCCTGTTATTGCAGCAAGAGAATCTGTCTGTAAAGGAAAGTCAAATATTTAAAACCTAAGTAATTCTGTTCTTGATGTTCAATTGTTATCTTAATTGCCCAGATAGAAGAGCTTGGATCTAATGAAAATAAAGTCTGTGGCACTTGTAGAAGTGTAGCTTATAAGCTCCCAGAAACAGGTGTAGCTAAGTTAACTAAGTTGACAAGTGATACTACATTTCTGTTTCAAAGTGCGGTTTTGGAATTGAATCTGAAGCTTTTAAAAAATTCCTTATGACTGTCTCCAGCTATCTCTTGTTTCTAATCAATAGTTCTGAAATGATACCTGGAGGTGTAGTGCTTAGAATGTATGATTGTAGGCTAACTCTGCCCACAGCAAATTCGATCACAAGCAGCTCAAGCTTTCCATCCTTCTGAGATTGATAAAATGAGGGTCCAGATTGTTGGGGGCAATATGCTGGCATTTGTAAACCTCTCAGAGAGTGCTATAAAGCACTGTGGAGCAGTATATAAGTTTAAGTGCTATTGCTATCTACACTATAGGCAGATTGATGTAGGAGTACACAATCCTGTGCTAATGCAAATTTCTGACAGACAAGTTGGAAGGGGAGAATTTGCTTTTATACGTACCCAAGTTTTTCCAGAAATTGCATAGTTTGCTATTTGAAATGCTGCTGCAGCTATTACTGATGGCAAGTATTTCAGATACGTGTCTGCATCAATTAAACTTAGTTCACCCAAGTACTGTAGAAAAATAAAAAGCATAATCTTCATTTCTAATATTTGTGTAAATTTTCTAGGTCAAAATGTAACAAATGTAACAAAGCTATTTTTAAGTAAGAGTTCATTATGAAATTTTATATCAAGATACTAGTTAAATGCCTGCCCCACTGTTTTGTTATTGATGAAAGCTACAGTGTAATAGTTGACTTACAACTATTCGTTCAACAACCATTCAAAGTTACAACAGTGCTGAAAAAATGAACTTATGATCAGTGCCCGAACTTATGGCTGCCACAACCACATGATCAAAATTCAGGTGCCCACCCATATTTACTATAATGGGCGTTTCAACTTCTCCCATCCACCTATCTCCCAAGTATCCCCTTTTGGCCATTTTGCATTCTGCTTTGCAGGCAGCTTGCAATCCCAGAACTATGTTGGGAGTGCCTGGACTTGCTATCATAAGTCAATTTGGTCACACGATGTCTTATTTTATGGCTGCACTGACCTTACAATGTCAATCCCAGTCCCAACTGTGATCCTAAGTCAAAGACCTATATGGAAGTCTTTGACTTATGTTCATATATGCATATAGGAACATGAAGAATTTGACAACATGCTGAGCCTTCATTTCTCTGGGATTACTTTTTTTAGCCAAACAACCAGAGCACAATCTAAAATGAAGGCCTTTTCCTTCTTCCTTTCATTTTTAAAAGCAGTATGTTCTCAAAGGACACTAACTGCAATAGATGAACAAAGTTTTAAAAACTGCTTCTGATATATTCAGATTTTGCTTTTGTTTTTTAAAAAGTCCTAACACTTACCATTGCCAAGTTTTCCACTAGGGAGCAGGCTGGCTGTTTTAAGAAGTATTGAGAAAGGAATTGATTTATTGTAGGAGCTGCCAGATCAAATGACAAAACTTTCAGAACTAAGTGCTCCATTCTGAGAACTTGTTTCTTTGTGTAAGTGTCATCTGTGATATAAACAAATTCTGCTACTTCTGGAGGGTAGATTTCTTCAAACTTTCTAAAGTAGGATGAAAAGCACTGTTATATAATCACCTAATTGTCACCAAGTGTTTCTTATTCCACAGCTATATAAGTTCATACAGATATTATTTGGTCATAGTAGCTAGTATTAACCTTTATCCTACACTGTAGGTTCTTACTGCTAAATGCTTATGTGCACATTTTAGCTGGGAAATATATTAGAAGTAAAAATCATCAGTCTGTGGTGTATATTTAAGTTTATTTAACTATCAACCATAAGATTTTTTAATATCTATAGTTCATACATTCTCCAAGATATATTCTGGATTTCTATTAAGCATCTCTATAATTCTGTCTCAGAAAGTACTGTCAAAACAGAATTTGCATATATATTTAATGTAAACATCACATTAAAGACATGATGGTAAATGTAATACTCCAAACTTCTCATCTACTTACGATGCAAGGAGCATAGCTGCAGTTCCCACAAGCTGAAGTTTTCCTCGTAGCACTGACATTGAAGAGAGAAACCTATCAATGTAATTTACAGCCAAATGCAAGGTTTCATTTTGTAGTTTGTATTCTTCACCAACTTCCACTAGCCAATCCACAAGAATAGCCCGCATATTATTTGTAATATCAGGCTGCTTCTTCATATAGCCTACTTTGGGTTTGCATTTCACCTGTAAAAAGATTAGCAATTACCTCATTACTTCTGGAGACTTACATGTAATAAAATTGATTTACAGTTAACTTACTATCCAATTGCAAAAGTGCTATCAAACTTTTAAAGTTTTATCCTAATTGGTACTTTTACTCTATTAACATTTTAAACTTTTAAAAATGAAATTCAGTCTACTTGCTCTGTGTTAGTGGCAGGCAGCTATGTAAACACACTTAAAGCTGAAAAAGACATTAACATGTTTAAAATATTCATGATCAGAATAGCTTGTTGATATAGGAAGAAAAAATATTGGATTATCCACTAGCCATATAAGAACCACATTTTATAGACAACAAAATCAAAAAAGCTTCTTTTTTCATCAACTGAAAGTAATAGGCTCCAACTCTCTCAACTGCCATTACTTCGAGCAAGAGGCCTTGGGAGATGGTCATTATCACAGTGAAGCTAGACTATGACAATGTGATTTATAAATGGCTGCCTTTGAGGCCTCCTGACAAATTCAACTGGTGCAATATATACAGCAGCCCAACTGAGGTCTATTGTAGTCATACACAACCAGTTTTGGGGGATCTATGTCGACTTCTGATGGGTTTCCCAGGTACAATTCCAATGCTTACAAAACTCCAGATGGATTGATTTCCAAATATCTCCAGGATTATCTCCTTACATATCCTTCTCAGGAGGGAAACTTAAATCCACCCTGGATATTCAGATGTTACCAAAATGAAACCCAGAGTGTCTGTTACTGCTTCTTTCTTTGGAATAGTCTCTCTCCAGTACATTGCAGATACCCTGATGGCCTTCAGAAAGGTCTTGGAAATTGTATTGAACTGACATTTATTTATATTTATTAAATTACCACCAAATTTTAAAATGGATGCTAGTTAGTGTTTTGTTTCATTGTACAACAACCAAAAATCATATTGGAATACAGCAATATACAGAAACTGTTAATTAGACTACAATTTTGTCCAATCTAAATCAACCAGGTACACAACCTCAATCTAGCCATTCTTGGGATAAAGCTAGCAAGAGAATTGAGTCCTTATTTAATGGTAGCCATTTACTTTGCCCCACTTCATTGTATAAAGGGCACTAGTGAGCACTTTCAAACTCGGTATACAGTTGCTCAAGCTGGACAAAAGATACGAGGCAATTTAAAATAAATAAAAGGAATAAGAATTGATGTGAACATGTACAGAATTGAATTGCATAGGCAAGCTTTCCAGTTGACATTGATTTAGCCTGGTATAATTCTTTAATGCACATTCTACAAGGGAGCCCATCACATATACAAAGCAAGTAATCTTCTAAAAAATCACGTTCATCAGTTTCTGTGGACTTTTTAAATATATTGTACTGAACTTATTAGTCCTACAAGACTGACCGAACATCTTTTCTGGAAGATAAAGACTACTTGTTGCATGCAAATAGCCCTGCAAGGTCCCAATAAGCTCCAGGTAAGAATTAGAAATAGTTACATTATAATATAATTTCTACTTACCAAGCAAAAGGGCAAAAACCTCAGATATCCTTGCCCAGCATTTTTCAAATTTGGATAGACTAGATATAATCACATATTTAAAGTTCAACAAGATGATTTTCCTCCCCCATTATGTAAGCATGATCAGTTCTTACCTCCATTTCTCTAAGATACTTATAGATATCCTCAATATAGTCTGGGACATGGTTAACGTTAATTTTCTGTTCTGCTTCTATTGACATATCCATAATACTCGGTGACCCTAAAATGAAAGCTACAGGTAAAATGTTTAGGGTTATGAATATAAGGCAAGCAATGAATACTACCAAAAACGTAAGTTCTTTCAAATAAAAAAATTGGTCTTGATTGCAGTGTATGCCACGATCTTAATATTTTAAACAGCAATATAAATCCACAATAGACTACTGTCTGGGAAGCATTTCCCATTGTAACTAGTCTTAAGACTTTCAGTGGTCAAAAGCCATGAGTGACATCCAGATAAGCAGCTAGAAAAGCTGGTTAAATATTACTTTTTTGAATAAGTGCTTAAAACTTTACCTGGTTTCATACATACTCAAATCTTGATCTGTTTTATGGCTTTTAAGATTACTATAACTGGGATTTGCGCTATAATCCAGAATTATCTCCTAATATCAAGGTTTTGTTCATGCAACATCTATAGCCAGTCAAGCTACTTACATTACAGCTAAGCATGACATGCCAACCTAGCATTTATCTACCAGACTTTTCAAAGTCCAAGCTTCAGAGCCTGATCCCATCCACCAGACATTCTAATCTAGTTAATGGGAGTTTCAACCATGACATCAACACTGGTCATTTTCTTCATTGTAAAATAGGATGAGTATTCCCCACCAATCTTGATGTAAACTTCAGTGAATTTTCTGCAGGATCAGTCTAGGATTCATATAATGCAAGATCCTGTATTCATCTTCTTGCTTTGAATTCAGGGCATAGCAGGAGAGTGGGATGAATGCCACTTGAAGGGTCATGAGCTTCAATTACGCTTCCTGACCTTTTGGACAACAATATCACAGGAAGTGGGTTGAAATTTAAAATGGCCCTTAGTAATAAAAAAAAATTAGCTTTATGAAAATAAAGATTAGGCTCATGAAGGAACAGATGGTATTACAGCAGCAAAGTACAGAAAGCACTTCATGTCCATTTAGTAATAGACTCTATAGAAGGAACCCTCCTCACATACATTCACTGACAAAAATAGTACAACCATATTAAAAGTATTTTTGAAACACTTTTCTACCACTCTAAGAAACATTAATAAAGTATCTAATATCAACATAATACAAATTACTTTAAGGTTTACATTGCAGGAGAATGCAACTGACACATTCAATCTTAATCAACCCAAAAAAACCCATGCAGGTTCAAAGCAAAAGTTGAAATCAAAATATATTTTATTTTGAAGTTCTCCTATATGTACAATATATAATTATTATATCACACAAGTAATAGAAGCCAGAAAGTTCTTGATTTTTCAGTGAGATGATCTTGTAAAAAATAGATTTTCACTGAAAGGAATATGTACAATTGCCATAGCTGAAGTTGATTAAATCTGAATAAGCTTTTATATCATAGGCAAAAAGAACCCCACAAAAAAAACAATATATTTAGCAGAGACTTTAAGTGTAATCAGAATCAATCACTATAATATACATCTATTTTTAAAGATGGGATATTACCCTCACCAGAACTAAGATCCATTGGATTATCTATAGGAGTAAGAGGTTTCCTGGTTCCCACTGAAGCAACTGCCTTCAAGCCGATAGCATCTTCACTGGGTGAAGTCTTTTTGATGGAGGTATGTTTCTTTTGTCTCCTGTTATCAGGCTCATCCAAGTGGATAGTAAAAGCTGGCTGTTTGTTTCCCATTTTACCATTGGGGACACCAAGATAATTCTCATCATTTGTACTCCAAGGTATTTGACTATGGGGAGCCTGTCAGAAGAAAAAAAACACACAGCAGTCAGTCACCTAGTACTTAGCTCTCCCAAATGATGTTTTCGCCCATATATTAGGAGGTAATCTTTCTAAGCAAAGTTAGTGCATTGCAATACAATGTGATCCACATTAAAAACTGTAATTGAAATCACCTATTCCAAGTGAACATAATGGGACTAGGCAACATCAGGTGAGCAAAAGATGCTATGAGAATTAATAGTTGGAATCACATACCACAGCATACTGGGTTCACAAACAACAAATCTTGCTTTGCAAGCCACAGTGGCTGGGTGAGCACAGAACACTGAGCCAAAAACAAATTGTGGCTTGGCATGTTGCATGAAATGGGTCAAATTTGTTTGCAGCTTTCAAAGGCCCCTCAGCGTTCTGATTATTACTATTAACACATTGCTCAACGTTCCCTGTGCTGAAAAATCCATAATCTACTTTCAGCTGTGGAATTCATAAAAATGGATGGCACCAAAGCTCTCTCAAGCTTAAGGAGAAATAATGTACCATATGGCTTGTCCCAAAAGGTGGTTTTTCAAGAGACAACTGGATTTCCTTCTTTTTCTTTTGAAGACATTTTTCTTCTCATGAGAAGCAAAATGTCTTCAAAAGAAATGCAAGGAAGTCCAGTTGTCTCTTGAAAAACTACCTCTGGGACAACCATGACCTGGATCAGGGCTCTCCAACCTTGGCAACTTTAAGACTTGTGGACTTCAGTTCCCAGAATTCCTCAGCCAGCTTTGCTGGCTGAGGAATTCTGGGAGCTGAAGTCCACAAGTCTTAAAGTTGCCAAGGTTGGAGAGCCCTGTTCCAGGATGACTCGATAGACATTTATGATAATGGCTTGTTCGGCTGAGGCCTAGCCTATGGCCCGAGTATTGAGAATTTTTGTGAGGGACAAGAATGAGAACATCCATCGTTACAATCCTAGACTTTCGACCAAGATATTCTCATCCAATCTCAATCCGAAGAAGGGCTTCTTTCTCTACGGCCTTGCAGCGCGGCTATCCGCATGCTGGAGACCTAATATTTGCTAAGGGAAAAAAAAACGCTTTGTCCAGCAGCAAGCAGCGGCCCAAGCGTTTGTCCACCTGGGTCGAACCGAAACGGGGAGGCTTTCTGCGGCGCAGCGAGCAGCCTAACTCGGTCTCTAACCCGCCTGCGGGAGGCGACTCGGTAGCCAAGCCAACACGCAGAAAACTCCTTTCCTCCTCCGCTTTCGAAAAGGCCACGAAGCCCAAGAGGACCACGCTGGCTGCTCGCGCCCTTTGCCTTCGCCGAGTGCAAGAAAGCAACAGCAGCTCAGCAAGAGGAGGGTAAGAGAGCTCCAAAATGGCGGGTACTGGTGGGGGAAGGAGGGAGAAGGGTGTCTCGACTTCGGCCAGGGAGACGGGCATCCCATCCAGGCTGGGCGAGAAGGGCAAAGCGCCTTACCTGTGGCTGGGTGGAGCGGCGTTGATTAGCTTGCAGAAGCCCCAGAGCCAGCCGGTGTCCAGCAGCGCCCGCCACCTTGGGGGGCTCCTTCGTCCCCGGAGGCACATTTTCCTGGTTCTCCAGGTCCACTGAGCTGTCCGTCAGCATGGTGGCCGTGCTGACAGTGGGACCCACAAACTGAGCTTGGAGGGAAGCGGGGTGGAAAAAACACCCGCTCGCTGGCGCTGCGGCCCGCTCCGCTTCTCGCCGTTCAAGTAGCCCGCGACTATTGAATCCACCAATGGGAAGGCGATTCTCGTATGTCACTGCAACGTCACTGTTGATCGCGAGAATAAACAAAAAAAGAAAAAGAAAAAAAGAAAAAGAAAGAGGAGGGGCGGAAGAGATGACGCGGCGATCTGTCCCTGTTATTCTTGGGCAAAAAAAAAAAAAAAAAGTCCCATTTCATGGAATCGCGATTCGCAAGACTAATAAATTAGGCGCGAGAGTTCAAACATCCCTGTTCCTTTCCGACGCGGCTGGACTAGATCAAACGGAACTAGGGGGTATCATGTATTGCTTTGTCTTTTCAGTGTAGGACTCGATTCCTTTTCCCACAATAGACACGTTTTGCGGTAACGATATGTAACTGGCTTGTTCAACTTTCGGGTCTAGTCTGTGGCCATCCTGACGTCGTTTAACTTTGCTGGATCAACCACGTGTAGGCAAAGCGTGGTTTATTCAACTCTGTTGGATTGGCACAACCGAGAGATAAATCAGTCAAAATCCATTTTACTTTATGCTGTTGACTTACGGCTCGCTGTGACCTTTATATTGAATGTGCTATATTTTTGTCGAGTTCCTTGGCCTACTGGGAGATTATTTGTGTTGCATAAGAAGACTATAAATGTAAACAATATTATATGTTAACTATAACAATGTTAATTTCTTTGTCCATTATTGTTAAATTGAAAAGCAGCTAGTACAGTCGGAATCACCATATTACTCTGATTTTCTACATAAATATTGAAAACCAGATATTTAACAAGCTCAGCAATGTATTCCTTCTCCATCCATGAAAAACTTGCAATTTTTTTTTAACCATGGGAAAATGGTTAACAGAAAATGCCTGTCGTGGATAAAAGAATTATTACCTGGTGATATGACTCAGCCATCATTGGAAAAAGATTTAATTTTTTATTACATAGTATGGTATAGAAAAGTCTGGACTAATATTTTGGGACATGTTACTCACTTTAAATTTATCCAACTTTCATCTGTACCTACGTGAATCCTTAACAGCTTCAGGAAAAATGCTTTTACCTGTTATAATTTGGGCTGAAGGAGAAAGTATTGTGGGAAGCCACTCCCCTCCTACAATGAAATATTTTAGGAAATACTAAAAAGGCAGAATATTATATTTCCCTGGATGATAAAAGAAACATGTTTTAAAGACAGAAAACAGTTCCCTACCCCCAGCAGATATTTGGTGCCCATTAAGAAAGACTGGGCCAGCCTATCTGCAAAAGTAGATAGGCTCCAGGATGATGGGATTATCCTTCAAACAAAGCCATTCTGCCACAATAAGAATTGCAAACTAGCCCCTTCATTGCATCAGGAAGCTTCAATCAAGCTTGACTCATAACCTACAAAATTAGCTATGCCCTGGCAGCTACCAATAGAATACATGTTCTTGCCACAGGAACAGGAAGCTCAATTTCAAAGCCCAGAGAGAGTATGAATAACTGTCACTCTCCATTCCACGTGTTCAGCTACCCAGGACCTCAAGCCCATGTGGTCCTATTCATCAATAAACCATCTTTCCAACCTGTCTCCATCTTTCCAGTGTCTTTCTCCCCACTTGGAACTGAACCAGATGGATGTTTCTTCCAACAGTATAAAAGAGTTTTTCCCCAATGGCTAAGGTACAGTCTGCCTGGCTCTACCTCTCTAAGGTAGTGATCACACATGCCAGCTTTTATAATCTCTCACCAAAATCCCTTCCAAGAAGTTTGTATTTAACAGTAAATTGCAACCATGGAAAATAATTCAGAGGTAATGTCAGCTTTGGAAGCCATTTAGCACCAGAAGGTTCCATGCTGCCACATTCCTGTGCCTGGGAAATTGGGGGGGAGGGGGGGGATTTTGTAGTGTGTGTGTAAATAGCATGCTTCCTTGAAGTCAAGATCATGTCTTTCCTGCACCTGGATGAAAAGGGGTTAGGGGATGTCTCAAGTTGGGACGGATGGTGATTGGACCTTGTGATGGACTGATGGGTACGGGGGATGGATTTGTGATTTTGAATTTACTGTGGTAAAACCCAGAACTCTCAGATTGATTTTCACAGATGTGCCAGTAATACAACTCTAATAAAATGGAACTTTGAGAAAATTCCTGTCTTGGAGTTTTGGTGTTAGGAGTTTGTTTTTCTGGAATGCTGACAGATAATTCATTTATAAGGCATGGGAGCAGAACAACCATTTTATGTGTTACTTTATGTACTAAAAGTAAAGAATCTTGATATTAATAAATATGCCATTATCTCCTCAAGCTTCATTGCAACTGACAGTTTAGAATTACCTCTCCCTCTCCCCCCTCACATGGTATCACAAAACACAACACAATAATTCAATAGAAATAAAAGCACTGTAATATATATAAACTATATAAATGAAACACCAGTTTTCTTCATTTGCATCTTGATATCTTCTCAAAGAAATTTCATTGCTTTTTTAGTTCTTGTAGTTCAGGTAGCACTATCAAAAAATGCAAGTAATGTATTTTGATCATAGCTTCCTAAAATTTCCAGGAGCAAAGGAACTTTGGTTTTCACATTTGTACCTTTGAACTTAAATTTGTCTATGAACAAATCAGTAATCATACCTGAAAAATAAAATATAAAAACATTCATTGATCAAAATTAGAAAACAACAATTTCATATACTACTGCAAATGTTTAATAAAAAAACAGAAACCATGGGAGGTACTAATTTTATAAATGATCTATAAAATATAGGTCATGTGGAATATTCTGAATGAAATATAGTTGTAGATCAGAAATCTTAACAAACAGAATATAGAAAGAAATCTGGTAAGTTTTTCATTTTCTTCAACATATTGTGCATTCTACTCAATATTTTCACATTTCTGTGTTTTACTGTGTAGTCAAGTTTTCATGTATATTTATATTAAATATATAACTAGCTCATTATATACATATCTTCTACTTCAGTATTCAATATGTCCAAAGGCACTTGAGAGACCTGTTCCAAGCATAGAAATAAACAGTGATCCCTAGGTCTGGAATATTTCAAACAAGTATTTATATTAATTTTAATGCATTAAATTATAATTATATATAATTTTTCTATTAAATATAAAGCACTTCTATATACACTGCTCAAAGAAATAAAGGGAACACTTAAACAACACAATGTAACTCCAATGTCAATCACTTCTGTGAAATCAAACTGTCCACTTAGGTAGCAACACTGATTGACAATCAATGTCACATGCTGTTGTGCAAATGGAATACACAACAGGTGGAAAGCATAGGTAGTTAGCAAGACATCCCAATAAAGGAGTGGTTCTGCAGGTGGTGACCATAGACCACTTCTCAGTTCCTATGCTTTCTGGTTGATGGTTTGGTCACTTTTGAATGCTGGCGGTGCTTTCACTCTAATGGTAGCATGAGACGGAGTCTACAGCCCACACAAGTGGCTCAAGTAGTACAGCTCATCCAGGATGGCACATCAATGCGAGCTGTGGGAAGAAGGTTTGCTGTGTCTGTCAGCAAAGTGTCCAGAGCATGCAGGCACTACCAGAAGACAGGCCAGTATATCCGGAGACGTGGAGGAGGCCATAGGAGGGCAACAACCCAGTATCAGGACCGCTACCTCCACCTTTGTGCAAGGAAGGAGAGGAGGAGCCCTGCAAAATGACCTCCAACAGGCCACAAATGTGCATGTGGCTGCTCAAACGGTTAGAAACAGACTCCATGAGGGCCCAACATCCAAAGATGGGGGTTGTGCTTGCAGCCCAACACCATGCAGACGTTTGGCATTTGCCAGAGAACACCAAGATTGGCAAATTTGCCACTGGCGCCCTGTGCTCTTCACAGATGAAAGCAGGTTCACAATGAGCACATGTGACAGATGTCACAGGGTCTGGAGATGCCATGGAGAACGTTCTGCTGCCTGCAACATCCTCCAACATGACCGGTTTGGCAGTGAGTCAGTAATGGTGTGGGGTGGCATTTCTTTAGGGGAACGCACAGCCTTCCATGTGCTCGCCAGAGGTAGCCTGACTACCATTAGGTACCGAGATGAGATCCTCAGACCCCTTGTGAGACCATATGCTGGTGTGGTTGGCCCTGGGTTCCTCCTAATGCAAGACAATGCTAGACCTCATGTGGCTGGAGTGTGTCAGCAGTTCCTGCAAGACGAAGACATTGATGCTGTCTATTGGCCCACTCGTTCCCAGACCTAAATCCAATTGAGCACATCTGGGACATCATGTCTCGCTCTATCCACCAATGCCACATTGCACCACAGACTGTCCAGGAGTTGGGGGATGCTTAGTCCAGGTGTGAGAGGAGATCCCTCAGGAGACCATCCGCCACCTCATCAGGAGCATGCCCAGGTGTTGCAGGGAGGTCATACAGGCACGTGGAGGCCACACACACTACTTCGCCTCATTTTGACTTGTTTTAATTACATCAAAGTTGGATCAGCCTGTAGTGTTTTTTTCCACTTCAATTTTGAGTGTAACTCCAAATCCAGACCTCCATGGGTTGCTAAATTTGGTTTCCATTGATAATTTTTGTGTGATTTTGTTGTCAGCACATTCAACTATGTAATGAACAAAGTATTTAATAAGAATATTTCATTCATTCAGATCTAGGATATAATATTTTCGTGTTCCCTTTATTTTTTTGAGCAGTGTATAATATCCACCACTTAACTATTTCCAGCCTTGCCTTTAACATAAAACATTTGCATTGTGTGTTTTTAATGTTAAAGGCTCTAAAACGTCTTTCATCAAAGGGAAACAAATATTCAACAAGAATGACACATTTGTTTTCCCAGAAGCCATCACTTGCTAAAACAAGAAGAAAAGTAGAAACAAGTATAAAAACAAGTAAAAAAAAAAGTAGAAAAAAGTTAATAAACCAACCATAAAGTCTTTCAAGAGACGTTGGCTGTTTCTTGTGTTCTATGAGCAGCTGATCTGACTCTTCCAAAATATTGCGGTATTCTGGAATCAGGAAATCCATATTACCTTCATGGGCCTGCAATTCCTTAATCAGATAATAATAAAACGTTAAGACAGTTAAAGAAGTTCAACTAAAATATGCAATAGTTGGAAGGTTATACACATATGGATGCAATTAAGAATCCAGATTATGCATTATAGATAATATATAATATATAGATTATAAAGAACTGCCAACAGTTCAGCATTTCAAGTCTCACTGGCTCAAGATTGACTCAGTCTTCCAAGGTTGGTAAAATGAGAACCCAGACTGTTATGGGTAAGAATAAGATGAATGGATTAAAACATTACAATGTATTTATAATCAAACAATTGCAAATATGGGAGGAGAGAGTCCTTGATGCTCTTTGAGCTTCCTTGTTTTCTTGCAGACATTTCATTACCCTCACTGGGTAACATCATTGCTCGTAAGAAGTGCTGTTTGCTGTTAGTTTATATTCTTGTGTGCTGCCTGTCTGTGTGAGTGGGGGTGATCTTAGAGATTCTTTGGTTGGGCTGTTTACTGATGGCTCTTTGGCAGTTTCTTGATTGGGGTATTGCTTAATTGACTGGTCTGAAGTTAACCTTGGAGTTAATCTATGCTGATCTGAGTGCTGATTACTGGTGGAGGGGTGCTGCAGGTTTTTTCAAATTGCTTTTTACTTGTAATTCAATATCATTCTTTGCTAATAATTATCTTTTGCTAGTTACTGGTCAGAACACAATTATGGTAGTAATATTTGAAACTGGAATATACAGTATTAATTCTGATTGTTTGCTCACTGACCACAATATTGTCTGTTCTGATTTGAACCAATTCTCCAGGTAAAAATAGCCCTTCTATAGGGATAATTTTAATTGCAAGGATAACTTGGAATTTTCTGTATATAAAAGCACATATTCTATTATTTATTGTTACTGCATTATTGAATTCGAATTTGTTCAGATATCATGACTAGTTGCATATTAATGGTTATTCCCCAGGAGAACACCTATCCTAAAACAAACTGATGCTGGAACTGAACAGATCTATTTGATATTCCAGTTTAAGGAATTATCAAACTATACCTTATCAACAACAGCGTTTAATATATTATCTGATTATAATTTTTATAAATTGTCCAAAGCTATCGGATGGCATATAAATCTATGGAATAGATAATTCCTATAGTTTTGAAAACAATTAATGAACATGTAACACAACAGAACAGATTACACAACAAACAAGCAAAACTATCAACTAATCTATTAAAGACTTACTTTTAAAGCATCTATTAGTTCAACTTTTTTAGCCAACATCAACTGGTGCTCTAATTTTGGATGGATAAGGTTTAATGTATGATTCACAGATGCTTCATCCATATCTAAAAGAAGACCAACAAGAAAAAAACTCAATAGCTACTGGTATATATTTTATGTACAGAATGAAATCAGAAAATGTAAAAAAATAATCCTTACCACAGGATATATTGAGATTAATTTTCCTTTTAGTGGCTTCTTTAGAGAGTACATCCTTGAGAATGGATATTGTGGATATATTGTCAGATTTGAAATAACCCTCACCTTTCCTAAGTGAACAATATAACACCCATTTAAAATAAAGATTCTTGCAGAATTATTGTACCTAATTCTAGACTAATACTTTAAAATATTTTTATGAGTTGGCTAACATTAATTAAATAGTTTGGTCCCTAATTTAAATATTTCCCAATTGAGAAGTTTTAGATAAATTTCAAAATGTTATAACACTTCAAACAAGTTTGATTAAACATCAATTTTTAATTCATCTGTTTAGGATTGAAGCATGATTCCTTTTAAAAAGATAGTGTGTTTCAATAGTTGTTTCATTTTACCTGTAAGTACATTCAAGCTGAGTATCCAAAAAAGTGTTCTGAAAGTAGAAGCTGACACTCTCTCCCACTGGTGTCTTTTCAGGAACTTCAGGCAAACAAAATACAATCCAGGAATGAACTTCAGCAAAACTGAACTGTCCTTTGAGAGTCAATGTATTCATGGGTCTGGATAACAAGAAAATAAAATAAACATAGAATAAGATCTTTAAAATCATTAAAAGAAAGTCTGCTTCATTAACAAGGACAGATTGTAAGTCACTCAAGCCATTGGCTCAGAAAATTGCTTTCAGTGCCAGAATGAGATCAGAATCATGCCTGTAATTTTTACATGTAGACGCTAAGCACATTTATGTAGAAAAACTTAAATTAAAATCAGTAAGTTTTTTTTAGATTTTAAAGATTTTAAATTATAATATCTTTCAAAAGTCTTCACTTCAATACCCTTATTCAAATTAACCTGCAGTTTAGATTCAATGTGCAACAACTCTAAAACAATACCTATCATGATCAAGGCAATGTGTCCTCTGATGAAGTGACAGAGGCTTAATCTGATACTGCCGAACTTGACAAGTTTTGGGTTGAACTCTTGGAATGACATATGCTTGCAGAGTTCCATAGCGACCTTCAATTGATAGAATCTGTTCAAGAAACATAGAGTATAAATGTATTATATCCTTATGATTTATATTGACTGTTTCCTAGTATGATTTGATTGCTTACTTGTACCCTATGACTATCATTAAGTGTCGTACCTTATGATTCTTGATGAATGTATCATTTCTTTTTATGTATACTGAGAGCACATGCACCAAGACAAATTCTTTGTATGTCTAATCACACTTAGCCAATAAAGAATTCATTCATTCATCTGAATTTAGCTTAACATCCAAAACTTGTAGTTGTATATAAAAAATAATCTAAAAATAGTTTAGAATATTAATATAATGTCCTGTTATTTGGTGATATTCATTATATTTTAAAACTTGTAACTAAGGATAGAAATTCACCAGCTACAATGCTATTCTGCCTATTTAGAAATTAGAAGTCTCAATGAACTCACTGGAAATTACATTAATCCTAATTTAAGATTTAACGAAACAGTGCTTAAAGACTACCGTGTCATATTTAGAGTGTGTTTCAATTGATAAATTAATATGTGAAAAAATCCTTTTTCCTTATATAGTGCTATATTGTGCCTATTTGATAAAAATGCCTGAAACTATACTGATACATAGATATACTATGATCACACTACAGTATTAGATTGACAAAGTGCATGCATATCATGTTACACTATTTTAAAAAAGATTTTTAGAATGTATATTTCTACTTAAAAGTGAAAAAAAATATGATCTTTAGATACAATTATAATGCACATTAATTTTTTCTTACTTATTATATTCTATTCTATTGCTGCCAAAAAAAATATACTATTTCATGAATTTATAAAATTTTGGAGTTCTATTCCAATAGTTTTAAACTTCGTCTATTATTTAAAACATTTCATCTTTAAATGAAATAATTATGTCATTCTACTTTAACCAGTTTTCATCTAATTCGTTACTTACTATATATTGAAACTGATATCAACACAACTGCCTTCTTGAAAAATATTTCATTTAGATGTACAAAAAAGAGATCTAAGAACCACTGAATTCAAGCAGCCTGTATTAAGCCAATAAGCCTCTATAAAAGAACTAGTCATTTGAAAATAGGAAGATGACAATTAATTCCATCTGAATGAAATAGGGAAGGCTAATTAACTTTCAAAGGTCAACTTATAGATCATTTTTATGCATGGCATCTACTTATGTCACATTAATATTGATTATTTAAAAATTAGTACATAAGTTGAGGAATTATTACATAAATACTAAAATAAAAATATAACTTCTCATCTGTATTTTTCAGGATTACTGCTGCTCTGTTCTGAATATGCTTTGAAATTTGCAGTTCTGTAATAGAGTCAGTTATCTTGTTTAAATCATTACCTTAAGTTCTATTCGGGTGGTATGTACTTGACACCGATAAGTAGCAAGGAGGAAGTTACCATTTGGCTGTGAAAAATTTATAGTTGGACAGGTAATTTAGAAACTAGAATAGAGACTCAAAATTGTTCTACTATGAAGATAAACATTTAGTATAAGCATTAAAAAGTCAATTTAAATTGTGCTAACTATCAAACAACTTGAGAACATTTAGTAACATCAATTTTCTTTTTAAAAGAAGAAATTTAATAAGTCAATAATAACTCAACTGTTATGTGCCTTAAAAGCATTATTAAAAACAAAAATTATTCAAATTGATTAACAACTTTACTTTCAAGTAGATTTGAAAGCCAAAATCTGGTTAACTTCATTGAATTAAACTGCACGTACCTCAGATTCACAGTCGGTAAAACTGACCACAGCTGAATTTTTATCCACATCCTTTAGATCTATAGGAACATCACACTATAGTGACAAATAGTACCAAATTGAAGGACAGTTGAATATATAGGTAGCTCAATTGTCTTTTTATATAACAATTAAGATTCTTGTAAAACCTTACAGTAAAAAGATGTCATTGTCTAAAAAAGGAGCTGCTCTTAAACTTGTTTCACACTTTGCTATCTTTTTAATTATGTCAGTTATGTCAAATATTTCAAAACATTAATCATTAATAGATATTGATTCCATGAAGTAATTAGTATATGATGTGACTCAACACTTATGTACATTACAATATGTACATTTTTTTACTACAAGAGCATGACAAACTGTCAGAAATGAAAGAGAAAAAAAATAAAAGCTCATGTCACATGTGAATGACTAATCCTTACTCCTGCAAGTATTATTTAAAATCTGGCACTCACTTCATTATTCTCTTAAAATAATGTATGGTTTTTCTGTGTTTCTTAAAATAAAGTATAGATTCATGAGAATATGTTAGTTAAGCAGGGCTGAAACTGAAGGGAAAAATTCAAAGTTAAGTGTATCAGTTAAGTGAGATAGCATTTAATAACCCAGTAATTTAGTTTAAATCTATCCATTTTAGGACGTCCGGTGAAGATGGCCAACTGACAATATATCCAGGGAAAGTCCCTGGAAGGGTTTTTTTTCTAGATGGTCGCTTTTTCAACATACTAATAAAAGAAATACCAGCATTCTTTTAATTTAGGTAGGGGGAGTCCTAGAATCACTCCACAAGATTCTCTATACAGCAACAGTCTGCAAGTAGCTTCAGGAGTTGTGCTTCAGAGTGA
The DNA here is from genome assembly GCA_033807585.1 of Hydrophis major. Taxonomy (NCBI): domain Eukaryota; kingdom Metazoa; phylum Chordata; class Lepidosauria; order Squamata; family Elapidae; genus Hydrophis; species Hydrophis major. Next base: position 47,214,564 of record CM066333.1, on the reverse strand, counting down.
GCTGGTGAAGTTGTTCAGCTGGCAGGCACAGCTGCGATCACTTTATTGTTGAAAAAGCCATTTTGAAATTTATTTTTCAAATGGACAATAAGTTGTACCTTTAATTTCTTAATCACTTATAGGGATTATTATCTTTATTAAATTAAAAGAGGCTCCCTTCAGCCATAGCCTGTTACTCTTTTTGGAAGATTTCAGCCATTTTCAGAACTTTTAATTGTTTTTTATAATAACTTTTTATTGGATTTGCCTTATTGTGGGTAGTTAAAAACTTTCTAATTTTTATGAATTCTGGCCAGCAATTCTTACATGACTTATTTAAAAAACTACTCTTTGATCACAAGAGGACATCAAGAAGATGGAGCAGGGATTTGAGCAAATTATTAGAGATGTGCTTGAAAAATTATTAAATAAAACTCTTCACATTATTCAGTTATATTATAAGGATATTATAAAAACTACTCAAACTACTTTCAAGATGCAATTATGTGTAGAAAGTTATCAAACCACTGAGGTAATTTCATAAGTAGTTAATAATGTAAAAGACGCAATTACAACTGTGAAATACAAATCTGACACCAAGCTTTATTATGATGATGATTTTAAGTGTCCCAGCACAATTGAGAAAAAAATTATAATTACTTGATAGACATTCCAGAGAAGAAAAAGATAAGATGGAAGGAGTGACTTAAATTTAATATTAAATTTAATTGGAGTTAGGATGGATTTTTACCAATCTGATATATGTAATAGAAAGAAATTTATAATGCTCAAGTAATTTCTAAAGTTTGTAAAATATTGCAAATGCATCTGAAAGTATCTATGTTAAGATATATTAGAATTAATTCATTTTACAAATACTTTTAAAGAAAAGTTTAGTTTTAAAATGGATGTAAAAAGTATTTTTTCTTTAAGGTTAGAGAATCTGAAAAAGTACAGTAAATTTTGCTAATATAAATTATAATAATCTATAAAGATTAATGTGCAAATAGAAATATATATTTTTCACAGTAAAGAAAAAAAAGGATGCTTAAATTGATTCCTTTATTCAAAGAAAACAACATATCTATATTTGGATTAGAAAACTGCATCTGGATTTTGTGCTTGTGATGAAAAAAATGAAACTGACTTTGCTTTTGCTGATGAGATAATGGCTAGAATATATATTATTGTATCAAAGTAAAAGTTGAGGTTGTAAATGTCAGAAATCAACACTTTTTTCCCCATCTACTCACACTTTCCCTTTTTCCCATTCCCTAGTTCCCATTATTATTATTTCTATTTTGTATTTCATACTCTGATAAGCTAATAAAATTTTTGAACTTGAAAAAAACTATCCATTTCAATCTGATTTTCTATATTTCAGTTTTAGTCAGAATACATATCTGTCCTAATTCCATTCAAGTAAAACCCTCAGAGAAAAATTCATCTAAGTATCTAGTATAAGTATAAGTATCCAGTTGCAAGGATATATTAAGTTTCTATAAACAGAATCTTACCTGTAACAAGACAATATCAATTGCTGCCTGGACTTCTAAAACAAGGCTGTAGCTGGCATCATCTTTATTTAATGCAAATTTATCATTTATACTGAATGTTGGGACTGCTGAAACAGCAGTGCTAGACTGAGAAGACTGCTGGTATTTTTCACGTTCTTGAAGGACTTTCATTTGTAACTGTTCCAATTCATTCCTATGACAACACAATAATTAGCAAAAATAAAATTACTATATATTTGTGTATGTGTGCATGTTTATGTGCATGAGAAAGGGAGAAAGAAAAAGAGAAACAAGGTAAAATGGTGCCACTTAGAATAAAGCTGCCTAGAATAGCTCCATGAAGAGATAACAACAAATAAATTTAACAAATAATAACATCATCAAACATCCACATCTGCCTTTCTCAGGCCTTGGAAAGGACACAATAGGTAGGCAAAAATGCCAAATCCAGTCTGAACATCTGGCTGTGTGATGGACTATAATAATGGTAATAAATCCATTAAATATTAAAATTATAAACAGCAGAATTCTGTCCTGGAAATATATAATATATTTGAAATATATAATAGATTTTAAATGCTGGAATTATATTTTCCTAATATTGCACAAATAAAAGTGCTATTAAAAACCATCTGTTTAATTCAGTAGCCTACTGAAAGCCTCTCATAACTTCTTATAGCAGCTTTATTTTAAGCCACAATCTGATCCTATGGTAATTTCAGCAATTCCAGCTATAACATTGAATCTGCTTGGCTGGTCAAGTAATTTAGGGACAATCTACTGCAGTTCCTCCTTTATTCCTTTATGAGATCCATTTATGAGGTGTGAGCCAGAGAGAGAACTTTTCTTGGTTGTCCCTATTTTATGGAATATTCTCTGCCTGTGCTTACTCTAAAAGTCTTTTAAAATTGTCCAGAACACTATTATTTCGTGTTGATTCTAAATAAATGGTGACTTTGATGTTCTGTTTTCTAATTATTTATTTCAATTCTTATTTTTAATTCATTGTTTTAGACTTCATTGTACCCCACACAGAAAAGAGGGGTAAAATAAATATTAAAATGCATTAAAAACAATACTGTAATTGAAATTGGAGGTAAAAAAATAGTACATCAAAGTCACCGTTTATTTAGTCTTTAACTTTCAATGACATTGGGATCTGAATTTCCATTGGCAAACAATGCAGCTATAAAGCACAATTATATCACTTAGCAATGGCAACCCCTGCAGTACCAGTTGCCAAATCCCATGGTTCCAACAACCAAGTCAGAAAGAAAGCTGACAGGAAGTTGAAATTTTGCTAGGATGCACAAGGATACACTAGGCTGTGTTTGCACTATATTTAAACTGGGGAATTCTGACCTAATGTTATTCTAGGAAATTAAGCCAGCTATATGACAGGAAGCAAATCTGGTTATAATGTGCATAATAACTTCGTAACTATGTTAATTTAACTTGTATTGATTGTGCAGGCCATTAAATATTACCAGATAGATAAAGTATGTTATAAAATCTATTTTATTCTCAAAAAACAGGTCTCCTGCATTTTTTTTTACCAAAAAAATAAAGTGATGCAAAACAATTATTGAAAGTTTAATAACAAATTATCACAAACATTTGGCTGGCCATTTACAAGGCAACTAAAGTAGCAAGTATATAATTAGATTGCACCGACATAAAACAACTCAAAGTGTGTGCCACATTAAGGCAAAATTATTACCTCAGGATCATTTTTGCAGTTTCACAAAATTGTTACATTACCTTAAGGACAAAACTTTATTCTGCGTTTCATGATTCATCTTTAATTCATCTAATCCACATTCTCCGTGAATAGGTTCTGTAGTTAATCCAGACACCCATCCTAAAAGATGAATATATTTTTAGATTTCAGTTCCTATTGTTATGCAAAATTTTAGGCATTTCTACTCAAACTCTGAATCCATAAGTTTAAAAAACTGTCCATATTTTGCCAGCTAACAATGTTTTATTCTATTTATTTATTAATATGATGCTGCCCGCATCACCATAAGTCATATGCCGGATAAGAAGCATTGTTAAGCATTATAGAAATTCAAGACTGGAAGATGAAGAAAACATCCGCTAGAACTGAAATGCTCCACAAAGAGAACTCTCACATTATTGAAAATGGCCTTCAGAAAAGGTCCATCTCATATAATACTTCTTATACAGACTAACAATGATTTGCATGGCAAAGTTGCCAGAATAAGCCTTCTATGATTTCTATGAAAATCATATCTAAAGTAGGCAGAAGAAAACCTTTGTAAGCCTGAAGCTATGGGAACAAAGCACTCTGGACTGATGAAATATGTAAAAATTGAACTTTTTAGTAACAAACTACGTAACACATTTGAAGATGGCAAATATGTTTTGGAAAGTCAACATGTCCTAAAAGTTAACGTTCCAAATCACTGAAGAAATTAAAGCTGAAAAGTGATTAGACATTTAAACAAAATAGCGACCTAGCATACTGGCAAAACAATGGAGAAAAGAAAAACAAGATTTTGAAATGGCCTTCACAGTAGTCAGCCTGAATTATTTTTACGGACCTGGGGATATCTCACATCTATAGTAAATGCAAGGAGACCTAAAAATATTTCTCAACTTATAGGAGTTATAGAGTGAAAGAAAAATGTCCAAAGAAAGAATCTAGTTTAAACACAGCCAAAATGAATTTACAATGAACTGACTGAATAGGTGTCCAAAAAAGAGTAATTTATGTTATATAATATATAATTTATGGTATATATGTAATTTATGGAATATATGTTATTTTTGTGATATTATTTTATTCTTCTTAAATTGAAATTAAACTGAAAAACTCTAGAAGTAAAAGTAAAATTAACCTGAAAATGTTGACGTTACAATCTCATCATAGCCCTCTTTTCCAACACAGCCACCTTGGATGGATGTGACACTCTCCGACAAAGCCTAAAACAACAAACAATATATATTTACAACAAACAAAATATATTTAACATATATTTACTTTTCCATGTTGTTTAAAATCTTACAAAATAATTCTGAAAAACTCTCAAGAGTTTTGAAAAAGCAGATAGCAAGAAAGTCTACATAACACAAAACACTTGTAATTACTTATAAAATACTTATAAAAATGAAGGGAAGATAATTGAATAAAATTGAAAACATGATTTTAATCCCTCTTACATTTGAAAAGGATTGCATAAAATAGGCATAATCTGCTTTTTGCTATATTGTCCTTATTGTGTATTCTTTCTTTACATTTCTCTCATATAAATTTATGGCACTTCTGCATCTAGATTTACAATTTTAGCTGCCACTTTTAAAAAAGTATATACAGGTAGTCATCAACTTATGAGCACAATTGAGCTCAAAATTTTGGTTGCTAAGTTTTTGTTAAGTGAGTTATGCCCCATTTTTCAACCTTGCTTGCCACTGTTGTTATGTGAATCAGTGCAGGTGTTAAGTCAGTAACACAGTTTTAAAGTGAATCTGGCTTCCCCATTGAATTTGCTTATCAGAAGGTCAGAAAAGGTGATCACAGGACCCCAGGACACTGCGACCATTGTAAGTATGAACCGGTTGCTAAGTGTCTGAATTTTGACCATATGACTACGGAGATGCTGCAATGGTTGTAAGTGTGAAAAATGGCCACAAGTCACTTTGTTTCCAGTGCTGTTGTATTTTTACATGGTCACTAATGGACTGTTGTAAGTAGAGGACAACCTTTAACGGAGTCTAAAAAGGTGCAGAAATAGGCAATCAAAAGGACGGGGTTTTAAACATCTAGGATTTTTGAGAAAAGAAAAAAAAGGCAGTTGAAAGAAAACATGACTAACACAATTTGTAAACAGACTTGAAAGGGTGCTGGTTGACTATTACGGGAAACAAAATGCAGGACAGAGATGGGCTTTGCCTTGATCCAACAGAGGTATATTTATATTCTTCTAAATTCACATAAACCAGACTCCTTGCTAAAACTAAATAGGTCAGTGGAGCGCTTTGATTGAGAATAACCAGTAAACCTCAGGTATATTAGCTTGAATTCTATGCTTGAATATAAATATAAAAAAACACCCTACCTACAATTATTTCCAGAAAGCATGACACATTACCACTTATTTTTTCTTATTTATTTAATCAGGTTTTAACCCATTCTTAAGATTAAAGTCTCCTCCAAATGACTTAAAAAACACTTCCCACTGTTTGGAATGAAAAGTCAGAATTGGGAATAGGGAGGTGAGGAAAGAGAGAGGAAGGGAGAGAGAGAGAAAGGATTTCCTAACAATTTGACAGTCATTTTAGATGATTTAATTCATACAAATACTTGAAACAAGGCAATTGAATTATTTAGGGAAATAGTATATAAATTGCCTTACTTGAATTGAAATAATAGATTTACACAATATACTTACATATTCATATTTGAAAACAGGATTCTTTTCAGTTTCAAATTTATAGATCTCTAATATTCCATCATCTCTACCAATGAGCAATTCTTTAACCCCATCTCCCAAAATGTCAAAACTATCCATACATAAGATGCCTGACAAAAAAATAAACAGGTTATCTATGTCTTATAATTTCATCTGTTATACTTAACTAGCATTTAGATAGATAGATAGATAGATAGATAGATAGATAGATAGATAGATAGATAGATAGATAGATAGATAAAAATAACTGTCTACATGGCTCTGGAATGAAATAAATTTCTCACAGGAGTTATATTTTAATCAAGTTATAAACATATAAAATATAAAGTGCCACCATTATATAACCTTTAAATATCAACTTCATAGAAAATAGTTATTTATATTTGTCATAATAAGTTATATTATATTAGGTACTAGATAAGGCCTACAATTTTGCTAAATTTCAAACCAATCTGATTGAAAATTCTACAAAAATAGCAATGAAAAATGATAGAATCTTATGTACAGTATTTTCTGTTTTTATTCCTATTTTTAAATAATACATTTTTTATCAAATTATACTAAAAACTGTTATAGGGCACTTAGGAAACAACAAATAACACTTACCACCTCTTTTTTTCTCATTTCCAATTTTCCACTTTTCTATTGGAGAAACACCAGTAATCTGTACCAAGCCAATTTTGCCATCAGATGTCCCAAACAAAACTTCTTCACCAGAATCACCTAGAAATATAAATTAAACCTATTATTAGAATAATCATTGAGTAGAATTCCATTCAGTGGATTCCAAAAATTTTAATTTGTTTTATTTAAGTTTTACAAAATAAAAAACCACTTTGCTTCATTTCCATCACTTTTATATAAAATGGATCAGAATAATTCTATATGATAGAAAATACATATGATAGCATGTGAAGTTATTAAAACAATTTATGAAAATCAGATTCATCATTTTAATAACATTTAAAAGACTTTTAAACATTCTACTTACCACCATTTCCATTGTTCAAGGCCAGAACAGCAGGTGGACCTGGAACTTCCATTTCATATAGTAAATCTGAACCCTCAAAAAAAATGAAATGGAGATAATGTTACTTATAATCCTTAACATTTAATTTTAATTTAGAAGATATATAAAGGATTTTTTTTTAATTTCAAAACTGCATTTCTGTTTTTTGAATGGAATGAAAACTGGAGTTCTGATTGTCAACTGCATTCCCCTTTTAAACTTAAGATATTTAAAATCCCTACTTTAAAGAACAGTCCACTAGGACCTGAATTCAGGCTGTCCTATTTCCTCCTGAGCTTTGATATATACATTACTAGTAGAACTGCTAAACTGATAGACAAGACAGTTCATCTAAGAATACATTATTCCGAACAGATCAGAATATTGTGGAAAACCATACATTTATCTGAATGTTGGTTCTTTGTATTTAGCAGATATGTATTTTACTACTGTATTTTTGCATATTAACTTTCTTTCTTTTGCCTATTAACCCTAACCCTAATCCTAACTTTCTGGAAATAGACTTTGTATAGTACCTTTATTTTTTAAATATGATTGTAAGACTAATCAATCAATAACTATCTAAACTACCAAATTATCAAAAACTGGAGCCTAATTTCATCCCAACACATACATTTACTCCAAACTAGACTGCAGACCCAATCAAAGAACAAATGATTTCTGAGCTGCTCCAAAATATAAAATTAAGTACCTGCAGTTCAGTTAAGCTTTTTTGTAGTTTCACTCCTTAAATCACTGCCTAAAACAGAATTTCCAGAATCAGGAAATCTTTCAAATTCTTCTTCTCAAAACTAATTTAGTATTTTCTACCAATCCCTGCAGACAAAGAACTACAGTAGCATTAAATTTGCTGCTCCTAACATTCATCCCTATCCTTCCAACTTACAGAGAGCTGTACAATTACCCCCAAATAAATAATAATAGTAATCTTTCATAAAAAACTTACCAGAATAGCTTCAAGCAGATAAAATTTCCTTGCAAATGATTGTATACAATTATTGGTATGAATGAACAGATGAACAATCTTCTGTTTCATTGTATTAACTAACCTTTTAACTGTAATGAATAATGGTTACAACTAATAAATCAGGTTTCAATAATGGCAACAAACAAAGAAGGTTTACCTGCAAAACTCTAAGAACTCTATCTTGACATGCTAATACCGGTATAATGCAAGACAGTTTATCTGGTGGAAGACAGAGAACATCGTTGATTTTATCCCCTGATAGATAATAGTGCTGATCCTTACAGTCACAGTAATGGTTATAAATGTAGCTTGCACCAAGAAAGAGATCTGATCCAGATATATACCTAAAATAATAATAGCATTGTAATTAAAATTTTCAAAAAAGGTAAAGCACTAATTTGGGAACATTATAATTTGTTAAATATTCATACACTTGGAATCAACATAACAATCAGGTGGGATTCCAATTTTTTAACAACTGGGGCATGGCTTAGTTGTTGGATGTGGCTTGGTGGTCACATGACTGGGTGGGCGTGGCCAACTCAATGTCACATATGTCGAGGGGTACTTCTTCTTACCCAGCCTTTCATGACAGTGGAGATACTGCAACGGCCATGTGAAAGATGGTCATAAGTCATTTTTTTCAGTGCCATTATAACTTTGAATGGTCACTAAATGAACTGTTGTAAGTCAAGGATTACCTGTACAAAAGTACAAAAAGTTTCTTTGCTTATAAAAAGCTGCCCTAAATACCAATCATTAGATTAAAAATACCTGCAAGCCAGAGTTATAAATCAGTGCCCGCGCACCTTGAGGAATTAAAATAGTTAAAATGCAATGATAATATCACCAGCCAACTCTTGCTCATAAAGTGAAACCCTTTAGCAGAGAGGTCATTTAAGCTCTCCAGAAAGAGCATGTACAGGAGAACCATTTGCACCACTTAAACATACCAGCTGGTCTCACTCACCTCACAAGATATCCTAAGGAAATCATCCAGATTTAAGGAAAGGTCACACACCGCCCAGAAAGACAGTAAAAAAAACAGTGACAAGCTTGCGTCCTGCCTCCTGGAAGTACACCCCAAAAGGACAATGCCAGATACCACTAAAGCAGTGCAAGAAGACCCTTCCCCAGATAGAAAATGAAACCGTGGCAGGAAAAAATTCAAACACAATACAAATAATTAAATCAACAGTAGCTGTTGTTTGTTAAACCAATTACCAGAACAAATAGAAAAGGAACTAGCCAGATTTCTCAACCCAGTTTCTTTTCAGGAACAGAAATTAACCTTTTTCCTTCCAAACAAAGCTGAATAGGGAAAATTATCCCATCAATAAACACAGGAATAAATATAACCAAGCAGAGAATTAAACTTCACCAAAAACCAGTTTTAGACCAAAACTCAGAAAGGGTATGTAAACTTATGTTTGAATGTCAATCTTTCTAGCTAGCCAAGAAGCCTTGCTGAATGTCACTCATTTTGGTTCCTTGTCATTAAAAGCTTCTTTCAGGCAGCTCTGCTTCATAATTCAATTATTTCTTCAAAGTGCTGATCCTGGCTGGAAGAAGTCGAACAGGGGAATATTTCCTCCCAACAGCAGTGTAAAAAGCTTAAAACAACACTTCCCCTTTAAGAAAGTACCAACAAAGGAAAAAAAAACTCCTTAGGAGACAGTAAGTCTAGGCATACTGCCAAGAATGTAATAATGGTGGGGAAAAAACAAAAGGAAATTTCTTCCAACAACTGTTTCTCCAACTGCTTAGAAAGTTAACAATAGATTCTAGCAAATAGGTGAGAACCAGCAGAATCCTACCCGATAACAATCCAGTAAGAAATCCATTTATTTATTCCTCTGAAAATTTTGTTTTTATATTTTTGTAACAATTCTCTGAATATTACTAAATATGGTACAAGTACTTTTGCAAGTTTAGGAACCTTTTTAAAATGTTCCTCTTATGGGTGACAAAGAGCGTTCTTTATAATACGCAAGTGAAGTTTGCAGCATGATGGTTTAATTATATGGATTTTCTTTTTGTCTATATGTGAGTTTCAGTCATTTTTAAATTAAACATAGTAAGTAATTAAGCACCGTTAAATCAATGTTTTATGTACACACATAGCTTTGATGTTTTCAGTGAGGTTGGTGTTAAACGAAAGAAACTGTTTCCCTTTTTTTGTGAAACCTCGAACCTCAGAACCAGCAGCCACGAAAATTTTCTCTTGAAGAGTATTAAGGGCACCTCCCAGTTCTAGTCTTGCAATCTTTTCTCCTGGCAAAGTTTTGAATACTGGCTAAAATACAAAAAATAAAGTATATTCTGTATCATTACAAAATAAAGGTTAATAGGATTTGATTCACAGAAAATATAGGTATTTCTTTTTACTGACATAGTGCATTTGAAAATGATCCTTCAAATTGGTTATCTTTATATTTACTTGACCTTTTATAATAGTTACTTTATTTTGTTAATTTGTTTATTTATATAACTTAATACACTTACGATAGCTTCTCCTTTTTTTATTCCAAAGCAGGTAATAACACCATCATGATCTCCAGTAACAACCTTTAAAGTAAAATAAGAGTATATGTATATACTATTGTTTTAAGAGCACAAAGGAAAACCAAACTTTTTGTTAGATGTATAATTTATACATTCGGATCTAGATTTTTTCTCTCTTTTCTATTTGATTCTTCCTCTTAAAATGCTGTGTGATACTTCAAAATAATTCTCTTTTGTGAAACCATTTGAATGAAATGGGTGCAAATATAAAATATCACAGGCAAATATTCAAGGAGAGTAAATAGCCAATATAGTAAACCTGGAAGAATTAAAATAATGGGCAGAAGTGATATATTTGTACTTAAAGGATAAAAAAGAAAAGATATTATAGCTCTCGAGACTGGGGAAAAATGACAAGTACCGTATATACTCGAGTATAAGTCGACCCGAATATAAGTCGAGGCACCCAATTTTACCACAAAAAACTGGGAAAACTTATTGACTCGAGTATAAGTCGAGGGTGGGAAATGCAGCAGCTACTGGCAAATTTCAAAAATAAAAATAGATGCCAATAAAAACTTTCACTAGGACAGTTGAGAATAAGTTTGATGTTCACAATTTCTTCTTTGAAAGAGACCAGTAAATAGGGAACAAGAAGATGAAGAAAAAGAAGTGTGTTTTTTCACACTTTTCACACTGAAGTGAACAAAAATGGCATCATAGGAACAAGCTTATTCTCAGCCCAAAGGTTTGTTTCTGATTTCTTCCCTGATTTAAGGGAAATTTGGGAAACGATCTCACTATCATGAAAGGTTTGATTGATTCACTAACGCAAAAGATGATGATGATGACAGTGGTAGGCAGGAGTCACTCTCTCCCTTGCAAGAAAAAACCAAGAGCTGTTCTTATGATATCTCTCTCTCTCTCCCCCCCCCCTCCTCCCGAGTGGACTGAAAGCAGCTGGAGCTGAGGAAATGAAACTGAGTGGAGCGACCTCGGCTGGCGTTGCTTTTTCAGCCTAGAGCTCAGAAAAGCCTCCCCCTCCCATGCTTAAAAGTTGCAAAGGAAACACGGAAGCAGGGAAGCGGCTGCCCAGCTTCGGAGCTCCACACCATTTTTTTTTCAGAGGAGAATCTGACTCGAATATAAGTCGAGGGCGGTTTTTTCAGCACAAAAAATGGGCTGAAAAACTCGACTTATACTCGAGTATATACGGTAGTTTATCTAAAAACTAGAGGAATAGTATATAATGATGGATATTGTAGAAAAATCATCAGGAAAATAATAGAATGAAATTAAATTGATTCAAATTGTGCATGTACCACTAGACTGTTGTCAAAGGATATATGAGAAAAAAATAAATATTATGTTGCATGACTTCTTGCCAAATTATATGTAAAAATATAGGAAAATTAAGAGGAAAACCTAAGAGTTTTAAACATAAGCAACATGAGATTAAATCACAAGATCATTATTTCTATTTTAGGATACTTCATACATAAAGTAGATAGAAATATTTTTTCTATACTATTTTTCTTTTTTAGAAAAAGGCACAATTTTTAAGTCTGATTTTTATGACATACAATTATTTTAATAAATACATTTCTATATAGTCTTGAGCTCCTGAACAAAGTATAGAATATGAATCAAATAAATAAATACCTTTTGTGTAGCTTTGCGTCCTGATGCAGGGAGCAACTTCATGGTTTTTTGAGATGTCACGCCCACCTAATAAAAAAAATGTTAGTATTTATATTTGACGCATCCTTTTTAAAACCAATTTTCATTTATCAAAATGTGAGTACACTATATAGAGAAAAACAAATATTTAATTATTAAAATGCATGTTTTTCAACATGATACTGGCTTTCCAACGTATCCTTGGGTATGCATGCATATGCTTTCTTTTTATATGTATGCAGGCAGTCCTCAACTTAAAACCATTCATTTGGTGACAGTTTGTGTTACAATGGCACTGAAAAAAAGTGACTTATGGCCATTTTTCATACTTACAACTTTGCACAATCCATGTGGTCACATGATCAATATGTGGATGCTTAACAATTGGCATATATTTATGGCAGTTGCAGGGTCTCAAGGTCATGTGATCACCTTTCGCAATCTTCTGACAAGCAAAGGCAATGGGAAAGCCAGATTCACTTAGCAACTGTGTTACTAATTTAACAACTGCAGTGATATACATAACAATTAAGGCAAGAAAAGTCATAAAATGGGAAAAACTCACTTAACAATTGCCTTATTTAACAACAGAAATTCTACTTCCAATTGGGGTCGTAAGTTGAGGGCTACCTGTTTATGATACTAAATGGAAGAGTAAGAGATTATGATTCAATTGTAAGCATACTAAGTATTTTTTATTCCATTCAGTTGTGTCTGATTTTCGTCAGCTAACTGGACAAGTCCGTGCAGTTTTCTCTGCAAGGTTTTTCAAAAATGGCTTGCCATTATCTCCTTCGCAAGTCTGAGAGAAAGTAATTGGCCCAAAGTCACCTAACAGACCTAAGGTAGGATTAGAACTCAAAATATCCCAATTTTTAGCTTGATGCCATAACCAATACACCAAACTGGCTCCCTCTCTTTACCTGTTTTAATTTCAAAATACCCCAGCCTCAAAATAGTTTACCTTGGAAATATTGCACACTCAAAACTCTTCTAAATCTTTAAAGCAGTCAGTTCAAAATGATTTGAATATACTCATTAAGGCAGGGATTCCCACCCTCGGGGTGCAAGACGTTATTCCAGGGGGTGCGAGAAAAGTCCAGGTAAATAATAGGATATTGGCTATATGTTGGCATTTTTATTTATTATGCAATGGATTAACTTTGTTTTCATTTTAGACTTAAGTATTGTTATTTAGTGGCTGTCATATACATAGCTGAAAAGATTCAATCCTACCATATATTTAACGAGTTCAGCAGTTCCTAAAGTCAAAATTTCAGGGGGTGCGAGGTTCGAGTGAAATTTCTTTAGGTGTGCGGGGCAAAAAAAAGGTTGGGAACCATTGCATTAAGGGTAAGCCTCCCTGAAAACAATGGAACTTCATGGCAATTAGGCACAAATCTTTGGATCCACTTGCTCAAAGAGCAAGTAGCTACCATGGCTAGCTTTCTTTAGTGCACAAACTCCAAGTGGTATACTGTACAACCATACAAGCAAATTGCAACAAAGTAACAAAAACACAAAATTTTTAGGGAGATCATGCCACAAGTCAGGTACCACATCTGAAAAAAATATGCTTTCTAAGTCTTGACAAATGACATTGTTTCAAGGAATAGAACTGAAGAATGTCTTTTCTAATGGAACATGTGGAATACAACAAATAAACCAGTTCTATGTGCTAAAGAGCTTTACAAACACCTTGAATGGAATCCCACTGTAAGCATGTACACTCATATAGGTGTATTAAATGAACATACTGATATTCCCTTAAAACTACTCATTCTGTTACATTTTGCACCAATTGCAGCCTCTAGGTCAGGGGTATCAAACCAGCAGCCTGCAAGCCACATGTGTCACGTGCAGGCCACGCCCAATCCAATTCTGAGAAGGAAAAAACCTTGCAAAATGTCATAGGAACATGACCCCACGAGTTTGACACCCTGCTCTAGATGGTCTTCAAAGGCAACCCATTTAATATATACATTTACAGTAATCCAACTGTGAGGTGACTAAGGCATGAGCATAGCCTCCTATTTTAGCAGTGATTAGCACACTAGAGTTAGCCACAACTATCACTTGTTCCTTTAGCAGGAGTTGCAGGTCCAAGAGGACCCTACCCTCAATTGTGAACTGGGTTTAAGTGAGGGAATGCTACTCAAGGAACAGGAAACAGGCCAAAAACTTAAGAATAAAATATAGAAATATTGAAATATGCAATAGTATTGAAAGAAAGTCAATTTTAATAAGTATGTTAATAGTTTTATGATGATACTAGAGTTACCAGATCTGAACCGCAGAAATATGAACACCTAGGAGATGGCAAGAAAGAGGTCTGTATCTTGTTATTAGTAATTATCTAGGCTTCTGCAGCCCAGATTTTTTAGCCCCAGTGATAAACAGGATATAAAACCTCATATCTTTCTGTATTTTTGGTATTGCTCTTTGGACCCAGATTCTGAAAATAAGAAATTAAATGTACTTGTTTAGTACATGGGGTTTGTGTCAAGACATCAATATTCCAAGCTGAAAATATTCCAAACTGAAGCCAGGGTATCCCAGGGATCAAAGCAGTCGGGAGGGTGGGCAAAGCTGTGCAATACAGGTTTCAACCTTTGTGTGTGTGTGCGCGCACACACACGCACAACTGATACATGATAGAAGGAGCAGGGCTTTGATTACAAGCCACTAACTTGATTTGTTGACCTAGCCACCCCCTTGACTGCTACTGCACATTATTTCATTTTATAATAAAGCCTCTGGTAGGGCCTATACTGGATTAGATGTATTCTTGGATGTTAAACTATGCCTTCTTTGCTTTGCAATATATTAGTTTCCCTTTGTTTTAATTAGAAGTTAGAAACAATTAAAATTATATAATCATATTTCTCAAATTAGCACTTTTGGAAATTTTCCTCAAAGCTTTCTTACTAATTAAAAAACTCCATGATGGAAGTTTAACTAACAAAAAAGATAAAAGGTAACTCTGCAGGTTGTAAGTTAATTTTATACCCAAAAGATTGAAGAGCCATATTCACATCTCATTCTTCCCCCCACCCACTGGATTTATTTTATTAAAATATTCAAAAAAAGAATTCAGACTTCTCTTCCTGCAAATCATTTTGACAATTCCCAAGCAGGAATTGTCAAAACGGTGCCATCCAGATGGGTTGGACTACAACTCCATCTCCCAGCCAATATTGTCAATAGGTCAATCCTTTTGCGGGGCTTTTTGCGGGAAGGCTGCCATAGACGTACGAATAAGGGTGGTCTGCAGTAACAACAGCATAGAGAAGGAAGACTAAAAAAAGATGCTTCCGGGAGAGGGGGCGCAAAACAACCGACATCCGCCGTCATAGGCATCGCGACCGCCCGCTGTACCTGCAGGTAATCTATCCGGTTCAGACTCAGTTCCATGGCAATGGGCAATGGGCAAGTTACCAAGCCTGGCTTCGGCTTCCTCTTTCCGCGGGCATCAGTATCGCAAAAGTTTAGGGCCTAAAACTATTCTCCGGTCCTCTCGTTACTATGGTGACGAAGCAGATTTGCGTAAATCCGACAATGCCCTAGTTTTTTATTGGAGACGGTGCGCTCTTGGGCGGTGCGCTTCGCTTTAAACGCGCCTCGTGATTGAAGAAGGAGCTGTCACTCAA
Organism: Hydrophis major; assembly: GCA_033807585.1. Taxonomy (NCBI): domain Eukaryota; kingdom Metazoa; phylum Chordata; class Lepidosauria; order Squamata; family Elapidae; genus Hydrophis; species Hydrophis major. The sequence goes on along the minus strand of CM066333.1, from coordinate 47,198,800 downwards.
GCAAAATAAATCCCCAGCTCGGGATTGAAAACTCAAGAGCGTCTGAATCTGAAAGAGATTCCAAGGAGGAGGTGAAATCCAAGTGGATTCAACAGAAGAACAAGGCTGGTTGGGGGATTCTTGGGGCTGAAATCCACACATTTCAGACTTGTCAAGTTTGAGAAACACGGGTTAGATGAAGGCATTTTATTATCGCATACGTTTTCCCTTCGAAGCGTGCGTTCAGGCTGGCGCTCCCCATAGTTAACAGATTGTGTAATTGTTTACTGTTGTATGTGGTTAGCCAAGAACCGTGGTTTACTCAGTTAATTTACAGGCTTGCATAATTGACTAAATTCAACTAACAAGTTGGTGTAATATATCTATGAATGGTCGTATAGTTTGTGGTTCATTGTGCTGGGCAAAATAATCGGTGTATGCAGCGTTATATTTTAGTTGAAGGTACATAGAGAAAAATGTGAACACATTTTAAACAGTAATCATGACAATTAAGCTGAATTTTGAGCAGCGTGACCATAAATGATATGATATGAATGCTTACAGTGCAATTTGTATCTGTTAAGATTCTTGTGGTTCCAGATGGCTTATCCTTAGATCAGTGGTAGACAGGTAGTCCTCAACTTATGATCATTCAGTAGCCCAGGATCACCCCCACCCTCAGAAGCAACCCACGTTGTGCCTAACATTGCATGGGGGGGGGGAGCCTGGATTGCATGGCTGCCTTGGTTAAGGATAATAACTTAAGGATTGTAATTATGGACTCAATTTGTGGTGATAAGTCAAGTATTACCTGTTCTGGACTATATAAATTAGAATATTGTAATCACCTCTAACCAGGTTGCAATAGAGACAGGTGGGAAACCATTTAGCTCTTCCTTCTCAGATATTCCTCAGCAGCAAGTATATTTAAGATATTTTGCTGCCAAAGATCTCACATAATTAGCTTGTGTGACCTGCACCCAAACAACTGCATTGAATAAACCATTGGAAGCTGACCACTGGATCATTTCAAACACAGCTAATTGAACATTCAATGTTTTAAGGTCATTGCTTTCTTATTTTCTAATCCTTTTTTCCTTGAGTGATATACATTCATAGCAATGACATTTAGACTTATATACCGCTCTCTAAGCAGTTTACCGAGTCAGTATATTGCCCCCAACAGTCTGGGTCCTCATTTTACCCACCTCGAAAGAATGGAAGGCTGAGTCAACCTTGAGCCTGGTGAGATTTGAACTGCCAAATTGAAGGCAGCTGGCAGTCAGCAGAAATAGCCTGTAGTACTGCACTCTAACCACTGCGCCACCGTGGCACATTCATCTTCATACAGTAAGCCTTTTGGATAGAGGTGATTTGAATATTATTTATTTTATATTAGCCATTAAACTTCAGCTAAATTCAGAACAAAAATAAATTAGGACAGATAAACTGAAATATAGAACCACTTCTTTTTAAATCAGTTCAGATCAAACTATTTTATACTCTTCATTTGAATCTCACATAGTACTGAAAAAGTATTGTAGAAATGAAAGTTGAAATAGGAATTGGTGCAAATGCCATAGATACATGGAAGTTTGGATGTAAATAAAATAAACTCAAAAGCACTTTTCTGCATTCCATATATTTTTAGGATTTTTTTTTCAGATAACGAGAGTGCAGCAGCCTTCCTATCTCTTCATTCCTTTAGTTCAAACTCACTCATAAACTTTTAGCCTGTTGTCTTCATAGCACTTCGCTTCATCCTCCTTTTTAAAATGCATACTTCTCCAGATCTTTTGCCAGTTTTAACCTTAAATACCTTTTATAATCTCTTTCAGAGAGAGTCAATGTAGCCTAAGGTTGACATTGTGCAATTGCATTCCATTTCTAGCTTTAAAGTAAATCATTCCCATTATAAAATTGTACAGTAAGTCACTGTATAACTTGCCATTGGCTTAACTATTTAATTTTGGCTTACCCTTCTTCCTATAATCTTCCCAGTTTTTAATAACAGATTTAAAAAAAAACATCTATTATTCATGAACAATGAGCCCTTCTGAGGAATTATGGAATAGCTAGACAAATACAGGTAGTCCTTGACTTACAACAGTTCATTTAGTGACCATTCAAAGTTACAAAGGCACTGAAAAAGTGACTTATTGCCATTTTTCACACTTATGACCAATGAAGCATCCCCATAGTCATGTGATCAAAATTTGGATATTTGGCAACTTAATTCATATTTACGATGGTTGCAGTGTCCCAGGGTCATGTGATCACTTTTTGCATCTTCTTACAGTCAGTGGGAAAGTCAGATTCACTTAGCAACCCTGATACTAATTTAATTTTAGTGAATCACTTAATGACTGTGGCAAGAAAGGTCATAAAATGGGACAAAATTCAGTTAACAAATGTGTCACTTGGCCACATCAATTTTGGGCTCAGTTTTGCTTGTAAGTCGAAGACTATCTCTACAAAGACATTTATCAAAATCTAGATAATGTCCTCTTAACAGTATTCAGGAAAAATCTCCAAAACAATATCTTAAAATTCCTTTAAAGTCATTTACAGTTTAATGGTGATTTATTAATACACATACTTGCCTGCTTAGCGAAGATTAAATATTGCTTAGCTCTGCAGAGGATAAATATAATGGTATATAAGCTAAAATCCTGCATATCAAATTTGTGTAACAGTTTTAGCATATGGAACTGTAGCCTGTTGCATATTTGAATGAACAGGATTTCTCTTCTATCACCTACCCCAAACCCACAGATAAAAAGTACAAGAACAATATAAGGCCATAAAGTATGAATATTTTATTTAATAAGTAAGCATCAGAGGCATTATTTAGAGTGTAACAAAACTTCAGCCCTGCATAGGATCTGGGATTTTAAAAAAAGTTACATGAAAATGTATGTTTTGACAGTTTACATTAACTAGAAGTAAAAAACAACAGCAACCTTATTTCGTATTCTCAAAGCAAATATGATACAAAATATATGAGATAAATGTTTATTATTAATATTATAATTACATTTTTACCTTCACTGTTAGACATTCAGTTCCCCTGGCAAAGCTTTGAGCTTTTTCAAAAAAGGAAAATAAATAAGTGGACGTGATTCAGTGAAACTTAAGCTAGAGGTACCAGATCTGGGCTATAAGCACTTAAGATTTCCAGTAACTTTTTCTTGCCATCTTGTAATCATTTAGATTTTTGCAACTCAGATTTTTTTTCCCTTCCTTGAAGTGTGCTTGATTCACAGAGAAAAGGCCTGCGCAAGTCCCTGCAGTTTTCTTGGCATGTTTTTTTTTTTTTCAGAAGTTGTTTGCCATTACCTCTGGTGGGATGCTACTGGTTCGGCCCGGTTCTACAGAACTGGTAGCTCTGAAGAGCAGCAGACACTGAATCGGTTCAGTGCGACGACCTTTTGATCGTCTGTTTGGCCCACCTGCCCGCCCGGGCTGTTGGCTGTCCTTTACTTCCTGCTTTTTCAACCTCGGCTGCTTTGCGCGGCACAGCTGAAGTTGAAAAAGCAGGAAAGAAGAGGATTTTCAAACGCTGCACACCCATGCACAGCGCTTGTCAGCTGTCCAGGCGGCACAGCTGATGTTTTTTGCAATTGTTTTATACACACGCAAAGCAAGTGCATGCAAAACGCACTCTGACTGAACTGGTAATAACACCGGTTGAATCCCACCCCTGCATTACCTCCTTCCTAACTCTCAGAAAAAGTGACAGGCCCAAGATCTCTCACAAGCCTATGTGCCTAAAATGGGACTAAACTTACAGTCTCCCAGTTTCTAGCTTGGTATCTTAACCACCACATCAAACTAGCTTTTATAATAGCCCTGGATAAGTAGTTAAAGCATTTTCAGTTCTGTACATAGTAGTACAAACTATTAAACTTAATGGCCTACTTCTAAGTAAGCATGCATAAGATCAGACATTACAATGGACTCACTGAAATCAGTGAAACTCAAAGCAGTTCTAGCTAATTTGAGTGGATCTATACTAGGCACAACTAGTTTCTGAAACAATCCATTAATTTTAGAAAGATTATATCTTTAAAATGATCATGCTTAACTCTTGATAATTCATTTCAAGTAATCCCTCCTGAGTTGGCTGAACTTTTGGTATTGTATCATAAAAATTGTTCACAGCAATAAGATAAGAACAGACATGCAGTACAATCCTAAAATTTTAATCTACAGTATTAATCTTTTCATTTGCTATAAATATTCATTTTACTAATAGAACTACTAACAATGAAAAATTATTTAGGTACAATTGTACAGTATTAAATAAATGCCAAATATGTTTTATACCTTAAATAAACTTAAATTGTTTGTGTGTAAATTTATAAAATTTTCTAAGACTGTATTTCAAATGAAGCTGTACATAAAGTCATTTAATACTAAAAAATCTACATATTTTTCAAGTATGAATCACTCAGAAATATTATTGCCAATGCTTGTGCTATAGTCAAAATCCAGGTAATCTTGAAAATGTCATTTGGGATCATTCACATCTTGATATATTTGGGTTGAGTTTTTCACTTAATTTATGTATAAGAATTGCCAATTCCTCTGTTGCTTGAGATTTGTCTTCCAACAGTTCATAGCGAAGACTAGAAATATCTTGTTTAATTTCCTTTAATTCACCTGTGTAAAAAAAAAAAGACTTTTAACATAACTTGATAAAGTATCATCTGCTACATTGTTTATAGTAGTTCATAAGACCAAGCAGCTGAAGTTCAATTCATCACATAAACAGATATTCAAAACTGAAAGCTTTGAAAAATGTGAAATCACTGAAAGATGTACTGTAACCAGTGGTGGGATTCAAGTAATTTAACAACCAGTTCTATTAACTGGTAGGATGGTCGTGGTTTGGGGTGGGTCATGTGACTGAGTGAGCATGGCCAATTCAACGTCACAGCAAAGTGGGGCGGCACTTTGCTGTGACATTGAGTTGGTCACGCCCACTCAATCACTTGGCCGATGCTGCAGAGACACAGTGATTTCCTACGTACCTTTCCCCCCCATCCCCGCCCTTTGGGCTGACAAAATAAAAGCCCATCTAAAGATCGTGACTGTCTGCTGAGGCTGCCTGGCACATGCTGGCAAAAGGAGGCTAGAGGGGAAAAAAGAGAAGGGCTGATGAAATGCCCCATTTTCCGCCTCCGTTGGGCTGTCTGCATTGCACTGGGGGAGGAAGGGAAAAAGCAAAAAGTCTATCTGGCCCCAGAAAGAATCATTTCCTCCCATAATTGAAACCTCTGGTTTCTCAGACACCAACATTTTTCTTTCTTTTCTTTTGAAGTTATAATACTGTATAAAAACTCTATAGGCTCTTACCTTCATTGACTTCATCATTTTCCTTGTCTACCTGGGCTTTCAAAACGTATCGTTTTATAAGTCTCTTCATGATTTGCTATTGGAGGGAAAAAATTAATTAAATTTTTATTTATTTATTTATTTGCCATTCTAATTTTAAATGCATGCTCCTTAAAGTCCTGGAAAAAAAAAAATCTGAATCTTCATCTGTAATAAGGTCAGGCAAAAGGATACAAGTTACAGGATTTAGTTCCTCTGAAGTAAATTCCATTTTAGTATAATCAAACAGTCATTTTCAAGTTTTTACACCATAAGAAGAACTAAACATGCAACTGTATGATCTTTAATTCATTTTTAAATTATTTTTATGACATTGTTTTTGTATAAAAATCAATTAGCACAATAAAGAACAGAAACCATGGGCACTTTTGTAGTACGTTTTAAAATTTTATTGATTTATTGATTTTGATTTGTCAATCGCTTACAAGATAGTAGGTATAAGTATATACATAGTTATGAGTACATGAAATGGGTATATATAAGAAAAATAAAAGAAACAATAGGACAGGGACGGTAGGCACGTTGGTGTGCTTATGCATGCCCCCTACAGACCTCTTAGGAAAGGGGTGAGGTCAATAGTAGACAGTCTAAGGTTAAAGTTTTTGGGGTTTGGGGAAGAAACCACAGAGTCAGGTAGAGTATTCCAGACATTGACCACTCTGTTGCTGAAGTCGTATTTCCTGCAATCAAGTTTGGTGCGGTTAACCTTGAGTTTGTATCTATTGTGTGCTGTTGTGTTGTTATGGTTGAAGCTGAAGTATTCATTGACAGGTAAGTCATTGCAATGTATGATTTTATATACCAAACTTAGATCAGACCGAAGAGGGCAAAATTCAAGGTTTTCTAGGTCTAGAATTTCAAGTCTGGTGGCATAAGGTATTCTACAATGAGTAGAGAGAGGAGTGGAGAACTCTTCTTGTGAAATATTTCTGGACTTTCTCAACTGTGTTAATATCAGATACATAATGTGGGTTCCAGACTGATGAGCTGTATTTGAGTATTGGTCGAGCAAATGTTTTGTATGCTCCACTTAGTAGTGTGCTATTACCAGAGAAAAGCTACGTACAATTAGGTTAACAACTCTTAATGCCTTTTTGGCTATGTCGTTACAGTGGGCTCTAGCACTTAGATCATTAAAGATGAGTATTCCAAGGTCCTTTACAGAGCTTGGATCATCAACAAGGCCTTGACTATGCAGCTTGTATTTTATTTTCTGATTTTTTTTGCCAATATGTAAGACAGAACATTTATTTGTTGAGATTTTAAGTTGCCATTTGTTTGACCAGTCTGATACATAGTCAAGATCTTTTTGAAGGGTAGCAGTATTGTCTGTGGTATTGAACAGCTTTACATCATCAGCGAAGAGAACACAGTTGCTCTTAATGTGATCACAGAGAACATTTATGTAGAGTATGAAGAGAGTTGGTCCTAGAACACTGCCTTGGGGGGCACCACTATTGACAGGTACAGAATTTGATAGGACACTCCCAATTTTGACCATTTGTTGTCGGTTTGACAGGAATACTTCTATCCAGTTATGCAGTTGTCCAGAGATACCATAAGATTTTAGTTTTAGGAGTAGTTTGTCATGTACCACTGAATCAAAGGCTTTACAGAAGTCTATGTAAATTGCATCTATTGTTTGCCCTGATCGAGTTGTGTAGTCCTTATGTTTTGCAGTGTAAAAGTTGCAGATTACAGGTTAGTTTTTTTCTGAAACCAAATTGTTTATTAGAGAGTAGGTTGTTTGTCTCTAAGTGGAGGATAATGGATTGGTTAATAATTGATTCCATGACTTTAGAGGTGACACAGCATAAGGAGGTTGGTTTGTAATTTTCAACTAGGCTGAGGTCTCCCTTTTGGAAGATGGGGATGACCGTGGCTTGTGACCATGGGTTAGGCAAGGAGCTGGTCTTGAAAGATTTTTCAAGATTATGCTTAGAGGTTCTGCTATGGCAATGGATAGCTTTTTGAAGAAGTCGGCACATATTCTGTCCGGTCCAATAGATGGTTTTAGATTGCATAGTGCTTTTTCAACATTGTCTTCTGTAATATCTATATGTATTGGATCATTGTAGTTTTCTGTGGTTCTGTGGCTAGGAAATATTGGGCATGATCCATTGCTGTTAAACAAATACTGAGCCAAAGAATGTGTTAAAAATGTTGGCTTTAATGGTGTCATCATTGCAGTCTTTACCATTAGGTCTTATCAGGGTTGGGATGGACATTGAGTGTTTTAGTTTGTTGTTTACAAAATTGTAAAAAGCGCAGGTGGAATTTGTGCGTAGAAGGTTTTCCTCTTGTTTAATTAATTAATTGTATTTTATGAAACAATTTAGAACAACATGCTGGGGAAAAAGCAAAACAAGAAAAAACAGCTTAGTTTGAATGAATTACCTGCCCTGATGTAATTTGTGTACCTACTATTTTTATTCTTTAACACTTACCTAAGCAATTCTTGTGAACAGGACTCCATGGATGCCCCAACTCTCCTCCAAATTTCATTCAAAAGGAGGTGTGGGTTTGTCCACCTTTGCACACATGCATATGCCCTAACACCACTAATTTTCCAAGTGCTTCTACAGTATTATATTTATCTTATTCACAAGTCAACAATCTTAAATTGGTATTATTGGTACTGGATTGTGCGCGCATGCATAGGGGGTGTGGGAGCATGAGCATTGCCTTCTAGGTGCTGGCACGCGCATGCAAGCCGTGCACAATTTTTGGCACAGGAGCCTCAAAAGGTTAGCCACCACTGATTTAAGTGATGCCAACAAGGAAGAGGGATTGTCTGCAATGTTTCCAAGTTGTGCTGTGCTTTAGTAATTATTTGGTGAGAGAAACAAGTACTACTTTTTAAACAAGCAGCAATATAATGGACAACTGGAATTTTATCTCCTAAGAGGATGTAAGAAAACCTCTTATAGTTAAACACAGAGAGCTTTAGGTATGCAATATGTCTGATTTCTACCATAAATGGAAACAATCTTAATGCATATTATATGTTTATAATGAATGAGCATTATCCAAGTAACTGCTTACCTGATAGCGTGAAGGTTGATTGAGAATGCTGTTAAAACTGTGTGATTCAAAAACTCTTGAGTTGGACTGAGAAAAGAGATTTAGCTAGAAAACAATATATCTGAATTAAAATATATTCCATAATATTTGCAGCTACTAGATAAGATGCTAATACTTAATGACTGATTACACAAATTAGTACCATTCAGTATAAAATTCTGAAAGAAACAAGTTTCAGTTTGTCATATTACTAAAATATGTATCTATTCCTGATTGAACAATGCACTTAAATAGAAATATATTATTTTAACCATTTCCTAAACCAAGCACATAAAAAATAATGCATATTCCTGAAAAACAATCATTACTGTACACATCTTACACTGTCTAACAATTCCCACATGTATAGATTGTGCTTGTGCTGAACAGGATATTAGAACTGAACAATATTTATAATAGTAAAATAAATAATAATGCAATGAATCTGATTAAAAAAAATGTGATTAGATTGTCAGAAGTAGAGCTTATTACTTTCTGCTATTTTTTATGCAACTCATAGCATAAAAAAAGAAAATTTCTCATTATTAATAGTGTGGTTCAGCTACTGCAGCATAGCAAGAGCCTGCTAGGATAGGAGCCATTGACTCAAGACAAAGAAGAGGCAGCATAAAGAATGAAGGCCGGGATAATTCAAATTGATTGATGACACATTCTCCAGACATCCAGTAAACCCAAAGTGTTGCATAAAAAAACTAAAATAAAACTCCTTTTCCTTGAAAAAATATATTAGATAGCAAAATATTTATGAAATAAGGAACAATGTATATAGTTTTTGTCCGTGATACTGGTTATGTCTTATAACATTCTTCATACAAGCACAATTTTTTGCTAGTAAGTAACATAAGGCTTGCACACTTATAAGCATTTCTATGCTAAAAAGGAGATAATGGGAAAAGGTAGCTGTCCTAATGTCAGCAGTTTTATTTAGCTGAATTGAAAAGACTCTTGCACACTCTGGACTAAACACAGAGAGGTCCATGGGTTTCACTCCCTTGCTGGTACATAGAAAATTCCAGACATGTCTGTCAATGAAATGTTCATTCATTTTCTAATTCAGCCACATTTCAGGTAAACACTTTTGATAGTGCAGCATGCATTAATCAGCATTTCATATTATTTTAGCTAGTTATTTAAAAATTATTTAAAAGTCACAATTATTCTAGAAATCTACTTTGAAAAGAAAGGAATAGTAAAGATCATTGTTGTCATCAAGTTTCATTTGTCTTCTGCCTAAAAATATTCCACTGAAGAAATACTATTCCATATATGTATTGTATCATTTACACTGCAATAAATTTGCATACAGTCCTATCCATATTTCCTAATGCAATAAAGCTTCATCTCTGGAAGAGATATGGAGGCAGGGTATGAAATCTATCTCATTATGTTATAACAAAGACACCTCTTTCCCTGGAGTGTTCCCAAGAGCAGGAATCTAAGCACTTAATTAGTGAATCAGATTTTATAACTATAATATAAATAATAAATGCATTTAAGCACATACATAATAGGGGTATATAAAATTTAGCATCTACCCAATTACAAGAAAGAGAATTAGAGAATAAGTGCTTTTTACTGAAAGTAAAGGTTCATTTAGTGAACATTGAAAGTTACAACAGCACTGAAAAAGTGACACGACCGTTTTTCCATCGTTATGATCTTTGCAGCATCCCCGTTATCTTGTATCAAAATTCAGATGCTTGACAACTGATTTATATTTATGACCATTGCTGTGTCCCAAGATCATACAATCACCTTTTTTACGACTTTTTGACAAGCAAAGACAATGGGGAAAACAGATTCATTAACAACTGGATTATTAACTTATCAGCTGCAGTGATTCACTTAACAACTGAGGCAAGAAAGGTGGTAAAATGGAGCAAAACTTGCTTTTTAAGTATCTCAGTTAACAGGAATTTTAGGTTCTATTATGGTCATAAGTTGAGGACTACTGTATCATGAATAACATTGAGATTAGATAAAGAGTAGGACAGTGATCGACACTGTAAAGCTTAACTCTCTATACTTCACTGCCTCTTGTGTCACTATACTGTGAGGTGATAAAGAGTCATAGCCACTGAAATCACAGTATATATAAAGTTATGACAGGAACGCCCCTACCCTACCCCTGAAGTTATAACCCATCCTTGAAGTTACAATTGCTGCACATACACCCTCACGGTCACAAAATAGCATTTCAGGCACTTGACATCTAGTTGGCATTTACAACTAGATGTAGCGTTCTATAGCCTCATGATCATGATTTACAACATTTTTGCTAGTTTTCCAGCAGAAAATGCTCTTTCAAGATAATAGATTTGCTTAAGAACCATGTAACCATGGTTAACAAACATACTTAACAAACGTGGTTCACTTAATGATCATGGTGATTTGCTTTTCTATCATTGTACAAACAATCATAAAATCAAGTCAGGTTATGTGGTGACACATTTAATGACCCTAATGACTTATTACCAAAATTCCAGGCACCAATGACATTAGGGGATGTCATTAGGTGAGAACTACCTGTAGTCACTTTTTGCACTCATTTAGGAGGGTAAATGGATATGACTTCAGATACTGACATTGCAAATATGTAGAATTTAAACCAGAAAAGCATGTCTTCTACGTGAAAACCACAATTTAGGATTCAACAAGTTAGACAAAGATAAAAAATACTTATATATATCTATGTATAAAAAGCAGTGAACCTACCCTGGATTTTGAATTACCTATTCCCATTTCCATGTCTTTCTGTAATCTTTTCCTTCTGCACCTCAATAATTTAATGATCTTCATGAAAAAATAAAAGAACGATTTGGGACTTGGTACAAGACTGAATGGGGGTGGTAGGGTTTTTCCATCATCAAAGTAGGATAACCAGAGTTTAGAACGAGCAAATTTCCACTCCACATCACTGTCATCCTATATCAGAAACAAAAAATTGTTCCATTCACAAATAATTTCCTTCTTTGTATTATGAAGTAAATGCTACTTTCTCATCTTTTCAGCATTTTGTCAGTATAAATATCTAGATCTACCGTTTTACCTGAAAAATCTCTACTTATAGGAAAATATATTCTAAGCACTTCTAAAAGCTTAGGTAAAACAAGTTAGTTTTTTATTATCTTCCATTAAACAACTGACTCCTTTTGATAAAACAATAGAAATAGAATTTTACTAATATTAATTCACACCTTAATTTGATTGCTAGATAGTACATATTAAAGATTATATATCTAAACAAAAAACAAGAAAAATTAGATATAGGGAAATCAATTGGCTATATCAGTGGTTCCAGTGGTGGGATTCAAAACTTTTTATTACTGGTTCTGTGGGCATGGCTTGGTGGTTGTGGCATGTCTTGGTGGGCGTGGCAGGGGAGGGTTACTGCAAAATCCCATTCCCTCCCCACCCCGCTAACCTGCTTTCCAGCTCTGTTCTCCTGTGCAGGGCAACAAAAGAAGACTCAGCCAATCAGCTGGGACTCGGGAGGCAGAGAATAAATGGGGGAGGGGCCAGTCAGAGGTGGTATTTGCTGGTTCTCTGAACTACTTAAAATTTCTGCTACTGGTTCTCCAGAACCCACCAGAACCTGCTCAATACCACCTCTGAGTGGTTCTTAACCTTTTCTTCACAATGGACCCCCTTTAAATACTTTTTGTAACCCTGGACTATGGCCAAAGACTACCAAGATTTAAATCATAACATTTCTTCAAGCCTTCATGGAAACCCTGTGACAACATCGTGCCCTCTCCTCAGAGGTCCACAGACCACAGGTTGAGAACCATTGGGCTATATCCATTTTCACAACTAAGCAGAAGAAATTATCAGAATCAAAATGATTTCTTAGCTCTAAATACAGTATATGAACACTGTTGAAACATACCTCTATTTCTTGATATGAACTGTTAATCATTGCAATCAGCATGTTGAGTAAAACCACAACCATGGTTACATTATATATTCCATACAAGACATAACCAATATTTTCAATGAACTTGTGATCATATTTGAGGACAACAGATGTAACTTCTGATAAGCCAAATATTGACCAAAATAAAGTCTTAAAGCTTTCTTCAACACTGCATGAAAAGAAAAAAAGCATTAACAGATTATTATAATTTTTATAGTTTAATTAGCTCCATAAACAAAGTGATAGAGGGCTTAATGCACACAACATAAAATATTTTCACTGAGAAACTAGGTATGCTATGCCCTATTGTATATGGCCAATTAAATTTGTGGATTGTTTAACATAGAAAGTCACTATGTCTGATATCCTTAAATATCAGCCTTACAATTTATATTGATTCATTGTCAAACAAAAATAATTCCAAATTCTAAAATATTACCAACCACAAGAATGAATGGAGACAGCAATCTGGCTTGACATTACAAAATCAGAATTGAATGATGCTTTACTAAATATCATTTAGTTGGATGTTTGCAATATATACAGTCATAAACCACAAATTTCAAGCCACAACAGCTGGGTTTATATATGAGAATATATAGACACAATGCAAGAACTATAATACAAAGGTAGACCTCTCCCAAATGGTTTGGAAACTAAAAACAGGTTCTTAACTGACATGCTGCTATAGAAGTACTGTCATTTTATAATAGTGATACATGCCAATAGAATACTTCCATCTAAACACAACATTAATATCAGCCCATGAATCCAACAAACTCTAATAGTAGTACTATACCAGACTATATGCTGAAATTCAGAAACAATTGCAGCAAATAAAGATAACAGAAAATATTAGCTAAATGCAAAGTAAGCATACATTTAGAAGTGGTCTCAGCTTTTCTGTCATCCATTCTGTTACTTTATAGTTCAAGGTAAAGAAACTGGTGCCCTTTTGATATTTTGACAACTTGTACAATTCCTTATTATTAACTATTCTAGCTGTATCTAATGGGTCCAAAACATCTCAAGAACCTCAGGTTAATAGTCTTGCAATGACTGATTCAATTGCTGAATGTCACAAATATTAGTTGTTTTCTTGACTACAGTTGTATAGACAACCTTTTTATGCAGCTACAGATATTATATTGTGTCTTTGAAACAACCATTATGTGGATCCTAGTCAGTCTCTTCACCCTCTTTCTCAGGTGTTTTAAAGCTTTTTACTCATGTCTCTGTTTTTAAATAACCAGCTCCTTTAACCTTGAATTTCTTTCCCTTCTTAATTTTATCATTGTTAAGTATACTTTTAATTTTCCTTCCTTTCTTTTTCTTACACATCTTTGTAAAAAAAATCTCCCTGCAAACTGTTTCAGTATAATTGTCAAGAAAATTCCACAAATGCACCTTCCTATGTATGTAGTCATCAAACCTTTCAGCAAATTTGATGAGAAACAATACAGTAATAATTGTTTCTGCAGTTGTTACTTACGTAGTAAATGCTGCATTTACTTTGGCTCCAAGATAGTAAGAATACAGTATGAACATCCCAATCATAAAGGCAAGAAATACCATAATAAAAAGAACCATAAACTTGAAAATGTCTTTAACCGTTCTTCCAAGTGAAATCTGCAGTGGTCCAAAACTCTCATTTGCAGGTAAAATATAAGCAATCCGAGAGAAACTAAGCACAACAGCAATTGCATAAAGACCTTCCGATATGATTTGTGGATCAGATGGAAGCCATTTATCTCTAGCTAGAAAAAAAAAATGACATAAACAAGAAGCTTGTTAGTTTTATCTATTTGTTCATTGTGTTGTCAAAACAACACAATTAGCAGTTTTAAGAGTATTACTTTCTGTATGATGTATTTTATGAATCTATTTTTTCTGTATGCTGTCTGTGACCATGGTTATATAGTTTAAAAATCTATGTAAATATTTTCAAATGATTTGTGGTCAATAAACATTCTGAGCAGTATTTCTCTGGACCAATCAAACAACAATTATTCTCTTTAGAAGTTCAAACTATAATAACATTTTCCTTTTGATTTTTAAATCAAATTAAAAATAAAAATCAAATTTTTATAAATTAAAATAAATAAAAAGAATGACTAGAACCTAGAGGGATAGAATCAAGTTCATATGAAGGGTTAAGACCACTTATAATGCCTTGGTAAGACCACACTTGGAATATTGCATCCAGCTTTGGTCTCCACAATGTAAAAAAGATGTTGAAACTCTAGAAATAGTACAGAGAAGACCAACAAAGAGGGTTAGGGGATTGGATGCTAAAACATATAAAGAATGGTTGCTGGAATTAGGTACATCTAGATTAATGAAAAGAAGGACTAGGTGTGACATGATAGCAGGGTTCCAATATCTCAGGGGCTGCCACAAAGATGAGGGAGTCAAGCTATTCTCCAAAGCACCTGAAGGCAGGACAAGAAGCAATGGATGGAAACTAATCAAGTAGAGAAGCAACTAAGGAGCAATTTCCTGACAGTTAGAACAATTAATCAGTGGAGCAAACTTGCCTCCAGAAGTTGTGGATGCTCCAACACTGGAAGTTCTTAGGAAGAGATTGGACAACCCTTTGTCTGGAATTGTATTGGGTTTTCTGCCTGAGCAGGAGTTTGGACTAAAAGACCTCCAAAATCCCTTCCAACTCTGTTACTCTATTATTCTGTTAAATAAAAGACCTTGCAAGGAAGATTCTGCTTTCTGCTTTGTGCATAGGTAACACTTTAGTGCTTTAGTGTTACTAGTCAGAAAAACTAATTAACAACATCCTAACAGAACAAAATATAGAGATACATTTTCTAATAGTGCACAGTCTACGACTAATATTCAGCCGCAGAAAGCCTTCCATAAAGTGTTGCTAAACCTGCCATGTGTGATAAACATAAAAAGTGTTCAGTCCCTGGCCAATTGAGAATTAGCTATCCATGGTTGAAAGAATATTAGCCATTTTAATATGCCAGAGGCATGGCAAAATTTTTGAACTTACCATAAGTAAAATACTCTATATTTGGTGGAAGTGTGACCACAGAGAGATCTGTCTCCTGGATATATTTGTCCACATAGTTCTGTGCTTTTGTAGCTTGTAAAAAGGCCAACAATCTAGCTGTGAAAGCAGCAATAAAAATAGATAACATTCCAAAATCAAGAACATTCCAAAGCTGCAGAATATATTCACGGGGTCCTTCTAGCCAGAGCTCTTTACACTCAGACCACATCATTCCTGAAAAAGAAATGCAATGAAATCCAGCTAAATATAATTAAGGATGCAACACAAATATACCAACCTGAGATTAAGTCACATACCTAATTTGAGATTTTTTTAATACACTTCATATGACTATACTTTCAGAGCAGAAACAAAAGGCAAATATAAATCAGAATGATGCAGAGGTTTTCAGGCCTACTCACATTGTATAACATGCCGGTGCATGCTATTACAAATTGTACCCATGCAGTTTCTTACATAATAAAAAGGTGGAATTAGATTATATAGTAGCAGCATCCACACTATTAAAGAAATATAGTAAAAGGTCCTTAAATATTAGGCTAAATCCACTGTAATATCAGTTACCTAAAATCCTAATGATTGATATGTGGAGGCCACTGGATTGTACAGCAGTGTTTCTCAACATACTATTGCTGTCATGGTTTCCAACATAGTTTTGAGTTTAGAGTTTCTATCTTGCATTGAGTATTACAAGCTATTTAAAGAGCATTCTGCATGACTGAACCCTCAAAAAGGTAAAGTCAAACAACTTCTAAAACTGTCAATACAACCAGAATCAAGATTGAGAAGTTCTTGGGTTTGAACATATGTAATAGGAATCATGATTTCTTTTGTTGTATGCTATCTACATTAACAATTCCATATGGTCTAGAGCAGTGGTCCCCATCCTTTGCTGTTTGGTGCCCCAGCTGGGTAGGGGGGAGGAGAACAGGTCCACATGAGCAGTGAGCCAGTGTGCATGCGTTTATGTGCGTGCAACCTGACTCACACAGGTGGTAAGCCAGCACTCACATGCGCAGCAGTCTACTGCTTACATGAATCAAGCTGCATTCACGTATATGCCAGCCTACCATTCATGCAAGTCAAACTGTGTATATACGCATATGTGCTAGCCTATGGCCCTGTTGAGAAAAAGGCATGGCCTGGTAGTGGGCCCCAGCCAGGAGGAGTTGGGAACCCCTATTCTAAAAATCTGCTGAAATGCATTTATCATTATAGCATCATACAGAGATATCTAAAAATATACACACTGCAATAAGGACGTAACAAAATATATACATACCAAGCACCCATATCATGATCAGCATCTCTGTCCAAGTGAACTGAGTTGTCTTAACTCGAAAAATCTGTTTTGGGTAATCAATAACTGTTTCATTTGGTAATACTGAGATGCCTTCAAATCTATCTGAAGCATTAAATACTAGTAGTCCCAAGAAAATAATGAAGGAGGCCGCATGTGCCACAAATTTCATAAATGGACTCCGAAGAATTTTCCCAAGCTAAGAAAACAAAATAAAAGTATGTATTTTGCTTTGATTGTTTCTTCATCTATATATGCTTTCATTTTCAATAAATAGCAATAGCACTTAGACTTATATACCACTTCACAGTGCTTTACAGCTGTCTCTAAGCAGTTTACAGTATAGAGTCAGCATATCACCCCCAACAATCTGGGTCCTAATTTTACCAACCTCGGAAAGATGAAAGGCTAAATAAACCTTTAGCTGATGGGAATCAAATTTCTGGCAGTCAGCAGAATTAGTCTGCAATACTCCATTCTAACCACTGTGCCATCACGGCTC
This sequence comes from Hydrophis major, assembly GCA_033807585.1. NCBI lineage: Eukaryota > Metazoa > Chordata > Lepidosauria > Squamata > Elapidae > Hydrophis > Hydrophis major. The sequence goes on along the minus strand of CM066333.1, from coordinate 47,181,588 downwards.
TTTTTGTCTAAAGATACATTGGGATTTCCCAGCTTTTTCATTTTGTTCATACATATTATTAAACCATGGTTTTTTTTTGCCTAATGTATGAACTCACTTATTAAGTTGGAACTAGGTGAGAGTTTTTTCAAAAATATATTGAAAACAATGGGATGTTTTTATTAGTGAAAGCCACTTTATTTTCATTATTACTTCCAACAAAAAGTACACATAGCATAATTTGAAGAAACATTTAATATATTTTGCAAACAAAGCAGACCCAGTTTTTCCATCTTATTATATTATAGCTGCTTAGCTTTCTTTAAACATACTGTTGGTCGAGTTGGAGCTGGTGGGATTTTGCAAGCGCTGCCTGAGGAGATGAAGGCATTCCCAGGTAAACCAGCAACCCATTCATATTGAATGAATTAAGGAAATTAATATATCCTACTGGCTAAAAAAAAACATTAGCAAGGATCATTTGTAGGGCTTTGATATATCTATGATCAGTTCTTTTTTCCGAATTCAAAGATACAGTAGCATCTCCGGATTGTACCAACAAAAGAGTTCCAATGGCTCTTTCCTCCTATCCAATTATTAACGGAGCTTTTTTTCTGTCTTTTCTAGTCCATTGAAAAAAATATGGACATTTAGTTATTTGTCTGGCTAACATGTATGGACAAAGTCCCAGAATATCTTACAACCAGCCAAATTTCAACTCAAGTTTGCTCAGAAGTAAAACTCTATTAATAAGTCTAAATTCACAGAACAAGTTTTTGTGTGTACATAGTGTGCCACCTTTTTATTATTACTAAAAATAATTCAAGGTTGCTTTGATTCTTTATGAACAAATGTGCTGCTAAGGTAGAGTGTGACTCATTGCCTTTAGCCCTCTGGAAGGTGGAAGAGATTTCTACCCATGTGCAGAAGCATAGATATAAATAAGCCTATATATATTCCAGAATCATCTGTGCACAGAATAATGATAAGGTAAGGAAAGTAACTTATTCTGTTTACTATACTGAAAGAAATCAATAATAAATCTCATGATGGTTTCTACTGTACAAAGCAAAATTTGGTAATCAGAATAGTTACATTATTTTTAAAGAGAAGCTTTCATACGAAGGCATTTTCCCTGGAGTTAATTAAATGTAAGGAAAAAATATAAGAGAAAAAAAAAACTCTGTACCCTGCTACATGGTGCAATCCAGTATCCTGTGGCAAGAAATGGAAGGCCCAGTGCAACAACCAGCACAACTAGACACTTGATAGCTATGGTCTGTTCCCTTAATCCTGAAAGGTTTTCATACCAGATGGTCAACAGCTGTTGCTGACAGTTAGGATGGGCTACAAACTATGGGAAAACAGAAGAAAAATCAAGTTACACAGAACTGTAATTAGTTTTTTGCATCACTGCAAATTTCTTTAAAATACAAGTAGTTCTTGACTTGTGATCACAATTGAGCCCAAAATTTCTGTTACTAAGCAAGACAGTTGTGAATTTTGCCCATTGCCTTACCAGAAGATCGCAAAAGGTGATCACATGACCCCAGGACACATCAAATCAATGGAAGCAGATTTTTAAACTTTCATATCCCATTTACATCAGAAGCAACTTACATCTAATTTATGTCTCTGCTGAATGCTAGCTAAATCTGGGGTACCATGTTTAAGGATGCTAAAATATGTTTTGATTTATGAGAAACAAAATATAAAGCTGAGTAGAGTTTATTTCTCTTCTTGTGGATACTGTCACTGGGAGATAAATTTTAAAGCCTATTTCCAAGAACTGAGTTTTCAAACTTAGTTTGATGCAACAGAAGTACATGATGTCTATAAGAGTTAATTCACTTTGGAAAAGAAACAGATACCAGAATAAATTTTATTTATTCACTTTTTAAAGCTACCCATCTCAGTCAATGACTCTGGGTGGCTCACAGTTAAAAAGAATCATTTTGGATCCAGTAGCAGTCATGTATTATTATTCTTGTGGGACTTTTATTGCTTTTGTACTGCCAGCATTAAATGTCTTTTTGGCTTAGACACACATTAAGTCTCTAATATAACAGCTGGATGGAACAGGGGAAGATGTAGGGTGGCCTAGATACTTGATTAACACAAAAACAAAGGAACACATTGTTGCTAAACAAGTAAAAGTATTTTTAAGTTCTATTTTCATAAATCAAAGCTCTTGTCTACTGCAAGGTATAAACTGTTTGTTGTACCAATGAAAGAGTTTGTTTCAAATTCTGTAGCTGGGTGAGAGAATACATATTTTGAATGTAGAAAATCCTAGCACAGTGCCCACGGTATCTAGGCAGATTTCTGTGCTGGCTGAAGCACACAGTCTCAGTTCAGCAAAGATAGCGCTTACAGTGCAGCACAGAAACTATCTGGGTCTATTTAAATTAACAGTCTAAACCAGGGGTCTCCAACCTGGGCAACTTTAAGACTTATGGACTTCAACTTCAATTCTGGGAGTTGAAGTTCACAAATCTTAAAGTTACCAAGGTTGGAGACCTGGGGTCTAAAAGATACCTTGTTCTTGCTTTCAGAATACTATACAAGCTAAATGACTCTGTTTTTAGCAAAAACAGTCAGCAAGAACAGGAGCATCCTAATGAGAAACCCATTGTCTATTACATAATCATAATCCAAGTTTGATTATAGATTGTTTATTAAAACAAAGTCCAGTAAATACATACATTCCATCAAACCAATAATGAAATGGCTAACAAGGTTCAGGTATTATTTTTAAATTCCATCATAAATTACACTTATAACTCAGGGCATCTATAAAAATTATAAAGGTTTCAAGCCTTATGCTCTGCATATTAAGCAATGTTGGCATAGTTACTGGGAAAAATTGTGTCTTTTGATTATGTTGCCAGTACAAGTTGGTGGTTTTATAAGATTATCAGCATCTAAAACTATATATTAATAAATCTGCATGTTGCCACTTAAATCTAACACTGGTTTATTGAGGGAAAATGCATTAAATTATAAGGTTCTCCAAATGGGATATTTGAAGCTATTAAAGACTTCCTACTGTATTAATTCTTATTGTTGTACAATTCTATCCTATTATTAGATATGTTTATTTAGCATGTTTCAAAGTTGCCAACATCACAGTAACACTTCAAAAAGCTCAAATGAGATTGGAGATAAAGCACTAAAATAAAAACAGTTGTTCTTTCTTTAGGTGCAAATGGATTTGTTATTTTGGTCATCAGTCACTATATGATTTTTTTTCTCATATAAGGGGAAGTAATTGCCTATAAATATATTAATAAAATTGGTTTGTGTGCAATTAGGGAGAGGGAGGGAGAGAGAGCACAAACAAAATGTTGCAATACAGAGTGCATCTATTCAACATTCTAGACAGCTGTGCTCTATTCCTGGCTTCATCTCCTATCCATATTTCATTTTATGGCTATTCTGTAAGAAATCTTCTTACAGACAGGTAAGTATGTATGTGTGTGTGTGAGAGATTCTTTTTGCAAATGTTCAGTAGATGAGTTTCCCCAAAGTCAGAGAAGAAACATTGCTTATAGATATTGTCTGGTAATGAAACATCTGCAAGCAAGCAACCAAGCTTAGAGAGAACTAAGGACTCCACAGACAGATGTGTCTGTTTATGTAAATGGACATGATAGATAGATAGATAGATAGATAGATAGATAGATAGATAGATAGATAGACAGACAGACAGACAGACAGTCCAAATTACAAAAAATCTCAGCTTTCCATTTAATTTAGCTAACTAAAGAGTTCAGTTTAATTATTACAACAACTTTGACTTGCAGCAACATAATAATTATAATTCAAGACCTGATTTTATAATGAAGTCAGAGATCATATCATTCCTTTTCTCAGCCTGGTGTCTTCCAGTTGTTTCAGATTACAATCCCTGATCTCCACACCCAATTTACCCTACATCTACCTTTTTTAAAATGTTCAAGTAAGCAGTAAAATTCTTTGGGGAGGGCTATCCTTGTCAAGAACAGCACACACTAAAAGAAGAAAATTGAATCTATTAATCTTCCACTCTCTTTCTATGGCAAAATCAATTCCATTTCACTTATATAGCAGTTTTAAAATAAAGATAAAATTCCTTTGGCATCAATTGATTTTTTTTCTTCTTCTTTTTAATCTCTCGTACATCAGGGAGTCAACTTTTCTGAGCAGGTAGCATAAATAGGTTTTAGAGTTCCACTCAGTTGTCCCAATCCCAATAATTAGGTTTAAACTAGCATTAAAAAAAACACATCTCCCTCTCCATTAACATGCCCTGTACTATAGGCTTCAGTAAAGGATATTAGCAGAAAAGACAGAAAGAAGAATCATCAATGGAATCAAACTGTCTTCTCAAAGCAATTTAAACTGAATCCAAAATAATCTCATTTCTGACAGTGGAACTTCCTTCCTTCCTCCTGAATACCTTAGTATTTTCAAGCTGCAATTATTGTTGTTTTTTTTACCATCTACCATCTATTCTAGGGTCATCATTAGGGTTTTTGCTGTGGGTCTTTTCACAAATATGCCTTTAGCTACTATAATTCAAAACTACTGTCACACATAGAAAGTTACAAGTACACACTTGTATTTTCTTCCAAAACCCCAGGGTAGAAAAGAAAAGGATGGAAGCTGGATGGCTATGAAGCAAGGGAAAGGGATAGGGTAACTAGACAGGAAAGGAAGGAAAACAGTGAAACCTGGTTCAGCTACAGGTAGTCTTTAACTTGAAACCACAATTGAGCCTGTTGCGTCCGCGAAATGATGCCAGGAGTCGGTGACTTTAGTGCAAAACTCTTTATTAGGAAGCGGGAACCAAACTGGCGAAAGGAAAAAAGCCTGCGGCTTTTATTCCTTTCGCCGCGGCGGCCGCGGCCAATGGCACCACTTTGAATCTCCCGCGATCCGAATGGACCAATCGCGGGAGATTCTTAGCGAGCCAATCGGCGCGGCTCGCCCGACCAATCGGAGAGCCCCGCGCTTTGGTCAATCAAAGCGCGGGGATCTCGAGTATGTTAATTAAGGACAGAACACCCCTCCCCTCTTGGTTCAGTCCTTACGTTGCGTAGTCACGTAGGTAGGCGGGGCTCCGTCTGGTCCGACTTGACCTGCGCAACTCAGTTGTAGGCTGGATCCCGGCCGGTTCGGTCGGGATCTCTGCTGCTCCTGCTGCCGTCGTGGGAACCGGCTGGTCGATCGGGCCGGGCCGCTCTCCGTAGCTCCCTCCTGGGCCTTCTGCGTTGGTTGAGCTGCGGGTTTCGCCGCTCCCGCTCGGTCTTTCCGGGTTGGTCGAGCCGGCCTGGCTGTTCCTTCCTGGCGAGGGGTCGTGATGGCTGCTTTCCGGTGAGTACTGCTGGTTTATTCTTCTTTGATTTTGGTCCCCTGGGTATTCCCTCCCCCCTTGGTTTGTGTTGTGGGGGTTGGTTTCGCCTGTTTGTGCGCCGGTGGTTTGTTGGTTGGTAGTCCTCGACCTTAGTTGGTCGATGTGGCGTTTCCACGCTCGTCCGTCTGCTGTTTGTAGCCGGTACGAGTGTGGGCCTGTTGCTTGTGTGATGACGGCTGGAATCCATAGTGGGTCTCCCGTCAGGTTCTTTACGTATACGGGGTCGCCGGGTGCGAAGGTTCGGTGTTTGGTGTTTGAGTCTGGGGGCCTCTCCGGGTTATACGTGGGGTGTAACCTGTCGAGTGGGGACCTTAGCTTTCTGCCCATTAATAGTTCGGCTGGGCTTTTATTGGTTGTGGTATTTGGGGTTATGTGTTGGGTGAAGAGTAGTTTGTTTATTTTCTTCTGGATCTCCCCGTGGTCTATTTTCCGGATGGTCTTTTTAGTGAATTGGACCATCCGTTCCGCCCTACCGTTCGCTGCCGGGTGCGCCGGTGCTGTCAGCGCGTGGCGGATGCCCCTTTCCGCTAGGAATTTTTCGAATTCCAGCGAGGTGAACTGGGGCCCGTTGCCGGAGACGACGACGTCTGGGAAGCCGTGTGTTGCAAAGAGTTTGCAGAGTTCCTTGATCACGGCCTCCGTGGTTGTCGTCTTCATGTTGCTTACCTCCAGCCAGTTGGAGTAAGCGTCAACTGTTATGAGGAAGGTGTGTCCTTTTGTGGGCCCGGCGAAGTCTATATGGATCCTAGACCAAGGTCCCCTTGGGGTTTCCCACTCTAGGACGGGTGCTGTGGGTGGGCTTGGTCTAGTTTCCTGGCATCGTTGGCACCTAGCTACCCAGGCCTCTATTTGTTTGTCCATCCCTGGCCACCAAGCGTAACTTCTGGCCAGGGCTTTAGTCCTCACGATGCCAGGGTGCCCCTCGTGTAGCAGTTCCAAAACCTTCCCCTGTAGCTTTTCCGGAATGACCACCCTATCCCCCCATAGTATGCACCCTTTTAATAAGGAGAGTTCCGTTTGGCGGTTTCGGAACGTTTTGACGGACTCGTCGTTGTCCCTTTCCGGCCACCCTTTCTCCACCCAATGCAGCACCCGCGCCAGACGTTTGTCTTTATTAGTCTCTCGGGCAATGTCTGACGCGGTTATGGGCAGGTTGGGTAGAGTCTCTATGCTGAGGGTGGTCGTCGTGGGTGCTGGGTCGGTGTCGGGTTCCGGTAGTGGCGAGCGGCTTAAGGCGTCTGCATGGGAGATCGTCTTACCCGGTCTATGTATGAGTTCGTAGTTGTAGGCTGCCAGGAACTCGGACCACCTTGTCATTCGGGGAGACAGAATGTTCGGGGTGGCCCGGTTTCCTGCAAGGATTCCCAGCAGCGGCTTGTGATCCGTTATGATGGTGAAAGTCCGGCCGTAGAGGTATTCGTGGAATCGTTTTACGGCGGCAACTATAGCCAGAGCCTCTTTGTCCAGTTGGCTATAGTTCCGCTCCGGTTTGGTGAGGGTCCTTGAAAAGAATGCGATGGGCGCTTCTTTTCTGTCGGGAAGGGTATGACTGAGGACAGCGCCGACGCCGAAGGGTGATGCATCGCATGTGACTGCCAGAGGTAGGGTCTCGTTGAATTGTATGAGGACGGCGTCGGAGGTGAGGAGGTCCTTCGTTCTTTGGAAGGCGGCTTGCTCGCTTTTCCCCCAAGTCCAGGTCGCCGCCTTGTCCAGGAGCCTATGCAAGGGCTCCACCGCCGTCGCCTTTTGGGGTAGGAAAACATTGTAAAAGTTCAGTAACCCAAAGAACGCTTGTAGCTCAGTCTTTGACTTTGGTGTGGGGGCTTCTTTGATGGCCTTGATTTTTTTGTTTGTGGGGTGAATGCCGTGACGGTCTAGGAGGTAGCCCAGGAATTCTACTCGTTCCGTGCATAGCTGGCATTTCTCCCTCTTGACTTTTAGTCCGGTCTCTTTAAATTTTGTTAGGACCTCCCTTAGTTGACCCTCTAGTTCGGCTTGGTTGGCTGCCGACACTAGGACGTCGTCAAAATAAGGTACCACCCCCTTGATACCTTGCAATAGTCTCTCCATTAGGCTTTGGAATATGCCCGGTGCCATGCTGACTCCGAATTGGAGTCGGTTGCATTTGAATGCCCCCCGGTGGGTGACTATGGTCTGCACTTCTGCCGTTTGCTCGTCAACCGGCAACTGTTGGTATGCCTGGGCGAGGTCGAGCTTGGCGAAAACCTTGCCCCCCTCCCAGTGAGTGCAGTAGGTGTTGCACTACTGGGACGGGGTAGGCGCTTTGTTGCAGCGCGCCATTTAGGTTGGCCTTATAGTCCCCACAGATCCTCACCGACCCATCGGGCTTGATCGGGGTGACTATGGGGGTCTCCCACCGGGCGTGGTCTATGGGCTGTAGAACCCCTTGTTTGACGAGCTTGTCAATTTGCTCATCTATCTTGGGTTTCAGTGCGAATGGCACCCGCCTTGGTTTCAGGCGTTTTGGGGGGACGTTAGGGTCTAGGTCGAAAGATATAAGGGGCACTCGGTACTTGCCTAGGTTTCCGTCGAAGACCTCTTGGAACTCCCTGGCCAGTTGCTGCTCCCAGCTGTCGTCGGTGACGTGGTCGACTCCCGTGAGTGCGATGTCGAGCGGGGCGAACCACTGCAGTCCCAGTAGGCTTGGGCGGTCGCGGTCGACGATTGTTAGGGGAAGTCGTTCGGTGCGCCCCTTATATGTGATTTGGAAGTGTTTGGTTCCGACTACCGGGATGCGGTTTCCCTGGTAGTCCTTTACAATGAGTCTCTGGCTGTCTACGTTCCTCCTTTGGAGGGTAGGCACCAAGCGCTTTATTTCATGCCATGCAATCATGGAGAGGTAGGACCCGGAGTCCACCTCCATTTTGCATGGCTGGCCCTCGATGCCTACCTCCACGTGGACCTTCCGGGCGTCGTTGGTGATGGCGTGGCCGATGGTGACCGTCTGGTGGGTCTCCTCTCTCCGCCAGTTGTCGCCGCCTCGTGAGGATCGCCCGTTCCGGTCCCATCGGCTGTCCGAGGGGCGATCTCTGGTCCGGGGTGGTGTGCTTTCTCTCCTCTGGTCGTTCTGGTCCCATTGTGCCGGGCTGCGATTTTTCTTCAGGCGGCAGACACGGGCGATGTGTCCCTTCTTGTCGCAATGCCGGCAGATCGATTCGAAAAACCGGCATTCCGACCTGGGGTGGTCGCCGCCGCAGCCGGCACAGTTGGTCCTCGACTTACGACCTCGCCGGCTCCGTGGGTCGCGGCCTGTCTGGAGTCGATGGATGTCCTCGTCATCAGAAGTGCCCGATGCCGAGTGGAAATCGCCCTGGTGGGTGGTCGTCTCGGGTTTGGGCTCGGTCGACCTCGCCGGGTTGTTGTTTCCGCTGCGGTCCCCGGTGTTCGGTCTGCGCATGCGGTCGGCGGAAGTTCGGGTTGCTTCGGCGGCTGCGGCTGCGGTGAGGGTGTCTGCTAGGCTGATGTTGCCCTTGGCCATCAGCCGGCTCTGGAGGACGGGGTCCCACAACCCGAGCACGATTCGGTCTCGCAGGGCGTCGTTTAGGTTATCAAACTCGCAGAGCCCCCCTAAGCGCCGCAGCTCGGCGACGAAGTCGCTGAAGCTCTCACCCAACCTCTGGTCCCGCCGGTAGAACTCGTTGCGCCGGATAAGGATGGGTACCTCTGGAGCGTAGTGCCGCCGAAGTATGGGTTAGAGGACGTCCCAGTCCATCGCGGTCGCGTCGGCGGGTTTGGCCAGCGCCTTGGCCATCTGGAAGACCTCGGTCCCGCAGTGGGTCAGGAAGATGGCACGTTTCATTGGGCCGGTGGCGTCCTTCAGGCCGCTGCACTCGAGGTACATGCGGAATCGGTCGGAGAACAATTCCCAGTCCTCGGTGGCGGGGTTGAAGGGTGCGGGTGGTGCGATTTTCGCCATCTCGGTGGTTCGTCTGGCTTCCGTCGGACACGTGGTTCGGTTCAGGGTCTGGATCCCATCCTCGTCGCCAGTGTTGCGTCCGCGAAATGATGCCAGGAGTCGGTGACTTTAGTGCAAAGCTCTTTATTAGGAAGCGGGAACCGAACTGGCGAAAGGAAAAAAGCCCGCGGCTTTTATTCCTTTCGCCGCGGCGGCCGCGGCCAATGCCACCACTTTGAATCTCCCGCGATTCAAATGGACCAATCGCGGGAGATTCTTAGCGAGCCAATCGGTGCGGCTCGCCCGACCAATCGGAGAGCCCCGCGCTTTGGCCAATCAAAGCGCGGGGATCTCGAGTATGTTAATTAAGGACAGAACAGAGCCCAAAATTTCCGTTGCTAAGCGCAGAAATTTTTAAGCGAGCTTTGCCCCATTTTACAATACTTTTTGCCATGATTGTAAAGCAAATCACTGCAGAATCATGAGGTTGTTACGTGATCTGGTTCCCCTCATTGACTTTGTTTGTTGGAAGCCAACAGAGAATGTTACAAATGGTGATCACATTACCCCAGTCAGTGCAACTGTCATAAATACATGCCAGTTGCCAAGTGCCCGGATTTTGATTACGTGACCATAGGGGCACCACAATGGTTGTAACTGTGAAAAACAGTTGTAAGTCACTTTTTCCAGTCCTATTGTAACTTTGAACAGTCATTGAAATGAATGGCTGTAAGTTGAGGACTACCTGTATTACAAAAACAGCTAAGATTCACTAGAGCAGGGCTGAATCTAGCTCATTAATCCATCCTTATAGTGCTATCTACAGCCATTGGCACCTCCATCAATGAGATCCTGCAGACACTGACAGGAAGTAACTGAACCACAAAGCTTTTCAGTGAATTTCAGAAAATTGACTCATCCATTCTCACCAATTCAGATATCATTACTGGAAGGAAAGCTCTTTTTTTCTACTGAGAAACAGTACTATTCAAACTTGAGAGACTCACCAGCTCATAGCATTAAGTGCTCTGGGGGCATTTGTTTGTTTAAGGGTAATATTAAAACATCACATTTAATAGCATACTTTCTATATGCTAACTTCACTGGGTTATGAACATGCACATAATGCAATTTAAAAGATTCTCAAGTATTACAAAACAGGACTTTTAGTAGTAAAATATGAGGACCAAAAAAGGCCTTCTGCTAATCTGTGCCTGAAGAACATATATTCACTTTTTTAATGGGAAGACTATGCACATTTATGCTGTACTTTTCAAACTCATCCAGGAATTAGTATGTTATGGACCATGTCATACTATCTTACTGCTGCCTAAACTCTTAATTTTACCCTATTTTGCTGAATGCAAATTATTAAAAAATGATCAGCATTTTTCCAGAGAATTCCATGCCAGCAAGAGAAAGTCATTAAGTTTACCATTGAACTTGGCTTCCTATAGATCATTTGTACTCCACTAAACATACCAGCAGGAAAGAAAACAGTATAGGATGAGGTAGAAAAATATGCTTAGTCAAAGAATCAGAGGTATTCCATTAGCACCCCTCCTCTCAAAATAGAAAGTCCTTGAACATCACATATATTATCAAGAATTTTAAAATGCATCAAATGTTTTAACAATGGTTGGTTCTAAGGACTTTATCCACATTTAATCAGAGTTGGGCATCTTAGAAAGCTCTCTTTAACAAGTGACTGGCTTAAACACATTAAGATTTATATCAGAAGCCATGAAAAAGCATGCAGTCTCTGAGAATATACCATAACGCTGAATGCAGACCCATTCAATTAAAAATAAATCTAGGTGTCATTGTAGTTCCATCCTGTAATCATCTGCCAGTAGAGTATCAGGAGTAATGACCCAAAGTAATCAATAATGTGATCCAGAAAGCATTGGCATATAATTTTTTTTATACTTGTTCTTTTGTAAAAAATAGAAACCTATTCTTAGCAAGGATTTGTTTTTCAATTTTTGTCTAGAAATATTCCATACATCTCATCATAATAGATACAAATTCAAGATGATCAACACCATCGTTTCAATCCTGAATTTTTTTCTGGAAGCAAACTGGAATAATAAAGCTGCATTTTGGTATGGGCATGATTCAGCATTCCAATCTGAAAAAGTGGCACAATACTTGCTATAACAGTATTGGGCATTTTTCAAGACAAGTACCATTTTGGATATAACAATAGAGTCATTATTATATGGTATATAGTTAAATCTAAGCATAGTTTACACAGACAAAATGTCAGCTCAATATAAACAAATGCATGTATGTGCATATATGTATGGGTGCAGTGATGGGATTCAATTTTTTTTACTACCGGTTCTGTGGGCGTGGCTTGGTGGGCATGGCAGGGGAAGGATACTGTAAAACAGGCCACGGGCCGCATGCAGCCCAAGTTGCCTCGTAATGCGGCCCAACGCCCAACCCAACCTTCGTGAAAGATCCAGCGAGGAGGAAGAGGAGAGGCAGGCGCGAGGCGGGGTGAGGCGAGTAACAGAAAAGGCAGGCAGCCGCAGCCCAAAAGTCCCGCCCCGCCACCTCCTGCTTCTGCCCCCACTACCGCCACCGCTGTATTTGCAGGAGGAGAGGTAGGTGCGAGGCGGGGTGAGGCGAGCAACAGAAAAGGTGGGCAGCCACAGCCCAAAAGTCCCACCCCACCACCTCCTGCTGTTGCCGCCGCCGCCACCACCGCTGCTGCTTCTGCCCCCGCCGCTGCTGCCGCTGTTGCTGCTTCTGCCCCCGTCACTGCTGCTGCTTCTGCCCTCCCCGCCGCTGCCACCGCTGCTGCTTCTGCCCCCGCTGCTGCTGCCGCCACTGCTGCTTCTGCTCCCGTCACTGCTGCTGCTTCTGCCCTCCCCGCTGCCACCACCGCTGCTGCTTCTGCCCCCGCCGCCGCCGCCGCCGCCGCCGCATTTGCAGGAGGAGAGGTAGGCATGAGGCAGGCGAGCTTTCTTTCCCCCCACCCCGCAAAATTTGGCCAGAAAATTATAAAATAACAAATAAATAATTTTTAATAAATAATTAATAATAAATAATTGTTGTAACTATGTATTATTCATGTGATTGCAACTTGTATCAGTGCAGCCATATACCATCCTAGCATTGTAACGATTTAGCTTTCTTGTATAAACATTAGACTCCTGTCTTTTCAGTTATCTTTGCCAGACACGCATAAGAAAAGGGGAGTTAAGCAGCTGTCAATGCAGAATGATATCTTAACTAACCTTGAGCTATTATTAATCATATGTATTCCTGCTGACCTAAACTATTATAACTCATGTATGTCTTGATTATCTTGAGCTTTGAAGTATTTCACCCCTCTGTGTTTAAGCATAATAAAAGAGCCGTTGCCGAGGCATTCGGCGCGCTCATCCCGAGAAACCTCGTCTCGTGTCGTTTCTTCCTCCTTTGCTCCCTCTCATGAGGCGCCCATCTAATGCGGGATGGCAGATACCGCAAATAATAAAAATTATTTTATTTATTTTATTTTATTTTATTTTATTTTATTTTATTTTATTTTATTTTATTTTATTTTATTTTATTTTATTTTATTTTATTTTATTTTATTATTTTATTTTATTTTATTTTATTTTATTTATTTTATTTTATTTTATTTTATTTTATTTTATTTTATTTATTTTATTTATTTTATTTATTTTATTTATTTTATTTTATTTTATTTTATTTTATTTTTATTTTATTTTTTATTTTTATTATTATTATTATTATTATTATTATTATTATTATTATTATTATTATTATTATTATTATTATTATTATTATTATTATTTTATTTTTTTTATGTGCGGCCCAAACCAAATTTTCATCTTCTAATGTGGCCCAGGGAAGGTGAAAGGTTGGATACCCCTGCTGTAAAATCTCCAGTCAGAGGTGGTATTTGCTGGTTCACCAAACTACTCAAAATTTCTGCTACCGGTTCTCAGAACTGGTCAGTACCTGCTGAGTACCACCTCTGCATGAGTATATTTGTATATTATTACTTGGGATTATATTTTTATCTGTATTTTATTGTGTGTTTTTATTGACTGAGTATTGGTGATGAATGCTACCCTGATCATTTGTCACTGTGTGATGAATAAAGTGGAGATACAGAAATGAAAAATAAATAAATAATGATATAAGATTCTTGTAGTTTTATCAGTGAAAGGATTTTTTTTAAAGTTTCTCTGTTGCATTTGCCATTTGTATTACTCTGACATCTAAACCATGTGCATTTAAATGGAATTGAACTTCTATTAATGCCACAATTAATAATCTGGAAAAGGAAGCAGGAGGAGAAAAAAAGAAGGGTGGTGAGGATAAAAAGTTGCAAGTTAGTCTTCTCCACTTTCAGTTAAAGGCAGCAAGAATATTCTAATCTGGAAATCCCAGAAAAACATTTGGAAAGCAAAAAAATAAAGTAGAGAACCCAAAGACATATTATGCAAAGTGAACCAAAGTCTAAAACCAAACCTGGAAAAATATGGAGGTACATAGGGAAAAATTGAGGGTGAACAGCCATTTACCTCTCTTATCTGTTGCATTTGGCATTTGTATTACTCTGACATCTAAGTCTTGTGCATTTAAATAGAGTTAAAATACACAGTACATAGAAATCATTGTACAAATCATTCCCTGTATCACATCCAAATATTTACATCTGAATAAAATGGCAATGGAATTAAAATCAAAATAAGAATACAACATCCTCTATTTATTAAAAAAAAATACAAATCCTGTTATTGATGCTGAAAATAGAAGCACAACATGGTTGTTTCTTATCTTTAAAGGTTTTAATAGCCAAAACCAAACATACATAGAGCAGTATTAATTGGATTGTATATGACAGTGCTGTCATCTTTTAAAAGGCCAATTTCATTCCTATCTTTGACATCAGTTTAGCAGCATATTTTTCCAACAGAGGACAAAGATAAAATTGACACTAAAATGTTTAAGATTATTAATGCATGCAGGTTTATGATAGAGTCCACTGGATACATTGTTTGAAAGATAATTCTTTACCTTTTTGACTTCGTATTTAATAGCCAGTTTGACACGACTCAGTGAAGCCCTGTGCCTCTGAATTTCAACTGGCTCTGCTTCAAAATCTCCATTTAGAATGGCTTCCACCTCTTCAGAATCCCGACAGAGATCAAGGACACCAACAACAAAGTCCTTGCATTGCATAGACAACTTACGGTAATCATTCTAGAAGACAGAAATAAAACAGTTTCTGAGCCTTTAAGTCACATACAAGCATTGCCCTAAATAATTTAATGGTTATCTATCTTCCTAACTTGGACATATTTTCATAAGAGTTAGTTTACATGTTTATAAATGATACCTTGCCTGCCTTTTTCATGTTATTTAAATGATATTTTACAGTGCACAGAAATGCATACACATATGAGAGATAAGTAAGAAAGACATCTACGTGTAAAATAAATTATTTGTTAGTGGATAAACTTTCTTTATATAGTTTATTAACTTTATAAAGTTAACTTTATAAATTAACTTTATAAAGTTTATTAACTTTAATTATTTGTTAGTGGAAAAAAATTGCAAAAGAATGATATTTCGGTAGATGTGAGAGATTATGGCACATACAGTGATGGAAAATTTTTTGGAAAAATAAACATGGCTTCAGCCCTGTAAGGATTTTTAGCTTAAAAGTTTATATTGTAAATCAAATATTAAGGAAAGCAAGACAGGCATGACAGGTTCAAAATGTCCATTGTAAAGCATGATTCAATGATGAATCACTATAACCAGGTGAAGATTCTTAATAGCAGCTTTCAGCGTACCGCATACTGCATACTGCAGAAATACACTTTAATAAATCCAACTATAACACAGTCATGTATTAAAAGATGTGTTAAAGATGATTAGGGGACTGGAGGATAAAACATATGAAGAACAGTCACAGGAATTGGATATGCCCAGTTTAATGAAAAGAAGAATTAGGGCTATATGGTAGCAGTGTTCCAATACCTAAGAGACTGCCACAAAGAAGAGGGGATCAACCTGTTCCCCAAAGGCCCAAATGGCAGGACAAGAAGCAATGAATGGAAACTATCAAGGAGAGAACCAACCTAGAACTAAGGGAAAAATGTCCTCACAGTTAAAACAATCAGTGGCACAGTTTGCCTCCAGAAGTTCTGGGTGTTCCAAAAATGGAGGTTTTTAAGAAGAAATTGGACAACCATTTGTCTGAAATAGTACAGGGCCTCCTGTTTGAGCAGGGAATTGGACTAGAAGACCTCCAAGGTCTCTTCCAACGGTGTTATTCTGTTAAATGGGGAAACCATGACTTTGACAATGTGCTGTATATCTTTGTGTAGTGTTTCTTCACTTTAAAACTTTAAGATGGTTAAAAGTAAAGGTAAATGTTTCCCTTTCCAGTCATGCCCGACTCTAGGAAATAGTGCTCATCTCCATTTTTTAACAGAGAGAGCCATATAAGACATTTCCGTGGCAATGTGGCCAGCATGACTATAAGCTGAGGAACATGAAATGCTGTTAACTTCCCACCAAAGTGGTATCTATTTATTTACTGATATTTGCACGCTTTCAAACTGCTAGGTGGGCAGGAGCTGGGGGCAAGTAACAGGAGCTCATCCCATCAGGCAGCACTCAGGTCTGGAACTCAGGCTGTTAGCTTTCCAGCTGACAAGCTCAGTGTGTTTAGCTGCTGAGGCATCGCACCACTGTAAGTTTGGTTACAGAAGACCAAGTATTCTCTCTACAGAAGATTAAATTAAGACATTAATACCACCCCCTCCTCCAAAAGGATTAAAATAACCAGATCAGTTCAAAATGTCCAGTACAACTTTGTGTTCAACAATTGTTTCACTTTATACACTCTTAACTGCTTTATTTATATTCCCCAATATTAGCTCATGCACTTGGCAAGAGGAGAAACCTGGCAATGAATCAGCTTGCAAACTCATCTCAGACTAAAGTGCTGTGGTCAGCTCTACATAGCCTTATTTGTCATAAGTTATAAAGTTATAAGTGATCGATTGCAGGAACTGAGTCTTTAAGGAAAACTCATGGCTGTCAGGTCTGGTTTAATTTTTGGGTTTCCCCCCCTCCATTTGTTCCATATTTGCAGCATTCTATAATATCTTACTAGATAAAAGGGTTTGATAAAACTCAACAGTTTACATTTCTGTTTCATTTTGGATGATGCTAAATATATTGCCCAATTGTAAATTTTAGATGTTTGTATAATTTACAGTCACTCTGGCTTATTATGAGAAGTTAAGGCTAGAGGAGAAACCATTTTCACAAGTGTTGCATGAAGTTACAGAAATAAAATGGATAAATAGCAACAGCACTTAGAATTATATACTGCTTCACAGTGATTTACAACCCTCTTTAAGCATATTGCCTGACTCAGGCAACAATCTGGGTCCTCATTTTACCAAGCTTGGAAGGATGGAAAACTGAGTCAACCTTGAGCTGGTCAGAATCAAAGGAAATAAACTCCTGGCAATGTGAGCAAAGTTAGCCTGCAACACTGCATTTTAACCACTGCACCACCACGGGTTTTCATTCTATAAATGAGGTAAAGAAAGCCCCCCCCCCCAAAAAAAGCAGTGTTGGATAGAGAGAACATCCACTTGATAGCTATTTGGAAAATACAGCTGATTCAGAATGCAGTAAGGCAAGTACTTGTAGGCATGCCTCAGTATGCCAATGTGACACCTTTACTTTGCTAGTTGCACTGGTTACCAATTGTCAACCACGTGGATTCAAGGTGCTGATTCTCAGTTATAAAGCCTTTCAATGATTACAACAATAGATATTCATAAGACCATTTTTCTCCAATCATTTCTTCCCGTTCTGTAAGATAGGTTGACATGATTCAGTCCCATCAATAAAAATCTTATGGGACCCCAAAGGCATGTCTTCTCTGTTGTCATTCCTGCACTCTGGATAGCATTCTTGGAAATCCCTATAATTCCAGCCATATTCTTTACGATAGCTTTAAAAACCTGGCTTTTCTAGCAGGTCTAGCTCAGATCAATTATAAATTTTAATTTAAAAAAAATGTGTCTGATATGATTATGATTTTATGCTTAGGGTCTCCTTGAATTACTAGCTATTAGGCAGCCTAATAACATGGAAAAATAATGAATGATTATGTGCTAGGCTTAGCAACAGCAGCATATTTTATTTCTAACAAAACAAATTATTTTCTTAACATTGCTCCTTAATATTCCTTAATTCTTTAAAAGTATTTAAAGAACAAAGGCCTATTCTCTGTTCTTATATTATTTAACTGATATAGCCTGCAGCTTTCCTTTTAATGTATAATCATGAAATTACCGGTAGCTTTTTTAGATTAAAGAATTTTATTCTAGATCTGTTTTCAAATGATTTTAATCTTTTAAAAATATTTTAATCTTAATAACTTAAGGTGCTGTATTAAATCTTGCATTTCTTAATATTTTTCACTTCTTGCTCTGAATCTAAGCTTTTAAATGGCAGAAAAATACTTGCATTGCTTCTAAAGAGTTAATAGCACCAAAATAATTTGGACTTATTTCCAAGAAAGTAGAATTTGAAAAAATAAAATAAAGTCGCAAATATTAGCTCATTCATTTTATTACAATCACATCCAGAATCTTTTTGACATCTCTGAATCCTGCAGCATTTCATTCTGAACATGCCCTAAACATTGTTTAAATTCTGTTTAAATATATCTGAAAAAGCCAGATCCCATTGAAATCAGGAGTGAATGTCATTATAGTTGCTACCTGGACAGTAATCGCCCTACATATTACTGTGATTGATAGGGAGAGAGATACAGAACAATACAGCAGTCACCTTTGTACTTAATGTTTAATGATGCTTTTTATTGAAATTTCAACTAATCTTAGAATTTTAATGGTATATTGCCATTCATGTCTTAATTGTGATTTATCTGTACATTGCAATGGGCACTTGCAAGCTATAACTTAGTTAGAGGTATATAAGACGCTATGGTTGGGTTTATATATTGCATTGAGACATACAATAAATGGTAATTGCTTTCTTTTCCTATAGGATGCTGTCTAAGCCTACCCACTGAACGAGGAAAACATTTTCACAATGTTGAAACAAAAAGGAGTTTCTACCATAGCGGATGTATTCCACCACTATGAGGATGTATCTTTCAGTGCAGTCCACAAATGAATGCCAAGCAGATTGAGATAATAAAAAGACATGGAAAAGGAATGGTGTTCTTGTGCATACTGAAAAGCTGAGCTGAACCTGGCTCTCCAATATATACAAGAAAGTTCTAATAATAACCACAGCAGTAAACAAGAATGTAGGAGATCTGAAGCCGTTGAAATGACAATTAAGTATGATCTTACAGTTCCGCCTACTTACATATATGTCATTATATCTAAAGTAGTACAAAGGTTTCCTTGCACCATAGCTGCTAAATCAAAGCCACATGGTTTAAACTGCCCAGAAATTACTACGCCACAATAAAGATGCCAGAATATGTAACATGTATTACCATAGATTCTATACATAGCTTGCTAAGTTCCACAATAGGAGCCTAGTATCAACTCTCAACTGAGCAATTACATAAAGCTAGGATCTTTGTAAAATGGCTAATACATTTTAAAATTACTTTGCAAATAATATACTAAGAAGGCTCACCTACAAGGCCTATAGAAATTTAGAGTCGATTGGTTAAATTGCTATCAACAGTGACAATTTATTTCTAACTGTTACGTTGTTATCATGTTCCTATAGCAATGGATCTAGAAACTGAGACCAACCACTTCTCCTTCACTTAGAAAATGGTTTGAAAGCTGCTTCAAAGGGCCTGCCACTGAGTTGGATCTGTTTTAACTAAAATATATAACAGGTCAACAAAAAGCCATTGCATTAGATTTAGGCATTTCATAGCACATAGGAAAGCTGTATTCACCCTAGCAAGAGAAAGAGAACACAGGAAGAAAATCTAATGCTCTACCACTGACATGCTTGTTTTTTATTTTTTTCCAGAAAAAGACTCAGCCAAGAGCCTTATTTTATTTATTTAGTTTGTATCATTTATACCAGGGGTCCCCAACCACTGGGCCCCGGACTGGTACCAGTCCGTGGATCATTTTGTACCAGGCCACAAAGAATGAAAGTAGGGCCTACTTTGCTTGGGCACCGCCATCTTGTTTCGATGGCACTTGAGAAAGTGCTTCCGGGTGAGCTTGTTGGTTGTTGGTTGGAAAGCGGCGTTTGGGTGCTGAAGGAATCCTCATGCCTTAGTTTCATCGAAGGGGGGAGTGGTTTCGAATGAAGAGTCGTCCCGACGGCAGTGGAGTCTCGCGTTACTCAGGAGGAGATTAAGAAAGAGCCCGAAAAGCCCGTCAACCACGAGAAGGTACAAAGGAGGAGTTGAAGGTGGCGGGGAGAAGTGGGGGACAGCTGGCTGGCCGGTCGCTCGGCTCGCCTTAACTTGGTTGTGCGTGCTGATGCTGGTACCGGTCTGTGGATCATTTTGTACCGGGCCACAAAGAATGAATAATCATGAAACTGGTCCCTGGTACAAAAAAGGTTGGGGACCATTGATTTATATAGCCATCTCCCACAGCTTACTTGGGCTCTGGACAGCTTACAAGATTGAAAACAAACTTTCTATGTCAGTTAGCATCTGCAGTATATGAAACTGCTGTTCCTTTATAGTCATTATAGTTTTAAAAATTAGCCTTGCTAAGCACAATATAGGGTGAGAAAGGAATGATAAAAGCCAATTAAAATGTACAGTTAATTAGTACAAGAGTATGAAGCAAATTAAATTCTCCCTATCCCTAATTGATTCTGCTTCTTGATTAGAGCTCTCTCAGTAATTGCTCTTTTCCATAGTTCTCGTAAATTTAAGATCTAATAATCACAAGAAATACCCTAATGGATAGTTACCACTACGCTTGATTTTTGTAGAGTAGGAACAACTTGTAAATATAATTAGCTTGCACTCGACTGAACCGGATTCAAAATATGACATTTCTATGTCACAGTCAGTGGGCAAATAATTACTGCATTCATATAGCAGTCTAAGCATTACTTTAAACTATGGATTGTTCATTCAGCTAAAATAATTGGATTCACTATCCATTCATGTCAAACCAGAATGGCCAGGTTCACATATTACAAACAAACCTTGTTTGAAACCATTTTTTTAAATTTTCTTCCCATATGAGATGACAAATAGCATATTTCTTCTAAAAAAATTGTTTTGTTCAATTTCATTTCATAAATTATCCATTTTTATTTCTTCAACTGAAGAAATAAAGAAAGGAAGAAAACCTGCTTTATTTGAATTGCAGTAACAGAACATGGGTTTGTCAAAAACAGATCATGCCAAACAAATCTTATCTCATTTTTTGACAAAATTAATAGACCAGCTAAATGCTGTGGACATACTGGTAATATACTTGTATTTAAATAAGACACTTGACAAAGTAAACCACTACCTATTTCTAGATAAGTTAGAAAAATGTGGGATATGCCGCATCACCACCAGCTGGATTTGTAACTGGCTGATAAATCACATTCAACATGTAACCCCTAATGGAGCTACATCTACATGGAGGGAAGTGTGCAATGGGTTACCTCAAGATTCTGTCTTAGGACCAGTACTCTTCAACATCTTCATAAGTGAATTAGAAGAGGGAATAGAGGGAAACTCACCAAATTTGCAGACAACACCAAGCTGGCAGGAATAGTCAACACCTCAGAGGCAGAACTGGTATTCAGCAGGTTCTGACCAGTTCTGGAGAACCGGTAGCAGAAATTTTGAGTAGTTTGGAGAATTGGCAAATACCTCAATGACTAGAGATTTTACAATATCCTTCTCCTGCCACACCTACCAAGCCACATCCACAGAACTGGTAGTAAAAAAAACTTTGAATCCCACTACTGCTCAGAAGATAGGCTCAAGATCTAGAAAGATCTCAAAAGAGTTGAACATTGGGCCAAACAAAATGAAATGCAATGCTGAGAAAAATAAGATATTATACTGAGGCAAGAAAAACCAAATGCACAACTATAGAATAGGTGGCTTTTTTGGTGGCTGCAGCACACTGCTGACTCAGTAGCAGTAACTGTGAGAGGGATCTAGGAGTGCTACTGGACAACCACTTAAATATAAGCCAGCAGTGTGCTACACCTACCAAAACAACCCAATTAATACAGGGATATAATCAAGATCACAGAAAGTGTTAGTACCACTTCATAATGCCTTGGCAAGACCACACTTGGAATACTACGTCCAGTTATGGTCGCCACAATATAAAAAAAAGACATTGAGACTCTAGAAAGAGTGCAGAGAACACTAAAGGTATTAGAGGATTGGAAGCTGAAACTGTTCTGTCCTCATTAACATACTTGAAATCCCCGCGCTTTGATTGGCCAAAGCGCGGGGCTTTCTAATTGGTCAGGCGAGCCGCGCCGATTGGCTCGTTAAGAATCTCCCGCGATTGGCTCGTTCAGAGCGCGGGAGATTCGAAGTGCTGCCATTGGCCGCGGCCGCCGCGGCGAAAGGAATAAAAGCCGCAGGCTTTTTTCCTTTCGCCGGTTCGGTTCCAGTTTTCCAAATAAAGAGCATTGCATGAAATCACCGACTCCTGGCGTCATTTCGCGGACACGACACTGGCGACGAGGATGGGATCCAGACCCTGAACCGAACCCCGTGTCTGACGGAAGCCAGACAAAGCACCGAGATGGCGAAAATCGCACCACCCGCCCCCTTCAACCCCGCCACCGAGGACTGGGAATCGTTCTCCGACCGATTCCGCATGTACCTCGAGTGCACCGGCATGAAGGACGCCTTGGGCCCGCTAAAACGCGCCGTCTTCCTCACCCACTGCGGGACCGAAGTCTTCCAGATGGCCAAAGCGCTGGCCAAGCCCGCCGACGCAACCGCCATGGATTGGGACGTCCTTGAACCCATCCTTCGGCGACATTACGCTCCCGAGGTCCCCATCCTGATCCGGCGCAACGAATTCTACCGGCGGGACCAGAGATCGGGTGAGAAATTAAGCGACTTCGTCGCCGAGCTGCGGCGCCTAGGGGGGCTCTGCGAATTTGACAACCTAAACAACATCTTGAGAGACCGATTCGTGCTTGGTCTGTGGGACCCCGCCCTCCAGAGCCGGCTGATGGCTAAGGGCGACATCAGTTTAGCAGACGCCCTCACCGCAGCCGCAGCCGCAGAAGCAACCCGAACTTCCGCCGATAGCATGCGCAGACCTGACACAAAGGACCGCGGCGGAAACAACAACCCGGCGAGGTCGGCCGAACACAAAACCGAGACAACTACACACCAAGGCGATTTCCACTCTGCATCCAGCACGTCTGAAGACGAAGAAGACATCCATCGACTTCAGACTGGGCGCGACCAACGGAACCGGAGAGGTCGTAAGTCAAGGACCAACTGTGCCGGGTGCGGCGGCGACCACCCCAGGTCGGAATGCCGGTTTTTCAATTCCATCTGCCGGCATTGCGACAAAAAGGGGCACATCGCCCGGGTCTGCCGCCTGAAGAAAAACCGCAGTCCAGCTCGATGGGACCAGAACGACCCGAGAAGGGAGAGCACACCACCCCGGCCCAGAGATCGCCACTCGGACAGCCGATGGGACCGGAGCGGACGATCCTCGCGAGGCGGCGACAACCGGCGGAGAGAGGAGACCCACCAGACGGTCACCATCGGCCACGCCATCACCAACGACGCCCGGAAAATCCATGTCGAGGTACGCATCGAGGGCCAGACGTGCAAAATGGAGGTAGACTCCGGGTCCTACCTCTCCATGATTGCATGGCACGAGATAAAGCGGTTGGTGCCTACCCTCCAAAGGAGAAACGTAGACAGCCAAAGACTCATTGTAAAGGACTACCAGGGAAACCGCATCCCGGTAGTCGGCACCAAAAACTTTAACATAACATATAAGGGGCGCACCGAACGACTCCCCCTAACGATTGTCGACTGCGATCGCCCAAGCCTACTGGGACTGCAATGGTTCGCCCCGCTCGACATCACCCTCACGGGAGTCAACCACGTCACCGACGACGGCTGGGAACAGCGACTAGCCCAGGAGTTCCAAGAGGTCTTCGACGGAAACCTGGGCAAGTACCAAGGGCCCCTTATATCGTTCGACCTAGACCCTAAAGTCCCCCCCAAACGCCTGAAACCTAGGCGGGTGCCATTCGCACTAAAACCCAAAATAGACGAGCAAATTGATAAGCTCGTCAAACAGGGGGTATTGCAGCCCATAGATCACGCCCGGTGGGAGACCCCCATAGTCACCCCAATCAAGCCAGACGGGACGGTGAGAATTTGTGGGGACTATAAGGCCACCCTAAATAGCGCGCTGCAACAAAGTGCCTACCCCGTCCCAATAGTGCAACACCTACTGCACTCACTGGGAGGGGGCCAGGTTTTCGCCAAGCTCGATCTCGCCCAGGCATACCAACAGTTGCCGGTCGACGAGCAAACGGCAGAAGCTCAGACCATCGTCACCCACCGGGGAGCTTTCAAATGCAACCGACTCCAATTTGGAGTCAGCGTGGCACCGGGCATATTTCAGAGCCTAATGGAGAGGCTATTGCAAGGTATCAAGGGGGTGGTACCTTATTTCGATGACGTTCTAGTGTCGGCGCCCAACCAAGCCGAACTAGAAAGTCGACTAAGAGAGGTCCTAACTAAATTTAAAGAAACGGGACTTAAAGTAAAAAGGGAGAAATGCCAACTGTGCACGGAACGAGTGGAATTCTTGGGCTACCTCCTAGACCGGCACGGCATTCACCCCACAAGCAAAAAAATCAAGGCCATCAAAGAGGCTCCCACCCCTAAATCAAAGACTGAACTACAAGCATTCTTGGGGTTACTGAACTTTTACAATGTTTTCCTACCCCAAAAGGCGACGGCGGCGGAGCCTTTGCATAGGCTCCTGGACAAGGCGGCGACCTGGACTTGGGGGAAACGGGAGCAAGCCGCCTTCCAAAAATCAAAGGACCTCCTCACCTCCGACGCCGTCCTCATACAATTCAATGAAACCCTGCCTCTGGCCGTCACTTGCGACGCATCACCCTTCGGCGTCGGCGCCGTCCTCAGCCAAACCCTTCCCGACAAAAAAGAAGCACCCATCGCGTTTTTTTCAAGGACCCTCACCAAACCGGAGCGGAACTATAGCCAACTGGACAAAGAGGCTCTGGCTATAGTTGCCGCCATAAAACGGTTCCACGAATATCTCTACGGCCAGCCCTTCACCATTATAACGGACCACAAGCCGTTGCTGGGAATCCTTGCAGGAAACCGGGCCACCCCGAACATTCTGTCTCCCCGAATGACAAGGTGGTCCGAGTTCCTGGTGGCCTACAACTACGAACTCATACACAGACCGGGTAAGACGATCTCACATGCAGACGCATTAAGCCGCTCGCCGCTACTGGAATCCGACTCTGACCCAGCACCCACGACAACCACCCTCAGCATCGAGACTCTACCCAACCTGCCCATAACCGCGTCAGACATTGCCCGGGAAACAAATAAAGACAGGCGTCTGGCGCGGGTTTTGCATTGGGTAGAAAAAGGGTGGCCGGAAAGGGACAACGACGAGTCTGTCAAGACGTTTCGAAACCGCCAAACGGAACTCTCGTTGTTAAAAGGGTGCATCTTATGGGGTGACAGGGTGGTCATTCCGGACAAACTACAGGGGAAGGTTTTGGAAATGTTGCACGAGGGGCACCCTGGCATCGTAAGAACTAAAGCCCTGGCCAGAAGTTACGCTTGGTGGCCAGGGATGGACAAACAGATAGAGGCCTGGGTAGCTAGGTGCCAGCGATGCCAGGAGACTAGGCCCAGCCCACCCACAGCACCCGTCCTAGAGTGGGAAACCCCAAGGGGACCTTGGTCCAGAATCCATATAGACTTCGCCGGGCCCACAAATGGACACACCTTCCTCATAACAGTTGACGTTTACTCCAACTGGCTGGAGGTAAGCAACATGAAGACAACAACCACGGAGGCCGTGACCAAAGAACTCTGCAAACTCTTTGCAACACACGGCCTCCCAGACGTCGTCGTCTCCGACAACGGGCCCCAGTTTACCTCACTGGAGTTCGAGAAATTCCTGGCGGAAAGGGGCATCCGCCACGCACTAACAGCACCGGCGCACCCGGTGGCGAACGGTAGGGGGGAACGGATGGTTCAATTTACCAAAAAAACCATCCGGAAAATGGACCACGGGGAGATCCAAGAAAAAATCAACAGACTTCTCTTTACCCAACACATAACCCCGAATACCACTACCAACAAAAGCCCAGCCGAACTACTGATGGGTAGAAAGCTAAGGTCCCCACTCGACAGGTTACACCCTACGTATAACCCGGAGCGGCCCCCAGACTCAAGCACAAAACACCGAACGTTCGCACCCGGGGACCCCGTATATGCAAAAAACCTGACGGGAGACCCCCTATGGATCCCAGCCGTCATCACCCAAGCAACAGGTCCACACTCGGACCGGCTACAAACGGCAGACGGACGAGCGTGGAAACGACACATCGACCAACTTAGGTCGAGGACCGCAAACGAACCCACCTCCCAAAACGCAAGCCAAGGGGGGAGGGAATACCCAGGTGACCGATTACGAGAAAAAATAAACCAGCAGTACTTACCGAAACGCAGCCATCACGACTCCCCACCAGGAACGAACAGCCAAGCCAGCTCGACTGACCCGGAAAGACCGAGCGGGAGCGGCGAAACCCGTAGCTCAACCAACCCGGAAGGCCCAGGAGGGAGCCACGGAGAAAGAACCGGCCCGATCGACCAGCCGGTTCTCACAGAAGCAAGAGCGATCAAAAACCCGACCGAACCGGCCGGGATCCCGCTTACAACTGAGTTGCGCAGGTCAAGTAGGACCAGACGGAGCCCCGCCTACCTACGTGACTACGCAACGTAAGGACTGAACCAAGAGGGGAGGGGTGTTCTGTCCTCATTAACATACTTGAAATCCCCGCGCTTTGATTGGCCAAAGCGCGGGGCTTTCTAATTGGTCAGGCGAGCCGCGCCTATTGGCTCGTTAAGAATCTCCCGCGATTGGCTCGTTCAGAGCGCGGGAGATTCGAAGTGCTGACATTGGCCGCGGCCGCCGCGGCGAAAGGAATAAAAGCCGCGGGCTTTTTTCCTTTCGCCGGTTCGGTTCCAGTTTTCCAAATAAAGAGCATTGCATGAAATCACCGACTCCTGGCGTCATTTCGCGGACACGACAGAAACATATGAAGAATGATTGCAGGAATTAGGTATGTGTAGTCTAATGAAAAGAAAGTCTAGAGGTGACATGATAGCAGTGTTCCAATATTTGAGGGATGCCATAAAGAAGAGGGGGTCAACATATTTTTCCAACGACCCTGAAGGCAGCAATAGATGGGAAATCAAGGAAAGAAGAGACCTAGAAGTAAGAAATTTCCTGACAGTGAGAATAATTAACTAGGGGAATGGTTTGCCTCCAGAAATTGTGGCTGTTCCATCACTGGAGGTTTTTAAGGAGAGATTGGATAGTAATTTGTCTGAAATGGTATAGGGTCTCCTGCTTGAAGAGGGGGTTGGACTAGAAAACCTCCAAGTTCCCTTCCAACTCTGTTATTCTGTTAAGAACTTAATCTCAGAAAACTTTGTTTTAAATGTCACTATCACTGAGACAATCACTGCCAGGAGAAATATCTGCAGGGGTGTCAAAAAAAAGTCAACATGGTTCATGGTTCATTCAATCATAGCTATGTCTCTTTCACATGCAGCACAATGAATATTCCAAAGAGCAAGGCCTCTTTCTTTGAGTCTTTGACTCCCTTTCTCACTAGGATTGAGGTTTTCAGATTTTTAGCACTTCCTTCCAAAACTAGTTTTGTCATTCTAACTATTGTCAAATAGTTAGGGGCTGACAACAGTATCTAGACACATAAATTATCTAACAGAAAAGGCAGTTCCAAATCACATACAATAATGGATCACCTTAGCACAATAAAAAAAACCCTGCAAAGCTGTTATAAATTGACAACACTTCACTTGCCATAGCGCAGAAAGGCCATCCATATATGCCTATTGTTCTATGTAGTTATAATTATCCATATATGCCTATTGTTCAATGTAGTTATAATTAAATCATATACAAAATTTTAAAATGAAATGATTAAACATCAAACTATTTAATCTGAATATAAGAGCAGTCATACAAAACATGCTCCACATAATAAATATCTTTGAAACTAAACTGAACTGTATAATATGGCTGGACTCTGATTTATTCATTTCTGTGTTTTAAGGCAGTCCAATAAACATATGCAATGACCACCAATTTTTGCTCCTGCATCATCCCACAAATACATACTCGTACACAAATCAACGTGTATTTTCTTCACATCTCTCTAGGCTTGGAACAGTTTCACACATTAATGAGTCTTCTGCCTTCTCATAATAATTTAAGGGAACGTTAATTTAAAAAGTGTAATCTAACAGTGACCCTGAAAAACCCTAATGAAATGTTTGTTACAGTTGGAAAGATGTGTCATTTGTATAACTAATTTTGTTCACAATCTGTCTTTCCTGACCCATTTTTTTTGTTTTTCAGTAAATGAAGATTTTCAGGGGGTAGAATTCTTATTTTATATATTAGTAGATATGGAATCTGAACAAATCCTTACAAAAAAGGAGCTAAATAAATAATGAAGGAAAACAAATCCAGAAAAATAGTATAACCAGCATTTTGTGATATTAAAATATATAAACATGGGGGGGGGGGGATGAAAAGTAGAACAATTATAAATTTTAAACAAATTTTAATAGAATCATGAAACTGTAATATATTTCTATTATCCCAGCGACCATAATATTATTTAGATGGGAAAATGATAAAGGCATTCAGAATTCTTATAATATAAACTATAATGTTCAAAATATTAAGGTTTGAATGGGCATAAGAAAACTCATTTATTTGCATACTAGAGCTCAACACAATTGACAAAGCATTTCCTCTTATTTCCCTTACAACAGGAGTGCCAAACTCGAGTCGTCATGACATTGTCACATGACGTATCATGACTTTTTCCCCCTTCGCTAAACCTGGAGTGGGCATGGCCAGCGCTTGATGCATCAGCTTGCAGGCCATGAGTTTGACACCCCTGTCTTACAACAACCACTTTGCAATGTAGATTGGGCTGCACTAAAGTCACCCAGGGGCTTTTATGTTTATGGGTGGATTTGAACCTGGGACTCTTAGGTACCCAAGTCCAACACTTCACTTTAGGTCATTTAGGACCTAAAATTTTGATTTTGATTTTCAGAGAGCTCATTTTTCATTATTTTATTTTGTGCCAACCAAGCTAAGCACCATGTTTTCATTTCAAGAAAAGCTATTTTTCAAAGGAACCTTACATCATAATAGCAACACAAGTAGGATTAGATAAGACTTGAGTCTTGGGTGTTTGGCAACTTCCAGTATCTGTACTCTTCTTCACTTTACTTTAAAAAAAACCCTGCAACTAGCATGCTAAAAAGCAAAACACCAAACTCATCTATCCAGGTTAAAAATAATGCTTCTTCTCCTGCACATACATCAAGGGCATTCTAAGAACATTAGAATGTTTGGGGGCTTCAGTCCATTGTTTGATTTAGAAACCTCACCACTTGCCACGAGAAAAAAGAATTCTGGTACAAGCACCCGAGAGTAGAATTTAACAATCAGTAGGAAGCAGCCATACCAGCTTAAAATTTGGTAAATTGAGAGCTGTTTGATTCAGAAAGCCCAGCATAGCTCTCACTTTATACAAGGTTCTCAAAATTCATTAGCCCATAGAGAGCAAGGGCCTTCAGATAAAGTACAGAAAAATAATGTAAAGTCAGAATAGTGTAAATCCAAAAAAAGAGAAAGGATGAAAAGAGACTTACCTTGAATTCTTTTTCAATATTAGCCAGTTTGGCAAGCTCATTGCTAAGTTCTAGAGCAGTGAGGACTGGATCTTCACTAGACAAGGACAGATAGGCTGGACTGGCCAATCCTTTGTATGCATTTATTCTTGATCTAGAATGACTAAAAGAATCTATCTTCTGTTTCTCAGTGCAATCATTGCACTTACAGAAATAATCATGGGGCCTCTCTATCCTTGCCCCTTTCATTAGCAGCATGTGTACCACCTCATACTTCTGACAATGAGCAGCTAAAATGATGGGTGTGATGTCTGGGGAGAAGCGGGTGCCATCTTCATCATAGGAATAAAAGTCATCATCTTGGAGTTCTTGCTCACAGGGGCTCAGAGTCAGCCGCTTACTAGCTGCAAACCCAGGATGATTCAAGATTGCTTCCACAATCCGGATATATCCTTTGCTGATTGCAAGTAACAAAGCATCTCCAATTCGTGCCAGATTCTCCTTCTTTAACAAAAGTTCTGTCACTTCAAGGTGTTCATTTCCTACAGCAAGCTGCAAGGCATTTTGGCCCATATAGTCAACGCAATTCACATTTAATGTTTTTGACTCTTCCAACATTTTGCGCACCACAGGAATGTTCCCATATTCTGCAGCATCCAGAAAACGTTCTTCTTCAGCTGTGAGGCTTGTGCCCCTGTCATTAAACATAAAAGCTGGACCTCTAATGGCTTGCCGTCTTCCCTTTTCTCTCATCATAGTCATTTGTCTCAAAGAAGGGCTTCCATCAATGAACCTACTGACCAAAAACAGTCATTATGGAAATTTTTCATGGCAGCATCTCTACAGAATCTAAACCAGCTTCCCAAAATCAGCTCCTTTACCCAATTATCTACTGTTCATACTTTATTTTGACAGTTGGTCACCTTTAAATAATATTTCATTGCAGTGGTAATTACTTTAAGATCCTGCATAAATAAAAGATCTATCAGAAATAATTGTCCAACAGATCTATTCAGATAGACAAAAATATTCACATGTAGGATGTTCTTAAATGTAATTATACATATCACTCTCTCCCATTAGAATATTATATTTTCTCAAACAAGATTAAATTAGATATTTTAGGAAATAGGTGGTATTATATCCACTATGGTGGTCATAATTAGTTTTTTTGTCAGAAACAACAAAGTTTCATAATTCTGTCAATTAGTTTTAACATTTCTATTCTGTAGTATTTTTATCTGTGTTTATATGTATGCTTTGTAACATACTACTGTATATTAGTTGCATAAAATGTTGGTTAGTGACAGAATTACAGTTTGATTATTATTTTTTTACCAAATGATGTATCATTGTTACTTGACTCCAAATACAAAATATTTAAGACACAAATATTAATGAAATTTGAAGCTTTTCTTTTAGGTATTATGGACAAACCAATCAAAAAACAGTTTGGGACACTATTGATGACTGCTGCAAGGATTGTATATGATAAACATTGTGGGGGAGGGATATTGATTGTTGAAGAGTGGATTTTAAAATTGTCTGAATTAGCAGAGAGCAAAACTAACTGCTTTGATTAGAGGCAACAGATTAGGCAGCTTTATAACAGACTGGAAGCCGTTTGTGGATTTGCTACATGCTAAATACAATGTAAGATGGTGAAGAGAGGAATAGAAGATTAGTGTAATATTTGGGATAACTTATTGACTGTTGTTTTTTTCTTTTACATATATATTGTGATTAGATGTTGTGTCAATCTGATTATTAGGCAGATTTCCACATCTGGGATATTTCTATATTTAATATAGAATTTTGCTAAATATAGATGGGAAAGTTTATAACTATTTGTAGACCTGTTACATAAGGGGAGAAAAACATATTAGATTTTTAAATTTTATTTTTCAGCAACCAGACAGGGTAATTTTCTAACTGAATATTTTTAAAGAGACTAAAAAATTGCATCTATGGTATTTATAGCATTTCTCTCCTTTTGAAATGAAAACATGAAAATACTATTCTCAAACTGTCATACATCATCAAACAAAACTAATAGATTACAAAACAGGACATCCAATTTTCATTCTGCTACAATCAAAAGTTTCTTAACAGTATATAAGACATGACATCCCGGAGATTAAGAATTTTCCTGAGGATGGACACCAGGATGAGTCCAAAAGCTTGGAATTACAAATCTCTGATCCTGGTGACTCAGATTGGATTTTACAGTATATAAGATACTTAGAGGACCCATGGCAAATAACATTTAAATTGTCTAGGTTAAAATAAATAATAAGAACAAAGAACATATTTACACATTAAATTCCAATCAGTCATAATGTACAGTATTAGCATACTCGGAAACCCTCGCACCCGATTGGTCCGGACCAGCGAAGACTTGATTGGTCAACAGGTCAGCCGTGATTGGAGTTCTAGGAGTTTACCGCGATTGGCTGTGCCGATCGCGGGAGATTCAAAGCGCTGTCAT
The DNA here is from genome assembly GCA_033807585.1 of Hydrophis major. Taxonomy (NCBI): domain Eukaryota; kingdom Metazoa; phylum Chordata; class Lepidosauria; order Squamata; family Elapidae; genus Hydrophis; species Hydrophis major. The sequence continues at coordinate 47,149,865 of CM066333.1, read as the reverse complement.
TGGCTGCCGAGCCGCGAGCCAGCACTATATGAAGGGCTGCCGCGGCTCGCATCCTCAGACCTTTTCCTAGACTAAATAAAGAGCTGAATTCACAGAATGGTCTCGCGTCTCTGTTGAACCGATCCACCTCCGATCTAACACTGGCGATGAGGGTGGGATGGTGAGACAAGGAGACCACCCAGCACGTGGCGAGGCGGCAAAAAGCAACCAGCATCATGCCCAGAATCAACTCGCCACCCGCTCCCTTCAACCCTGCTACTGAGGACTGGGAATGCTATTCCGATAGGTTCCAAATGTTCCTCGAGAGTAGCAACCTCAAGGACGCCAACGGCCACAAGAAACGAGCCATGTTCCTCACGCACTGCAGGCCCGCAGTCTTCAAAATGGCCAAAGCCTTGGCCAAACCGGTGAACGAAAAGACGATGGAGTGGGACGATCTCGAGTCCCTGCTGCGGAGCCACTACGCCCCCGTCGTGCCCATCCTCATCCGGCAGCACGAGTTCTACCGGCAGGATCAACACGAGGGCGAAGAGCTGGCCAACTTCATAGCGGCACTACGGGACCTGGGGGGCCTATGCGAGTTCACCAACCTGGACGAGGCCCTGGGAGATCGTGTCGTCTTGGGACTCCGAGACCCTGTCCTCCAGAGCCGACATCTCCCTCGCCGATGCCCTCACCGAAGCCGCTGCAGCGGAAGCGGCCAAGAAATCAGCGGCCCGGATGTGAAAATTGAGCATCATGCCGCGAGCGGCGACCGGAGAGGCCACATCGACCCCCGAGAGGAGGCCCCTGACAGACCCCACAACCACACACCATGGCGACGTCGACTCCTTCTCAGAGACCGAAGACGAGGAGAAGGAGATCCACTGGCTCCAGTCAGCGCGGGAGCGGCGGGAACCACGAAGTCGTAAGTCGAGGTTCCAGTGTGCCGGCTGCGGCAGCGATCACCCCCGAGCAGACTGTCATTTTCTCGAAGCCATTTGCAGGCATTGCGAGAAACGGGGGCACATCGCCAAGGTGTGCCGGAATAAGAAACACTACAGCCCACGGCAACGAGATGCCAGCCCTCGACGGAGAGACGGCACCCCCACCAGGAACCGAGGGAGGCAGACGGAGAACCGCTGGAGCCAAGAAGGGCGGAACAGGCAACTCTGAGAAACGAGACAGAGGGAGGAAACGCACCAGACTGTCGTCATCGGCCATTCCTCCACCAGCAACGCCAGAAAGATATACGTGACGGTCGGGATAGAAGACCAGCAATGCAACATGGAGGTGGACTCAGGGTCTTTCCTCTCAATGGTTTCCTGGTGCACACTCAAGCACCTGGTCCCCACCATCCGCCGCCAAGAACTGGAAGACCAAACACTAACCCTCAAAGACTACCAGGGGAACCGAATCCCTGTAGTCGGGAGAGGCCACTTTAAAGTCACCTTCAAGGGCCACACAGAAGTGCTACCCCTAATGATCGTCGATCAAGATCGGCCGAGCCTGTTGGGACTACAGTGGTTCGCACCCCTGGGCATCGAGGTAACCGGAATACACCACGTCGCAGAGGCAGACTGGGAAGCAGCACTCGTGAGGGACTTCCGGGAAGTCTTCGACGACCAGTTAGGCAAGTACCGGGGGTCCCCTATTGCATTTAACATAGACCCAAGCATCGCCCCAATCCGCCTTAAGCCCAGACAAGTGCCATTTGCACTCAAGCCCAAGATCGATGAGCAACTCGATAAGCTCATTGCACAAGGGGTGCTGGAACCAATCGATCATGCCCGGTGGGAGACCCCAATTGTCACCCCTATCAAGCCAGATGGGTCAGTGAGAATTTGTGGTGACTACAAGGCTACCCTAAACCATGCGCTCCAACAAAGCACATATCCCGTCCCAGTAGTCCAGCATCTTCTACACTCACTGGGGGGAGGCCGGATCTTCGCAAAGCTCGACCTGGCACAAGCTTACCAGCAATTGCCGGTCGACGCCACAACAGCAGGAGTCCAAACCATCGTAACGCACTGAGGGGCTTTCCGCTACAACCGACTCCAGTTCGGAGTCAGCGTGGCACCAGGAGTTTTCCAAAGCCTTATGGAAAGACTCCAGGGAATAGAAGGGGTGGTGCCCTACTTTGATGACGTCTTGGTGGCCGCGAAAAATGAGGAACAACTAGAAGCCAGGCTGAGGGAGGTACTGCAGAAGTTCAGAGATTCGGGACTTAAAGTAAAGAAAGGGAAGTGCCAGCTACGGGCCGAATTTCTGGGGTACCTCCTAGACAAACAAGGGATCCACCCCACAGAAAAAAAGCTGAGAGCCATAAGGGAAGCACCGCGACCAAAAAACAAGACGGAATTACAGGCTTTTTTGGGACTGTTAAACTTTTATAATGTCTTCCTACCTCAAAAGGCGACCGTGGCATACAGTTACCAGCTGATTCACCGACCCGGCAAGGACATCGCCCATGCAGACACCCTAAGCCAGTCACCCTTACTGGACTGAGAAGACGAGCCAGCACCCACAACAGAGGTACTCCAAATAGAGACAATTTCCAACCCACTCGTGACCGCGCCAGACATTGCCAGAGAATCAAATAAAGACAGACGGCTGGCGCGAGTCTTGAGCTGGGTGGGTAAAGGGTGGCCGGAAGGGGACATAGACGAACTATTTAGACCATTCCGGAACAGACAAACCGAACTCTTTATCGAAAAGGGGTGCATACTTTGGGGGGACAGAGTGGTAATTCCTGAAAAATTACAGGAAAAGGTATTGGAAATGTTGCATGAGGGGCACCCGGGGATGGTTAAAATGAAAAGCCTGGCCAGAAGCTATGCATGGTGGCCAGGAATGGATAAACAGATCGAAAACTGGATTGCCAAATGTAATAAATGCCAAGAGTCCAGAGCCAACCCACCCGCCGCCCCAACCCAAGAGTGGGAAAAACCAAGAGGTCCATGGTCCAGAATTCATATAGAATTCGCGGGGCCAACCAAGGGACACATGTACCTTATCACAGTAGATGCTTACTCCAACTGGCTGGAGGTAAGCACTATGAAGTCAACCACGACGGAAGCGGTAATAAGGAAACTGAGCAAACTATTCGCCACGCACGGCCTGCCAGATGTAATCGTGTCAGACAACGGGCCCCAGTTCACCGCACTGGCGTTTGAACAATTTCTGGCAGGCCAAGGGATACGCCATGCATTAACCGCACCGGCAAACCCGGCGGCGAACAGGCAGCCGGAACGCATGGTCCAATACACCAAGAAAGCTATTCAGAAAATAGAAACAGCCAACATACAAGACAAAATCAATAAATTGCTCCTCATTCAAAATATCACACCTAGCGCAACCACAAATAAAAGCCCGGCAGAACTAATGATGGGCCGGAAACTACGCTCCACACTAGACAGAATGCACCCAACATATAACCCAGACAAACCCCCAGGTTCCTCCAGCAGACACAGAACATTCAACATAGGGGACCCAGTGTACGCCAAAAACCTCACAAGAGAACCACTCTGGGTGCCAGCAACAATCACCCAGAAAACGGGGCCCCTATCATACCGATTGGAAACTAGCGACGGGAAAAGCTGGAAACGGCACATAAACCAACTCAGGTTGAGAATAGCCGCCACAACCAGCCAAACACCCGAACAAGGAACTAGAAGGGGGGGGGGAATCGATAAGCGAAGAAAACCAATTAAGGCAAGCAGAACACCCCCCACCTAGAATAAATAAACCAATAAACCAATACTACTCACCGGTAGGCGCAGGACCAGTGGAGCAGGAAACCCCAGGGTCTTCACCTGGAAGGAACAGCCAAGCCAGCTCACCCAGCCAGGAAAAGCCCAGCGGGAGCAGAAGCAGCAGCTCAACCAGCCCAGGAGAACTGGGAGGGAGCCACCAAGAAAGGCCTAGCTCAACGTTCCAGGCGGTTCCATCCCAAGGAACCGGAGCAACAGAGGAGGCATCCGAACCGATCGCCGACCACACCATAACTGAACCGCGCAGGTCAAGGAGGCAAGGGAAAAGCCCCGCCTACCTACGCGACTACATCATGACGCACCGCAGGACGAAACCAAGAGGGGAGGGGTGTACAGTATTAGCATACTCGGAAACCCTTGCACCCGATTGGTCCGGACCAGCGAAGACCTGATTGGTCAACAGGTCAGCCGTGATTGGAGCACTAGGAGTCTACCGCGATTGGCTGTGCCAATCGCGGGAGATTCAAAGCTCTGTCATTGGTTGCCGAGACGCGAGCCAGCACTATATGAAGGGCTGCTGCGGCTCGCATCCTCAGACCTTTTCCTAGACTAAATAAAGAGCTGAATTCACAGAATGGTCTCGCGTCTCTGTTGAACCGATCCACCTCCGATCTAACACATAAAATGGCTTCCTTTTAATTCAGTGGAGGAAATCCAGCTTTTCTATCTTCCAGAAGGTCAGCAAATTTCCACCTCATGGAGTAAGATGATACACAGCAGAGGATGACTGCCTAGCCTTAGTCCTTGTCACATCACAGAAGTGATAGCCCACCAGCATTTTTTCTTACATACATAAAAACTTAAAATATTTTGCGATGGACAGAATGTTTTACAGTAAAAGTATTTTCATTTACCCAGTTTAAAATCATCACAAAGGGCATAAAAAGATGTAATAGCACTCAAGCTGCTTCAAGTATGAAAAAGCTTTTCATCAGAGAAAAATATTTAATTTGCTCTCTGACAGATAATACTGTATGATGCTTGCTGCCTGAGTAGTAAATCTGTTAGGTATTCCTTCTGTTCTCATGCATTATTTTATTATTATTACTATTATTATTATTCAGACTCAATTCTAAACTGACCAAAGCCTTCCTTTTAATGACTTCCAGTAGAAAGAGACTCACATTTAAATTACATATGTATAACCTTTACTGAAAGTTTAATAAAATTAACTTATGGAAACAGGAACTGTAACTTTGTTGGAAATAAATGGCAATTATCCAGCATCATTACTTTTTTATGATGGTATGAAATTTTATGTATCAAGTCAGGAGCACTTCCACTTTGTATTTATGTATCTTTCTGCATGGTTCCTTAACTAAGCATTACTGCACATCAAAGGTGGAAAACATCTTCCGCCTTGGGAAACCTTGAAAATATGAACAGTCTATGGCAAAGGCTAGAAAGGGCTGGAATTTTAGTCCCCTCTGAGGTAATGATTCTGCTTGATTTTTCATCTGTTCTGACACATTGTGGTGTATTCACCCACATTTACTTTCTTGAAAACTGACAATTTGGCAATTTGCCACTATATTTTGGCAGCATAATATCCAAGTAATCTGGGGCCAAAAAAATCAAAGAAAGAACTACAGCAGCTATGTACAGACTCTGGGCTGCTTATTCCAGATGCATGTTTTTTTATATGCCCTCAAGTTTATTTCACTGCTTCCTTCATTCTAACTATGTTGGCTGTCTAAAGAAATGTACTTTTTAAAAATTAAGTAATATGATTGTAATATTTTACTTTTGATAAAGGAACCACACACACAAATCTAACTTAACTTGCAAAATTACATAGCATAAAAGTATTGTACTTGCAAATATTTACATATATGGACTTTAAAAAAAAAATACATTAGTATTTGAAATGATAAATATATAAACTCTGTTCTGTTTTAAAGGTTAACCAATACAAATTTATTACTCTACCATGACTGCAATTCTGAAACCATTTCTTACTTATAAATACCTGCCAAACATATTTAATAGCACAATAATGCTACCTTAATTAAATTGCTCTCCGTTGTTGTAATTAAAACATTTAAGCAGGTTGATGCAACTTGACGTCCTCCAAATATGTTGGATACCATGAGGAATTATTGATTCTACTGACAGCTTATTGAAATCCCACATTTCTTGTGGGTACTGAACTGGGAAATATTTTCAACCGCCCTTTTAAAAATCCATTTTGAAATAATGATCTTATCTTATTGAGTATAACTGTGAGATATTACTCTTAAATTAAATTAAATAACCCTAAACTGACAATAAAACTAAATCATTATATATAATTTGCCTCTGACTACCCATCACAAATAAAGAAAGGCTTGAGAAAACTATTGTCCTCAAGTCTTCTTGTAGTTAGCTATGGGGCATGATGTTGGATGAAACAGCTTTTAATATATGTCAGGTTTATTCCTTTTTTATCATTATACCAACTATCACATCCAATAAAGGTGTATCAGTTCTCCATCTGGGTTCCTTCTTAAAGAAAACCTGATAATTTTCGATAAGAGCCAATGCTAAAAAGTGCAGCAAATCCTGCAAAGGCATTTAAATACATGGTTTGATAGTAAAGAAATATAATTCTGAAAATGAGTTAAAGGTCTCATCATTTTAGGGTGATTAATTGTTTAGGAGAAACCTTCAACTTTGAGTTTAGTGTAGCTAAAAAATAGAGGAACTTTTAAATAAATTAGCAATATTAGTCTAATGCTGGCAATGGAACCATTTTTGGGGATTTGAGCCAGCTTTAGGATATCCTACAGCAGAAAGGATACAAGATGGTTTGTAGAATTCTTTTTACCGGAACGTTCTATGAAATACCAAATCATTAGAACCCAACATTGCTATGATTGCTCTTTTATATTTGGATGAGTATCACCATAAACACAATCACCAGGAATTTAATCACCACTTAATTGGTACTGCTTTTAGTATTATGCTTTGCCATACCAGCTTCATTACCAAGTAGTACATGCTTCTAAGCACATGAACTGCAATCTAAGAAGCTTCCAAACTCCAGCCATCAATTTCTCAAGACTTTAGAATACAAGACCAGATTAATTTGAAATAGTTCCAAGTTCTTGTTATGTTAGGTTTTGAAATTCAGAGCATCATAATTATGGGCATTTTTATATGTTTGAAAAATCTAAAATTGTCAGAAAAAGCCCCTCAATTTACCAACAACTCCAATTACTGAGCTCGCCTGTGGAACTATTGCACTATCAATTAACATAGATAGAAAAAAGAAATCAAAGAAACTTGCCACTGTCACCTGTCTTCTCCAACCCTTGATTCTGTACATTGCCTGACAAACCATCAAACAAAAATCTGTCTAAGAGAACAATAGGAGATGTTGAGAGAAAATTGTACAGTATTAGCATACTCAGAAACCCTCGCACCCGATTGGTCCGGACCAGCGAAGACCTGATTGGTCAACAGGTCAGCCGTGATTGGAGTGCTAGGAATCTTTCGCGATTGGCTGTGCCGATCGCGGGAGATTCAAAGTGCTGTCATTGGCTGCCGAGCAGCGAGCCAGCACTATATGAAGGGCTGCCGCGGCTCGCATCCCCAGACCTTTACCTAAACCTAATAAAGAGCTGAACTCACAGAATGGTCTTGCATCTCTGTTGAACCGATCCGCCTCCGATCTAACACTGGCGACGAGGATGGGATCGTGAGACAAAGAGACCACCCAGCACGTGGCGAGGCGGCACGCGGCAACCAGCAACATGGCCGGAATCAACTCGCCACCCGCTCCCTTCAACCCTGCTACTGAGGACTGGGAATCCTATACCAATAGGTTCCAAATGTTCCTCGAGAGTAGCAACTTCAAGGACGCCAATGGCCACAAGAAATGAGCCATGTTCCTCACGCACTGCAGGCCCGCAGTCTTCAAAATGGCCAAAGCCTTGGCCAAACCGGTGGACATCAAGACGATGGAGTGGGACGATCTCGAGCCCCTGCTGCAGAGCCACTACGCCCCCGTCGTGCCCATCCTCATCCGGCAGCACAAGTTCTACCGGCGGGATCAACGCGAGGGCGAAGGTCTGGCCAACTTCATAGGGGCACTACGGGACCTGGGAGGTCTATGTGAGTTCACCGACCTGGAAGAGGCCCTGGGAGATCGCGTCGTCTTGAGACTCCAAGACCCCGTCTTCCAGGGCCGCATCATGGCAAAGGGAGAGATCTCCCTCGACGATGCCCTCACCGAAGCCGCTGCAGCGGAAGCGGCCAAGAAATCAGCGGCCCGGATGCAACAATTGAGCATCATGCCGCGAGCGGTGACCAGAGAGGCCACATCGACCCCCGAGAGGAGGCCCGTGACAGACCACACAATCACATACCATGGCAACATCGACTCCTTCTCAGAAACCGAAGACGAGGAGGAGGAGATCCACCGTCTCCAATCAGTGTGGGAGCGGTGGGAACCACGAGGTCGGAAGTCAAGTTTCCAGTGTGCCAGCTGTGGCGGCGATCACCCCCGAGTGGATTGTCATTTTCTCGAAGCCATTTGCAGGCATTGCGAGAAACAGGGGCACATTGCCAAAGTGTGCCGGAATAAGAAGCACTACAGCCCGCGGAGACGAGATGCCAGCCCCCAACAGAGAGACAGCACCCCCACCAGGACTCGAGATCGGCAGACGGAGAACTGCTGGAGCCGGGAAGGTCGGAACAGGCAACTTCGGGAGATGAGACAGAGAGAGGAAACGCACCAGACTGTCGTCATCGGCCATTCCTCCACCAGTGACGCCAGAAAGGTATACGTGATGGTCGGGATAGAAGACCAGCAATGTGACATGGAGGTGGACTCAGGGTCTTTCCTCTCAATGGTCTCCTGGTGCACACTCAAGCACCTGGTCCCCACCATCTGCCACCAAGAACTGGAAGACCAAACACTAACCCTCAAAGACTATCAGGGAAACAGAATCCCTGTAGTTGGTAGAGGCCATTTTAAAGTCACCTTCAAGGGCCACACAGAAGTGCTACCCCTGACGATCGTCAATTGAGATCGACCGAGCCTGTTGGGACTACAGTGGTTCGTACCCCTGGGCATCGAGGTAACCGGCATACACCACATTGCAAAGGCAGACTGGGAAGCAGCACTCGTGAGGGACTTCTGGGAAGTCTTCGATGACCAGTTAGGAAAGTAATGGGGGTCCCCTATTGCATTTAACATAGACCCAAGCATCGCCCCAATCCGCCTTAAGCCCAGGCGAGTGCCATTTGCACTCAAGCCCAAGATCGATGAGCAACTCGATAAGCTCATCGCGCAAGGGGTGCTGGAACTGATCGATCATGCCCGGTGGGAGACTCCAATTGTCACCCCCATCAAGCCAGATGGGTCATTGAGAATTTGTGGTGACTACAAGGCCACCCTAAACCATGCGCTCCAACAAAGCGCATATCCCGTCCCAGTAGTCCAGCATCTTCCGCACTCACTGGGGGGAGGTCGGATCTTCACAAAGCTCGACCTGGCGCAAGCCTACCAGCAACTGCCAGTCGACGCCACAACAGCAGAAGCCCAAACCATCGTAACGCACCAAGGGGCTTTCCGCTGCAACCGGCTCCAGTTTGGAGTCAGCGTGGCACCTGGAGTCTTCCAAAGCCTTATGGAAAGACTCCTCCAGGGAATAGAAGGGGTGGTGCCCTACTTTGATGACGTCTTGGTGGCCGCGAAAAATGAGAAACAACTAGAAGCCAGGTTGAGGGAGGTACTGCAGAAGTTCAGAGATTCGGGACTTAAAGTAAAGAAAGGAAAGTGCCAGCTACGGGCCGAAAGAGTCGAATTTCTGGGGTACCTCCTAGACAAACAAGGGATTCACCCCACAGAAAAAAAACTGAGAGCCATAAGGGAAGCACCGCGACCAAAAAACAAAACGGAATTACAGGCTTTTTTGGGACTGTTAAACTTTTACAATGTCTTCCTACCTCAAAAGGCAACCGTGGCAGAACTGCTACATAGGCTGTTAGATAAAACAGCCACCTGGACCTGGGGAGCACGGGAGGAGAGCGCTTTCAACAACACAAAGAACCTGCTAACATCCGACGTGGTACTAATCTAGTACAGCGAGACTCTGCCATTAACGATAACTTGCGATGCGTCACCCTTTGGAATCGGCACCATCCTCAGCCACCAGCTACCAGATGGGAGGGAAGCACCCATCGCTTTCTCATCAAGGACACTTTCAAAGCCAGAGCGGAACTACAGCCAGCTCGACAAGGAGGCCCTAGCAGTCGTCGCAGGCATCAAGAAATTCCACGAATACCTTTACGGTAGGACTTTTACAATCATCACGGATCACAAGCCGCTGCTAGGAATCCTGGCGGGGGACAGGGCCATAACGAACATTCTATCGCCAAGAATGACGAGGTAGTCCAAATTCCTAGCAGCATACAATTACCAGCTGATACACCGGTCCGGCAAGGACATCGCCCATGCAGACCCCCTAAGCTGGTCACCCTTACCGGACTGGGAAGACGACCCAGCACCCACAACAGAGGTACTCCAAATAGAGACAATATCCAACCCACTCGTGACCACGCCAGACATTGCCAGAGAAACAAATAAAGACAAACAGTTGGCGCGAGTCTTGAGCTGGGTGGGAAAAGGGTGGCCGGTAGGGGACATAGACGAACTATTCAGACCCTTCCGGAACAGACAAACCGAACTCTTTATCGAAAAGGGCTGCATACTTTGGGGGGACAGAGTGGTAATTCCTGAAAAATTACAGGAAAAGGTATTGGAAATGTTGCATGAGGGGCACCCGGGGATGGTTAAGATGAAAAGCCTGGCCAGAAGCTACGCATGGTGTCCAGGAATGGATAAACAGATCGAAACCTGGGTTGTCAAATGTAAACAATGCCAAGATTCCAGAGCCAACCCACCCGCCGCCCCAACCCAAGAGTGGGAAAAACCAAGAGGTCCATGGTCCAGAATTCATATAGAATTCGCGGGGCCAACCAAGGGACACATGTACCTTATCACAGTAGATGCTTACTCCAACTGGCTGGAGGTAAGCACTATGAAGTCAACCACTATGGAAGCGGTGATAAGGAAACTGAGCAATCTCTTCACTACGCACGGCCTGCCAGATTTAATAGTGTCAGACAACGGGCCCCAGTTCACCGCACTGGCGTTTGAACAATTTCTGGCAGGCCAAGGGATATGCCATGCATTAACCACAACGGCAAACCCGGTGGCGAACGGGCGGGCGGAACACATGGTCCAATACACCAAGAAAGCTATTCAGAAAATAGAAACAGCCAATATACAGGACAAAATCAATAAAATGCTCCTCATTCAACACATTACACCTAGCGCAACCACAAATAAAAGCCCGGTGGAAGTAATGATGGGCCGGAAACTACACTCAACACTAGACAGAATGCACCCAACATATAACCCAGACAAACCCCCAGGTTCCTCCAGCAAACACAGAACATTCAACATAGGGGACCCAGTATACGCAAAAAATCTCACAGGAGAACCACTCTGGGTACCAGCTACAATCACCCAGATAACCGGGCCCCTATCATACCGATTGGAAACTAGCGAAGGAAAAAACTGGAAATGGCACATAAACCAACTTAGGTCAACACTAGCCACCACAAACAACCAAACACCCGAACAAGAAACTAGAAGGGGGGGGACCGGTAAGCGAGAGAGAAGGAACCCGAAGAAAACCAACTAACGCAAACAGAACACCCCCCACCAAGAATAAATAAACTAATAAACCAACGCTACTCACCCGAAGACGCAGGACCAATGGAGCACGAAACCCCGGGGTCTTCACCTGGAAGGAGCAGCCAAACCAGCTCACCCGGCCAGGAAAAGCCCAGCGGGAGCAGAAGCGGCAGCTCAAACAGCCCAGGAGAACCGGGAGGGAGCCACCAAGAAAGGCCCAGCTCAACGTTCCAGGCGGTTCCATTCCAAGGAACCGGAGCGACAGAGGAGGCATCCGAACCAGTCGACGACCACACCAGAACTGAACCGCGCAGGTCAAGGAGGCAGGGAAAAAGCCCCGCCTACCTATGCAAATACATGACTACGCACCGCAGGACGAAACCAAGAGGGGAGGGGTGTACAGTATTAGCATACTCAGAAACCCTCGCACCCGATTGGTCCGGACCAGCGAACACCTGATTGGTCAACAGGTCAGCCGTGATTGGAGCGCTAGGAATCTACCGCGATTGGCTGTGCCGATCGCGGGAGATTCAAAGTGCTGTCATTGGCTTCCGAGCCGCGAGCCAGCACTATATGAAGGGCTGCCGCGGCTCGCATCCCCAGACCTTTACCTAAACCTAATAAAGAGCTGAACTCACAGAATGGTCTCGCGTCTCTGTCGAACCGATCCGCCTCCGATCTAACAAAAATGAATGGTAAAAAATTCAAATGAAAAACCCTGGATAATGGAGCAGCAAATACACATTCAAAGGCCTTTTACAGCTGAGATGGGAAGAGAGAAAGAGAAGAATGAAAAAAATAGCAGTTATAAACAACTCATGGCAAACAGCAAGATAGAGGAATTTCCATGAACAAATCTAAATTTTTAAAAGGGAATGAACCTTTATTGTAAATGCTGCTTAGTTCAAAGATAAAAATTTAAAGCTATGTACAGGTACAGAGAGGCAGGTGATAAAGCAAGAATGCTGCCCAGAGTCATGCTTTCGGAGGGGAGGGAGCGGGCATACAAATGTGATAGATAAATAAAAGAAAAAGAAATATTTTCCAAGAAAAGCCTATTATCCGATGGGCTGCAAAAATGTAGCAGAGTTTCCTGATGTAATAATAATTCCAAAAATAATGACATCTCAAATGAAAAACTTTTCATCATTTGGGAATATGCTGATGAGCAAGAATGCAATGATCATGCAAAGGTTTTAAGTTGTGCAAATTGCCAGTAGTACAAAATACATGTTGCTTTGTATGGAAAGAGATTAATAGAATGCCTCCAAAATGCAATTCTGGAAGAAAACATTTGTAAGAAACAGAGCTCCTGATTCTTTAAGGAACCATTCATACAGTAATGCAAAACAGTAAAGATAACTTATAAAAATCTACTAAATATTTATTATCTAATTTATTCCTGAGGACATACAGGAATATTCTTGAGGTTTGGGGTACATAATTTTTACAGTACACATCAGATTATGAAACAAATCTCTAACTGGTATTCAGGCAGAATCCCAATATCTCTGACATCTCTGACATAGTTCAGCACATCCTATGACATAGATTGAGAAGCAAGGATACGATCACATCTCTTGTTAATCAGGATGAGACAGATGTCAGAAAATGCACTCCAGTAAACCGTCTTCAAGACACTGAAATACAAAATACAAGCCTGAAATTAGTATTTGGAAGGGAATTCACCAGGATTCCTCAGGATTAAAGACCAGACTCTAACACTGGGAAAAGAGGATGAAGAGAAGAAAAAAGGATGACAATGTATAATTATAATTATTGTCAGCAGAATAATGTAGACGTGTCACTAAGGCTTGACTATACTTGAAACAAACTTGACTATTAGTCCTTCTTCACATATAAATCATACCAGATTATCAATAATTTCATTGTGATTTTATGATTTTATTGATTACCTGGGATTTTTGAAACACATAGACACACAACTATAATCATTACTTTTAAAAAACTATAATAATTAATGATAGTACCCTATCATGGTTCAGAACATTTAAAGCAATTCATCTGCCAGCTGCAGTAAGTTTTAAATCATTGCTTTTCTCTGAGAATATAATTACTGTATTAGTTAGATTAGAATAGTGTGTCAATGATTCCACAGCCAATCAAGATTTTAATCTGCAACTTCCAATTGACAGTTGTACTTTGGAGTGCTACACTATCTCAGATCATTGCAATAATACCTAATGGGCTATGTATATTCCTTTTCTAATACTGTCAGAGAAGAAATAGTTATTATAGTACCTCTTTACATTAAAAACACAGTATTATAGAAAAGCCGAACACCAATATATGGATGCAAGATCTCAGAAGAGCAACTGACCTAGTTGATATGATTTATTAGGTTCCTATAGCTGGGGATAGTGCTTCAGAGACTAGAATCCAGCACACGACTTCACTATATTTTACAAGTAATTTGCTTTGCCTACCTGCAATCATTTTGGCAAATGACAAAGAGTGTCTGTCAGCTCACACTCTGGCCCAAAAAGCATGAAACCTCTCTACAGTGACAAAATAGGGTAGTCCCCGATTTACAACAGTTCATTTAGTGACTGTTCCAAGTTATAACAGCACTGAAAAAGTGACTTATGATACATTTACGACTGTTGCAGCATTGTCAAGCTCATGAGATCAAAATTTGGATGCTTGAAAACTGCATGCAGAGGTGGTATTCAGCAGGTTCTGACCAGTTCTGGAAAACCGGTAGCGGAAATTTTGAGTAGTTCAGAGAACCGGCAAACCCCAACTCTGACTGGAGGTTTTACAGTATCCTTCCCCTGCCATGCTCACCAAGCCACGCCCACAGAACTGTTAGTAAAAAAAAATTGAATCCCACCACTGACTGGGTCATATTTATGATGGCTGCAGTGCCTTGGATCACATGATCCCTTTTGTGACCTTCTGACAAAGAACATCAATGGGGAAGCCAGATTCACTTAACAACCATATTACTAACTTAACCACCGCAATGATTCACTTAACAACTGTAGCAAGATTGTAACATGGGACAAAAGTCATTTAACAAATGTCTCACTTAGCAACAGAAATTTTGGGCTCATTTGTGATTGTAAGTCAAGGACTCCCTGTATATGTCTACTTTACACTAAAGTAAACTATTATCTCTGGACATAAGTGTTGTAAATATGAATAGGAACAGAAATCTGACTGTCTTGCCGTACAAGACTCTTTTAAACTAAAACACTATACCTCATACATATAAAAAAACCCTCCCCATATGAGAATGGAGAAACACATCTAATCATTAGTTATGCTGGCTAGGAACTGCAGCTTTTGTCATTTGTCAAAAGTACATTATTTCTATTTGAGTTGCTATCATTTTTCTGGAAAAGTAACTCCTTAAATGCTCTTTAAAATTACGATATAGAAAAGATTAGGACAGAAACCAACTTTTTAAAATCTAAAACACAACTGTGAAACAATATCTCCTTCCCAGCCAACTATATCCTTCTCATCCAAGTATCATCTTTAAACATTACAACTTTTCACGTACAAATGCCAGAATCTCATACAAGATTTTCTCTATCTTTCTCCACATTCATCTTTTAAAAAATCAATTTCATTTTGAAAATGAAAGCTGGTGCTTTGGTTGCAGTTGTCCAAAGCCCCTGTTCCTGCATGGAGGGCTTTTAAGGCAAAGTCACTGTTTTTTCTCATGTAGCTTTGCTGCTGTTCTCTTTTAGCCAACAAGGAAAGCATCTATTAATGAAGTCAGTGAAGAAGAAGAAGTGGGATGGATCTGATTTCAGGACATCACTGGAATTCTCAAGGCTGTTCTATTTGCATCTCCTCCCATATTTGGGCAGCTCCCAGTTTAAAATAATGTCAATGAAACAAAGATATAGAAAGGCAATTTAAGAGAAGTAGTCCCAGAGAGGACAGAGATACACACTGCTGGGATTGGCATAATTAGATTGGGGTCAGTAAAATTAGCCAAAAATGACTAACTCCTGGGCAGTCAATCTCCTGCTTCAGGGAAAGGAGGTAACTGAAACAACAAACACAGGAAAAGGCAAATAAGCTACAAAAGCTTGAGAAAAGTGGTGATGTTAAAACTTACATTTCAGAGCAACGTTAAATGGAATGCACACACACACACTCACCCCTTAATCTTTTCCAAACAGAAATAGCAAAATTTTCTGGAACCTTAATAAGAGTTGGTATCAAAAGTGGCAAGATGAAAATGAAAGGAAGACAAAAAAATGACATGCTAATAAATAGGACAAATGCTGTGAGACAGAAATAATTGTGATGGGGGCCGGCAATGCCCTCACTTTCAAGCATTCTCAAAATAGGTCTCCAATCTCACCTTCAATATACCTTATCTTCATAATGAATTACATATTTTCCAAATCTTGCACCTTTAGTGGGATTGTGTTAGCTTCACAGAAAAGGTAATACTTCAAAAATGGTACACTATGACAACCTAAGAATGTTTCACTCATAGGATGTGGCTGAGATGAATACTGTATGTCCCAAAGGGAAATTAGTGTCCTTGATATACAACAATAAGACTGAAGTAGTGGCAAGATTCTTTACTACTCCTTAATTTGACAATATCAATTCAAAGATTAGATAGATAGATGATAGATAGATAGATAGATAGATAGATAGATAGATAGATAGATAGATAGATAGATAGATACAGTTAGGTAGGTAGATAGATAAATTGCATATAAAGGTACTGTACATGTACACATATTCATCATATATATACGCATATATACATACATGAAAATATATATGTAATCCTCAATTTATGACCACAATTGATGTTGTTGCTGTTCGGCTACCATCAGAACTAGC
This sequence comes from Hydrophis major, assembly GCA_033807585.1. Taxonomy (NCBI): domain Eukaryota; kingdom Metazoa; phylum Chordata; class Lepidosauria; order Squamata; family Elapidae; genus Hydrophis; species Hydrophis major. The sequence goes on along the minus strand of CM066333.1, from coordinate 47,133,581 downwards.
AGTAGAGTCAGATGAAGAGGAGGTTGAGGGAGCCCCTGGCCAGTTTGGGAGCTTTGGAAGGCTTTGATAAGGAAACAGCATCAGAGGCAGGTCCAGCACCTTCCATCCTCCCCCAGGTGGTGAGGCAGCTGTCTTCAGGGCCTGAGCTGAGGGAGAGGAAGGAATAGATGGGCCCATCCCAGATGTGCATATGTATAGAGGGGAAAGGAGAGAAGAGCAAGGGAAAGCAATAAACCAGCTCTCAGGGAAAAGCAGAGTAGACATTAGCCAGCTCCTCCCTGGCTGGGAAATAAATAGTAGGTGTTTGGGAGTGACCAGTTATCACAGACAACCATTCATTTTCTAGTAACAGCAAGCAATTCAGATTCCTTGGCCAGAAACAGGTTTGTTGGAACTAATTACGTTGGGTTTTTGTTTATCCATGTGAATAAAAAACTGTTCCTGCCCTATTTTGAAAAGGGAGTTTTGTTTTACTTGCAAGTAAGTGGCTTATTATTACTTGTGAAAGCTGGGTCAGAATCATTGAGTCCAAAATTTCTATTGTTAAGTAATACATTTCTTAAGTGAGTTTTGTTCCATTTAATGACCACAGTTGTTAACTGAATCTCTGCAATTGTTAAGTCAGTAGCAGGGTTGTTAAAAAGATGATTGCATGATTCCGGGACACTGCAACCATCATAAATATGAACCAGTTGCCAAGTATCTGAATGTTGATCACATGACCATGGGGATGTTGCAACAGTCATAAGTGTGAAAAATGGTCATCAGGCAATTTTTAAAGTGTAATTATAACTTGAATGGTCACTGAATGAACTGTTGTAAATTGAGGACACACATATATACCCACACAGTTGTTAAAATCTGTCTAATTAAAGGTTACAATCATGGGTACAGAATCTTACTGTAATTCATTTCATCACTGCCGATTAAATTTTCTTGCCATTTAGAACTACAAGTCAAGTTGAAGGAAAGGTAATTTATTTTGTAAGTAGAAGCATAGCAAAATGATTACATCAATTCAAAAGCCTGAACTGACACAGTAACTGGAGTTTTTTTCTTGGCAGCTATTCTAGTGGCTTGAGAAAAACACTCCTGACTCATCTGTTCCTATTAAATAAATATTCTCATTGTCAATTAAATGTATTCATTAGAATATTAGAACTGAATGAATCTCACAATTCCATAAATTACAGTAAATTTGGAGAAAAGTTTTACAAATCCTTCTCATTTGGACACTTCATATATATATTTTACAATTATTTTATATGGAGAGCCAGTGTGGTATAATGGTTAAGGTGCTGGCTTAGAAACCAGGAGCCTGAGTTCTAGTCCTACCTTAAGCATGAAAACTTGCTGGATAACTTCATACTAGTCATCCTCTCTCAGCCCAACTCACCTCACAGGGTGGTTGGTGTGGAGAAAATAGGAGAGAGAAGTATTAGGAATGTTTGCCACCTTGAGTTACTTGTAAATAAATATGGAATAAAAATAAATAATCAATTTAAAGTGGTTATGAATATAAATTATTTTTAGCAAATAAAAGATTTGAAAAACATATGTAAACAGGTCAAGCTACCAAATTCTGATATCTTATAGAAAATGCCTGAAATGTTCTCAAGAATGAGTTGCTTTTATAAAAATGGATATGAAGGAGTATTGGGTTGCCTTGGGCATCTTTTGCCAGCTTTGTACCCTTGGATGGAACTGATTGCAATTCTTAGGATTTTTAGCTGAGAATTTGGGGAACTGAAAATTTGGAAGCTACAATGTGGAAGTTCCTACACTGGAGAAGAGTGGTTTTGCAAACTCCTGATCAAAATGCTACAGAATCATGTATGTTCCACTGCAACAAGCTAGCAAAACTACTTCCCAATGTTACTTGAATTAGGTCTTGTGTTTTCTGTTCACAGTACAGAGACTGACTGAACAGAGAAAGTAGAAAACACAAATGTATTCTGAGAATATTTGGGAACTATCTGTGATTACTCAGTTCCAGGAAAATTGTCCCTTCTCAATTATTCACACACACACACACACACACACACACACTCACTATATATATATATGTTAGCTTCCCTTTAAGTTTTGTTAGAATAGAAAATCATTTTCTATTTCATTATAAGTCTTATTGCTCATCTTCCATTTCAAACTCTGAAGAATTTTCAGAAAAGAGCTCATCCGTTTAGGTCTCATTTCACTCATACAGTTCTTTAGGTTATCATTCTTCACTGTTCTATCCTTGAAATCTTAATGCTATTGTAGCTATTGCTACATTTTTAATGTGCTCTTATTTGTAGATTTTTAGAATGAACCCAAGTAAAACTGTGTTCCATTAAGTTTCCTGTGGTCCTCCAACTTCTTTTTGCCCTAAACCCAGATAACTGACTATGTTAAATTTCACGGTGTCATTTGACTCGCATATCTAGGAAATACTTTGATTGGGTATATCTAAGCCAAAAACATTGTCTCTTATAAAAAATTGCAAAAGAAGATCATAGCCAAATGGCCCCATCCAACTTCATGATTCTATTCTAAGATCTGTGCCTTCCATGCTTGATTTCTCAGTTGCCTTTTCTATTGTTTTCGTAAAGATATATATTTGGATATATCCTGATACAATGATGGGTTGGTTTGGGTTTAGCAGCTTATGGAAAGCCCATTATGGTAGTTTCATGGCTTAATTTGATACCGCCCAATTTTGATCCATGATTTTTTTTAAAAAATATGGCTATGTATGACATGTGAAAAGATGTGTTTCAGTGATCTCACTACTGAATTATACTACCTTTTACCCAGAAATTGTAAAGGGACAATACTGATCCTTATATAGATATCTGCTTAGTCCAGCCTGACATTCAGAATCAGTAGACTGGAATGTGTGAGTGTGTGTGCTAAATTACAACTCCTTAGCCAATAACTCCCACCTCTTTTAATTTTAAACATTTATATTCAACAGTTTATATTTTCAAAACTTATATTTCACCATTTCTTGTTGGCTACTCTGTCAGTCACCCCATGACTGAAACAGGGGCAATCAAAAATATTGAGATTTGTTGGTAGACCTACCTGTTATTTCCATTGTTACTGATTCCCCCCCCCCTTCCTTTCAAGATATGGGACACCAGCATCAAGACACTGAGAATGTTAGAACCTAAACTTTGAAACTTCTCTCAAAGTTTTTCAGCCACATAGTTGAGGGAGAGGGAATAAATTATATTGTGCATAGCTTTTGTTTGTTAGGACCGCATGTTTTTTTTTTTTTTTTAAACAGCCATTCTACGAGAGAGAAAAATCCTACAAGTGTAAAAATATTATGCAAGGATCTTTAGTCTAAAGGGGCAACTTGAACATTGTTAAAATAGGCAAGTCCAGTCCGACTGTGCAATAAAGAGAAGAGTCAAACTTCGGGGCGACAAAATTAAATTTTGCAGGAGCCTGGAAAAAGGGACAGACAATCCCACAATAAAAAGCGTTATCAATTCCCAATTACTTAATAACCTAAAGACCAACAAATCGCGATTTAGGAATTCCCGCTCGCCATAATACCCCCACCCAATTTTCCACACACAGAACTCCTAAAAATTTCTTCTCCCGCGTCAACCCCACCAGGAGCCCTTGAAATGGCGAATATTTATTCTTCCCCTGACTTGAAAACCTGCTCTCCACCGACTAACAACTGCATCCTTCTTCAGCGAAACTCGTTCCACAGCTGCCCCCAACTCCCGGTAGCTGCCACTGAGGGCGACCGCTGCTGTCCGATGCGACAAAGGGTGACCCATAGACCGCTAAGGGAATCTCCTTCTCTCCGAGAAGGGGCGCTCTCCCACCCCTCAGCCCAGGCCGGCTTTAAGAGCTTACACATTGCCCACCACTGGCAAGGGCGGGTGGCAGCCGTAGGTTTCTCGCTGGCTTTTCACCGCCTGGTGCTGGGGAGGCTCCAGCCCGCCATTGATCCCCCTCCACCCTCGACGTGCTCGGGGTTGCTGTGAGGGGGGCGGCAACGGGGTCTCTTCTTCTGAGGTGCCTTCTTCCTCCTCCTCCTCCTCCTCGTCCTGCTGCTGCTGCTGCTGCTGCTGCTGGGTGAAGGTCACGCTTCCCCGCTCCCTAATTCTTTTGCTCGTGCCGGACATGCCGCGGCGGCGCTTTGGTTTCCGCTCGGTAGGAACCGGCCGTCCCTCCGCTCAGTTGCTGGTAGCCGCTGAGGGGCAAAAGAGAAGCCGAAGACGCGGCCGGCGAGCGAGCGAGCGAGCAGCAGCAGCAGCCAGCCAGCCACTGGAGAAGCTGCAAAGGTTTCCTCCCGGCCGCTTTCCACCCCAGGAGCGCAGCGAATCCGTGAGGGAAACCGAACAAGAGTCAGACCAGGGACCGAGAAAGCCAAGCAACTCGAAAGGCAGCAAGGAGGCTCCGCTGTTACCGCCGCGCCTTTTCACCGCCTCGTGCTGGGGCTGAGCTGGAGGACGTCCGGCATCTGAAGATAACGGTCAGTTGGCGATCAGAAGGCGACGAAGCAGGACTTCTTCGTCCCTCCCGATCAACACATCCGCACCGAGGAAGGGAGACGCCGGGCAATTAGAGAACCGGCGGCAGGCACTGCAAGAAAAAGAAATTCCGGCCGCGGTGCAACTTGGCTGCTGCTGCTTGCAAATGGTCTCCGAGCAGCCCGTTTCCAGCGCTTTAGCCTCCAAGGCGCGCATTTGCTAATAGAATCGGCTCACCCACGTGTACTACTTTTAAAGAGGCGAGCATCCCTTCCAGTGTGAGACGTGTTATCGCCTGCCTGTCAGCGGTGCCCTTCCGCCTTTTCCCTCAGGCAAACAAAGCACCCGGTCCCTGTGCAAATCAACAAATGCAGCTTCGATCCATCACGAGGAAGAGCCCATTCGGCCTCCTCTTCCCAGCTCCGCGGCCGTTTTTTGGGTAACCGTCCTTGAATGAAGGAGGAACTTTATACGTGTAACCACCCACCGAGAATTTCAGTTCTGTCCCCTTTATTTTCACTGCAGGCGGTGCAGGAAGCCGTTGTAAGATGTTGGAGCACAAAACGAGCTTTGCATTTTGTCCTTGGGTTCCGCTACCTTGCTGTCCTCCCGCGGTTGAGGAGCACCAGGTCACCTTCAGTGGGACTCTTTATCTCGCCCATCGTATTCTGAGTATGCAATGGGGAAAGCACAATTGTATCCTTCACTATGAGCTGCCTGATGCCCTGGACCAGACTTCCGTGCCATGAATAAAAGAAATAATAATTAAAAATAAACCCTCTAATGAACTCCATATACCATGCTGAACCTTAAACTGTCTTAACCAGCCTTTAGTCTAGCAGTTCGTATGTTTTTGATGGTTCAGTGCAGCATAAAAACCCAGAGTTTTGGGTTTATTGAATCAACCATCATTCAGTTAACTGAGGATAACCATATCATATGAATACAGTTTATATATATTAAATCACCTTCCAATTGTTACCTTAATGAATGGTCTCTACAATGATGCATATTAAGCTTTACCATACCACTACATTTTATTGTTCTATGATGTTACTCTTATTTCCCAAGTGTTTATTTAAAAACCTATCAAGTGAAAGCTTCCAATCCATGCATTTGATGAAGTCTTCAAAGGTCCATTAAGTCTGCACTGTAATGGTGTGTTAGCCTTTAATGGGCCATTAGTCTAATTATATCAAGTACAACACTTATAGTAATAAATAATTATTATAAAGTTTCAAGGATCAATTTAAACATGGTTCCGTTGCTCATTCTCAAATCTAGGGACTTAAAACCTTCTTATAGCTCTTAAATGCAGGCAATGTGAGATAAAAAGTACATTTTAAACTGAAAATTACAAATCAAAGATGAATAGTTTTCAGTTTTATTTACAGTAGTTTGAAAATATTTACATATTCATATAATTTATATATATACAATCAAAATAAATTATCATACATTACAAATATTTTATTTAATCACTTTTATATTTTTCAATATATTTTTTCCTAACATAATGTATAAATTTGTTTTTCCGATAAGCTTATTTCCTGATCTTAATAAAATTACAAGTTTAATTGCTTTGTAATTAATACTTAGAGGGAAAACATTATTGCTATAATATTGATAATTTTTATTTGAAAATATTATGCTGTATCACAAAGTTGTGAATAAAAATCTTTATAAATGTGAAATTAGCATAATGCTATTATGCTTTATATCATTTACTGCATCATTCAAATATGTTTGATTTCTATTAATTTTGATTTTTGATTAAATATGAATTATGGGCTTGTTGAAATCTCTATCGATTGGTGAGTGTATGTGTGTATGTGAATGAACACAGGACTTCTAATTAATATACTTGAAATGTATTCCTTCTTTCCTTGCAACAGATTAGATCTTTACCAGATTGCCATCTACAGCAGGTATCATATGATGTGATCAAGAGGGGACTTTGAGGCAGAAATCCAGTTCTCTTTGAGCAAAATGAAAAGGGCTATCTTATATAATTTTTAATGAGTGAAGTACTTTAAAGAGGACACTCCTAAGACTAGAAAATACAGAGTCTTAAATTAACTAGTTTCATTGCAGGGAGCACTACTAACAACAGCACTTCAAGAAAATAGTGGATTTCACTGCTGCGACTAATGTTAGCTTCACTTGGATTGCAGAACTTTTTGCAACATGCGACACAATGCTCAGACTGAATTGTCATAGGCTGTATTCCTTTGGTCTCCAGTCCTAAAGTGCCCTCCCATTTAAACTCAGGTTTATTAAAACCCCTGAAGTAAGGGTCACATTCATCTGAAGGAGACATTCGTCTGTCATGAAACATTATGCCCTAAGAACCTGTTTTTGCTGCAACAGGCTAACATGGCAGTCCCTCTGGAAATCATTTTCTCATAGGCAATTTTTTCTCATTGACAACAGTTATTTTTAGTAAGTAATTACACAAGAAATCTTTGGGCATCAAGATTTAATTTCCTTCTTGCATTGAGTTCAGAGTTTTATACTTATTTCCAGGATACAGCAATTTTTTTTTTCTTTTCTCAGACAAGTCCCAGAAAAGACTTTTTGTTTGTACTTGGAAAAGCCAAGGATCCATTTCCTGAAATGAAGTTGCATGTTTTCTAAGGGGAAAAAATAATGTGTAATAGTATTTGTAATATGAAGGTGAATTAAGGCAAATGAATAGGCTATTTGTTGACATGTGATGACCATCTTCAAAAATAATGTCAAAAATTTTTCCTTGAAACCCTGCATGGAATATTTTAGGAATAATTTTTTACAACTGTCCAGAATTTCAAAATTCAGAATATCCAACTGAAAGTGAATCATATAGTATATTCATAAATAGTATAATTATTGGTATAATCAAATGTTAAATATAACAACCTGCTTTCAACTATTCTACGACATATCCTTGACTATAGAATCTTACAGCTACTAGAAACTTGGGTTACTCTTTCTGTCATAGAATCATCATTTCACTGAGAAAATAGTTTTATAGTAGTTAGTAGATCTTAAAATTAGAACTTGGTGCTTAGTTATTTTAAACTCTGGCAGCATGTTATATTCATTGGTCTTACTCAGCCACCCAGTAAATGTCCTAAGAATAAATTTAGAAAAGTATTGTGCAAGTCTTTGTAAAAGTTAAAAAAGAGAAATATGTTACTCAATGACTCAACAACATCCACACTGGGAGGGATAGAAGTCAGAGGAAAGGGCCTTCAAGTACAGGAGGAAGAGCTGCTGCCATTGTAATAGATAATAGAAACTTGAGTATGGGGCAGAAATGTAACATGTAAAGGTCTCAGACAAGTGTCTTCCTGGAGGTCTGGGTGGGAAACAGCATGTTTTGAGTCAACCCTGTTAAAACTAAGTGGCTTTCAGTTTGAGGGCCACCTGGTTCTAGGAATTTACTACCTTTGGTTGCACTTAGTGCACATTCTGGGGATCCTTCTGGATTTATGACCCCTGCTCAAAGAGGAGGTGACATTAATGCCTAGAAGGGCTTTTGTACAGCTTTGAGTTGTGTACCAGGAATTGTGGATCAGGAAACTCTACATTGACTCATTGCTGATGTAATCTATACTTCCTGTATAGATCACTGCAATGTGCATTAGATGTGGCTGCTTTTGAATTGTATTCAGAAGCTTCAGTTGGTGCAAATGCAGCAGTGCAGACAATTATGCTCATACTTAAATTGGTGCATACTACACCTCTGCTCTGTGAGCTGCATTGGTTACAGGTCCAATTCAAGGCACTGGTGATAATCTATGAAGTCCTGCATGGAATGCGGATAGCTTATTTGAGGACCGTCTCTCCTTAGTGACATCTACTCATCTCATTAAGTCCATCAGAAGAAGGCTTCTTGCGAAGTCTGTCCACTGTGTAGTATCCTCTGGTGGGGCCCAGGAGGAGCACTCTTTTTGTTTGCTGCACTTGCCCTGTGGAACATCATTTTCCTTGAGAATAGGCTGGCCATGAAATTTATGGCTTCTGGAAGGACTGAGCTTTCCTGGTGATTGTGGTATATGACTTTTAATTGTTTGCTAGAATTAGAGGAGCATCGTCTGAGGTTTGACTAACATGGTTTTTTCTAGTACAATAAAGTTAAAGGAACTTTAACAAGTTCATAAAAAGGGAGTTAAAGTTAACGTGGATGTTAAAAACCTTTATGTTACAGGTGCCATATTAAGAATATGGAAGCAGTATAAACTCAGGCTATGCCTGGCCCTGGAGATACATTGATTTCAACAGAAGAAACATTTTATAGAAAAGAAACAGTGGCAAAATGCTTGGTGCATGTGCAAAAAAACTAGAAGATTTTGGCTACAAATGGATGCATTGATTCAAAGGATTGTTTTGAATAGATAGGTATTATACAAAGAAGAGATTCACAGTATAATTTTAGAGAAGGAAGTAAATCTACAACAGTATTTATAACTGCTGTAAAGAAGATCAGAATCCACTTCTTTAAAAAAAATTTTTTCTATATTCTTGTATTTTTCTTTCCTTTTATTCTTTTTGCATTTCAGCCTTTTCTTTAGTCTTTCCTCCTTTTTCCTTTTTATTCAATTTAATTGCAATATTTTTTAAATCATTTTTAAAACTTCTAGTAAAATTATATTTAAAAAAAGATTGTGAGATGTAAAATTGTGTTAGAAAGTCCAATATTTGTGAATGCTTAAATTGCTAAAGGTACCTTGCTGGTTTAAATAGTTCACAGCTTTATCAGTTCAACCCTTACAGAAATTCTTTAAGTCCAGCTTGATGCTTTCAAGAATCCGATGTTTAAGAATTGCCATGAAGGCCTTATCTTAATACTTGAGGACTAATTTTTGAAAAGAATGTCCAGAATGTTGCCTTATTCCCAGGAAGGCCCATGCCTGGTAGCTAGTGTTACAATTTGGACCTCATGGTACAAAATGTATTTTAAGTCAATGAATGAAAAGCGCTTGCCCAAAGTGCTTCTGATCTGGATTCAGCACCAATGGTGATGGTTAGCGAAAACAAATATCCTCTCCTTTAAGGCCTGGTCACACTGCCAGAACTTTGCTATAGCGGTCCTTGAACGGTAGGAAGAGGGGGACAAATTTCGACACCGCTCGTCACCGCGCACAAAATTAGAAAAACATTTGAAAACACGGGCGTTGCCTTAGCGGTGCACCGCTGAAGCCGGCGTTGCTTTAGCGTTGGTTTAACGGTAGGGAACGTTGGTTTAGCGGTGACGCGAGCGTTGATAAAGCGGTGTTCTGCGCATGCGTGCGTTGGCTCGGTGGGGGTTTGAAGTAATTGATTTAGCGACATGCCGCTTTGGACTACCGTAATGGAGCTGTACGGATCGCTTGATAAAGTTCTCAAATTTGATAAATTCGGAAGCAAATTCGATACAAGAGATGTCTGCACTCAACGGCTATTCCAAAAGGGCTACTGGTCCATTTCTCCCCGTATTTATAGCCAAATTCTGGTTCCGCTCCAACACTTCCATACCAACGCCAAACCAAAGTTCATCACCGCAATGGATCGCTGCTTCAACGCCTGACACCGTTCCAGGAATCCCGTGTCCGCTCGTAAAACGCTTACAACCGCTCCACCAAAGTTAGTGCAACATTTAATCACCGCCCAGGCAAAGCTTGCAAAACAGAGGTGGTCCAGCGTTGAAGATTTCTGCGTTGGCCTAGCGGACCCAAGCGTCCACGTCCCTTGCGTCTAGCGGTACCAAACTTTGACCGGGCGTTGTTGGAGCGGTGGTGAACTTTGCCGGAGTGGAAAATTGTGCGCTCCTCACCGCTCGCAATATTTTGTGCAGCTCAAAACTTTCGGAGCGGTAGGAGGGACTATCAGCGGAGGCCGAGCGTATATGGCGTTGCCTTAACGGAGGCCAACTTCTGTTAAACGGTGGTGAACGGTTACGAGCGGTGATGATTTTTTTTCACCGCTCCAGGACCGCTATAGCAAAGTTCTTGCAGTGTGACCAGGCCTTTAATAATAGAAAATACCCATAGAAAATAAAATAGTTAGCCATAAAATATGGATACCCAAAACTTTGGTAAAACTATAAAAAGATACTAGGGAATGAAAACAGCTTTTGAAAGCTCTTTTTTTGTTTACCTAGCACCCTTGCTAGGAGATAACAGTTAAATAACACATTTAAAAAATTATCAATTCAAACAACTCAGCCTGTATTTATTGTCATTGTAGTTTGTCCCTCAGTACTTCACTTTCATTACCTCACTAAAGCATACTCTGCTGCAATACTCCATCAAATAATTGCTGCTATATCCAATCATTCTCATTTGCATAATTTTAAATAGAGGGGTCTACAGTGCTTTTTTTAAAACACAGAGTAGTTCTGGAAGCCTAAGATTGTTATTTATTTATTTTATTTGTCAATTGCTTACAAGATAATAGGTATAAGTAAAAACATAGTTATGAATACAGAGATACATCAAAGAAAAATAAATATATATATATAAAAGAAATAATAGGACAGGGACGGTAGGCACATTGGTGTGCTTTTGTGCGCCCTCTACAGACCTCTTAGGAAAGGGATGAGGTCAATAGTAGACAGTCTAAGGTTAAAGTTTTTGGCGTTTGGGAAAGAAACCACAGAGTCAGGTAGAGTATTCCAGACATTGACCACTCTGTTGCTGAAGTCGTATTTCCTGCAATCAAGTTTGGTGCGATTAACCTTGAGTTTGTATCTATTGTTTGCTGTTGTGTTGTTATGGTTGAAGCTGAAGTATTCATTGACTGGTAGGACATTGCAATGTATGATTTTATATACTATACTTAGATCGGACAGAAGATGGCGTAATTCTAGGTTTTCTAGGTCTAAAGTCTGGTGGCATAAGGTGTTCTACAACGAGTAGAGGAGTGGAGAACTCTTCTTGTAAAATATTTCTGGACTTTCTCAACTGTGTTAATATCATATACATAATGTGGGTTCCAGACTGATGAGCTGTATTCGAGTATTGGTCTAGCAAATGTTTTGTATGCTCCAGTTATTAGTGTAACATTACCAGAGAAAAAGCTACGTAAGATTAGGTTAACAACTCTTAATGCCTTTTTGGCTATGTAGTGGTCTTTAGCACTTAGGTCATTTGAGATGAGTACTCCAAGATCCTTGACAGAGTTTGGATCATCAACAAGGTCTTGGCTATTCAGCTTGTATTTTATTTTCTGATTTTTTTTGCCAATATGTAGGACAGAGCATTTATTTGTTGAGATTTGAAGTTGCCATTTGTTTGACCATTCTGATACATAGTCAAGGTCTTTTTGAAGGGTAGCAGTATTGTCCTTGATGTTGAATAGCTTTACATCATCAGCGAAGAGAACGCAGTTGCTCTTGATATGATCACGGAGGTCATTTTTGTAGAGTATGAAAAGAGTTGGCCCTAGAACCCTGGGGGGACACCACTGTTGACAGGTACAGAATTTGATAGGACGCTCCCAATTTTGACCATTTGCTGTCTGTTTGACAGGAATGCTTCTGTCCAGTTATGCAGGTGTCCAGAGATACCATAAGATATTAGTTTTAGTAGTAGTTTGTCGTGTACCACTGAATCAAAAGCTTTACAGAAGTCTATGTAGATTGCATCTATTGCTTTGCCCTGATCGAGTTGTATAATCCATATGTTTTTGCACTGTAAAAGTTGCAGATTACATGATAATTTTTTCCTAAACCAAATTGTTTATTAGAGAGTAGGTTGTTTTTTTTTTAAAGTGGAGGATGATGGATTAGTTAATAATCGATCCCATGATTTTACAGGTGACACAGCATAAAAAGATTGGTCTGTAATTATCAACTAGGCTGGGATCTCTCTTTTTGAAGATGGGGATGACCGTGGCTTGTGACCATAGTTTTGGCAAGGAGCTGGTCCTGAAAGATTTTTCAAAGATTATGCCTAGAGGTTCAGTTATGGCAGTGGATAGCTTTTTTAAGAAGTAGGCACATATTCCGTCCAGTCCAATAGAGATAGTTTGGGGTATTGGGTAGTGCTTTTTCAACATTGTCTTCTTTAAAATTGATATGTATTAGATCAGTGGTCCCCAACCTTTTTTGTACCAGGGACCAGTTTCACACAGAAACACTTTTTCAAGGGGGGGGGGAGGAGGAGGAGGAGTCCGAGTTTGGTGGTTTGCTTGCAGACGTTTCATTGTTACCTAGTCGGGTAATAAAATGTCTGCCAGCAAACCACCAAGTTCAGGGAGCGCCAATGTCTCCTCACTGCAACCCTGAGCAACAGATATTCTCTTCTATTGGGACATTTAAAACAGAGGGTTTCAGCTGCAGATTCAGGAACTGCACCGGGCTGAGGAGCACCTTCAAAACTGAGCGCTGGGCGGTGGCGGCCCACGGCTGTCTCCACGGCTCAGGACAAGTCCCTGCAGGATGGCTGAGAAGCCCCACCTCTAAGCTCTGCCTCCCTCAGCCTCATCCCTCAGGTGTCTCCCTCCCTCCCTCAGCTTCATCCCTCAGGTGTCTGCCTTGTTCCTCTCTCAGTCGCTCTCTCGCTCCTCCACCAGGCCAGGAAGAAACTGCTTCAAAGAAGCTGGCAGGGTGGTTTTTCCTGTCGGCGCAGCTCCTCCGAAGTGCCCGTTCACCCCCACCCCACTGCCCACGGTTCAATCCAGTGCTCCGTTCTGCCTGCCTGCCTTCGTTTCTGGTGGTTTCGGAGCACAGCTCCTCCAAAGCGCCCGTTCACCCCCACTTCACTGCCTGCGGTTCAATCCAGCACTCCGTTCTGCCTGCCTGCCTTCGTTTCTGGTGGTTTCGGAGCAGCTTCGGCTGAGAATAATAACTATTTGCCTCTTTTTCTCAGCCGAAGCTGCTCCAAAACCACCAGAAATGAAGGCAGGCAGGCAGAACGGAGCACTGGATTGAACCGCGGGCAGCGGGGTGGGGGTGAACGGGCGCTTCGGAGGAGCTGCACTGACAGGAAAAGCCACCCTGCCAGCTTCTTTGAAGCAGTTTCTTCCTGGCCTGGTGGAGGAGTGAGAGAGTGACTGAGAGAGGAACGAGGCAGACACCTGAGGGATGAGGCTGAGGGAGGGAGGGAGACACCTGAGGGATGAGGCTGAGGGAGGGAGGGCCGAGAGGCAGGGCTTCTCAGCCATCCTGCAGGGATTTGTCCTGAGTCGCGGAGACAGCCGTGGGCCGCCACCGCCTAGCGCTCAGTTTTGAAGGCCTCCTCAGCCCGGCGCAGTTCCTGAATCTGTGGCTGAAACCCTCCATTTTAAATGTCCCAATAGAAAAGAATATCTGTCGCTCAGGGTTGCAGTGAGGAGACATTGGCACTCCCTGAACTTGGTGGTTTGCTGGCAGACATTTTATTAACCGACTAGGTAACAACATCAGATGTTACCTAGTCAGGTAATGAAACGTCTGCAAGCAAACCACCAAACTTGGACTCCTCCCCCTCCCCCTGTCCTTGAATGCGGTATCTGCTATCCTGCATCAGATGGGTGGCTCATGATAGGGAGCGAAGGAGAGAGAAACGACAGGAGGCGAAGTTTCCTCGGGATGAGCGCACCCCAAATGTCTTGGCACACGCTCTTTTATTGTGCTTTTTTACAAGAAAATGATTTAATCAAAGCTCAAGTCAAATAAGATAATTCTATCAGGATGTAATGTTTACAAAGCTGCATACCAGACAGATCATTTACAATGTGGATAAGCTTATTAACAACCGTCTAGCTCCTTGTCCCTTGTACGTGCCTTGCAAAGGTCACTGAAGAGACAGAAGTTAATGATTACACATGAATGATACATAGTTGCAAACACATGAATGATACATAGTTGCAATGATACATAGTTACAACATCTCCTCTGTTTTTATTATTTATGACGAGTCTTCTTCCTCGTCTGAGAAGACAGGAACCATTTTTATGGAATGTTCGCCATCCCCGTCATCTGGGCAAGAGTGCGACCCGTCAGCGTCAGGGTTGTCCAAGGAGCGGTAACTCAGCAATGACATTTTTTCGTCCGGTGTTGAGGACATAACATGAGCTTGCAATAGCACATTAACATCAGCAGTTATGGAGGACAATTGATTTTTCAAAAATTGCAATATTCTATGAAAACAACAAGGTCCTATAATACATATCAATATAATGATTATTAATGATCCTGCCAATGCAGTTAAAAAGGTATAAACCATGGTGAAATAGAAAACAAGCCCCCCTGCTATCGGCATAAAAACAACATTCTTCTTTAAGCGTAGCACACAATCCCCCTTGTTTTAAAAAATAAATCTTTACGATTTTGCAAAAGGGGGTATTCCATGGGTACCTGTAGGGATATAAAATCATCAGTGTTATACACACAAGCCATACTTGAATGCAAAATGATTTGGATTTAACAATTTCATCCCCGTGGACACATGCCGTGAGACCGGTGGAACAAGTCCAAACAAAATTATTGCCAGGGATAAAATACATTCCTTTCAGGCGTGATGTTAAAGTTCCTCCTGAAGTGGTGTAGATTGCAGGATATCCCCTGGTTGTGTGGGTGCATCTGCCAAATCGAATTGAAGTGGTGGGTAGAAATCTTCTATGCGAGAAAAATTGGTTGTAGAACTTAAACGAACGCCTTGAAAGTCAGTTATAGTCCAAGTAATATTATATCTTCTATGAGGCTTCTGCGGATCGTCATGGACAGTTCTTTTGAAGCATCGTTTGTTGACAGGATCAGAGTTCGGGTATATAAAAACATCACAAGTAGGAGAGAGGGCTATGGACAAGTTAGTTGTAGAACATTTATGAGATGAGGAGGGAATTCAATTAGTAGAAAAAGGATAATAATTACAATAATGACAATAAAGATTAATTTGGTAATTCATCAAGGGTGTTAGTTGGGGTGGGGGAACCCATAATACAATAGAAGGACATCTAGGTCCCCCTATATTTAGATTGAATAGAGGAAAAGATTTTAAGGTTCCTTTCCATAGGAAGAGTAAAGAAGGAACAAAAGAGCGAGTGGTAGAGTGTTCTTTAAACAAAACAGAAGTGACAGAGTGAAAACTACGGATAGCATTTTCATGACGTACCCACATGGAACAAGTATAATAGCCTTCTGTTAATGAAATGGTTTTAACACGAATAGTCTTTTGACAGGAAACATAGGTTTTGTTGAAGTAAGGTAGAAATTGCAAAGAAGATATAGGCAAGAATATCAGGAAGAGTTTTAAGATACAGATGTAGCGGAGGAATTCCCATGATAGGGTCTAACCGCCCTACCAGGGATCCAGCAAGTGGTTTTGTCTGGTAGTAAAATCACAGCGTAGCCTCGTCCCCAAGTGAGAAGCTCAGCGGGACCCTGCCAGGCGGGATCTGGCAATCCGCGATAATATACCAGAGGTCTGTTAGGCAGGGGTGAGGGGGAGGAAAAATGACACGAAGCAGCAGAAGTGGGAGGAATGCCAGTCAGATTAAGAAAGTTTAAAGTGTAAAGACAAATGTTAAGAGAATTTTGCAATGCTGGGAGGTTCGGGGTTTTTTCCCGCAACGAATATCGATCAAGAGCACGTTTCAGAGATAAGTTCGCTCGTTCCACAATAGCCTGCCCCTGGCTGTTGTAGGGAATCTCAAACTTGTGGGTTACATCCCATCTGTTACAGAAGTCCTGGAATGCAGAACTTGTATAGGCAGGTCCATTGTCAGTTTTGATTTCTTTTGGACGTCCCAGCGAGGCAAAGGTACGAATTGAATGATTGATGACATGTTTTACAGTTTCTCCCCTTTGAGGAGTAGCCAGAATAAACCCTGAACATGTATCGATGGAAACGTGCAAATATTTCCAAGGGGCAAAAGGTGGATACTGAGTTACATCCATTTGCCAAATTTCACAAGCTTTTAATCCTCTAGGATTTACTCCTATGGGAATGGAATGTCCTTGCTTACTACATGTGGGGCATTGTTGAATAATGGCAGCAGCTTCTGCCTGAGTTAGAGCAAATTGAAAAGTTATCATAACTTGGCGGGGGAGATTCAAACACACTCCCTGCTTCTATTTTATAATGGACCATTAAAGCCTCCATAATTTTCCTCCAAGTGACCAAAATGCCAATAGGTGCACGAGAAGGACTATGGAGATGTTCACCAATTTTTTGCCAAGTGGAAATTTTTAAGGACCCTTCCTCTGAATAATTGGGACAATGTTGCCACACATAAGCCAATAATGTAGCAATAGGTTTCATTTTTACAGGCGAGCCCTTTAAATTAGCAGAATATTTAGAAGAAGAAGCGACTAACTCCCTCAATTCCTTCAGATGCTGCGTCTGTTGTTGAGAAAAGTTTCCACCCATACTTACGAAAGTCGAGACCGTGTTTCAGATCCGATGATGTGCAATTCGCTTCAGGCCTGGCGATGCACAGCTCCCATCGAGCTGATAAGATATGGGCGCGTCGCAACGTATCCCCCTTAGGGAATCACGTCGGGGTCACCAGAATGCGGTATCTGCTATCCCGCATCAGATGGGCGGTTCATGATAGGGAGCGAAGGAGAGAGAAACGACAGGAGGCGAAGTTTCCTCGGGATGAGCGCACCCCAAATGTCTTGGCACACGCTCTTTTATTGTGCTTTTTTACAAGAAAATGATTTAATCAAAGCTCAAGTCAAATAAGATAATTCTATCAGGATGTGCATGTTTACAAAGCTGCATACCAGACAGATCATTTACAATGTGGATAAGCTTATTAACAACCGTCTAGCTCCTTGTCCCTTGTACATGCCTTGCAAAGGTCACTGAAGAGACAGAAGTTAATGATTACACATGAATGATACATAGTTGCAAACACATGAATGATACATAGTTGCAATGATACATAGTTACAACACTTGAAAAAGTGTTTCTGCGTGAAACTGGTCCCTGGTACAAAAAAGGTTGGGGACCACTGTTCTACAGTATTGCATCCAGATAATAGAAATTGCCAATCAAGGGATGAGAAATTGTTGTTTATAAGATCATAGTTGCGTTTTTTGAAGTTATAATTGGGGATTCCATCATTGTTATGATTTTTGTGTGGATGTATGTTGAGACAAAAGTCAATCATGTTGTGGTCACTGTTGGAAAAGGGTTCTTTAATTTGTATTCCGCAAATTGAATTCAAACTATTGCAGAAGATGAGATTGAGGATTAGTTCATTTGTTCACACATGCACGCTATCCACGGTGCACCCAGGCTATGTATGCCATACACTTAAAAAAAGGAGAGGGATTACACTTGTTAGGGATAACATTGTTTTACCCTAACTGGTTTAGGTAAATAATAATATGTAATCATAGTTTGTATGTTAAAGTGTCTGCAACTTTAACTGTGGGATAGTAATTAAGGGAGTGGTTGTGAAAGCACTTTAAAAGAAGCAAGGCTGCAGCTTGCTCTCTCTCTGGCTTTGATGATCCCTGATTATTGCAAGGACACAAGACTGCATTGCTCGAACGGGAGAGAAAACAAAGGACTGACTTGTAAGTGAATTGACATAGGATATTTCTACACGGACTTTGCTAACTGAATATCCCTGAATGGACTGACTAAATGATACATGACTATTGGACTGTTATTTTGACTATGCTATGAACTCATAACGGAATAAACTATATTTTTGATAGCACAAGCGTATCTGTTATTTTTACTGTATGTTAATAAACATACAAGCTTAGCTCACTCATTTATCTGTGTGCCTATCTGACTAAGCTGCACATTCTGTTTAGCTTGTCTCCCTAACCCTGGTTGGGGAAACCAGGCTTAACACTGGTTATGGGCCCAGAGGCTGCAAAGTCAGTTTAACTAGGATAAAACAGATTTATGTAAAAGTGAGAGTTTGTGTTGTTATACATTACAGTAAACAGACAGCTGTGTTTTATTAATTATAGTTTTATATCCATATAAGAAAACATGGCACATGTCAATCTACAAAGTTTGTCCCTTATATCCAAGATGGATGGAACAAACTATGTATCATGGTCTATGAAATGTAGTCTGCTTCTACGAAGAGAAGGTTTGTGGAACATAATTGAAAATCCACCAAACGTAGAAGAATGGGATCCAGAGGATGAGGAAGATAAATTAAAGATAGAAGAATTTATGCATAAAAATCAACAAGCTATTTGCATTATTGCTTTCACCTTAACTGATAAGCAACTTGTTTATATCCATGGAGAAAAAACAGCTGTTGGGTGTTGGCAGAAGCTGAAGAGGATTTATGTTCGAGATAATGTTGGTGCTCACATAAATCTAACACGGAAACTTTTCAGTACACATCTCCATAAGAATGGTGATATGCTGAGTCATTTGAAAACTATGCAAAGCATTTTTCAAGAACTGCATGAGAAAGAGCTTATTTTCTCTGAACTACACCAAGTCTACATAATTCTATCTTCCCTTGACGAAAGTTATGATAACTACGTAACTTCCCTTGAAATATTGCCAAAGGAAAGCCTAACTTTAACTGATATAACTGGCAGATTGATTGAAGAAGCCAGAAGAAGGCTTGAAAGAGACGAATTAAGGAGGCAGCAACCTCAAAAAGAAGATAATGAATCTCCTACTGCATACGCAATTAAAAAGTGTTTTAATTGTGGAGGAAGAGGACATTTGGCAAGATTTTGTAAAAAAAAGCAAAGAGTCAGAACGCTTGCCAGAATACTAAAAGTCATCAAAAGATAAATAAAAATTTAGAGTTAGCCATGTACACTAACGGAGCTGTAAAAAATAATTTATGGGTGGTTGATAGTGGAGCATCTCATTGTATAACAAATGATTACAGAAATTTTATTAAAATGTCCAAGAGTACACAGCAGATATCGTTAGCCAACGGCTGGAAACTGAAAGCTAAAGGTCAAGGTATAGCATATTGTTCTTTTATAAAAGAGAATGTAAAAATGTTATATGTACCACAACTTAAGTTTAATTTAATTTCAGTTAGAATTTTGGTTAAACTAGGATATGTAGTTACATTTAGGGGAGATAACTGCATAATTGAGAAAGAAGATAAGAAAATTACTGCATCTTTAAGAGGTGAATTATATGTGTTAAATGATGATGGTTTAAAGGTGGCTAACATGGTTTATGAAAATAAGAAACCTCATGATGAATGTATTCACTTGTTACATCGAAGGCTAGGGCATTTAAATTTTAAAATGCTTAAGAAAACTGTTGAATTATCTAAGGGAATAAGTTTAAAACCTTGTAATAAGTATTTGCAATGTAATATTTGCAATCAAAGCAAAGCCAGGATCACACCTGCTAATAGAGTTGATGGATTTACTACCAAAGAACCTTTAGAGGTAGTATTTGCAGATTTAATAGGTCCTAAAAAACCAAGTGTAGGAGGAGCTCGTTATATACTAAGTATAATGGACCACTATTCTAGATACGGGTTTTGCTATTTAATGAAGAGCAAAACTGAAACGTATCAAAATCTCTTTAATTGGATTAAATTTGCTGAAAGGAAAACTAAAAAGAAATTAGTAACTCTTATAACAGATAATGGTACGGAATTTACAAATAATAAATTCCAGAACAGACTAAGAATGTTAGGAATTCAACATAAAATGTCTGCACCATATAGGCCACAACATAATGCCTTTATAGAGAGAAGAGGCCAAACATTATAATCAATGGCACGAACTATGATGTCTGATTCAGGATTACCTGACAATTTGTGGGGAGAAGCAATAATGTGTGGTAATCATATATTAAATAATGTTGTTAATTCAACAACAGGTGAATTACCATTCACATTGTGGCATGGTACAAAACCTGATTTAAGTTACATGCACACATTTGGAGCACCAGCATGGGTGCATATCCCTACACAACTTAGACACAAAGGACAGCATAGAGCTAAAAGATTATATTTTGTCGGATATACATCTAATCATAGATCTTATAGATTCTGGGAACCAGGTACATCTAGAGTTTACACCAGTGCTAGTGCTAAATTCCTAGAACATGTAGGATGGAATAGATTAGAGCAAGATTTAAATAATGAAGTAATTATTGAACCCTACAAAAGGCAAAAAGATCAGATTAGTTATAAGAAGAGTCCAATTAAAGAAGAAGTCCACGAAGAGCAAATAGGATGAGAACAAGAGGAAACAGATAATCAAGAAGAGTTAATAAATGAAAGTCCACCTGTAAGTCCTGTAATACCTAGACGTACTACACGTATAACTAGACCACCTGAGAGATATCAAGCAAGTATAGTTTGCCAAGTAACTAAAGTTCCAACTAGTGTAGATGAACTTAGGATGTATCCTGCTAAGGATCAGGAGAATTGGCAAAAGGCAATGAAAAAGGAACTAAATTCATTAAAGGTAATGAAAGTTTATGAAGATGCTAAATTACCTCCAGAAGAAAAATCCATTGGGTGCAAATGGATATTTAAAGTAAAAACTGGAAATGATGGGACTGTTACCCATAAAGCTAGGTTAGTAGCTCAAGGATTTAATCAAACTGCATCTGATTACGATGAAGTTTTTGCACCAAGTCTTAAAGCAACATCTTTAAGAGCAGCATTAGTGTGGGCAGCTAAGAAAAACTATGTCATTAACCATTTAGATGTAGAAACTGCTTATCTACATGCACCATTGCAGCACACTATATATTTAAGAAAACCAGTAGGTATAAAAGACAATAAAGTAAATAGTAATGATTGTTGGAAACTCAAAAAGAGTCTTTACGGGTTGAAACAATCTGGGTTTGAGTGGAACCAATATATTGTGAAAGAGTTAAACAATATAGGTTTTAAATCTAGTTTAGCAGATCCATGTGTGTTTAAAAGAGAAAATAATGGAACGGTGTCATTATTGTTATTATTTACAGATGATATTGCTTTGATAACTAAGACTAATAATGAAGCTAATGAGATTATATCATTATTAGCCAAAAGGATAAAATTAAAGCATTTAGGTGAAATTAAAAAGTATCTAGGATTGACAATTAACAAAACAAAAAATGGATTTAAGATATCTCAAGAAGATAAAATTTGCCAATTAATTAAAACGTTTAAAATGGAACTTTGTAAACCGGCAAAGACTCCAATGAGTCAGGAAGTTTGCCAAACTGATGATCAAAGTCCCAAATTTGATAAGTCCATATATCAATCTTTGATTGGTAGCTTATCATATATCAGCAATTGGTCAAGGCCTGATATAGCTTATAGTGTAAATCAGCTGACACGTTTTAATTCACATCCACATCAATGTCATTGGCAATCATTAAAGAGAATTTTAAGATATCTTAAAGGAACACTGAACCATGCATTGTATATAGAACCAAAGGGTGATTTGAGTCTTAGTGCCTATGCAGATGCAAGTTTTGCAACTGATATAAACACTAGAAAATCAACATCTGGGATGGCTATATTATTTGGTAAGACACTAATAGGGTGGAGGTCAATCAGACAACAGCATATTAGCTTGTCCACGATGGAAGCGGAATTTTCATGTCTGTCATTACTATGCACTGACTTGATTTTGTACAAACAGTTATTATTAGACATGGGTATAACTGTTAAAGATTCCATTATTGTGTACGAGGATAACCAAGCAGCTATAAAATTAGCTACTAGTATTGCTGTAAAAACTAGATCAAAGCATACTGATTTAAGATACTTAAATGTTAGAGAATCTGTAAAGAATGGGCTAATTAAATTGGAATACTGCATGACAGAAGAAAACATTGCAGACCAATTTACAAAAGCTCAAGGAGTAATTAAGTTTAAAGAGAGTTGTAACAAATATGATTTAAAGATGTAAATAGTTATATTTATTATTATTTCCTAAAAGGGGAGAATGTTAGGGATAACATTGTTTTACCCTAACTGGTTTAGGTAAATAATAATATGTAATCATAGTTTGTATGTTAAAGTGTCTGCAACTTTAACTGTGGGATAGTAATTAAGGGAGTGGTTGTGAAAGCACTTTAAAAGAAGCAAGGCTGCAGCTTGCTCTCTCTCTGGCTTTGATGATCCCTGATTATTGCAAGGACACAAGACTGCATTGCTCGAACGGGAGAGAAAACAAAGGACTGACTTGTAAGTGAATTGACATAGGATATTTCTACACGGACTTTGCTAACTGAATATCCCTGAATGGACTGACTAAATGATACATGACTATTGGACTGTTATTTTGACTATGCTATGAACTCATAATGGAATAAACTATATTTTTGATAGCACAAGCGTATCTGTTATTTTTACTGTATGTTAATAAACATACAAGCTTAGCTCACTCATTTATCTGTGTGCCTGTCTGACTAAGCTGCACATTCTGTTTAGCTTGTCTCCCTAACCCAGGTTGGGGAAACCAGGCTTAACAACACTCCTATCCATTTTTACATTTGCTTCTGCTGCCTCCAGTAATTGTAATAAATAATTTATGCTTTACTGGAATTGTGTGCTCTCAACTAAAGAAACTCCTTGGAGAAATTTGTGAAAGAGGATTCTCCTACACAACTGAAATGGTGCCCTTACAATTTGGATTGAACTATTTTACATTTAGAAAAACTGAATCATGGGCTTAGCTTTGCTTTATAAAAGAGTTATGTCAGTGCCTTGACCTCAATTTTAGAGCTCCTGGAAGGTGTTTTGAATCTCTGAGTAGGAGAAGTGATAGCCAGAGAAATCATCTGAGCTTTTAGTGAAAAGTGGCATTTCATGTCCATGTAAATAGAAATACAGGACTAAAATCTTTGATGCCTGCAGGTTATGTACTCATTGGTGCTGGTGTTTCTTCTTTTCAGTTTATTGAAGCCCAAGGGAAATGGAAACATTTTAAATACTATTAATAATTATTGTACATGTTTGCCAATTTTTAGCCACGTTATATTAAGTAAATATTTTCTCATTTTTCAACCAAAGTGCAATGCAAAAAATTGTACTATAAACAAAATAAAGTCTATAAACAAAAATTTAAAACAAAACTTTAAAGATAGGGAAGGAGTTTTACTGATTTTATTTTTGCTGAATATTGTTGTTCCTGATTATAATTATATTTTTATTTCTGTTTGGTATCACTCATGCAGCAACATTTTAATGTTTTAAATAAATAAATTCAATTAGGAGAGGGGAAATAACAGTTCAATAATCTGAACCAACAATGGATTCAGATTGTTTATTCAATCCATCAGTTATTAACAGACCAAATTATTAAATTAGATTAAAATATTTTTGTTCTCTTTCTTATTGCATTAGCAATGGTAGCTTTATCTTTAGGCAGAATAGCTAATTTCATATTAATTGAAATGCATAATATGGATAGAAATACCTTCATTTCTGCATTCTTATATGGAAAAATATATGTCCAAATAAATAATAATTCAGCGGGTCTCAAATCTGAGTACATATGTACATATGTACATGATTACATGTATAGATAATATATTAATAAACAATACAATGTGAATTTTTGAAAAAAAAAAGTATAAGACTGATTTCTCCTTGGGTGTTAGGAATACACACAGCTATTTATTACCTATCTAATATCTTCTGTCTCTTTCACAAGGTATTACACCAAAGGACACAATTCTGGCCAAACAACATTATTTTAGTCTCTGCACACAAAATGCAATTTGATGAAAAAAGAATCTATGCAGTGGCTCTTCCACGGAGAGTCGAGGTGGCATAACAATTATATGGGTGGAAAAGGAAACAAAGCCATAGAATGAATAGGTAAACTCCCAACCACTATGTTATGTTTGACTCAAGTACTAACTAGAGAGATCCATGGTTAGCTAACAAGTATGCCTCCCTCCTGTATTGACCATTTATAATCTTCTAATGCAGCTTCTAAAAAAGTGCCTCTTCTGACTGATGAAAGTAATTTGAACCCCTCGAGAATATTCCATAAATCTGGTATGAAATGATTGTGATTTATAAATCCACTCTGAGAAACTTCTGATGTAAAAAATGGCCAAGGGCTTCTTCAGTACAATGGATAACAAGGTGCAATATTCATAAGGTAATACAAGACCAAGATAATGAATGGAATATTTTGTTAGTTCCAGGCATTTTAGTATTTCTGGATTTATAAACAGTATTTATGGATTTACTTCTAAAAGGCCAAGGTAAAGCCTGGATGCACAGAGAATAAAACCTTCAGTATGCACAATTTGTGACATTAGCCAACTTAATTATCGAGCATCATCCAGTATATCTGCTGGATATGAACTTTAACTTCCAGTTTCCTACTTAATAATCTGGAAAAGTCTTTGACTTATCTACAGTTGAGCCTAAAATATCTGTTGTTATATGAGACATTTGTTAAGTGAATGGTTTTTTTTTACCACTTTTTACATTTTTACAACCTTTCTTGCCACAATTATTAAGTGAATCATTGCAGTTGGTAAGATAGTAATCTAGTGGCTAAATGAATCTGGCTTTGCCATTGACTTTGCTTTTCAAAAGGTGATCATATGATCTTGGGAGAGAGCAACAGTCATAAATATGAACCAATTGTCAAGTATCTGGATTTTGATCACATGATCATGGGGATGCTGCAAAGATCAAAACTGTGAAAAATGGTACTTAAATCACATTTTTCAGTGCCATTGTAACTTTGAACAGTCACTAAATGAACTATTGTAAGTTGAGGACTACCTGTAATCCTGATGTTATTACTGATGATATTACTATTATTTCTCCCAGGTCCTCAGTGCGACCTCATTGGGGTAGGCGGAATGAGAAAAATGGTCTAGTGGTGAAGGCATCTGGCTGCAAACCAGGAAACTGAGTTTCCATGAAAGATGGCTAGGCAACTTTGAGCCAGTCACCTTCTCTCAGCCCAACCCATCTTTCACATTTGTTATGGGGAAAATAGGGGGAGGAAAGTGTATTAAATATGTTTGCCACCTTGAACTATTTGCAAAAAATAATAAAGATGGGATAAACAAACAAATAAACAAATAAATATATAAGGCAATGATGTTTGTTTATTTATTTGTTAAATTTATTTGCCACCTATCTTGCCATGGGGCTATCCTAGGCAGCTTACAATAATAAACAAGGAAGAAAATGAAAGGAGAATATAAAAAGAACAGAAGTAAAATAATAGAACAATCAAATAAACAATGCAAAAGAACAAATTTAGAATACATCAATTTGGTAACAAAAAAGATGGACAGGTGAAGAGCAGAGCACAAATTGGAGGAGATAGGATCTGCCATCAATCCAGCAACCACCTCCAGCATGAAACTCCCCCATTTGGTCCCAAGGCCAACCAAGTCAGGTTTTAGGTTCTTGTGTAGGAATAGGCAGGTAGGGGCATGTCTTACCTTAGAGGGTAAGGTGTTCCAAAGGGTGGGAGCTGCAGACTCTTCTGGATGTCAATAGTTTGAGTTCTTTGACTGACAGGATCTGAAGTAGGACTTCTATGTTGGCACAAATCAGATGGGCTTGTTCTAACAGATCAAGCCAGTTCATCAGGTAGCCTGGACCTATACAATTAAGGGCTTTAAAGGTCGTAAATCAACACATTGAACTGCACTTGGGAACAGACCAATAGCTAGTGAAGTTTGCAGAGCAGAAATGTAATATGGGTCATCCTAGGAACTCCAAGGACTACTCTGGATAATAGAAGAGCTGTACTTTGCACTAGTTGAAGCTTTCAAATGGATTTCAAAAGTTGCAGTCCCAGTCCTGCACATGGCAGTAGTCCAGATGAGAGATGACCAGGGCTTGAGTAACAGAGTGCAGGGAATCATGATCCAGGAAAAGTCACAACCGGTACACAAACAAATATCTACAGTATATATTAGCCAAGAAGGAAACGTTACCCCAGTTAAAGCAAGTAGACACCTATATTGGGTAGCAACAAAATAAGAAGATGCTAGAAGCAGATGATTACTTTAGCGATAACAGGAAATTGTTTATGCTGCATGGAGAAGGCAATGTTTAACTACTCTTGTGTTTTATCATGATAACAACATGGTAAAATAATTGACTCTATAGCGCAGGATTATGAAAAGTCAACATGCTGCTGAGAATCTTTCACTGTATTAATAATGTTTAAATTAAAGGAATCTGTAGTTGCTGATGTTGCTATGAAGAAAAAGTCGGAGATTCTCAGACATCTAGATCATAGTTGTCTCAATGGTGCTTTTAAAAAGGGAACGGGACTGTTATTTCTTTGAGGATGAAGAATAAAATGTTTTGTTTCTCATCCAAGAACTTCATCAGTTCTGATGGCTGGGAGCAGAGTTGGGCTACTGGCAGTTTGCAAGGGTTCAGGAGAGCCCCTAGCTAAGATTCTGTGCAGTTCGGAGTATCCCCAAATCCCACTCCTGGCTGGCCTCCCCCCCCCCCAGGAGTCCCTACATGGCTTGTTTTGGATGTAGGTAAATGCAGGGTGCATGCAGAGACTTGGGGAGGGTGAAAAACAGGCCTCCTGGAAGTTTAGGAAGGCCAGAAATGGGCCTGTTTCTGGCTTCCAGAAGGCCTCCGGAGCTTGGGGAGGACACTTTTGCCCTCCTGAAGCTCAAGCAAAGCCTCCAAAGCCCAGGGCAGGCAAAAATACCCTCCCTTCTGGCCGTGGTGCAGGAGCCTGAATAGGCCACGCCTACCATGGCCATGCCCACTCAGCAACCAGGCAGAGAACCCTTTGCTAAAATTTTTGAAATCCATCCCTGGCTGGGAGGATGGTGTTCTGTCCCTAATTAGCATTCTTGAGATCCCCGCGCTTTGATTGGCCAAAGCGCGGGGCACTCTGATTGGTCAGGCGAGCCGCGCCGATTGGCTCGCTAAGAATCTCCCACAATTGGTCCATTCGAATCGCGGGAGATTCAAAGTGGTGCCATTGGCCGCGGCCGCCGCGGCTGAAAGAATAAAAGCCGCGAACCTTTTGCGAAGAGCCAGTTCAATTCCT
The DNA here is from genome assembly GCA_033807585.1 of Hydrophis major. Classification (NCBI taxonomy): domain Eukaryota; kingdom Metazoa; phylum Chordata; class Lepidosauria; order Squamata; family Elapidae; genus Hydrophis; species Hydrophis major. The sequence continues at coordinate 47,106,224 of CM066333.1, read as the reverse complement.
ACTTAAATAAAAGAGCATGATTTGAAGTCACCGACTCCTGGCATCATTTTCGAGGAGATGACACTGGCGACGAGGATGGGATCCAGACCCTGAACCAAACCACGTGTCCGACGGAAGCCAGACGAATCTCCACGGTGGCGAAAATCGCACCCCCCACACCCTTCAACCCCGCCACCGAGGACTGGGAATTGGACTCCGACTGATTCCGCGTGTTCCTCGAGTGCAGCGATCTGAAGGACGCCACCGGCCCCATGAAGCGCGCCGTCTTCCTGACCCACTGCGGGACCGAGGTATTCAAGATGGCCAAGGCGCTTGCCAAGCCCGCCGACGCGACCGCGATGGACTGGGATGTCCTCGAGCCAATACTTCGGCGGCACTACGCTCCAGAGGTACCCATCCTGATCCGAACTACGACACCTAGGGGGGCTCTGTGAATTCGACAACCTGAACGACGCCCTGCGAGACAGAATCGTGCTCAGCTTGTGGGACCCCGTCCCCCAGAGCCGGCTGATGGCCAAGGGCAACATCAGCCTAGCAGACACCCTCACCGCAGCCGCAGCCACCGAAGCAACCCGAACATCCGCCGACCGCATGCGCAGACCGAACGCTGGGGACCGCAGCGGTAACAACAACCCTGCAAGGTCGGCCGAGGCCCAACCTGAGACGACCACCCACCAGGGCGATTTCCACTCGGCATCGGGCACTTCCGATGACGAGGAGGACATTCATCGCCTCCAGACAGGCCGCGACCCGTGGAACCGGCGGGGTCGTAAGTCGAGGACCAACTATGCCGGTTGCGGAGGCGACCACCCCAGGTCCGAATGCCGGTTTTTCGAGTCGATCTGCCGGCATTGTGACAAGAAGGGACACATCGCCCGCGTCTGCCACCTTAAAAAGAACCGCAGCCCGGCCCGATGGGACCAGAGCGACCGGAGGAGAGAGAGCACACCACCCCGGACCAGAGATCGCCCCTCGGACAACAGATGGGACCGGAACGGACGATCCCTATGAGGCGGCGATAACCGGCGAAGAGAGGAGACCCATGAGACAGTCACCATCGGCCACGCCATAACCAATAACACCCGGAAGGTCCACGTGGAGGTAGGCATCGAGGGCCAGCCATGCAAAATGGAGGTGGACTCCGGGTCCTACCTCTCCATGATAGCATGGCATGAAATAAAGCGCTTGGTGCCTACCATCCAAAGGAGGAACCTAGACAGCCAGAGACTCATCGTAAAGGACTACCAGGGAAACCGCATCCCGGTAGTCGGAACCAAACACTTCAACATCACATATAAAGGGCACACCGAGAGGCTTCCCCTGACAATCGTCGACCGCGACCGCCCAAGCCTACTGGGACTGCAATGGTTCGCCCCGCTCAACATCGCAGTCACGGGAGTCGACCACGTCACCGACGACAGCTGGGAGCAACAACTGGCCTGGGAATTCCAAGAGGTCTTTGACGGAAACCTAGGCAAGTACCGAGGGCCCCTTATATCATTCAGCCTAGACCCAAACGTCCCCCCAAAATGCCTGAAACCAAGGTGGGTGCCATTCGCACTTAAACCCAAGATAGACGAGCAAATTGACAAGCTCGTCAAGCAAGGGGTCCTACAGCCAATAGACCACGCCCGGTGGGAGACCCCCATAGTCACCCCGATCAAGCCCGATGGGTCGGTGAGGATCTGTGGGGACTATAAGGCCACCCTAAATGGCGCGCTGCAACAAAGCGCCTACCCCGTCCCAGTAGTGCAACACCTACTGCACTCACTAGGAGGGGGTAAGGTTTTCGCCAAGCTCGACCTCGCCCAGGCATACCAACAGTTGCCAGTCGACGAGCAAACGGCAGAAGCGCAAACCATAGTCACCCACCGGGGAGCATTTAAATGCAACCGACTCCAATTCGGAGTCAGCGTGGCACTGGGAATATTCCAAAGCCTAATGGAAAGACTATTGCAAGGCATCAAGGGGGTGGTACCTTACTTCGACGACGTCCTAGTGTCGGCAACCAACCAAGCCGAACTAGAGGGTCGCCTAAGGGAGGTCCTAACCAAATTCAAAGAGACCGGGCTCAAAGTAAAGAGGGAGAAATGCCAATTATACACGGAACGGGTTGAATTCTTAGGATACCTCCTAGACCGTCACGGCATTCACCCCACAAACCAAAAAGTCAAGGCCATCAAAGAAGCCCCCACACCCAAGTCGAAGATGGAACTACAGGCTTTCCTGGGGCTACTTAACTTTTACAATGTTTTCCTGCCCCAAAAGGCGACGGTGGCGGAGCCCTTGCATAGGCTCCTGGACAAGGCGGTGACTTGGACTTGGGGGAAACGCGAGCAAGCCGCCTTCCAAAGAACAAAGGACCTCCTCACTTCGGACGCCGTCCTTATACAGTATAACGAGACCCTACCTCTGGCCGTCACATGCGACGCATCACCCTTCGGCGTCGGCGCTGTCCTCAGCCACACCCTCCCCGACGGAAAAGAAGCGCCCATCGCGTTCTTTTCAAGGACCCTCACCAAACCGGAGCGGAACTATAGCCAGCTGGACAAAGAGGCTCTGGCTATCATTGCCGCCGTAAAAAGATTCCACAAGTACCTCTACGGCCAGACATTCACCATCATAACCGACCACAAGCCGCTGCTGGGAATCCTTGCAGGAAACCGGGCCACCCCGAACATTCTGTCTCCCCGAATGACAAGGTGGTCCGAGTTCCTGGCAGCCTACAACTACGGACTCATACACAGACCGGGTAAGACGATCTCCCATGCAGACGCCTTAAGCCGCTCGCCGCTACCGGAACCTGACACCGACCCAGCACCCATGACGACCACCCTCAGCATAGAGACTCTACCCAACCTGCCCATAACCGCGTCAGACATTGCCCGAGAGACTAATAAAGACAAACGTCTGGCGCAGGTGTTGCATTGGATAGAGAAAGGGTGGCTGGAAAGAGACAACGACGAGTCCGTCAAAACATTCCGGAACCGGCAAACGGAACTCTCCTTATTAAAAGGGTGCATACTATGGGGGGATAGGGTGGTCATTCCAGAAAAACTACAAGGGAAGGTTCTGGAACTACTACACGAGGGGCACCCTGGCATCGTTAGGACTAAAGCCCTGGCCAGAAGTTACGCTTGGTGGCCAGGGATGGACAAACAAATTGAGACCTGGGTAGCAAGGTGCCAACGATGCCAGGAAACTAGGCCAAGCTCACCCACAGCACCCGTCCTAGAGTGGGAAACCCCAAGGGGACCTTGGTCTAGGATCCATATAGACTTCGCCGGGCCCACAAAAGGACACACCTTCCTTATAACAGTAGACACTTACTCCAACTGGCTGGAGGTAAGCAACATGAAAACAACAACCACAGAGGCCGTGATCAAGGAACTCTGCAAACTCTTTGCAACTCACGGCCTCCCAGACATCGTCGTTTCCGACAACGGGCCCCAATTCACCTCGCTGGAATTCGAAAAATTCCTAGTGGAAAGGGGCATCCGCCACGCGCTGACAGCACCAGTGCACCCAGCGGCGAACGGTAGGGCGGAACGGATGGTGCAATTCACTAAGAAGACCATCCGGAAAATAGACCACGGGGAGATCCAGGAGAAAATAAACAAACTACTCTTCACCCAACACATAACCCCAAATACCACAACGAATAAGAGCCCAGCCGAACTTTTAATAGGGAGGAAATTAAGGTCCCCACTCGACAGGTTACACCCCACGTATAACCCGGGGAAGCCCCCAGACTCAAACAGCAAACACCGAACTATTGCACCAGGCGACCCCGTATACGCAAGAAACCTGACGGGAGACCCACTATGGATACCGGCCGTCATCACACAAATAACAGGCCCACACTCGTACCGGCTACAAACAGCAGACAGACGAGCGTGGAAACGCCACATCGACCAATTAAGGTCGAGGACTGCCAACCAAGAGACCACCGACGCACAAACAGGTGAAACCAACCCCCACAACACAAACCAAGGGGGGAGGGAATACCCAGGGGACCAAAACCAAAGAAGAATAAACCAGCCATACTTACTGGAAAGCAGCCATCACGACCCCTCGCCAGGAAGAGACATCCAGGCCAGCTCGACCGACCCAGAAAGACCGAGCGGGAGCGGCGAAACCCGCAGCTCAACTAACCCGGGAGGCCCAGGAGGGAACTACGGAGAGCGGCCCGGCCCGACCGACCAGCCGGTTCCCACGACGGCATCAGGAGCAACAGAGATCCTGACCGAACCGGCCGGGATCCAACCTACGACTGAGCTGCGCAGGTCCAGTAGGCTCAGACGGAGCCCCGCCTACCTACGTGACTACGCGACGTAAGGACTGAACCAAGAGGGGAGGGGTGTTCTGTCCCTAATTAGCATTCTTGAGATCCCCGCGCTTTGATTGGCCAAAGCGCGGGGCACTCTGATTGGTCAGGCGAGCCGCGCCGATTGGCTCGCTAAGAATCTCCCGCGATTGGTCCATTCGAATCGCGGGAGATTCAAAGCGGTGCCATTGGCTGCGGCCGCCGCGGCTGAAAGAATAAAAGCCACGAACCTTTTGCGAAGAGCCAGTTCGGTTCCTACTTAAATAAAAGAGCATGATTTGAAGTCACCGACTCCTGGCATCATTTTCGAGGACACGACAGATGGAATGATAGGTAATGACGGTTGAGACAGTCTAAACCAGGGGTGTCCAACCTTGGCAACTTTAAGACTTGTGGACTTCAACTCCCAGAATTCCTCAGCCAGCTGGTTGAGGAATTCTGGGAGTTGAAGTCCACAAGTCTTAAAGTTGCCAAGGTTGGACACCCCTGGTCTAAACTGTCAGTATCTATCTTTCCATTCCACTCTCCCCCACACCATCACAATTGATGAAGTTTCTTGGATAAGAAGCAAAATATTTTGTTCTTCTTCCTCAAGGAAAAAACAGTCCAGTTGTCTTTTGAAAAAGCATCTTTGAGATATAAAGAAAAAGAAAATTCGAAACCTCAAAGACAAAGTAGTAGCATGAAATTGTTATATAAGCCTGAACCTGAAAAAGTTCAAAGTAGTTAGTGATCAAATAATATCAATTAGATTGAATTATGACTTTTAATATGAATATTATCCAAGTTTAGATTCTAATACTTCCCAGAAATCAAACTGATTACATCAAAACCAGAAGATGAAAAGGCATAGATATAACAGTAGAGAATTCATTGTGGATCAGATCATGAACTGCTCATGAACAAATTCCAGATCAAGTTAAAATGGAAGAAGAAAACCAACTATTTTCCATAATATGGTGTTGAAGAAGACTCCTAAGAATATCTCGGTAGCCAATAGAGCAAGCAAATGGAACTTAGACCAAATTAACAGAGTTCTTATTTGAGACACCATTATTATTATAATTTGGATACATGAAGCACATACTTAACTTTCTGGAGAAAACTATATTTGGCAAAAGTGGAATAAAAATGAAAAGAGACAACTAGCAACAACCTGGACGGACTCAGTTACAGTGGCAATGAGTGTATCACAGGAAGATATGAAGGATCATGTTGGGGCAAACTGTCCTGGAGAAAAATTCTCTATAAGTCAATACCAATTTGACAGAACATAATCATTATTATTATTGCAATCATTTAGAAGAATGGGCAATTTATAAAATCAGCATGTTCAGTAAACAATGAAACAGCATCTCCTTCATCTCTTTCCCAACATTGCAATTAGACTTTGCACAGATTTCTGTGAAGTTAATTTACATAGTGGTTATCTGGATTTTGAAAGTGTCCTTTTTATCAAAGTAAAGGCCTGCCATAAACTTTCCCATATTTAACTAAACATTCCATGCCATGAAACAAAATTGCAAATGACCAGGCTGTTCAGAGCCCATTCTGTGTTACTGAACTGATAAATATTATACACAAAGAAAATTTAGAAAATATCAGTTGGTATGTTTTCACATGAATTGATTTGTTTATTGTTCAGACAGAAAGCTACAAAGAATTTCCTGAATAGGACAAATTGAAGTTGGAGTAAATAATGGAGCCTAGAAGATTCAATTGCTACACAGCAATTTTTCACATGCATCTATATACTTTCTGTTGAGATTTATATCTCTGTCGAATCTATTCTCTGAATCAAGACATATGATAGCTGGATGAAACTGGATTAAAAAATGAGAATCTATAGAAAACAACCTGTTTTTCATGCAGTCTCTTCTCCCCTTCTAAATTAAGACAGTTGCACTCATATTCATTGCCAGTGTTTTCTGCTGAAATAATTTACCAGACAAATGATAGATCTGAGGCAGCCCAAATGAGTATAGGAAGGAACAGTAGCATTTCCGCTCCCCCCCCCCCGCAAAAACATGTATGCAGCTTCCTACCTTTTAATGTCAATTTGAAATTCATTAACTGAAATAACTACACAACCTTCCATCTGGAATATTAATTTTACTTATGATATAAATCCTTCGAAAAACCAGGTTTAAAGTGACAAATGTAATTCAAAGTCATGATGGGCAAATGTGGAATGAGCACAATACATAATTAGTAATGATTTTCCCCACTGCAAACGGCTAAGCCCAAATAAACTTACAGAAAATTTAATCACAGCATAATTGGAAAGTCAGACATTAAATTAATGAGAGATTCAGAATAGCAGAGCTACAACGCCAATGATAAATTAACAAAGGTAATTACAAATGAATATTATTATGCAGTTGATTTTAATGCACAAGGTTTAGGGTGAATAATATTTAAATATTTCTATCTATAGACCGTTAGCAGAATGCTGGCTGCCATAAAGCAAATTAATAAATCAAGCAAGAGCTGGCCATAATTAAGATAAATAATGCATTGTATATCACTTGTTCTGGTATATTGAGTGAAACACAGGCAGCTACAAATCAAGAATTGAATACAAAGATAGGCTTCATTTCAAAAGTGAAATCTTACATTTTAAATGTTTCCTATCATACAATTATTGGATATAAATACATAAATGCTTAAGAGCCAAAGATAGCAGGTGCATATAAATGACTATGGTATTGTAATGATATGTGGGGAAGACCTTGGGAGACAGGCAAAGAGATGCTTCCTAGAGAATAGTCAAGTAAAGATACCACAGCATTTAGGGACACAGCAGTGTCCCTTAATGGTAAATCTTAAGCAGGGCAGGAGTAAAATTCTGATAAAGAGAATTTGGCAGCAAGATACTGAACCAGAGTCATCCATGTGAGAACATGGGATTTGTTGCAATGACTAGGCCAGCTTCTTTCTCTAAATTGAATATGCATCTTCAATTAATTGTAGTTTGAGAGACTTGATATGGATTTAGGCTTTCCAGTGTGACATGTTCTCTCATGAACTAAATGCCATAGTTTCTTCTTGTACATATGGTGATTGGAGAGAAACAGGAAACATAGTATGATGGGCACTAACTTCAGGAACAGTTGAAGAATTGTAGCATTTTTCTTTCTTGTTCATAATGTCTGAGCAAGAAAGAAAATATAAATACAAATCAAATGAACTGAAATATAAGCAAACAAATAAAAAGTACTCAAAAAGGCAAAAGATTAATGCTGCATGTTTTTTCATTAGACAAGGCCCTTCTGCAATTTGGCCATACATACTGGTAAAACTCGAAAAATCATGCAAAAGTTCATTTATTTCAGTAATGCAACTTAAAAAGCGAAACTAATATATGAGATAGACTCATTAAATGCAAAGCAAGATAGTTCAAGCCCTGATTTGTCATAATTGTGATGATGATGGCTTATAGCTCATGAAAACCCCAAATCCACAATCTCAGAAAATTAGAATATTACACGCAATCAATAAAACAAGGATTGTACATAGAATAATATCGGACCTCTGAAAAGTATAAGCATGCATATGTTCTCAGCACTTGGTTTGGGCCCCTTTTGCAACAATTACTGCCTCAATGTGGCGTGGCATGGAAGCTATCAGCCTGTGGCACTGCTGAGGTGTTATGGAAGACCAGGACGCTTCAATAGCAGCCTTCAGCTCTTCTGCATTGTATTCAGTTTCATGTCTCTCATCTTTCTCTTGGCAATGCTCCATAAATTCTCTATGGGGTTCAGGTCAGGAGAGTTTGCTGGCCAATCAAGCACAGTAATCCCACAGTCATTGAACCAGGTTTTGGTGCTTTTGGCAGTGTGGGCAGGTGCCAGGTCCTGCTGGAAAATGAAGTCAGTATCCTCATTAAGCTCGTCTGTGGAAGGAAGCATGAAATGCTCCAAAATCTCTTGGTAGATGGCTGGGTTGACGCTGGATTTAATGAAGCACAGCAGATGACATGGCTCCCCAAATCAACACAGACTGTGGAAACTTCACACTGGACTTCAAGTATCTTGCAGTGCGTGCCTCTCCATTCTTCCTCCAGACTCTGGGTCCTTTGTTTCCAAATGAGATGCAAAAGTTGCTCTCATCAGAAAAGAGGACTTTGGACCACTCAGCAACAGACCAGTTCTGTTTTTCTTTAGCCCAGGTAAGACACTTCTGGTGTTGTTTGTTGTTCAGGAGAGGCTTGACAAGAGGAATGCGACATTTGAAGCCCATGCCCAGGATCCGTCTGTGTGCGGTGGCTCTTGATTCACTGACTCCAGCCTCAGTCCACTCCTTGTGAAAGTCCCCAACACTTTTCAATGGCCTTTTCCTTACAATCCTCTCCAGGCTGCGGTCATCCCTGCTGCTTGTGCACCTTTTTCTTCCACACTTTTCCCTTCCACATAACTTTCTATTAATGTGCTTTGATACAGCACTTTGGGAAAATCCAACTTCTTTTGCAATTACCTTTTGAGGCTTTCCCGCCTTATGGAGGGTGTCAATGATGGTTTTCTGCCTGTCAGGTCAGCAGTCTTTCCCATGACTGTGATTCCTACTGAACCAGACTGAGAGACCCTTTTAAGGCTCAGGAACCCTTTGCAGGTGTTATGGCTTAATTAGCTGATTGGAATGGGACACTTTGAACCTAGAATATTGAACCTTTTCATAATATTCTAATTTTCTGAGATTGTGGATTTGGGATTTTCATGAGCTGTAAGCCATAATCATCTCGATTATTACAAATCACAGCTTGAACTATCTTGCTTTGCATGTAATGAGTCTATCTCATATATTAGTATCACCTTTTAAGTTGCATTATTGAAATAAATGAACTTTTGCACAATATTCTAATTTTTTGAGTTTCAGCTGTAAGAAGCAGATAAACAAAACCAACATGAAAATGATTTCAATTTAAAGATAATGTCTCTGGCAAAAGGCACCGGAGATAGAAAAACACTGCTGGATACATCATTTGACTCTAATCCAATGTTTTCAAAAAAAATATCACTGTCAGTACACTCAATAGACAATTTGCACAAATTAAACAATTTATTTCTTGATATGCTTTTGTAAGGACACAGCTTATGGCCTAAGCTAATAACTGATTCTTATGTTTTTCTATCTGGTTCTCTGATGTGATGGGAAGGATGCATGGGATTTCTTGGGAGTGAGCAAGGATTGCTGTGCAGATCAGGGATAGTGTGGGGAAGGGACATGGGATGGAAAGGATGTGTGCAGGTTGATCACATAGGTCAGATTGAAGATGTACATTGGGGATGGCACAGGTTGGGTATGTGTGAGTGCTATCTGGGCCAGGGAAACAGCAGCAGTTGGAGAAGGTGGGGCAGCAGCACCAGTTGGAGAAGGCACAGATCAGGAAAGTATGTGGATGTGTGGCATGGATTGGGAAGGATGCTGTTAAGTCCTGGGTATGGGCGCAAAGAACGGAGACAAGACATCGGACGGTGACTTCAACTCTTTATTTAACAAGAAAGAACGGAGCAAAAGACCTGGGCAGCAGTAGCTCTTTTATAGAGCTTGCTGCCGTTAAACAACCAATGAACTGAGTCTATCGCTTTCACACGTGTCCAATCAGGGGTTCCTGTTAACAGCCAATCAGATTGGCCAAATCTGACCAATCAGGACTCGCTATTCACGGGCCAATGAGAATTGCAGGATTGCAAGCCTGTGTAAGACGAAGCTGTTTAGGGTTGTACCACTGTGATGGTTTAATCCATAACACCCCTCCCCCCTTGGTTCCGTCTGAGGGGTGGGGTGACATATTCTCACAAATAGGCAGGCCGCTTCACCTGTCTGCTCGATCTGCGCTGTTCCACCGGGTTCTGTTCTGGTTCTGGTTCTGGCTCTGGCTCCGGTGGGCTGTCCGCTGGGCTGGATAGCGAAGACTGTGGTTCCGGGTTGCCCTCGTCAGTGCTGTCTTCCGGGTTCCCTGAATCCACCTCCGTCGCGGTGCTGTCACGTGGCGAGGCCACTCCCTGGTTCGGTTCTCCCTCAGATGGTGAGTATCCCCTGGGCTGTTGGGTTTCGATTTGTTCTTCGTCCTCCTCCATGTTCCTTCCCCCCCCCCCAGCTGGAGGTTCCTGCACTAATCTGGAATGGAGTTGGTCTATGTGGCCTTTCCACATCTTACCGTCTGCCATTTGTAGGCGATAGGATCGGGGTCCTGTAAGTTGTGTTATTGTCGCGGGGACCCACAATGGGTCGCCCGAGAAGTTTTTTTGCAAAAACAGGGTCCCCTTTCTGGAATGCCCGACACTTGCTGCTGGATCCCGGGTGTTGTTCTGGCATGTAGTTTGGGTGGAGGCGATCAAGATGCGAGCGAATTTTCCGGCCCATCAGGAGTTCTGCTGGGGTTTTATTCATGGTGCTGTTTGGGGTTATGTGTTGGATAAAAAGCATTCGGTTTATTTTGTCGTCAATGTCACTGTGGTCCATTTTGTGCAGGGTCTGTTTTACAAATTGAACCATTCGCTCAGCCCTACCATTGGCTGCAGGGTGAGCTGGCAATGTTAAAGCATGGCGGATGCCCCGATCTGCCAAGTATTGTTCAAATGGCAGGGCAGTGAATTGGGGGCCATTATCTGAGACGAGGACATCAGGAAGTCCGTGGGTAGCAAATAGTTTATTCAGTTTTTTAGTGACTGCGTCTGTGGTGGTGCTTTCCATTTTTTGGACTTCAAGCCAGTTTGAATAGGCATCCACCATTAAGAGGAAAGTGTCTCTTCTTGTGGGTCCCACAAAATTGATGTGGATACGGGACCAAGGACCTCGAGGCGTTTCCCACTGAGTTGGGGGAGTCTTTGGAGGAGCGGAGCGAGTCTCCTGGCATTTACTGCATTTTGCTACCCAAGTTTCTATTTGTCTATCTAAACCAGGCCACCATGCGTAACTCTTGGCCAGTACCTTCACCTGCACAATGTCTGGATGTCCCTCATGCAGCATTTTCAATACCCTATATTGTAACTTCTCTGGGACTATGACTCTGTCTCCCCATACTATGCAACCTTTCTGGGAGAACAGTTCTGTTTGACGATTCTTAAATGGCTTGAATGTGTCATCGGTTGCACTGACCGGACAACTGCGTTCTACCCAGCTGAAGACTCATGCTAAAACAGGGTCCTTTTTTGTCTCTAAGGCTATGTCTCGAGTGGTTAATGGCGGTGATTTGAGGGTTTCGATTTGTAGTACGGTTACGCTTCGAGCAGGGTCTTCTATAATGTCTGGTAGTGGCGAGCGGCTCAAAGCGTCAGCGTGGGGAATGGTTTTCCCCAGGTGATGTTGCAATCGATAATCATAGGCGGCTAAAAATTCTGACCAACGTGTCATTCTTGGTGATAATATATGGGGAATTTGTTTCCCGCCAAGATCCCAAGTAACGGCTTGTGGTCTGTAATTATGGTAAAGGGTCTCCCATATACATATTCATGGAAGTGTTTAATTGCGGATACAATAGTGAGGGCCTCTTTATCAAGTTGACTATAGTTCCTTTTGATTTTAGACAAAGTTCTCAAAAAGAACGCAATGGGTGTCTCATTTCCATGTGGGAGGACATGACTTAAGATGGCTCCTACTCCAAATGGTGAGGCATCACAGGTAACCGTCAAAGGGAGAGTCTCGTTGTATTGCATTAATATGGCATCCGAGGTTAAAAGGTCTTTTATCTCTTTGAACGCTTTCTCTTCACGCCATCCCCAAACCTAAGGAGCCTTTTTATCGAGAAGTCTATGTAGGGGTTCGGCTTTGGTTGCCTTCTGGGGCAAGAAAATGTTATAAAAGTTAATGAGTCCCAGGAAGGCTTGAAGGTCTGTCTTATTCCTAGGTCTCGGGGCTTTTTTGATTGTGGTTAGTTTTTTTTCGGTGGGGGGATTCCCTGTCTGTCAAGAAGGTATCCCAGGAACTCCACTCTCTCCGTACAAAGTTGACACTTGTCTCGTTTTACCTTAAGACCCGCGTCTTTGAATTTCTGCAGGACTTTTCTGAGTTGTTGTACTAATAATTCTTTAGTGGGGGCAACTGTTAGGACGTTGTCAAAATAAGGCACGACGCCTTTTATGCCCTGTAATAGTCTCTCCATTAAACTTTGGAAAATGCCCGGCGCCATGCTTAATCCGAATTGGAGTCTATTGCACTTGAAAGCACCTCTATGGGTTACTATTGTCTGGGCTTCTGCAGTTGTCACGTCTACAGGTAGTTGCTGGTACGCCTGAGCTAAGTCCAATTTCGCAAATATTTTTCTGCCACCCAGGGAATGAAGAAGGTGCGGAACCACTGGTACTGGATAAATGCTCTGTTGAAGAGCATGATTTAGGGTGGCCCGATAGTCCCCGCAAATTCTTAATGAACCATCTGGCTTTATGGGCATTACTATCGGGGTTTCCCAACGGGCATGGTCAATCGGTTCCAATACGCCCTGGGCTATCAGTTTATCTAGCTGCTCATTGATTTTAGGTTTTAAGGCAAAAGGTACTCGATGGGGTTTAAGCTGAATGGGAGCTACATCGGGGCTGAGATTAAACGATATAGGGGTCCCCTTGTACTTGCCTAATGTTCCTGTGAACATGTCCTGGAATTCCTGGATGAGAGTCTCTTCCCAGTCATCATTTCTGGTATGGTTTATGCCAGCTAGTTCAATTCCGAGTGGGGCAAACCACTGTAACCCTAACAAGCTGGGTCGGTCATGATCGACGACAGTCAGGGGAAACGTTGCTGTGTGGTCCTTGAATGATACTTGGACGTTGCTGGAACCAACACTGGGATTCTGTTTCCCTGATAATTTTTCAGGATGATTCGCTGCGTGCTGAGGTCCTGGCGAGAAATGGCAGGGATCAGTTGTTTGAGAGTTTTCCAGGATACCATCGACAGGGATGATCCCGAATCAACTTTCATCACACATGGTCAATTCTCAATAGTAACCTTCACTTCACGTAACCTTCACGTATCTTCCTTGCATCGAACGATGAAGTGTGGCCGATGATAATGGTTTGGTGGGCCTCTTCTCGTCTCGTTGAAAAGGCAGGTGCTTGGTTTCTGTAGAAGTAGTGGTTGTTCCATTGGTGGTTCAGATGGTCCCAGTTCTCAGGAGGTTTGCCTATCTCCCGACGGAGGTTGTTCTCCTTTCGGTTGGGACTGGACTCTCGTCTGCTTCTGCAGACCGTCGCAATGTGGCCTTTTTTTCTGCAGTTACGGCAGAGTGCATCGAGGAATTTGCAGTCCGATCGTGGGTGGTTTGCCCCGCAACCCGCACATTGGCGCGGACGTCGCTGGTTCCTTTGCTCTCGTTCCGAGTGGAGCCAGTTGACCTCCTCTTCATCACTGCCTGAGGATGACTCGAGGTCTTCATGGTGGGTAGTGGTAGCGTGCTTCTCAGTGGCGAGTGGGGCCTCATCGGCGAGTTGGCGAAGCGGTGCGTTCACTCGGCACATTCGAGCGGCTGACTTCCTGGTTGCTTCTGCGGCAGTAGCGTCAGCGATGACATCTGTAAGGCTGATGTCGCCTTTCGCCATCAGCTTCCTCTGCACGTGCAGTGCATTTAATCCCAGAACTATTCGGTCTCTTAGGGCTTCCTCTAAGTTTGCAAAACCACAAAGGCCTCCTAAGTTCCGGAGATCAGCTATGAAATTACCAACACTCTCGTCCTTCCATTGGTCCCTCTGGTAAAATTTGTGTCTTCATATCAGTGTAGGTACTGTGGGTGCGTAATGGACCCTGAGGATTGGAGCGAGGGTGTCCCAATCCATGGTCTTCACTTCCGCCGGTTTTGCTAATGCTTTAGCCATTTTGAAAAAGGCGGGGCCGCAATGAGTCAGGAACACCGTTCATTTCTTGCCAGACATAGCATCTTTTAAATTGTTGGTCTCCAGGAACATCTGGAAGCGGTCTATATACGAGTCCCAGTTCGGTTGCTGGGTCGAATGGAGCGGGTGGTATGGCGCTGCAAGTCATCTTGCCGTCTGTTGCTTGTGGTCTTTCGCCACGTGCTCTGTCTTTGTCCAATATGTTCTAGTTAGCTCTATCATCTCCGCATCCCACCTTCGTTGCCAGTGTTAAGTCCTGGGCATAGGCGCAAAGAACGGAGACAAGACATCGGACGGTGACTTCAACTCTTTATTTAACAAGAAAGAACGGAGCAAAAGACCTGGGCAGCAGTAGCTCGTTTATAGAGCTTGCTGCCGTTAAACAACCAATGAACTGAGTCTATCGCTTTCACAAGCGTCCAATCAGGGGTTCCCGTTAACAGCCAATCAGACTGGCCAAACCTGACCAATCACAACTTGCTATTCATGGGCCAATGAGAATTGCAGGATTACAAGCCTGCTATAAGACGAAGCTGTTTAGGGTTGTACCGCTGCGATGGTTTAATCCATAACAGATGCATAGGGGTTCATTCATCTCTATTCTTCTCTCCATTCTTTCTTTTCCCCTTCCAGTAGGCAGGTAAGTGGCTGTTGCTAGAAAGGGAAGGGAGCGAGGGAATGTGAGACTGGCTGGGAAATTCTCATGGAACCTTGAAAATTTATCATATGTCTGTAGCAACAGCATAGCAGCGGCAACTAGTAGCACTGAAGCAGTCATAACTTCCACAAATTTCATTTCTTGGAAGTCATGGTTTCTGATTTTGGACACATTCCATAAATTTTGCCATTTGATGCATCTTAGTTCAAAAATTGTCTTCTGATGCACCATTTCATCTAGCTAAAGTCATAACAATAACATAACAATGAGTTTTTTAGTAGTATATAGATTATTTTGTTTATAAAATGTGTGCAGCCAATGTTGTAGATAGAATGTTGTAGACATATAAATAATACATAATCCATTAGAACAACAAATATTTCACAATGCCACTGTTAGAAAAAACAGGAAGAAGGGATATATATACTACTCAGAAACATGTGCTCAGTTTAAAACAAAATCCTTTATGGGATTTTATGCCAGGGAATAGTATATGCAAAGAGAGAACATTGAGATGTCTATACTACATACTCTTCATCTGTGGCAAACATTTTGAGTCTGGAAAACAGATGCAAATGTAATCCAGCAAAAGAAAGCAATTCCAAAAAGAAAGTAAACAAGATATGATTTGTTCTGTTAAATGGACCTATTAGGCCTCACCCTTCTTCATTATTTTTGCAATGGAGATCTTTCTGGGAAGAAATTATGCCAAGCTAAAACTAAACTAATTTTATGAAACACACACGCAAACAGAACTGGGTGTGTTTTGGCATGTAAAACAGTAACGTGCAGTCCTGCAAGATAGAATGTGTTTGATTGGAGGCGGATCGGTCAAGAGAGACGGGAGACCATTCTGTGAGTTCAGCTCTTTATTTCGTTAGAAAAAGGTCTGAGGATTCAAGCCGCGGCAGCCCTTCATATATTGCTGGCTCGCGGCTTGGCAGCCAATGACAACGCTTTGAATCTCCCACGATCGGCACAGCCAATCGTGGTAGATTCCTAGCGCTCCAATCACGGCCACCCTGTTAGCCAATCAGGTCTTCGCTGGTACGGACCAATCGGGTTCAAGGGTTTCCGAGTATGCTAATACTGTACACCCCTCCCCTCTTGGTTTCGTCCTGCGGTGCGTCATGATGTAGTCACGTAGGTAGGCGAGGCTTTTTCCTTTCCTACTTGACCTGCGCGGTTCAGTTATGGTGTGGTTGGCAACCGATTCGGGTGCTTCTTCTGTTGCTCCGGTTCCTTGTGATGGGACTGCCTGTAACATTGAGCAAGGCCTTTCTTGGTGGCTCCCTCCAGGTTCTCCTGGGCTGGTTGAGCTGCCGCTTCTGCTCCCGCTGGACTTTTCCTGGCTGGGTGAGCTGGTTTGGCTGCTCCTTCCAGGCGAAGACCCCGGGGTTTCATGCTCTACTGATCCTGCGCCTACCGGTGAGTAGTATTGGTTTATTGGTTTATTTATTCTAGGTGGGAGGTGTTCTGCTTGCCTTAGTTGGTTTTCTTCGCTTGCCAATTCCCCCCCCCTTCTAGTTTCTTGTTCGGGTGTTTGGCTGGCTGTGGCGGCTATTCTCGACCTAAGTTGGTTTATGTGCCGTTTCCAGCTTTTCCCGTCGCTAGTTTCCAATCGGTATGATAGGGGCCCCGTTTTCTGGGTGATCGTTGCTGGCACCCAGAGTGGTTCTCCTGTGAGGTTTTTGGCATACACTGGGTCCCCTATGTTGAATGTTCTGTGTCTGCTGGAGGAACCTGGGGGTTTGTCTGGGTTATATGTTGGGTGCATTCTGTCTAGTGTGGAGCGTAGTTTCCGGCCCATCATTAGTTCTGCCGGGCTTTTATTTGTGGTTGCGCTAGGTGTGATATGTTGAATGAGGAGCATTTTATTGATTTTGTCCTGTATGTTGGCTGTTTCTATTTTCTGGATAGCTTTTTTGGTGTATTGGACCGTGCGTTCCGCCCGCCCATTCGCCGCCAGGTTTGCCGGTGCGGTTAATGCATGGCGTATCCCTTGGCCTGCCAGAAATTGTTCAAACGCCAGTGCGGTGAACTGGGGCCCGTTGTCTGACACTATTACGTCTGGCAGGCCATGTATAGCGAAAAGTTTGCTTAGTTTCCTTATCACCGCTTCCGTTGTGGTTGACTTCATAGTGCTTACCTCCAGCCAGTTGGAGTAAGCATCTACTGTGATAAGATACATGTGTCCCTTGGTTGGCCCCGCGAAGTCTATATGGATTCTGGACCATGGACCTCTTGGTTTTTCCCACTCTTGTGTAGGGGCGGCTGGTGGGTTGGCTCTGGACTCTTGGCATTTATTACATTTGGCAACCCAGGTTTCGATCTGCTTGTCCATTCCTGGCCACCATGCGTAGCTTCTGGCCAGGCTTTTCATTTTAACCATCCCCGGGTGCCCCTCATGCAACATTCCCAATACCTTTTCCTGTAATTTTTCAGGAATTATCACTCTGTCCCCCCAAAGTATGCACTCCTTTTCAATAAAGAGTTCGGTTTGTCTGTTCCGGAACGGTCTAAATAGTTCGTCTATGTCCCCTTCCGGCCACCCTTTTCCCACCCAGCTCAAGACTCGTGCCAGCCGTCTGTCTTTATTTGTTTCTCTGGCAATGTCTGGCGCGGTCACGAGTGGGTTGGAAATTGTCTCTATTTGGAGTACCTCTGTTGTGGGTGCTGGGTCGTCTTCCCAGTCCGGTAAGGGTGACCGGCTTAGGGCGTCTGCGTGGGTAATGTCCTTTCCGGGTCGGTGAATCAGCTGGTAAGTGTATGCTGCTAGGAATTCGGACCACCTTGTCATTCTTGGCGATAGAATATTCGGTGTGGCCCTGTCCCCCGCCAGGATTCCTAGCAGCGGCTTGTGATCCGTGATGATTTTAAAAGTCCTACCGTAAAGGTATTCGTGGAATTTCTTGATGCCGGCGACGACAGCTAGGGCCTCCTTGTCGAGCTGGCTGTAGTTTTGGTTTTGAAAGTGTCCTTGATGAGAAAGCGATGGGTGCTTCCCTCCCGTCTGGTAGCTGGTGGCTGAGGATGGCGCCGATTCCAAAGGGTGACGCGTCGCACGTTACCGTCAATGGCAGAGTCTCGCTGTACTGGATTAGTACCGCGTCGGATGTTAGCAGGTTCTTTGTGTTGTTGAAGTCGCTCTCCTCTCGTGCTCCCCAGCTCCAGGTGGCTGTTTTGTCTAACAGCCTATGTAGCGGTTCCGCCACGGTCGCCTTTTGAGGTAGGAAGACATTATAAAAGTTTAACAGTCCCAAAAAAGCCTGTAATTCATTCTTGTTTTTTGGTCGCGGTGCTTCCCTTATGGCTCTCAGCTTCTTTTCTGTGGGGTGAATCCCTTGTTTGTCTAGGAGGTACCCCAGAAATTCGACCCTTTCGGCCTGTAGCTGGCACTTCCCTTTCTTTACTTTAAGTCCCGAGTCTCTCAACTTCTGCAGTACCTCCCTCAGCCTGGCTTCTAGTTGTTTTTCATTTTTCGCGGCCACCAAGATGTCATCAAAGTAGGGTACCACCCCTTCTATTCCCTGGAGGAGTCTTTCCATAAGGCTTTGGAAGACTCCAGGTGCCACGCTGACTCCAAACTGGAGCCATTTGCAGCGGAAAGCCCCTCGGTGCGTTACAATGGTTTGGGCTTCTGCTGTTGCGGCGTCGACCGGCAATTGCTGGTAGGCTTGTGCCAGGTCGAGCTTTGCAAAGATTCAGCCTCCCCCCAGTGAGTGCAGAAGATGCTGGACTACTGGGACGGGATATGCGCTTTGTTGGAGCGCATGGTTTAGGGTGGCCTTGTAGTCACCACAAATTCTCACTGACCCGTCT
The DNA here is from genome assembly GCA_033807585.1 of Hydrophis major. NCBI lineage: Eukaryota > Metazoa > Chordata > Lepidosauria > Squamata > Elapidae > Hydrophis > Hydrophis major. The sequence goes on along the minus strand of CM066333.1, from coordinate 47,087,593 downwards.
GGCTTGATGGGGGTGACAATTGGGGTTTCCCATCGGGCATGATCGATTGGCTCCAGCACCCCTTGCGCGATGAGCTTATCGAGTTGCTCATCGATCTTGGGCTTGAGTGCAAATGGCACTCGCCTGGGCTTAAGGCGGATTGGGGCGATGCTTGGGTCTAGGTTAAATGCAATGGGGGACCCCCGGTAATTGCCTAGCTGGTCGTCGAAGACTTCCCGGAATTCCCTCACGAGTGCTGCTTCCCAGTCTGCCTCTGCAATGTCGTGTATTCCGGTTACCTCGATGCCCAGGGGTGCGAACCACTGTAGTCCCAATAGGCTCGGCCGATCTCGATCGACGATCATCAGGGGTAGCACTTCTGTGTGGCCCTTGAAGGTGACTTTCAAATGGCCTCTCCCGACTACAGGGATTCGGTTCCCCTGGTAATCTTTGAGGGTTAATGTTTGGTCTTCCAGTTCTTGGTGGCGGATGTTGGGGACCAGGTGCTTGAGTGTGCGCCAGGAGACCATCGAGAGGAAGGACCCTGAGTCCATCTCCATGTTGCATTCCTGGTCTTCTATCCGGACCGTCACGTATACCTTTCTGGCGTCGCTGGTGGAGGAATGGCCGATGACGACGGTCTGGTGCGTTTCTTCCCTCTGTCTCGTTTCTCGGAGTCGCCTGTTCTGCCCTTCTCGGCTCCAGCGATTCTCCGTCTGCCGATCTCGGTTCCTGGTGGGGGTGCTGTCTCTCCGTCGGGGGCTGGCCTCTCGTCGTCGCGGGCTGTAGTGCTTCTTATTTCAGCATACCTTGGCGATGTGCCCCCGTTTCTCGCAATGCCTGCAAATGGCTTCGAGAAAACGACAGTCTGCTCGTGGGTGATCGCCGCCACAGCCGGCACACTGGAACCTCGACTTACGACCTCGTGGTTCCCGCCGTTCCCGTGCTGACTGGAGTCGATGGATCTCCTCCTCCTCGTCTTTGGTCTCTGAGAAGGAGTCGAGGTCGCCATGGTGTGTGGTAGTGTGATCTGTCAGGGGCCTCCCCTCGGGGGTCGATGTGGCCTCTCCGGTCGCCGCTCGCAGTCTGATGCTCGATTGTCGCATCCAGGCCGCTGATTTCTTGGCCGCTTCCGCTGCCGCGGCTTCGGTAAGGGCGTTGGTGAGGGAGATGTCTCCCTTTGCCATGATGTGGCTCTGGAGAACGGGGTCTCGGAGTCCCAACATGACGCGGTCTCGCAGGGCCTCGTCCAGGTCGGTGAACTCGCATAGGCCCCCCAGGTCCCGTAGTGCCGCTATGAAGTTGGCCAACTCTTCACCCTCGCGTTGATCCCGCCGGTAGAATTCGTGCCGCCGGATGAGGATGGGCACGACGGGAGCATAGTGGTTCCGCAGCAGGGGCTCGAGATCGTCCCATTCCATCGTCTTTAAGTCCACCAGTTTGGCCAAGGCCTTGGCCATTTTGAAGACTACGGGCCCGCAGTGTGTGAGGAACACGGCTCGTTTCTTGTGGCCGTTGGCATCCTTGAGGTTGCTACTCTCAAGGAACATTTGGAACCTATCGGTATAGGATTCCCAGTCCTCAGTAGCAAGATTGAAGGGAGCGGGTGGCGAGTTGATTCCGGCCATGTTGCTGGTTGCTGCTGCGTGCCGCTTCGCCACGTGCTGGGGTCTCCTTGTCTCACGATCCCACCTTCGTCGCCAGTGTTTGATCAGAGGCGGATCGGTCAAGAGAGACACGAGACCATTCTGTGAGTTCAGCTCTTTATTTCGTTAGAAAAAGGTCTGAGGATTCAAGCCTCAGCAGCCCTTCATATATCGCTGGCTCGCGGCTTGGCAGCCAATGACAACGCTTTGAATCTCCCGCAATCAGCACAGCCAATCGCGGTAGATTCCTAGCACTCCAATCACGGCCGCCCTGTTAGCCAATCAGGTCTTCGCTGGTACGGACCAATCGGGTTCGAGGGTTTCCGAGTATGCTAATACTGTACAGAATGAAACATGAAAATGTATATCAAAAGTAATCTACTATGACTCAATTCTAATCAGATTTCATCATGCAAATTCACAGAGCAAAGTGCAAGAGTTAAAATTGTTCAGGAAGAAGAGAAGTCTTATCAGTGTTCTTCTGAGAGGCTGAACTTCATAGAGTCAGGCTGGGGATTTCTTTTTCTTTTTTTTTTGCCTCACAAAAACCACTACCTAAGTCTTTTGTCAAATCTATTTTCAGCCTCCCATGCTACTAAACGTATTTCTTTTACATCAAGCCTTTTTGCAAGAGAAAAAGTGTTGTGACATTGGTTCCGGTGCATGGAGATTGAAAGTATTAATTGCAAATGACAATGCCTCCAGGGGACTCTAGTCAAATAAGAGTGCTATCTCTGTCATGTTTTTAATGACAGGAGTACTCACCTTGGTTTCCCTTTCTCTTTTCCAGCTCTCATATAATTACAGCACTGCCAGGGAGAAAAAGACACCCACAAACAGGCACCTTTTTTATTATTGTTACAAAGAAGGGCTGATGAAAAAAGCTTGCTAAGTAGACATGTTTTGCTAAATGCACAAAAGGAGAGGAAGTAAAAACTGGTTCCTAAAAGCTAAGGTCCATTCAAGTGCAGTAAAATGGCATACTGTTTTCTTAGTCATGCACTTCTGAAAAACCTTTAAAGCTAATTATTATGATGTAGTTTATATGAGGCAACTCCAGAGGAAATTTTAGAAGGAGGCTTGTAATGTGGCAGCTCTGATTCTCTTGCTAAATAATTGGAAGAAAAAAAGGGTCATTAATATGAAATTGTGCCAAGAAACCACAACAAGATAAATGCCAAGGTTGCCTAAAACAAAGCACCATTTAAAAGCTTTGCTTAGAATCAGGTCCTGCCACACGACATATTCAGTAACATAAAAGAACTTCAGCATCGTGGGGCACCTGGCTTCCCAAAAGATTTCTGTAATCTAGTGCTCTCAGATCACTGGATTTCACCCACTATAATTCAAGATGGACTTTTGGAATAAGCCATAAATAGAGCTCAACAAAGATAGCAACAAAGCTTCCATATAGCTTAACAGTGTTTAATAACATTCTCCATCAAATAGTATTAATGTAGTTGATTTACAGTAGGTATAGTATACAATTGTTTAGAGATTTTTGTCTGCATTTCCTGGTAAATATCTTACTGTCCAGTTAATTCTTGTTTGTACTTTATATGGGGTTCCATATAAAGAGCTAGATCATCTTTCCACTCTTTGTATTTAAGACTACAACTTACTTTGTGATTTTTGTATCCTTTGAGTCATCAAACACATTCCATGAATGCTCAAGCAACAATATTATTTCTTGTTCATAAATTCTGAGGTGATGAACAAAGTATAAATCAGTTCTAATAACACCTAGATTATTGTGCCAAACATTGAAGACTGAAGAATAAATTGACTCATTGAAATCCATTTGGTTAAATGGACATAATGTTAATTTAGCACTTAGCCACAGCCTCGCTGATATCATCTGTGCTTTGTTTCCCCCTCTTCTCCCCCTCCTCTTTGGAAGAAATATTAGGGCAAAAAATAAAATGGTGAATTCTGGGAGATCATAACTTCTAATACAAGCACTATGTTACTCCCTATAGCAGTTTAAATAAATGAAAAAAAAACCCATCAATATGAAGGTTTGGGTTGCATGCTATGGAAACTTATTAGCATAAGAAATGAACCTAATAGCAAATATTTTGCTTGAAACCTTTAAAAGTTATAGCTATGGATTAAGACTGAATAAAATTCATTATAATAAAAGGTAGGCCTTCATCAAGTCTTTACCACCTTTTTATGTCTGTAAAATAGAACAAAGCTATACAAAAAATAAACCTTTCAGAATCAATAATCTGTATTTTGACAGAACGGTTCTCAGAGTAGATAAATTTGTAAGATTAAATCCAGCTCTATGATTCTAGTAGGTAACACAGGTAAAGAATCTGTTTAAATCTGGAAATGCAAAATGCAGCAACTGATTTAAATGAATGGATACTTGAAATACATTCTTGAAATACACGATCCTACAAATCATGCCATGAGGTATTCCATCTGTTGTGAATTAATAAAAGTACTTGAATAAAGATGATTAAGAGCTTGAAGTAAAGTGCAGGGTTCTGGCCCTGCACTTCTGATTGGCCAATAATAGTGACATCGGATTGGTCCATTCAGGGGAATCTGATTGGCTATTAACGAGCCTCTCCCATTGGTTAACAGAGCTAGCGCTCCATGTGTTTTCATTGGTTAAATACTCAAGAGCTTGCCTATATAAAGAGGGCCGTTGCGGCCATAGAGCTGAGCTGTTACACATATAATTAAAGAGTTTGAAGTTCACTGTTCACCAGCTCGTCTCCTCCTTAGCACCCATGCAGAGAACATAACACTGGCGACGAAGGTGGGATATGGAGACGTCAGAGCTGACTGAACGACGAAGAACGATAACCGAGCACGTGGCTGAAATGCACCAACGGCGGAACCATGTCCGGCAGTGTCATACCACCCGCTCCATTCAACCCGGCACAAGAAGACTGGGACTCATATATGGATCGTTTCCAGATGTTTCTGGAGACCAACAATTTGAAGGATGCCACTACCGGAAAGAAACGGGCGGTATTCCTAACTCATTGCGGGCCGACTGTATTCAAGATGGCCAAGGCACTAGCGAATCTGGCAGAAGTAAAGTCTATGGACTGGGACATCCTCGAACCCCTGCTGAGGGCCCACTATGCACTGACTGTGCCAACGCTCGTTAGAAGGCATGAATTTTACCAGAGAAGTCAGCAGTAGGGCGAAAGTGTTGCTGATTTCATAGAGGATCTCCGGAATCTGGGAGGCCTATGCGAGTTTGCCGACCTAGAAGAAGCCCTGAGAGACCGAATAGTTCTGGGATTAGATGTTCCAGGCACACAGAGTAAGCTGATGGCGAAAGGTGACATTAGCCTTAAAGATGCCATTGCTGAAGCTACTGCAGCAGAAGCAACCAAGAAGTCGGCTGCCCGAATACGCCGCACCCATACCCCGCTTCGCCAACTCGCCCGCGAAACTTCACCCAGTCAGAAGGACAGCCTACGACAGCCCACCACAAGGACCTCGAATCGTCATCAGAAAGCGATGAAGAAGAGGTCCACTGACTTCGGTCCGAATGAGACCAATGCCAGAGATCGCAGTACCAATGCGCTGGTTGTGGAGCAAGCCACCCCCGGTCAGAATGCAAATTCCTCGACGCGCTCTGCCATGTGTGTGGGAAAAGAGGCCATATCGGATGGGTCTGTAGAAGCAAGCTAGGACCCAGCCAGCCCTCGAGGGGGGCTAACTATTGCCAACCGACAGGAAGCCGTCCTGTAAAGCGAGAACCCGTGAACCACCAATGGAACAACCACTCCTACAAAAACAAAACCCTAAACCACTCAACGAAGCGAGAAGAGGCTCACCAAACTATCACGATTGGTCATACCTCATCTCTTGATGCCAAGAAGATCCGAGTGAAAGTGGCCATCGAAAACCAGCCCTGCCTGATGGAAGTCGATTCAGGATCGTCCTTCTCAATGGTTTCCTAGAAGACCCTCAAGCAGCTCATCCCTACTGTCTGGCGGCAAGACCTCAGATTCCAAAGAATCATACTCAAAGACTATCAAGGAAATCGAATTCCGGTCGTTGGATCCAGCCGAGTCCGGGTATCGTTTAAGAACCGTACAGCATTCCTACCCCTGACTGTAATTGACAGGGATTGGCCTAGTTTGTTAGGCCTCCAATGGTTCGCTCCACTCGGAATTGAAGTAGCCGGCATTCACCGAACCTGCAGCAGCGACTGGGAAGAGGACCTCGTCCAAGAATTCCAGGACGTCTTTGCAGAAAAACTAGGCGAGTACAAGGGGACCCCGATATCATTTAACCTCAATCCCGAAATAGCTCCCATCCGCCTTAAGCCTCGTTGAGTTCCATTTGCCCTTAAACCAAAGATTGACGAGCAGCTTGATAAATTAATAGCCCAGGGTGTGTTAGAACCAACCAATCACTCTCCCTGGGAAACCCCAATCGTGACACCCATCAAGCTGGATGGATTGATAAGAATTTGTGGGGACTACCGAGCCACACTGTACCACGCCCTTCAACAAAACGCTTACCCGGTACCGGTGGTGCAACACCTCCTCCATTCCCTGGGGGGCGGAAAAGTCTTCGCAAAACTAGACTTAGCCCAGGCATACCAACAACTGCCTGTAGACAAAAAAACAGCAGAGGCTCAAACGATCGTTACGCACCGAGGTGCGTTTAAATGTAATTGACTCCAGTTCGGAGTAAGTGTAGCCCCGGGAATCTTTCAAAGTTTGATGAAAAGACTATTACAAGGGATAAAAGGCGTTGTCCCATATTTTGATGATGTGTTAATCGCTGCCCCGACTTGGAAAATACTAAAGGATCACCTGGGGTTGGTTCTCCAGAGATTTAAAGACTCAGGTCTCAAAGTTAAAAAAAACAAGTGTCAACTATGTACGGATCGTGTAGAATTTTTAGGATATTTAATTGATAGTCAAGGCATTCACCCCACCGATAGCAAACTTAAGGCAATCAAAAACGCCCCAAAACCCCGAAAAAAGGCCGACCTCCAGGCTTTTCTAGGCCTTATCAATTTTTATAATGTTTTCCTGCCTCACAAAGCAACCATAGCCGAACCCCTACATCGTTTGTTGGACAAAAAAGCAACCTGGGTATGGGGACGCAAAGAGGAGCAGGCGTTTTGACATGTGAAAAATTTATTGACTTCTGATGCTGTTTTGATGCAGTATAACGAGACTTTGCCTTTAACGATCACGTGTGATGCATCACCATTTGGAGTGGGCGCCATTTTGAGCCACGTTTTGCCAAACGGTAGTGAAGCCCCTGTTGCCTATTTCTCAAAGACGTTATCAAAAGCAGAACGCAATTCCAGTCAAATTAATAAAGAGGCCCTTGCTATTGTGTCTGCTGTTAAGAGATTTCATGAATATGTGTAGGGCCGAGCCTTTACTATAGTGACTGACCACAAACCTTTGCTGGGAATAATAGCGGGAGATAGGCCAACACCTTATATATTATCTCCCAGAATGACTTGCTGGTCAGAATTCTTGGCCGCATATAATTACAAGTTGCAACACCGCCTGGGGAAGGCCATTCCCCATGCCAACACATTGAGCCGTGCACCACTTCCGGAGACCATTGATGACCCTGTTCCGACAGTTACAACACTGCAGATCGAGACACTTCAAACACCGCCACTAACAGCCCGAGTGATTGAAACGAAACGCGACCCCATTTTAGCACGAATCCTCAGTTGGGTCGAGCGCGGATGGCCATTGGACCAGATACCTGACGACTATGTCCCATTCAAGAATCAACAAATGGAACTATTTTCCCAAAAGGGCTGCATTATCTGGGGTGATAGAGCCGTTGTCCCAGAGCGGTTACGACGAGTGATACTAAGAACCTTGCATGATGGCCACCCCGGCATTGTGCGCATGAAAGCCCTCACACGAAGCTATGCATGGTGGCTGGGTATCGACAAGCAGATCGAGACATGGGTAAAAGCTTGTCACAAATGCCAGGAAGTAAGCAACGCCCCTCCGAAAACAACCCCGACTGAATGGGAAACACCGAGGGGACCATGGTCCCGTATTCATCTGGACTTTGCGGAACTTACCAAAGGTCACACATTTTTATTAACGGTGGATGCCTACTTGAACTGGTTTGAAATCCATGAGATGAGAAATACAACAACCGAATCAGTCATCAGGAAACTAGACAGACTATTTGCAACACAAAGACATTCTGGTATCCGACAACGGGCCCCAATTTACTGCGCTGTCCTTTGAACAGTACCTGGCGGACCGCGGTATTCGCCATGCGCTGACTTCGCCAGCGCATCCTGTGGCCAATGGAAGGGCCGAGCGCATGGTACAATTTGTCAAGAAAACCTTGCATAAAATGGACTATGGCGATATAGAAGACAAGATTAACCGGATACTCCTTTTGCAGCATATCACTCTGCACAGCGTCACCAACAAAACTCCTGCCGAGTTATTGATGGGGCGGAAGCTCCGCTCCCACCTCGACCATTTGCACCCATCATATGAACCTGAAAAACCACATGGATCCAGCAGGAAATGCTGTAACTTCCAGGTAGGCGACTTGGTTTTCGCTAGGAACTTTTCGGGCGATCCGTTGTGGGTCGAGGCAACTGTAGTCCAAGTAACCAGCCCCAGATCGTACCGCGTGAGATGTCGCGACGATAGAATATGGAAGCGCCATATTGATCAGCTGCGTTCAAGGCTACAGTCGGGGATCTCCGACTCCCCTGACTTCCAAACCGAGGGGGGAGGAGATACTGAGGAAGCTGAATTTGAAATGGCAGAAAGCTTAAGCGGAAGTAATGACCGCTCAGAGGCAACACGTGAAGAAGGATCGGGGATGGGGGTGAGCTCGCCTCAAGGAGATGCTGAGAACATTAGCGGCAACGAAAATTTGAATACAGAACTGGAGGCACCCTCTTCACCAGATAACGTCCTACCCCAACAAGACTGTAGCCAAATACCAGGAGAACAACGTAAATCAAATAGACAATCAAAACAACCTGCCTATCTCAAAGACTACGTGACCGTACCCCTTAAACGGAACCTGGGGGAAGGGGTGTTGTGAATTAATAAAAGTACTTGAATAAAGATTATTAAGAGCTTGAAGTAAAGTGCAGGGTTCTGGCCCTGCACTTCTGATTGGCCGATAATAGCGACATCGGATTGGTCCGTTCAGGGGAATCTGATTGGCTATTAACGAGCCTTTCCCATTGGTTAATGGAGCTAGCGCTCCCTGTGTTTTCATTGGTTAAATACTCAAGAGCTTGCCTATATAAAGGGGGCCGTTGTGGCCATAGAGCTGAGCTGTTACACATGTAATAAAGAGTTTGAAGTTCACTGTTCACCGGCTCGTCTCCTCCTTAGCGCCTATGCACAGAACATAACACCATCTATAAGAGTGTTGTAATAGGAGTTTCTCAAAGATGGAACCTCTCTGTAAAAAAACGTGATCTCCAGTTCCTGATGAGCTTCTTCTAAGAGGTATATATCCCTGATTCTAGTGGATAGCATTTGAAGGATGTAAATTTAGTCTGCTTCTGTTGGATTACATTATTGTGTTTTATATTTTTCTCCTTTTTCTATTATTTTTAATATTTGTTTCTGCTGAATGCTGCACAGTGCCTTTTAGAGTATAATAGTATAGAAATATCAGAAATAAAGAACCAAACTATACTCGAGGAAGCAATTATAGAAAAGAACTTGTATTTTAAGAAAACAGAAAAATAAAATATTTCTGTTTCTTTTCCTAAACCAGATAGGATAAATGGTCACAGCAAAGTTTTAGGCTGAGCAATCTTATTACTTGCTGTAGAAATCCCAGAAGCCATTGGCTGTTATTCAAATTAAATGTCTGTCAGAAGAACAATTTCTCCTCACCAATACCCACACACTCATAAGGTCAGGCCAGTTATTTACAAATCCTAGTAAATTTCTATGGGAATGTCCAGTGATCAAAGAATGTAATTTATATATAAACACTGGGGATGAGTTTATGTTGTTGATTTTGGGAGATTTAGGAATGTAAAAAATAAAGACATGAGAAATTGCTGTAGAACAAAGTTTAATAATTGATATAAATTGCCAGCATTCTATATTTTTGCAGACACTAGTAGAGTCAATATATAAAATGATAAACTTTGGATAAAAAAATGATACCATAGGATAAAATGAAATGTTATGCATTTTTTAAAGGAAGCAAACCAACCACAAATCCATTACATCTAAATAATATCCTTTAAACTCTCAGGGGAGAATGTTTAAAGCGCTCATATGGAAACTTTCTAACTTTGGAACACTTGTTCTTTTTCATACCAGCCATCGTCTCACAGCATCCATTGGTAGCCAAAAGAACATTGTGTGTGCAAAAGAGGCATATATCAATACAAACTATAGAAATATGAACATTTGAATAAATATATTGCAGAACAAAACTTTGCAGAACAAAACTGTAGAACCCCCAAAAGCTTAATGAATCCTTAATAATGCTCTGTACCCATAGTTGGTCTAGTAGCCCATTTGGTCTAGTGGTTAAAGCACCAGGCTAGAAAACAGGAAACTGTGAGTTCAAGTTAGCTATGAAACCCAGCAGGATGACACTATCTCATAGCTCAGTCCACCTTACAGGGTTGTTGTGAGGAAGGAGGAAAGTGTGTTGGACATATTCACGGCCTTGAGTTATTTGTAAAAATAATAAAGGTGGGAAAAAATAAACAAAAATAAATGAAATGAAATAAACATAGAGAGCAGAGGCAATGAGAATATTCCAAAGGAATATTCAAGGAAAAAAATAGGAGGGGAAAGGAGTATTAGGTATGCTTGCCACTTTAAGTTAGTTTTAAAAATAATAAAGGAGACAGGCAGAGAAACTACATTCTGATTAAAATCTAAAATATGGGTGGAGTGGAGTTATGTACTTTTGTTAGTTGTAAGATGATCAAAAGCATGATTTATGATGGATCATGAACTGGGCCACGTAAGCAGCAGGCGAGCAGGGAAAATTGAGGGCACATACTCACATCTTTGCCTGACATTTGTCCGGAACCATCCCGTCTTCCCCCTGGTGCCGCTGCCACTGGTGCACAGAGCTGGAAAGGTTTGGGATCATTCATCTATGACATTGTGCAATGTTGTGATTCATAACAGAGGTGGAATTCAGCCGGTTCTCACCAGTTCTGGAGAAGCAGTAGCGGAAATTTTGAGTAGTTCAGAGATCCGGCAAATGCCACCTCTGACTGGCGATTTTACAGTATCCTTCCCTGCCACGCCCACCAAGCCACGCCCACAGAACCAGCAGTAAAAAAAAATTGAAACCCACCACTAATTAGCATTATCTTTTTTCCATCTGTCTGCAACTTACATGATTAACCAAGTTTCAGTTTAGCACCAAAGAAAAACATTATTAAGAATTTCCTCCATTTAACTTTTTCAGATTCTGTTGTATGCTTTCCCAGTAGTAGTATAAAGAGATGGAGAGTCATATAACAACAACAAAATTTACCTTCAGCATAGCCTAAGACCAAACAATTAATTACATTCAATGATACAGAAAGGAAGGGAAAGTATTAAACTGAGAAAGAAGAATTAAAACATCTTTTCATAGGGAATAGAAATGATCAGGAAATTGGAAGATACATTTTAGCAGTTTTATTTTAAAAATCATATAATGTTCTCTAATATTTATACATTATAAGAGAAGTTTGATAGTAGAGCACAAACGTTCATTTTGGAAAAATATTATCCAGTGTTTCTGATACCTGCATTATAATAAAACCTAATGTACATTGGGACTCTGGAATTATTACAGGAACCATTTAGGTCTTGCTATTTCAGAGCTGTGCAACATTTCAACTGGGTGATTGTATTAAAAACTGATTTAATGGAAATGTCATACTATAGTGATTCTACAAAGAATGTTCTTTGTTAGTGCATCAGAACATTCAGATCCCTTCTGTGCTCCTCACTTTACACAAAAAGCTGACTGAGGCAGTTTGGCCTTGACTGAGGGTCCCCTAAGTTCTGAGTATGTAGGCTTTGGGCAGTAAAATCTAGAGCACATTTCCTCCTGTTCTCCTAGAGCGGGTTGAACACAGACATCCTAGGTAGAAATACCAGGAATCTCTCAACTGGACCAACTACAGCAGGGCTGTCTAATTTCCGGCCCATGGACCAGATGCATCACATGCTGGCCATGCTTATGCCTGGTTAGCAAATAGGAAAGAAGTCCCGGTATGTTATGTGACACCACTATGACGCCATGAGTTTGACACTCAGGGACTACAGTATAAATTATCAAGAGATTAAACTTGAATGGGGGCAGAGTATTTGAGATCTATTTCCCACGTCTTGTTGGGCCATTGTTTCAAATATATTTTCTTACCTAAATGGGAAAACAGAATGGCATTAGGCCAAAGCAGTGGGAGCCAGAGCAAGCTCTGACTTCCTATTGGCTGTGGAAGGAAGTGGCAGGGAGTATTGGAATTCATGATCATGTGAGTATGGCTGACCTTGAATGCATGGCAGTGTCAGTACAACTGATCTGAAAATCTTTTGAAAATTTCACTCTCGCTAGTTTTGAAATAAGTCCAATGGGTCCTGGATTTTTAATGCATTCTTTAAGTTAGCTCATTTAAAGAACCTGGATTCAAAATTGTTGCCTTAAAGTTTACAAAGAGACAAGCAGACAGAAGAGTTTTGGTAGTATATAGATTGGGCAACTCTTAAAAAAGGAATCTGTCAAAGGAGTTTTGAATTGTCTTTGTCCTGTTTGAGTATTTCTTTTTCTTTGCACAACTAGATTTAACCAGGAGTATTTCATACAGAAGTTAAGTTACTTAACAGTTCAGACTTTGGCATGACCATATAATTCATAAATGAGCTTAGTTTATAATTACAAGCTTTCTCCTTTTGTCCCAGATTTACAAATCCGTGCCTTTTACATGATCTCTTTGCTTTATGATAATACAAGACTTGTTTTTGACAAAGTTCATGGGAAACATTTGGCTTCAGAACAGGATCACACATACACTTGTACTAACTGTATAACAGTAGTTGTTGCCAGAAAGCAACTTACAATTCAGCTTTATAGAATTTGTTCCAGTTGTATGTTTATTTATAATCTTGTTTACATTCCAAGAAATTGCATTAGAGGTTGCCAAGTTTTGCACTTCAAAAATACTAAATAAGAAACTGTAAATAAAATGAAATGGATGATTACATTGACATGTGAAAGTTTGTATAATCAGAAGGCCCTTATTTCAATAGATTTATATAAATTCATTATCAGGAGGCATCTGTCCAATTTTGGAAGAAAAGCATCTTTTAAGACCAGGAGGAGTTTTGCAAGTATGAGCTAGGTAGCTAGAATCAGAGTTATGACCAGAAGCCTACGACCAGGGCATCTTCAGTGGAACTCAGCAGTGTCAAAATGGCTGGATAATCAAATCCCCTCTTTTTTATGTGGGCATGATGCATGTGATGCTCATTAAAAGGATGCAGAACATTAATCAGCAAGTTCCATATGCCACTTTGAAATGGTTGACTCCTGAAAGATGGTCCAGCTTAGAGCACAAAAGCTATTTCAGCTTGATCTGACTCTGTAGTTTCTTCCCCAAACCCCAAAAACTTTAACCTTAGTGTTAGATCTGGAGCATGGGTGCAAAGAACGGAGACGAGACATCGAATAGTGACTCCAACTCTTTATTAGTGACTTCAGAACAAAGCGAAATACTGGGGCAGCAGCAGCTCCTTTTATAGAGCTGGCTGCTGTCACAACATTCAATGATTTGAGTTTGCTGCGCTGGGAGCATCCAATTAGCGGCAACCCGCTAGCAGCCAATCAGATCAGCCAGAAACGACCAATCACGATCCGCTGTCAATGGGCCAATCAGAAGTGCAGGATTATGAGCCTGCTGTGGAAACAAAACTATTTGGATTTTAAAATAACGTGTTTGCTTAGTCCGTAACACCCCTCCCCCCTAGGTTCCATTTGAGGGGTGGGGTGATGTATTTTCGCAGGTAGGCAGGTCGTTTCACCTGTCTACCTGATCTACGTTGCTCCACCAGTCCTTGCCCTGACTCTGGTCCCGGTGGGCTGCTTGCTGAGCTTGGGGGAGCAGATGGTCCAACCTCTCCATTGGGTGACTCGGGGTTGTTATCTCTGCTGCCATCAAAGCTGTCATCCAGGACCCTTGGATTTGCTGCTGTCGCAGTGCTGCTTTGTGGTGAGGTGATTGTCTGACTGGGCTCTCCTTCGGAAGGTGAATATCCCCGGGTTGGTTGTGCTGATTGTTGGTTTCCAAGTACTGGGTCATGTGCTAGTTCTTGTCCGGGCCCCTCGATTTCCCTCCCCCCCCAGGTTTGAGGTTCGGGGTTTGTGACGGGGGTAGGTGCCAGCCTGGAGCGCAGTTGGTCGATGTGGTGCTTCCATATTTTCCCATCAGTAGTTTGTAAATGGTAGGAACGTGGACCCGTCAGTTGAGTTATGGTGGCGGGGACCCACAATGGGTCACCGGAAAAGTTTTTTGCAAACACTGGGTCACCTACCTTGAAAGTGCGATACCTGCTGCTGGGTCCCACGGGTTTTTCCAGTGTGTAGGCAGGGTGCAGGTGGTCAAGATGTGAGTGAAGTTTCCGGCCCATCAGGAGTTCGGATGGGGTTCTGTTTGGGTGCTGTTTGGGGTAATATGTTGGAGGAGAAGCATCCTGGTCACCTTGTCATCGATGTCCCCTTGCTCCATCTTGTGTAAAGTTTTCTTTATGAATTGGACCATTCGCTCAGCCCTACCATTGGCCACAGGGTGAGCTGGCGAGGTCAAGGCATGGCGTATTCCCCATTCTGCGAGGTATTGTTCAAATGCCAGAGCGGTGAATTGGGGGCCATTATCTGAAACCAGGACATCTGGCAACCCGTGCGTAGCGAATAGTCTATTTAGTTTTTTAACAACTGCTTCTGTGGTGGTGCTCTTCATTTTGTGGACCTCCAGCTAGTTGGAGTAGGCATCCACTGTTATAAGAAACGTATGCCCCTTGGTAGGTCCCACAAAATCGATGTGAATACAGGACCAGGGGCCTCGGGGTGCTTCCCATTCAGTTGGTGGTACTTTTGGTGGAGCTGAACGAGTTTCCTGACACTTGCTGCAAGTGGCCACCCTGGTTTCTATCTGCTTATCTATACCTGGCCACCAAGCGTAGCTCCTCGCTAGTGCCTTCATTCGCATGATGCCTGGATGTCCATCATGCAATAGTTTTAGAACTTTATGCTGTAGTCTCTCTGGGATGACAACTCTGTCTCCCCACAAGATGCATCCTTTTTGGGAGAAAAGTTCTGTCTGCCGGTTTTTGAAGGGCTTGAAGGTGCTGTTTGGTTCATTGTCAGGCCAACCTCTTTCCACTCGCTGAGGACTCGTGCCAAACAAGGATCCTTCCTTGTTTCTGAGGCGATGTCTTGTGCAGTCAGCGGTGGTGAAGGAAGAGTTTCAGTCTGTAGCGTAGTCATGGTTAGAGCTGGGTTGTCTATGACTTCGGGTAGTGGAGAGCAGCTCAACGCGTCAGCGTGGGGAATGGCTTTTCCCGGGCGGTGTAGCAGTTGGTAATCATATGAGGCTAGAAACTTTGACCAACGTGTCATTCTTGGTGATAATATGTGAGGAGTGGGTTTATCTCCCGCTAAAATGCCAAGTAATGGTTTGTGGTCGGTTATTATGGAGAAGGATCTTCCATATACATACTCATGGAATCATTTGATCGCAGACACAATAGCGAGAGCCACGTTATTAACTATTAGCCAACTATCAAGTTGGCTATAGTTTCTCTCAGTTTTAGATAGAGTTCTTGAAAAAAAATGCAATAGGTGCCTCAGTACCATTTGGTAGGACATGGCTCAGGATGGCTCCCACTCCAAATGGGAAGGCGTCGCAGGTGACAGTTAAAGGCAAAGTCTTGTTATGTTGTATCAATACAGCATCTGAAGTTAACAGGTCTTTTACTTGCTGAAAGGCTCGCTCCTCACGATGTCCCCAGACCCAGGAAGCCTTCTTATCGAGGAGCCTATGCAGGGGTTCAGCAACACTTGCCTTCTGGGGAAAGAAGATGTTATCAAAGTTAATGAGTCCCAGGAAGGCTTGGAGATCTGTTTTATTCCTAGGTCTTGGGGTGTTTTTTCTCTGTCGGGTGAATTCCCTGTTTGTCCAGAATGTACTCAAGGAACTCAACCCGCTCAGTACATAGTTGACATTTGTCTTTCTTGACCTTCAGGCCAGCGTCTTTAAATTTCTGGAGGACCATTCTGAGTCGTTTTTCTAGTATGCTTCTAGTGGGCAGCTATTAAGACATCATCGAAGTATGGCATGACCCCTTTTATGCCTTGAAGCAATCTTTCCATCAGACTTTGAAAGATGCCAGGTGCTACACTCACTCCGAATTGGAGTCTATTACACTTGAAGGCACCTCTGTGCATGACTATAATTTGGGCTTCTGCAGTCTCTGCATCTACGGGCAGCTGCTGGTACGCCTGAGCTAGGTCCAATTTTGTGAATATTTTCCCACCTCCCAGGGAATGAAGAAGGTGCTGGACCACAGGTATAGGGTGAGCGCTCTGTTGAAGCGCGTAATTTAGGGTGGCCCGGTAATCCCCACAAATTCTCAAAGATCCGTCAGGTTTTATGGGAGTTACAATTGGGGTTTCCCATCGGGCGTGGTCAATCGGTTCCAACACGCCCTGGGCTATTAATTTGTCCAATTGTTCATCAATCTTTGGCTTGAGTGCAAAGGGCACTCGACGAGGCTTAAGAAGAATGGGCGCAACATCAGGGCTGAGATTAAATGATATGGGGGATCCCTTGTACTTGCCTAGCTTCTCGGTGAAAACGTCCTGGAATTCCTGGACAAGGGTCGCTTCCCAGTCATTGCTTCCGGTTTGGTTGATGCCCGCTAGTTCAATTCCTAGCGGTGCAAATCACTGCAAACCCAGTAAGCTGGGCTGATCTCGATCGATGACGGTAAGTGGTAGAGTTGCGGTGTGGTCTTTGAAAGATACTTGGACGTGGCTGGAACCGGCAACTGGGATTCTGTTTCCTTGGTAGTCCTTTAATATGATTTTTTGAGTGCTGAGGTCCTGGCGACGGATGTCAGGGATCAGCTGTTTTAAGGTTTTCCAGGAGACCATCGATAGGGACGACCCTGAGTCGACTTCCATAACACATGGTCGATTCTCAATTGTGACCTTCACTTGGATTTTCCTTGCATCGAGGGATGAAGCGTGGCCGATGGTGATGGTTTGATGGGTCTCTTCCCATCTGGTTGACGTGGTGGGTGCTCGATTTCTGTAGTAGTGGTTCCATTGGTGGTCCCGGTTTAATGGTGGGGTGCCCGTTGGATGGCGGAAATTTTCTCTTCGGGTTGGGCTGGACCCTCGCTTGCTTCTGCAGACCTTTGCGATGTGGCCCCTCTTTCTACAGGAACGGCAGAGTGCCTCTAGGAATTTGCAGTCTGATCGCGGGTGATTTCCCCCACATCCAGCGCATTGGTACGAAGGCTTACGATTTTGCTGGTCTCGCTGGTCGCGTTCTGACCTGAGTCTGTTGACCTCTTCTTCCTCGCTTTCTGATGAAGATTCGAGATCTTCATGGTGGGTGGTAGTTGTGTGCCTTTCGGATAAAGGCGTAGTGTTACTGGCGAGTGGGCGGTGCAGTGTGTTCGCTCGGCGCATTCGAACGGCTGACTTCCTGGTTGCTTCTGCTGCAGTAGCATCGGTGATGACATCTGCGAGGCCGATGTCCCCTTTCGCCATAATCTTGCTCTGGGTCGTAGGGTCTTTGAGGCCCAGAACAATTCGATCTCTCATGGCTTCCTCGAGGTTTGCGAAGCCACAGAGTCCTCCAAGGTTCCTGCGGTCAGCGATGAAGTTTCCAACACTCTCGCCTTCCTGTTGGTCCCTCTGGTAAAACTCGTGTCTCCTGATGAGTGTTGGCACCGTGGGTGCATAATGAGCCTGTAGGATTGGGGCGAGGTTGTCCCAGTCCATTGTCTTGACTTCTGCTGGTTTTGCAAGTGCCTTTGCCATTTTGAAAACGGCGGGCCCGCAATGGGTCAGGAATACAGCTCGTTTCTTGCCAGGCGTAGCATCTTTCAAATTGTTGGTCTCCAGGAACATCTGGAACCTGTCCATATACGAGTCCCAGTCTTCATTAGCCGGGTCAAATGGAGCAGGTGGTATAGCGCTGCTGGTCATTCTTCCGCTTCTTAGTGCGCTCTCAGCCACGTGCTCTGTTAGCGTTCAGTGAGTGTTCAGTCAGCTCTATCGTCTCCGCATCCCATCCTTGTCACCAGTGTTAAATCTGGAGCGTGGGTGCAAAGAATGGAGACGAGGCATTGAATAGTGACTCCAACTCTTTATTAGTGACTTCAGAACAGAGCGAAATACTGGGGCAGCAGCAGCTCCTTTTATAGAGCTGGCTGCTGTCACAATAACCAATGATTTGAGTTTGCCGCGCTGGGAGCGTCCAATCAGCGGCGACCCGCTAGCAGCCAATCAGATCAGCCAGAAACAACCAATCACGATCCGCTGTTCGCGGGCCAATCAGAAGTGCAGGATTATGAGCCTGCTGTGGAAACAAAACTAGTAGGATTTAAAATAACGCGTTTGCTTAGTTTGTAACACTTAGAGTGTCTACTATTGACCTCACCCCTTTCCTAAGAGGTCTGTAGGGGGTGTGCATAAGCGCACCAATGTGCCTACCATCCCTGTCCTATTGTTTCTTTTATTTTTCTTATATGCATTCATTTCATGTATTCATAACTATGTATATACTTATACCTATTATCTTGTAAGTGATTGACAAATCAAATAAATAAATAAATAATCACACCTACCAACTGAGTAATGTGTCCATTGTGAGTGCAGACTAAAAATATGTGGAGCTTGGACAAAATTAAATTGTAATGTATATTTCATTCAAATTAACAGTTACTATGGTTATTTTTTCCAATATTTAAAAATTTATCCCTTCTGTGATATTAAAAAGTACAATTCAGAAATCACTTTTAGAGGAAACAGTGTCAGAACTTCTACATAGTACTTACATATTGTTGAATTCAGTTTTACAAGTTATTCTTGAGATTCAAAATACATCACAAAGCAGGGAATAACATAATAGGTAGGGGAAATTGTTTGATAGGATAAAACATTTGACAGACAAAATTTGATATTTGAGATTTGCTTAAGGACTTCTAGATCGAGGACATAACATTAATTAAATATTACCCAGCTTCTTCTGCAAATCTTAAAAAATTGTTACATGAAATATTTCTGGTGTCTACCCAAGCTTTTTATGTGTATGAAGTCACTTTTGCTTTTTACTGATCTGCCCACTATAGACACCAGTGTGAATTACTATCCAACGCTCCAATCGTGGAAATGGGAAGAGAATTTTAAGAAAATTTACCAGAACTTTCTTTTTTGCATAAAAATAAAAATATTGGGGTTCATATAACATGCTTGGTTAATGTTGATTAGTGGTTAGGTGAATGGAATAGAATAAAACCCAGTTGAGTTAATTCAGTAAACCATGATTTAGTATAGCAAGGTCTAGTATACTGTGCAAGTAAACAAATGTGGCATCCTGGGTGCTCTTTGACCTTGGTTGTTTTCTTGCAGATATTTCATTCCCAAACTAACAATAGAGGAAAACGCAATTTGATCTCATTTTATATACTAGTGGCTTGCCCTTTCAGTGTTGGAGAGCAGTAGTGGTGGTTCCTGATTAGGTAGTCATTTATTGTTAGCTTGTTGGTCTGAGTTGGTAGCTCCTTAATTGTTTGTCTATAATTAATCTTAATGTTACTTTCTACTCATACATTGATTTCTGGTGAGGAAGTATTTTGGTCATTTTATTTCCTTTTTGGCTTTTTGAATGGCTCTTTTGCATGGTAAATAGATGTTACGAATGAAGGCAAATATATGTGTCCCAGGATAATGATGTGAGATTGAATTTGGATCAGTCACCAGGACCAGAGATTTTTACTTCCAGGCTTTCGGACTCATGGTGAAGCTCATCTTCAGGGAATTTCTCTCTACTGAAATACATGCTTTGAGTTGTTCTGTGAGTCATGTTTATATGGTGCCTATATAGATGTTGTTTATTTAAATGTGCCTGTTGATGATATATCTGAGTGCAGGCTTCCAGGAACTCTCTAGTGTTTTTTGACTTGGTTTTGTTTAGGATGCTCACAATTTCCAGATTGAAACTATGTTAAGTCTGTCCATGTGTTGTGAAATTAAAGAGTTTTCATCATGTCTTCTGAGTGCTAATTGGTGTTCATGGTTGCATTCTGCTAGTTTTCTGCCTACATAGTGCCTGTTACAATCCTTACATTGTATGTTAAATGTTGTGTCCACTTGGAAGGAGGCCAGGAGTCGGTGACTTTGTATCAAGCTCTTTATTGAAGTTAGGAACCGAACTGGCTCTTTGGAAAACCTTGCGGCTTTTTATTTCCAAGCCGCGGCGGCCGCGGCCAATGGCACCACTTTGAATCTCCCGCGATTCGAATCTACCAATCGCGGGAGATTCTCAGGGAGCCAATCGGCGCGGCTCGCCTAACCAATCCGATCGCCCCGCGCTTTGGCCAATCAAAGTGCGGGGATTTCGAGAATTCAAATTAAGGTACAGAACATTAAATTTGACTCCTGTTTTTTCTTCTTCTGGCGCTGCTAATCTATTACTGGAACCTAATATTAAGTTTCACAAGATACATAATATAGCTCCAGAAGAATGTAAAAATACCCAAATGAATCAAAATATGCCACCTGAATATGAAATACACCCAGACGAAAATACTGACTTAAAGTGCTGCATCTCTTTATAAACTTTTATCTATAATCCCAGTTTTGAAACAGGCATATTATGATTATAAGCAGCAACCTCCCACCCAAATTCCTTTGCTGGCTTTTTTTCCTTAATGATAATGATGATGATAGTAATGATGATGATTAACATTACCATCATTAGTATTTCCTGACTGGCATCTGTTGGGGAACAATTTGTATTCCATTTTATAAATAGAACATTCACTAGCTGATTCCAACCTTATTGATTTAACTGTTCATCTGGATTTATACTTATTTAAAAACGAATTATCAATCTTTTTAATAGATTCAAAGTTAGGTTTTAAAAATTTATATATATTTAATGAAGGTTTCCATTAATTTGGGGCTCAATTACTATAATTTACTGGTTATATTCATACTTTTTATTTTTGCAAAAATATGGAAATGGTTTGTCATTGCCTTCTTTCTTTATCCTTTTTCTCCCCTATTTTATCTTGGAGTCATGTTAGAATCTGAATTGTAACTAAAGTAAACAAAATTAGTATTAGTTGGTAAGATTTTGGGCCTGCTTTTTCACCAGGAATCATTGTAGTTTATATGCAGATTGCCTTTCATTATCTCTGTAGCAACAATGCTATGAGGTTTATTGAGATGAGAGAAAGTAACTGACCCTGAGTCATACAGAGTGATTCTCTGGTGATGGGATTCTTTCAATTGTAACTCTAAGCTTAATATAACATCTTAAGAAAAATGTCATATTATTTTTCCCAAGTATAAAAGTCTTATACTAATAGTTCATAAAAGATGTTGATAAAATATTGTTCTTTCATCTGTGATCCTTATGATTTAGTTTGTTGAGTGAAGATTGAGATCCACCTTGGTGAAATTATGGTGGATGAATTATAATATAGAACTTGGTTCAGATGGCCTAAATTCATCACATGGATTTGATAGGGTGGCACACAACACTCCCTGAGTGGTTCTTGAAAGAAAAACATTGCTGATAACTGACTGTATGCAACCTCTTAATAGAAGTGATACTGATCCCTCCAGCAATAATCTTTTATAAACTGGTAAAAAGTAATATTTTCCAAAAAGCCTTTGGAAAGGATTTGTTAGCATATTAACAATTATGGTTTATTATTTATGTTTTTTTATATTTTTGTTATTGTTTGGCATTACCATGTTGATTTTAATTTTACACCAAGAAAGCTAGACTGTCAGAGAACTTATAAACATTTTGAAAGAGAAAGGGAGTTTTAAGATACGGAATCTTACAAACTAGGTGCACTTGTTTTAGTATTCCATTTCCATTCCTTGATCTTCTTTCTAAATGTCTACTAATATAGTGGGGTGGTGGTCAACTGTATTATAGCAATAGTACTTAGACATATACTGCTTCATAGTGCTTTACAGCCCTCTCTAAATGATTTACAGGGTCAGCTTATTGCCCTCAACAATCTGGTTCCTCATTTTACCAGCCTCGGAAGGATGTAAGGCTGAGTTAAACTTGAGCAAGTGGGAATCGAGCTGCCAAACTGCTGGCAGCCGGCAGTCAGCAGAATTAGCCTGCAGTACTGCATTCTAATCACTGCGCCACTATGGGTCTAAATAAAAGAGGAATGTACAATGTTATGAATTTAGAAATACTTTGTAGTAAATCCAGGGGAAAGATTAAGTGTTATATTTATTTATTTTATTTATTTATCAGGGCCACTTGGTCTAATTGGGTCATAATTGGGTAGACCAGGTTGCCCTGATAAATTAAAAAAACCACCCACTTAATCTTTCCCCTGGTATAGCTTACAAAGTGAGGAGAGCCCATGGCTTAGAATTAATACATCTACCTTATATACCCCGGGTTTCAATCCCAGAAGGATATGGCTAACTGATGAGAACTAAATAGCTTGAAATAGATCTATATTAGTGTCCCTTTATTTCTTTGTCAGTAAAACATAAATTCAACAGAATCAAATGAGCAATACCCCAATCAAGAAACTTCAAAGAGCCATTAGTATACAGTCAACCAAAGTATCCCTAAGACCACCCACACCCACACAGACAGGAAAAACATCAGAATATAAACTGACTACAAACAGCACTCCTTACTAGCACTGATGATGTTATCTAGTTAGAGTAATGAAATGTCTGCAAGAAAACAAGCAAGCTCAGAGAGTGCTAAGGATCCTTCATTTCAAACATGAGCTACAAATATCTCCTTCATCTGTACCGTCCTATTTCTCAGTTTGAAAAGTCATTTTCGTCATGTAAGGTATCAGGAATCTTGAAGGATTTCGCAACATATAAATTCAATAAATAACAAATCCTGTACTCATGCAAACTCAATGGTTTTCTATGTTAAGTGGGTAAAAATATATGCCTCATAGAGCAGCTATTAGTTCTTTATTACAAATTGTAGGCCCTTTGATTAGAAATTCCATTTGTAAAAAGTAAATGATTTATTAAGTCAGAAAGTGACTTATTTTTTGCTCTTATTTAAGATATTGTTATGACCAAGTGATGGCAATTCCCTGGATATCCACACTGAGTCTTTAGGGTACAATGTACACTGAGGAACATCATCCTAAAACCTATTATTTTGTATTGATTTCTTTTCCCCTCCAGCTTTCCTCTCAAGAGAGTAAAAAGTTATATATAGAAATAGATTTCCTTTTTTTAGTTATTTTATCAGAGAACTTTTATTTCACTACATATATCAAGCTTGGAAGTTAATTTCTAGATTTTATCTATGATTAATTAGCCTCCTATGATTTAAAATACACTGCTCAAGATATATCACAGGATTCTTTGCAGGAAATTGACTGGATTTCTAGACTATAGCCATTTTCCCACTGGTGACTTATAGCAATTTCTAGTGATGCTCAACAACTATTAAGGTCATGTAAAATCTGTTCTCATAATTGTTACACCAACCATCTACAATTTAATGACATTAGAAGATGCTGTAAGTCACTCCTGGAAAAATGTCCTATGATAGGATTACATTATGGACATTGTAGTGAATGGAAGTGTTTATCATTCAGCTTATGCTTTTTATATATCAAATTTTTCATTGACCAAACCTTGCTCTTTGCAGTCTAATTTTTTTTTTGCAAATCTGAAC
This sequence comes from Hydrophis major, assembly GCA_033807585.1. Classification (NCBI taxonomy): domain Eukaryota; kingdom Metazoa; phylum Chordata; class Lepidosauria; order Squamata; family Elapidae; genus Hydrophis; species Hydrophis major. The sequence continues at coordinate 47,064,040 of CM066333.1, read as the reverse complement.
ATTCCAATGAAATAGAATTGTAACTATAGAAAAAAGGGAAAATGCATCAGGCTTTATTGCCACGAGCTTTTAGTTTCTGGATTCTCTTCAATTATTTTGGCAGAAAGAGCAGATAGTTAAAGTATTCTGGGATTCCTTGGACCAGTAGTTATCATATTTCCTTCATTAATGCACAAATATCAAAAAGAAAAAATGGGAAGGTGGGAGGGGAGGGAATTGTCAAAAGCCCATTCAACTAATTTTAGATATTTCATTTATTACAGGGCTAGCTTTGGTTTTGCTCAAAATAATTTATTAATAATTATTTGTCTCCCAGGCAATGGCAGAACTAAATTAAGAATGGTAAAACATAGTACTTTCTGTAGTATTTCCATACTTGAAGCTTACCTGGTTTGTCATGAAAAATTTATGATTTACAGATTCAATTATGGACTGACTATTGAAAGGATGACTTTCTAAATCTCCTACTATCAAGTTCAATCAAATCCAGAAAATCTGTTAGCGAAGACACTGAAATAATAAAACATACACTGAAACTATCACATTTGAAATACATGCATACCTTCTTTTATATATTTATTTGAACCTGTAATGGATAGTGAAAAATCATGCCAAAATGTTCAGATATGGAAGAGTAAAGGAAAATATGAATATGAATCGCCAATCAAATTTAAACAGAAAATAGAAAATAGATGGGACTATCAAAGCCTTGAAGGTTAGAAGCAGGAAAGTTCCCCCTTTCAGGTGAACCTTCATAAGAAGACATAAACATTCCATTTTGCCTTTGTTTTTCTTCCATCGAACTGGTTCATAACCAATTCCCAGGGATCTGGAAAGCAGAGATCTTAGAACTATATAGCAACGTAATGAGAAGTCCAGCTTCATGTTGTTTAAGATTTTTGATCATCTGCAATTTGGGGAAATGTTCTTTGTTTTACTTTCTTATCCTGAGTTTTATTTTCTTCTACTCTTGTTCAGTTTGAGTATGTCTAATTGGAGAGCAGGTGGCTGAGAGAAATATCTTCAATTAATTTTTCTACTCTCCATTTTGTTTTTCTTTCTCCTATTGTCTTCTAACCTCGAAGCAGTTCCTTAATGTAGATATACATAATACTATAAAATAATTTCATTAGCGCTCTTACTCTGATGAAGAGTTTGCTAATTACCTTTACTCCAAAAAAAGAAAGGAGGAAAGAAGGGAGGGAGGGAGAAGGAAAGAGAGAGGGAGGGAGGGAAGAAGGAAGAAGGAAGAAAAGAAAGAAAGAAGGAAGGAAGGAAGGAAAGAAAGAAAGAAGCAGGCAGGCAGGTAAGGCAGGAAGTTTTGACTAAAGTGAATGATGGCAACATGTTGAATAAGCTTAGAGAGGCAGGGAAGGATGTGACTGAAGGGTCTAGAGACCTTTGGGAGAATCAGGGAGCCCAATCAGCCATTTCTCCAGTTGTTTGTATGTGTGCAAAATTGATATCAAATCATATGAATGATTAGAATCCCAATTGGATGGTTATATAGATAAATAATTTTATTAAAATAATAAATGAAACAAGTGAAAGAAATATGACAGGGAAAAAAGTATGATAAATCATTTTAACAGTAAAGTTACAATTCTATATGTATTTAGCTGTTGCAAATATTATGCAAAAAATTATGCAATTAATTATAAACACACTGCTCAAAAAAATAAAGGGAACACTTAAAGAACACAATGTAACTCCAAGTCAATCACACTTCTGTGAAATCACTATCCACTTATGCAGCAACACTGATTGACAATCAATGTCACATGCTGTTGTGCAAATGGAATAGACAACAGGTGGAAAGCATAGGCAGTTAGCAAGACATCCCCAACAAAGGAGTGGTTCTGCAGAGTGATCCCCAACAAAGGAGTGGTTCTGCAGAGTGACCACAGACCACTTCTCAGTTCCTATGCTTTCTGGCTGATGGTTTGGTCACTTTTGAATGTTGGTGGTGCTTTCACTCAAGTGGTAGCATGAGACGGAGTCTGCAACCCACACAAGTGGCTCAGGTAGTACAGCTCATCCAGGATGGCACATCAATGCGAGCTGTGCAAGAAGGTTTGCTGTGTCTGTCAGCATAGTGTCCAGAGCATGGAGGTGCTACCAGGAGACAGGCTAGTACATCAGGAGACATGGAGGAGGCCATAGGATGGCAACAACCCAGCATCAGGACCACTACCTCCGCCTTTGTGCAAGGAGGGACAGGAGGAGCACTGCCAGTGCTCTGCAAAATCACTTCCAGCGGGCCACAAATGTGTATGTGGTTGCTCAAACGGTCAGAAACAGACTCCATGAGGGTGGTAGGAGGACCCAACGTCCACAGGTGGGGGTTGTGCTTACAGGCAACACTGTGCAGGAGGTTTGGCATTTGCTAGAGAACACCAAGATTAGCAAATTCGCCACTGGTGCCCTGTGCTCTTCACAAATGAAAGCAGGTTCACACTGAGCACATGTGACAGATGTGACAGGGTCTGGAGATGCCAGGGAGAATGTTCTGCTGCCTGCAACATCCTCCAGCATGGCCGGTTTGGCAGTGGTGTGGGGTGGCATTTCTTTAGTGGGCTGCACAGCCCTCCATGTGCTTGCCAGAGATAGCCTGACTGCAATTAGGTACCGAAATGAGATCCTCAGACCCCTTGTGAGACCATATGCTGGTGTGGTTGGCCCTGGGTTCCTCCTAATGCACGACAATGCTAGACCTCATGTGGCTGGAGTATGTCAGCAGTTCCTGCAAGATGAAGGCATTGATGCTCTAGACTGATCCACCCGTTCCCAGACCTAAATCCAATTGAGCACATCTGGGACATCATGTCTCGCTCCATCCACCAATGCCATGTTGCACCACAGACTGTCCAGGAGTTGGGAGATGCTTTAGTCCAGGTGTGAGAGGAGATCCTTCAGAAGACCATCCGCCACCTCATCAGGAGCATGCCCAGGCGTTGTAGGGAGGTCATACACACACTACTGAGTCTCAATTTGACTTGTTTTAAGGACATTACATCAAAGTTGGATCAGCCTGTAGTGTTTTTTCCACTTTAATTTTGAGTGTAACTCAAAATCCAGACCTCCATGGGTTGCTAAATTTTATTTCCATTGATAATTTTTGTGTGATTTTGTTGTCAGCACATTCAACTATGTAATGAACAAAGTATTTAATAAGAATATTTCATTCATTCAGATCTAGGATGTCTTATTTTTGTGTTCCCTTTATTTTTTTGAGCAATGTATATACTTCTAATACATATATAACTATCATTGTTTTGTTAATAATAAAAAACGATATAAACATTTCTAACAAATGGATGCCAATGAGAGTGAATGTGCATTAATGTTAAATATTTATCTGATAATTTTCAGTAAAAAGGAACACAGGCAGTTGAATAAGCCATGAATTGCAATGCACAATTAATCATAAACCTAGCTACTTTTTCCATTTGTATGCAAATGGTTCTTAAATCTACTGGTTCCTTAATCTAATGGTTAGCGTAAGGTAATTGTTTTGTAATTGCAAAAGAATTAGCAGTTGTTGTCAAATTTTCTTTCAAGAAGGGTGATGGGAGAAGCAAGATTCCAGCAGAGTAATGAATGGGCCATTTCCCTTGCCATTATTTTTTCCTGGAAGGTTGCGGATGCAATTTTTAAGAGGTCCTTTGTTTCCTGGCCAGTGGTAGAGGCCATAATGTGCTTCCCTTCAATTCAGTTCTGCCAGAACAATGCTTCTTAGCAATTTCCCTATTGCCTACTTATGACCATTATAAACTGACAGAGTTATATCTGGAAGATGTGTTTACTTAGCCAAAGCCAAAGATCATTTCTATAAATACTTTACATAGGGCTGTCAAATGTATTTTGGCCGGCCTCTCTCTAACTTTAGAGAAAATCCATGATCCTAGATTGCTATGAAAAGACAAGAAGAACTGTTAGGGAAAGCACTGAAAAGTATTGGGAAATCAATGGATAAAATAAAGACATTGCACTAATAGTGAGAAAGAATTTGGAACAGAGAGGGAAAATAGCATTAAAAACAAACGTTGTAGTGTTCCAGAACAGTAGAACAAAAGTGGGCTTTTTTATTTTATTTCATCAACTTACATACCGGTAGCTGCCCATCTCACATTCATGACTCTGGTTAGCTTTGTTGAAAGAAATATCCATCTGGTTCAGTTCCAAGCTGGGAAAAAGACACTAGAAACATGGACGCTGATTGGAAAGATGGTTTTATGGTGAACAGAACCACCAGCATTTATGATTCTGGTGCAGCTGACAAAATGGAGTTGAGATTGGGTTTTTTTAATACCGTCTTTGGGCTTTATATTTGAGCTTCCTGTTCCTGTGCAAGAACATGTATTCTATTAGCTGTTGTCAGATTCCTATAGGTCATATAGGGGTCATATATGGCTCTATAGGCAAATCCTAGGTGCTTGTTTGAACTAGTCTGGTCAATCTCCGGTTTATTGTTTATCAGTTCCAAGGTTTCTGTGACTTTGAAGTTTGGACTGCTCTGAGATGGTGCAATGAAGGGGTTTGTGTTCTGAAAGGGGTTGGGGAATTCCTATTGTGGCTAATGATCCTGTGTTGAATCTTGGGTTGCTTCTAATCCTACCATTCTGCCTTTGTTCAGACTTTGCTGCAAGGAGTTTCTTAAATGGATTTCTGCCTGCAATATTTGCTTTGCTTATGATAGAGATATCTAGATACTTTTCTTCCTCTTTCAATAAGCTCTTTCTCTCTTAAGTATTGGCATCTGCTGTGGACTATTAAGAAAGACTTAGGGGCTGCTTCTTGCTTCTAAAAACATGTTTCTCCATTTCTTCTTTAGATAAATATATTCTGCCTTTTTAAATATTTCCCAAAATATTTCATTCTTCTGGGAGGGAGTGGGGGGCTTTCCCTAGCTTAATATTAAAACATGAACAGTACCCAAAAAAATGAAGCTGCCATAACAACAAATATTAAACAAAATTAAACAATTAAAGGCACACAATATACTCACCAGGAGAGCACAGCTGTTCAAGAGGTGTGCAGGTAGTCCTTGATTTATGACCACAATTGAGCCCCAAATTTCTTTTGGCTGAATTTTAAATGAGTTGTGCCCCATTTTATGACCTTTTTTTTGCCAAAGTTGTTAAGTGAATCATTGCAGTGTAGTTGTTAAAGTTCGTGATACAGTTGTTGAGTGAATCTGGCATCCCCATTGACTTTGCTTATCAGAAAGTGGCAAACAAGGGATCAGACACTGCAACTGTCATAAATATGAGACAGTTGCCAAGTGCCTGAATTTTGATCACCCGATCTTGGTGAAAAACAATCCTAAGTCACTTTTTTCAGTGCAGTTGTAACTTTGAATCATCACTAAATGAACTGTTGTAAGTCAAAGACTACCTGCTCAGCCATTTAATATGCTCCATATCATTGTGGGCTTATTCAAGTTCACATTTTAACCAGGTGTGAGGCAACTTAAACTGCAATATGCATCCCTACTGGGTGGATCTATTCTAAATCAATGTCTCAACTGGTGCTGCCATCACTCTCTTTGCCAAATCCCTGTATCCCAGATGTAGCTACCGGAAGATACCCAGCAAGGGGAATCACTGGCACATCAATTTCCACAAGACCAGCATACTCTTAGTAGTCTCTTACAGAGCAATTTGAAGACCTGATTGGGAAGAATTTTAAATGGGGAGAAGCCGCAGGAGAGACATCCCCGTTTACAATTTTTCCTTTATACATTGCACACCTCCTCCTCCTACCAAATGCCAGAGTGCAAGGAAGGGATATTTAAATCTTTACTGTTGTTCCCTAAGGTAACCAAATATCAGAGTCATGTCCCTCTGTGTACCTGTGCATCTACATGTGTATGAGATGAGTAAATGTATGTGAAGGCTACAGTATAGGTAACCAATTCAGCTCTTGGCTCCCCCCCACTTCACTTTGTCCCATTAATTATGAGTAATAAGTTTCAACCCACATGAAAACAGGCAGTGGCAAATCAAATCAAATCCTTGGGTTTCTTTCCAGGACTTTTATTCAACATGGGGTACAGTGAGAGCAAAGCTCTTATGTAAGCAGACCCAGAATGCTAAGTAGATTTAGCCAGGATCCCAATCTCTATTGCCAGAAAATCCAACAGATACTTTGCTTTCCCTATGGCATACTTAAACTTCAAGTTCCCAAACACTGGAGGGCCTTTTATCCCATATTATGCCCTCTCCTCAGCTGTCCTTAAAGTTTAGTACAAGGAAGATTGCTTACCCAGAGAGAAAATAAGCTTGTGACTCTGTACAAACAGAAAAAAAGAGCTGTTCCAGTGCCTTTATTACAGATGTACTTGCTTTATCTTACCATTACTGCATAAATATGAGGGAGCACTTCCCTATTGCTTTCCGATACCAATCCTGCTACAACATATAATGTTGCCTTGTTCTAGGCAGCAGCTCTTAAAATTCCTTGGATGACCTGTACTATAACCTAGACTTAATTAGCATCTAGTTAGCCATTCTAGGGTGCACTGTAATTTTCCACATACTAACCTTTGTACTCTCTTACACCTGCCTAATGCTCCTACACTTCCTTTAGATCAAGGGTCTCCAACCTTGGCAACTTTAAGACTTGTGGACTTTTAACTCCCAGAATTCCTCGAAGTCCACAAGTCTTAAAGTTGCCAAGGTTGGAGACCCCTGTTTTAGAATATAATACCTCACTTAACCTAATAGCAAAGCTGGCTGAGGAATTCTGGGAGTTGAAGTCCACAAGTCTTAAAGTTGCCAAGGTTGGAGACCCCTGCTTTAGATTACTTTAGATTTACATATATAAAGTTTTAATGTACTTTCATATCTTCTAGCTTTTCATTTTAAAACTCTGATATGCCTTTCATATTTTTACTCACTGTGCCCCACACTCAAGTTTATATATGACTGTAATAGCAATTTGATTTAAGTAAGTGAATTAAAATAGTCGAAGTGAGTAGTTCATGTTTATGTTTGTGTGCATATTTCAAAGTTGCAGGCCATTATTCATCACTGCAATAGAGACTTGCTGATTTAATATTAGCAAAAAAATTAAATATTTATAGGTATACCTGTACAGGGTAGCTTATCCACACTTATATTTACATCTCTTTGTGCATAGGTTTGAACACAGATGGAATTTATGGCTCAGCAACTTAAGAGCTAACAGCGTTTGCATGCAAAATACAGATGGCAGCAAGGTTCTTGTGGATCATCTAGCAGTCGTCCAAATTTTTGCAGCTCAGATCGGCAGCCCTATGTGAAACTAGAAGATCGATTGGAATGAACGTGGATAACCATATCATACAATCGCGAGGTGAGAGAGTTGTATTGAATATCATATACTGAATATGATAAATTTCCAAAGTAGTTAGTTATCTCCTTTGAGCACGCGATTGTAAAAGCATCTTTATCCAACACCTGATCTCCTTCTCCCACTTTCCTTTCCTTTCTACTTTTTCAGTTCGGGAAAGAGAGATTAATGACTGCATTTCCGAATGTTGCAGAGAACATTATCCACACTTGAGTTGTTATAGCGGACATATATTGATCGCGGACTGGGACTGAATTTCCATCAAGTCTCCTCTCCTCCGTACACTTCAGGAAACTAGGACTCCTTCATTTCTCTTAGGCCTCCTTTCAGTCCAGATCCAAAGTTCATCTATACGCCCTGAATGTTCCATAACTTATTCGCCAGGCAAAGAAGGAAATCAAGGAGAGAAGCAACCTAGAACTAAGGAGAAGAAATTTTCTGACAGTAAAAACAATTGATCAGTGGAACAATTTGCTTCCAGAAGTTGTAAATGCTCCAACACTGGAAGTTTTTAAAGAGACGTTGGATAACCACTTGTCTGTAGGGTTTCCCTATAAGGAGGAGGTTGGATTAGAAGACCTCCAAGGTCCCTTCCAATTCAATTCAATTCAATTCTGAAGTCTGACTTCACTCGAAAGTTCGGAGCCTTGAGAAACTCTACTTTATTTTTCTATGTTCGTCACATCAACCTTCCACGGAGGCGTCGCTTCAAGGTTCGCATCTGAGGCGATTGGCTAAGAGGTCGGTTTCTTGGCCCGCCTTCTGCTTCCGACTGTGGACGGTTACCATTGCTCGGTGTGCCCGAGAGCGTCCCTGGGATTGGCAGGATGACTTGGGAGGCAGGCTCGGGTGGAGTTAAGCCGTTACTTGCAGCCCGCGTCGGTTGGGGAGGAGGCGCCGGGTTCCGGATTCGTAGTAAAGGACTGCAGCAGAGGGGTTGGATGTAAACAGTAGAGGCCATGGGGTAAGCGGGGCGAGCTTTGGCGCTGGGCCGTTTTGCGTGGGCTGCTCCGGAGCCGTCCTTTCGTGCGCAGCGGCAGGTGGAGCGGCAAAGCCGCCTCCCAAGTTTTCGAAGGCTTCGGCCCCGGCCTTTCTCTTGACGTGAGGCTGCCGCTGGAAGCGAAGAGGAAGATGCCCGGGCTCCGTTCCGTCCGAGCGGAGGAGGGGGCGTTGCTGCCGGGAGTCTGGCCACGACTCTCGCCATCCTCAGCCCTCATTAAGGCCGAGTGTGTGTGTGGGGGGGGGGGGGCAGAGCCCCAAACGGTGGCCAGGGCTCGCGCGATGCGGCTGCTTCGCGTTGCTTTTTAACCCTTTTGAGATCGTGAATAGTGCCGGGCACTCCCACCCTGCGGTCAGGCAGGGCGCTTTGGTTGTACAGCAAGCCCTTGCGCCGAACCCATCGCTCGGGTAGCTCAAATCCTCCCCCTCCTCTATTAGTTCGGTATGCAAGGGGCTCATGGATGATCCTTTGGAAGGGAGGCTGCGTTTGAAAAGGCGTGAACACGGGGACACCCTGGTTTGATGGAGAGACGACAGGTGGGGACTGGGGGGGGGGAAGGGCGTGGATGGGGTTTATTTCCTCGGAGGGAAGCCTTCCGCGTTGTGCTAATTTCGAAGTCATTGGCGGCCGGTCTCTGCTCCGTTGAGCATGTTCCGGTTCAGTTTTACAACATGTGGTTTCTTGCAACCAAGCCGTCAGTCTGAAATCACGCTTTCGAGCAGGGGTCTCCAGCCTTGGCCACTTTTAAGCCTGGAAGACTTCAACTCCCAGAAATGCTTAAAGTGGTCAAGGTTGGGGACCCCTGCTTTAAAATATCGTTATTGAACTCGGTGCCCTTTGGCCAGCTTTGGATGACATTTCCCATTTTGGGGAGGTGGGGTTGATGGAAATTGGAGCCCATAAATAAATACTCAGGTCTCTTTAAGCACCGTCAAAACAGCAAGTTAAAATACCTGATGGAGTGGAGTATTTCACATGATTTATTTTTTCTTAGAAAAATAATCTGAAATACGAATTTAGCTGTACACCATGTGTATGGAATGGGATGTATATCTTGCTTTCAGTGAAACACAAGTTAATGAAGAAATGAAAGTTCAACATTTCGGCATTTTTGGATTCCTTGTAGCTATGCAAGAGATCCAGTTTGGTGTTGTGTTGGTTAAGGCGTCAGGCTAGACGGTGGACATGAATTCTAATCTCACCTTTGATACAAAGCCAATTGAATGATCTTGGGCCAGTCACACTCGCAGTCCTGCAAAGGTGGAAATGAAATCTTTTGAAATCTTGCCAAAGAAACTGCAGAGACTTGCCAGGCAGAGTCAACACTGCACCCATATAAATAATATCTATATACATAAGTTAATATTTCACCCAATTAAAGTTTCTCCCAGACTCTGGTAATAATTCTGTTTCTCATTGGACAATTATATTTAATTGTTTTTTAAAATATTTTCTTATACATTGCTACGTGTATATGTTTCTGTCCAGAAAGGTTTTTAAGGTGGCATGCACTGGGAAATTTTACAAATGTCAAAGCATCAGATAAAACAACTATTGAGAGCATAAGAAAAAATCATCAAAGCAGAAGATAATACTCTAAACCATCATTTTAAACCTAATTGACATAATGAAAAAAAGATTCGAATGTCATGTTTAAAATGAAACATAACTACATGATAATATATTTCAGCCTTGGTATTTTGTTCTTAAGTAACAGAATACAGTAATGTTTTAATTTATTTTCTTAGATTAAACCAAACTTATTATGGTCATGTATTACTTTAAAATTTTGTAGCAAGCCAATATCTACTATGTAGAAAAAATGAATTCTGACAAATAATGGAGGATTTTGCTACATATAATAGTTAAAAACAAAAACAGGTTTTTCTGGTTTAAAATGAAAGTATATTGGACTATAATAGAACATAGGATAGTGATATCTGGGATCATGTATGTCTTTCAGTTATATCATGGTCTACAGATAATATTTGTGATCTTGTAACTTCCCATATATTAGCAGGAAATAATTAGGCGTTGAGTTCTAAAATGTGTAATATAATGGTTGTAGCAGTGTTTCTTGGAAATTTTTTATGGCAGATGTGTTTAAGATTGTATATTTTAGAGCTGATTTACTGTGCAGATTTGGTGGAGTATACTATTTAATTCAGTGGGATTGTTTTGGATAGAATTGGTTCTTTCTCTTTTGAGATAGAGTGCATATTTGAGAAAGGTTGTATTGAATCATAATTATAATAACACTTCAAAAAGAACTGGCTTTCTTACTTGAGAAAAAATAAGGCTTCCATGAATCTGAAGTAGTTGATTCAGTTGCTGATAAAAAACAAGGGTTATTTTATGTCAATATTTTAAATGTTGATCTAAGATTTCTTTTAATATAGTAAAGACATTTGATTATTCAAGGATTTTATTGTGAAATACAGGTAGTCCTCGACTTACAACCACAATTGAGCCCAAAATTTCTGTTGCTAAGTGAGATATTTGTTAAATCAGTTTTTCCCATTATACAACCTTTCTTGCTACAGTTCTTAAGTGCAGTTGTTAAGTTAGTAACACAGTTAAGTGAATCTAGCTTCCTCATTGACTTTGCTTGTCAGAAGGTTTGCAAAGGGTGATCACATGGTATGTATCCAATTTACGCATGGTAAATTTTAGAAGTAAACAGTGTCCTCTCAATCTAGTTTAGTATTAGATTTTATAGTTTTGGAAATAGCAGGACCTGGTATGGATTGCTGTGGAGATAATTTAATCCACTGTGCTGCTGAGGGTCAGAGTAAGATTGGGGTAAATGGTATTTTTTAATCCTGGTATAGTTTAGTGAAAGAGTGGAATATCAAGGAAATAAGTATGAGGCTTGAATTCTTTTCTCTTTTTATGTATGGTTGTAAATTCTGATTTATAAAAAAATTCTTGTAACCTGAACATTTAAATTAATCCTGCATTTTTAATGTTTTAGCAAATGTTAGAAATCTGGTTTTTCTGTAGAGCATTTAAGGTTTAATATCTTTACATGCTGGACCAGTTTTAATTTTTAAGATTGATTTGTGATTTAAATTTTAATTCAGTTTTAGTTTAGTTAATATTGTTGATTTCAATTTATTGTAAAGATGTTATTCTATATTAGGTGTCTGAAGTTTGTGAAAGTGAGTTATAATTTCATAAATAACAACTTATATATGTTTTGGCACAGATTGTGATAATAGCCTGTGCAGAGGGAAGCATTCATGACAACTGAAGAAAGATAGACTGAAATACTGCTGTACAAAAGAAAGGGGATTTGTGTGGAATAGGAGCTCATTTCCTGACTATGGTGAAATTGTCCCCCCCCCGCCGAAAATTTCATATAAATATAAAAATATGATTTTATTGGTCTTATTCATCATTATTTCAGCTGAATATTGACATAATGAAAAGATGAATATTATTACAAAGTTACAGAGTTATATATCACAGAATGAAAATAAATCCATGCAGTTCCAAAAATATTGTCATATCACTTACGAAAAAGAGACTGACAATACTGTAGTGAGGTTCAGCTGTGGGAAACTAATGGTCAATAAGGAATGAGATTTGGATTTGTAAGAGTTATTGAGAAAAGGTTACCTTAACCTCACAACTATTTTATTTTGACATTCCAAAGAGAAATGTATGTATACATTTATATATAAGTGCTTTGGAAACAGCTGTTGGTCACTTTATTCTGTGAACCAGCTGTCAGATTCTTCTACTGATTTAATTCTCAGCATCTCTCATAAGGACACTTTGATAGAGTGAGCGATGATTAAATTAAATACTAAGTTTACTGTGCTTTAAGAATTATGCTGTAGCTCATTAAAATCCAGTTATGTATCCCTCTTTACAGTGTTGAACAAGTAAATGATTTAAAGCTTTTTTTTGCCTAGTTGCTACCATTTTTTTCAGCCCTCCAAGGAAAAATAGATCAGGTATGGAATTTCAGTGAAGTTCAGGAGTCATTCAGTCTATTGAGAGCTTGATAGAACTATTCACAATACTTTTAGATCTAAAGTTCTTCTTATGTACATTACATATCTGATAGATCATCAGTTTAGTTTAGTTTACTTTGTTGTCATTGCACCTCATACAACGAAATTAAACACCATCTTCAGTGCACATCATGACCATGAAAATAATCACAAACACACATCCTTCACACATTGAACCGGAAACCCCTGACACCACACCAACACTGCACGATACAGCAGAATTCAAAAGAGCTACTGTCCTGGGATAGAAGCTGTTTTTCAGCCTATTTGTCCTTGTTTTTATTATTCTGTACCATCTGCCAGATGGTAATAGTTCAAAAAAAGGGTTCCCAGAATGAGATAGATCTTTGAGAATGTTTTGAACTTTCTTAAGGCAGCGGTAGCTATAAAGCTCTTCCAAAGAGGGGAGAGGGCAACCAATGATCTTCTGGGCAATGACATTAATCCTTGGAGTGCTTTCTTATCTGCCACTGTGCAATTGGCAAACCATACAGAGGTGCAGTAAGTTAAGATACTCTCTATGGCGCAGCGGTAGAAGGTCACCAGCAGTTTCTCATTCAGTTGTTGTTTTCTGAGAAGCCTCAGGTAGTATAATCTCTGCTGGGCCCTTTTGACCAAGGCTGCAATGTGGGCACCCCAGGTTAGGTCCTCTTTTAGAGTAACACCCAGAAACTTAAAACTGGCCACTTGCTCCATTCGGTCTCCATTGTTAAGCAAGGGCTGGATGTCTGATCTGTTCCTTCTATAATCCACTATAAGCTCCTTGGTCTTATTGGTGTTGAGGACCAAGTTGTCTCCACATCACGAAAGCAACCAGTCCACCTCATCTCGGGAGGCAGACTCATCCCCCCCGAAGATAAGTCCCACCACCTTTGTATCATCTGCAAATTTAGCAATAGTATTACTAACGTGAGTGGGAATGCAGTCATGCACATAAAGAGTATAGAGTAAGAGACTCAACACACAACCCTGTGGTGTATCAGTGTTAAGAATAAGGGCCGAAGAGGTATGATTACTTAATCTGACCCTCTGTGAGCAGCTAGGCAGGAAATCCATAATCCAAAGGCAAATTGAATTAGAAAGCCCAAGGTCCAGAAGTTTAGACACTAATTGTCATGCTCCTGGTGGAGACTGACTCTGAGGAAGAGGAGGAACAGCCAACAGGGAATGGAAGTGTGGCTCCAGAGGTGGTGGTGGATGCTGGGGAAGGGCAGAGGCCGGCTGAGCAGTCAGAGGAGGATCCGGGCCCATCTCCTATCCATCCTAGGTTACGCAGGGAGGAGAGGATAAGGGAAAAGCGAGGTCTACTCAGGAGGAGATTACTATGATCCTCCTTGTGGCTTGCAGCTGGGAGCTATGTATATAAGTTTGTAACTGCATTGTCAGAATTGCTGGAGTCAAAGTTAAGTGTTTGCTTTGAAAGAGGTTTATCCGTTATTTTCCTGGAATGTATGATTAATTATCTTGGCTTGCTTCGGAATTCTCGTCAGTGTGGTTTGTTTTGGTTTTCTTTTTGCCTCATTATTTACTTTTGTGACTTTAAACTGTGCCTAATAAAATAGTTAAGTTAAGTTGAAGGCATAACCGGACTTTAATGTATGTTTTGGGTTATTTTGAGAGGCTATGGGTCATCACACTAGTCTTATGTGGAAGAATTGTGTTAAATGCAGAACTAAAATCCACAAAAAGCATCCTCACGTAGCCTTCCCTCTGTTCTAGATGAGTCAGAGCAGTGTGAAGAGTGATAGCTATAGTGTCCTCTGTAGATCTATTTTTTCTGAATGCAAATTGGTGTTTATCAAATGTATCCAGAAGACCAGAAATGATGTGCCGGCAGACCAATTTCTCAAAGCACTTCATAATGATAGGAGTGAATGCCACTGGTCTGTAATCATTGAGGTTATTGATAGGGAACTTCTTTGGCAGCGGAACAATGGTGGAAGCCTTCAAACAAGATGGAATAGTGGACTGGGATAAAGACCGATTGAAGATCCTGGTAAAGACTCCAGCCAACTGATCAGCACAGTCTTTAAGCACTCGGCCAGAGATACCGTCAGGACCGGCAGCCTTTCTAGGGTCCACAGCCCTCACCTCCTGCTCCTCACCTCCTGTTTCTCCACAATGAGGTGGGGGCTACAATTGGCTGGTAGTTGTGTTTTATCTGTCTCTGATGTCTCCACTTCAGGCATGAAACATTTCGATATAATATGGTTGCCATAGTGCATTTATTGTAGCCAACATTGCAAATGATTTGAAAAAAAGCAAGAAAACTGAATACATAAAAGTTTGTACAAATGAGTCTCCCTATTAATTCAGCTGCATCGTCCATTTATTGATTGATTTATGAAACATATATGCTGTCCTGATCTATGATAATTTTGGTTAGCTTACAGAATCTTAACAATTAAAAAAATCTTAGTGCAACTCATTGAAGATTTAAAGTGCCCTATATTCATAACTTTTCTGGAATCAAAGACAAGCAGAGAGATAGCTGATGCTTTGGTGTTGATTGAATAACTTTGGATAATGAAAGTCCAGGTAAATAAAGTTCTGCACAGAGAATATTTCCACATTAGGTAATATTTGAACTACATAGAAATACATTTATAAATGACATTCATTTTTTTTTATTTTGATTTGCACTGTTGGAAAAAGATGGAATTCTTTACCAATATTATATTTTTAAAAAATCACATTTAGAATAAGATAATGAGCACAACCCCCAGAAAATTTGTAAGTTGTTGAGAGTCATTTTGGAGTCAGGCAGAATTCAATAAATAAAAATACATTTTTCATAATGTTTTAAAATGTGGTGTATCTGAGCCTTTAGTCATAAATATTGGCTTTTAAAGTAATAACTTTTCCAAAATAACTAACTTTATTTTCTCTGCTTTCCCTTGCATAGCTAAGTAGATTTTTCCCCTTGTTGAGGTATCTTGATACTGTATGTTCCTGATAGAAAAAGGAAGCAAATGAGGTATGTAAATGTCATGTAGCTTAAAGACTTTTAAAATAATTTCGTCGTGAAAACATAGCATAAATGAATATAGACTTTAAAAACATTAACCCAAAGTTTTAATAAATATAAAGGCTGAAAGTATCTTTATAAGTATCATTTTAATATTATTATATTTAGGCTGCTGTAAAAATATTGTTATCATGTAAAGATATAAAGCAATTTAGAGCAGGTGTAAAACTATAAAATAAATTACGGTATACATTCCAGTGATTGTCAATGTGGACAATTAATGAAAGAACTCAAGATTCTTTGCAGTTTGGGATTCTTAATTTTATTATTCTCTCTTTGTATCATATATCTAATTCTTTCCATTATGACTGTAATGTAATAAAATAAGTTTATCCTTGATCTGTGACTTAGTGGAAGAATGCTTAGATAAGAGAATAATAGAACAGAATTCTTTATTGGCCAAGTGTTATACAAGGACTTTGTTTTCTGGTGCATAAGCTCACAGTATACATATGAACAGCAAATAATTATAGATCAAAAAGCATAGTTGCAGTCATTAATCATAAGTTACAAAAACAGTTGATAAATCATAAAAAAATAGGAGAAGATTGTAGGAAAGATGAGAAGATGAGAAAAAAGACTGCTGTGGGAATTAAGTATTCAGCATAGTGATGGCACCAGGGAGTGGGGTGGGGAATGAATAGATTTTTTAAGAACGTAAAAAGTATAGTATTATATTAGAATCTATCTAGCATTCTCCTCCATGCTGCATCGAGAGCCCAGGATGGGTTGACTCCTTCCTATGATGTCATAGCTTAGTCTGCACTAAGATATAAAATCCAGCCCCCGGGAGAGACCCCAGCTTTTGACTCAGCTCCATGTCAGTCAGTAGCTGTGTCTCTGAAAGCTTCTGTTAGATAGCAATCACCAGCGATCTTCAGTAGTTTCTTCCTCTCTTCAAGCAGCTCCCAGGGATCTGGGCAGCTGCTCTTCCAGAGAGCAGGGTGCTCTCTCTCTCTGTCCTGCAAGTTGGGAGCAGCTTTACAGAGCTCTGTGCAGGCAAGCTGGGCAGCATCTGCAGTCCTCCCCCACCCCTGCAGTTTGGAGGGACCGTAAACACGCAAACTGATAAGAGCTCAAACCAGCTGATTGTGTAGCTGGTTGCTGTGTTTTTCCCTTGCTGACTTCGCTCGGGGCTCTGTATAGCCTAAGGAGCGATTCTTCAATCTTGGAGCCTGTTTTCCTGTAGTCAGCAGCCATCTTGGATTCAAGCCTTCCACCACGAGGTGAGTGGCAATTTTGTAAGCCCGGGGGCCATTTATACCCTAAGGGGCTTAATAGAAAAATTTCTAAACAGCTTCTTTCCAACGCAAGAGCCTTTATTTTACAAATGGAGCAAGATAAGGTTCTGGCAGAGCTCCCCCCCACCCCCAGTGGAACAGTCTCTTAAGCCCAATAGGAGAAAAGACGTAGGCAATGCACCAAATCAGTCCAGAGGGAGGTGGCTGCTAAAATCAAAGCTAAGGCTCTAGCCCCTAAGAAGGCAACTCAGGCTGAATTGAGGCAGAGAAGCGAAGACATGCAGCTCTAAGAGGCAATTCAACAGAACTATTCAACAGAAGGGAGTACAACTACAGCATGTTTCAGGTGATACTCGTGGGCCCCAACCAAGCCCTCCCAGGGATGGAGAAGTTATCTGTGAGCCTTTCCATTCTCCATCCTGGTCTCCTGAGGCTCTTGCTGTACAGTCAGATCCTCAGGATTTAAGCAGATCTGGGCCTTATTTCCAACAGGCTTCTGTGCCCTATGCTCCTCCCCCTCCCTCCAGGCCTCGAACCTCTCCTCAATCTAGGCCTGAAGCTACCTTCACTCCCACAGCAGCAGACCTTCGGCCTTCTGCCTCTACCTTTGAGCATAGACCAAGGGATATCCAAGATGTAGTCTCATCAACCATCAGGCAGGGATTGGCTGAAGGCTTCAAGCAAATTCTTCAACCTCTGGAAAGGGTTCAGGCCTTTCTCCCTTCTCAATCTATAAGTTCCTTGCTTCATCATCATGATTTACACAGGCCTTAGGACCTCAGGGTCCATTCTTCTCTACCAGAATGGGAGGAGGTTGATGAGGAAGGAAGGCCATCACCATCTGAACACAGTTACTCCTCTCATTCAAAGTGTGAAGAGGGTGAGATTTTTGACCAAAATCTTTCAGAGGAAGAAGATTCTCGCCCAGAGCAGACATCCTCTGCATTGGTCTTCAAACCTACTCTCTTCAGACCATTACTCAGCAAGGCTTTGGTCACTGCCAAGCTGTTGCCAGAGGAAGTGGCTCCCGAGCCACAAGGAAATCCCTCTAGCCAAGGCTCTTCTCCAAGCCTGTAGTGCATGCAGAGTTTGCCTTCTCCCATTTTGTTCCTGGAACAGTGCGCTTCTCCTTCGGCAGGTCCTCGCCCATCTTCTCGAGATAAGTCAACCCATCCTGGGCTCTCTCGCAGCATAGATAGAAAGGGCGTTCATGGTAACTTCTACCAATGGCCATTCTGTTTTCAAGAACAATGTTGACAGGAGCCTCAACCACCACCACCCCGGCCAAATATTATAAAATCCTAGTTTGATAGGAATTGTGGAAATTCTTTTCTGAATATCCTGCTTAAGTTAATTTGAGGTTTCCTATCTCATGGCAATTTTATTTTCCATGATTTGGTTTATTTTATTAAAATGTGAACCATGTTAACATGCATTTCAGAGTTGCAACAGTTGAGACCCAACTGTTGATTCTGAAAGCAAGGCTTTGGGAAAACCCAGTAGACGGAAGATTGCGTCTCATTCAGTCTTTGTTCTACAACACCTTTTTGAATGTTAGATCTCCGTCTATCTGGAATTGTCACTATCCGGTGAAGAATAAAGTAGTGGTGCATTTTAACCTCACTCTACTTTTCAATTTATTAATTCAATAATTCAGGTTCCTCTTAGCGTCTACTCACTACCACCACCCTAATATCAGATCTAGTATTTCTTATTAGAACATGTAAAATTGTAGAAAATGTTTAAAGTTACTAAATTCTTCTAAAATATTTTAGAAAGATTTTAAAAATTACAGAATCATAGAAGGAGAAATAGAAAAAGGAAGAGATTACATATGAAAGGAAAAAGTGAAAATAAAAAATGCAAGAAAACATATTTAAAGAAGCAATTTCCAATCTTTGCTGCAGTTACAAACATTGCAGTTATCACCTGCCCTTCCATATTGCATAGTTCTTCCTGTGTACTACGCTATAGGATGGCCCTACTAAATTATTATCAGTAGAGTGGCATTGATTAATACACTAGCATATCAGGGCAGCAGTCCCTAATCTTTTTGGCATCGGGCTGGTTTCATGGAATACAATTTTTTCTACAAATGGGGTGGTGATGGTTCAGTTTGCCTGCTGTTTACCTCCAGCTGTGTGGCCCAGTTCCTAACAGGCCACCTACTGCTCTGTGGCCTGGGGGTTGTAGTAAAGCGTTCTTTTGCAGGAGAAACTTCACAGTCCTACTTTACCTTGTTTGGAACATTAGTATTGTTTTCTGTTCCCAAAAGTATGTGCCATAAAAATTGTATTAATATTTCATTTACTATTCTTGGTGTCTGCTGCAGCAGGCTTTGAAGAAATGTGTACTTAAAATTTGATTGTAGCTTTTAACTGAAGAACAGATGGCTTTAGGAAGTGATTTTTGTTTGGGTATGTCAAAAATGTTTTGACCCCAATCTTGATCAGAGACTTAATAGTATTATTTTAAAAATGAAAATATATTTAAATATGAAAGGTGATCACATAATAAAAGTAACACGTATTTTAAGTTTAGCAAGGAAATCACTTATACCTTGTTATTAATTCTTTCTTTTACTGTAATAAGCTACCATTCCATTTCCTCCTGCGTAGTGTATGTACTACATTGTCACAAATGCTCTCCTTATGAATCCTACTGAATGAAACTGCATTTCTGCCATCCTATAGATGCTGCTTAAAGACCCTAACATTCATTTTGATATATTAATTTCAAAGTGGTTGATCTCTCTTACATATATCTCAAATCACTTCAACAGCACTTTTCAAAACAATACTCCCATTTGTTCTTTCTTTTTGCAGTCATCTAGACCCTGCTGTAATATTCTAAGAATGGACAGAAATACTAATGTTAGCATTGTTCCCAGTATCACTCAATTGGAAAATTTCCTCACTGAACATAACTCAAATGTGGTCTGGCTCCTTGTTGGTATGTAATATTTGGTTTGTTAAATATTTCTTGTGTTTTCCAACATTATATCTCATATCTATCTTATCTCATCTGACATAAAGGGCTTGGCAGCAGCTATAAGTTGCTTATTTGTTTTAGAAACCATTGATTTTATCCTGGGTGATTTTAAACAGAACTTAATTACTAATCTCAAAACTGGAGTTAGTGGAATGTTAAATACAGTTTCATACAGCTTCTTAATTTTCCATCTTTAAGTTTATTTAAGTTCATTTTTATATCAGCTTGCAATTTAAATATTAAAACACATTTTGCTTCATATTTTCTCTTTATATACATGTTATTGTCTTGTAATAGCTTAAATAATTATATCTATATGAATATAATATGCCATTTATTGGATCATGCATGGTCATTACCTAGGCAAAAAAATACAGAATTTAAAATGTAGTATCTGCAGTAATCTGGCTATATTAAAGCTTCCGTTAAGGCAGTCAAGCTATTTAAAAAGTATAATTACCAATTGACATTGCCCTTCCAAAATAATATAATGCAGCTTTATGTAAAACTGTTTGATAAAGCTATTTCACACATGAGATTGGGGCAAGGAGGGGAGGTAATGATGTGTGTCCTTAGCCACTGTGTGCCAGTGAGCATATTTGGAATTTTAGGAATAGACCATGAGCAGCCTTGCAAAATGGCTACCATATGGCTGGTTACTATTCATTTGTTAATATTGCTTCCCATTGAGTCTATGGCAGTCCATATAGCTCTCACTTCCAAAGAATTTCTGTGTTATGAATATATCACTTCTGTGGTTTTTTAAAAAATAATTTCCATTGCTCTAAATATATGAATATTTGTTTTGCAGCTACAATTTTGTCCTGTGCCTGGATTATTTACCTAACTTATTACAATTCCCGAAACATTGGTTTTATTTTAACATTGATCCTTAACAGATTACATAAAAATGGCTATATCCATATTGGTAAGTCATCTTGATTGAAATATGAAATGCCAGTATATTCTGAATCACATTCGTAATATTATATTGATAAAAAGTCTACTAAGTGTTACATATTTTATATTCCATTGATTTTAGCAAGAAAAAAAATTAAGTACATTCAATTATTTTATTAACAGTGTGATGAAAAGATTAATCCCATGCTGAGATTACATTGCAATAGTGTGGTTAAAATCTGGACTACTGTTGCACATGTGAAATGTTTCCTGTGTGCTATATATTGACAATTTGGGAATATAATTCAAATATGAACCAAAATATTAGATTCATCCATGGCATCTTTTGACTAAACAGAGACTATGTGTGTACTCATGTCATGCATGGACTCTTAGCAAGGCTTTTTACACTGATGTTCTGACCAGTACTGGGTTGTTTTCCCTCTTCTCCTGTAAGATTTTATTATATTTTATCTGTATTTTAATGGGAGGAACAGAGCAGGGTTTTCCTGTTTGATTCAGAGCCTGGTGAATGAGGCTCAATTCCTGGAAATCTAGGAAATTTAGAACAGTCAAAAAACTAATATAAGCTTATTGCAGATTAGAAATTTACATTTTGTTTTATGAAAAATTATTCAAGTTGTCATTTTTTTAGCCATTCTTTAATATTTATTGTCTTGGGTCTCTGTGTATATGCAGTATTGGTTAAATTGATAAATCCCCTGAAGTCAAACTTTTTTCTTTCTTTGCTAACCATTCCTTAACATTAATATACATAACAAAAGACTTGGATTTCTTAACTATATTAGCCACTCACACTGAAAACACTTTACTTTAGTAGACTCTCCCCAGTTAGATAAGCTAGGAAGATCTGGAAATTTTGCCACTTTTTTCCTCACGAACACACATATGTAGTGAGGGATTTTTCCTTAGAATAAAGTAGGTGGTTGCAGTATACTGAACATGACCTCACCAGTTTTGCATAATACAGGGAGGAAAAAACTTAGGAGCCTCTGCTTGATGGAATCAGAGGGATCAACCGAATCAGTTGCATGTCCATGCATGGTAATGCATCATGGCAGTTGTAGGATGCAAATCTAAGATGTAGACTGCTCTAGAGATCAGTAATTTGAACACTAAATGTTTACTAACCCGTGAACAAATGAGTGGGGGGTGGGGGAATATCTTTCTTGAGAAGTTTCCTTCCACCAAGTAATTATTTTAAAGGTTTGAATGGTTTTTAAATGTTATTCTCAAATAGGACCAAAAGGGGAATACAAAAGCACTACAACATCATTTTCTGTAAAACAAAATAAATATTTTAATTCTTATATAGTTTCTGCCAATTCTTAGATTGATGGTATTTACTATATCTGTTATTCCAATTTTGGCTCTGCTAGAGGCCTCTTCCTTAAAAAAGAAAATAGAACAAATGCAAAATGGAATCCCCCATTCCTTTTCCTTTTAGAAGCATGGTTGAAAGAGAGGCTAAAGTTTGTGGTTGCAGCTTGGAGTTTGAGTTTCTTGGGCTTTTAATATCCACCTATTATCTATATTAGAACTGATTGATCTGTACCTTTAATTGTTGTTTTCTGTTGCTTGAGATGGTATGTTTCCATTACACCCTTCCTATTAGATCTTCTATAGTTTGCTCAGTATCAGTGTTCCAATAAAGAACATTCTTCATTGCTGAGGACAAACAGTAGGGTGACACAAGAGAAAGCAGCACCCACATAACTCTTTATGCAGTAAGTTCAGTGTTTGTATATCAGAGATTCAAAATTATCCAAGAAGAGAAAAACTATGGAAGGTGGGGAGAACTGAGGAAAGCACGAATATTTATTTAAGATTGATAATAGTATATGATTAAGAGTAAGAGTACCGTATTTTTTGGAGTATAAAACGCTCTGCTCTGAAGTATAAGAAGCACCTAGACTTTGGGGAGGAAAGCAAGAAAAAAAATCTGACTCTGCCTCCCAGCAATTTGGCTCCTTACAGTAAACAGTAAACAGTCTGGTCAGCTTCAGCACAGCCAGATTAGCACAAGTAGCTGATTGTCGGTTGGATCGGCCTTCGGGCAATCAGCTATTTCAGGCTGCAGGAATTGCCATCACCTATTGCGGTCTCTGCACACCCCATTTTCGGCTTCTGCATCCCGTTTTCAGCCTCCACACTCCTCGTTTTCAGCCTCTACATGCCTCATTTTTTGCCTGTTCTGGGCAGCGGAGATCAGAACGGGCCAAAAATGGGGCACACATAAGCCAAAAACAGGGTGTACAGAAGCAAAAAATGGGATGCGGAGGCCAAAAATGGGGCGCACAGCTGAAGCTGACCAGGCTGTTTGCTGCTTGCTGCAAGAAGGCAAACTGCTGGGAGGCAGAGGCCGAAGGGTGGGGATCGGTGGGTGGACAAGGCTTCAGTAACATTCGCTGTATAAGAAGCACAGACATTTCTACCCACTTTTGAGGGTGGAAAAAGTGTATCTTATACTCTGAAAAATATCTTAGCTCAGAAGTTAAGACACCCAGTTTGTCAGCTGAAAAGCCAACAGCCTGGGTTTAAGATTGGAATTGCTGGATTATGGGGTGAGCTCCAGTTCCCAGCTGCTGCCAATCTAGCAATTCAAAAGCATGTCAATGTGAGTGGATAAATAGGTACTACTTTGGTGGGAAGATTACCGCGTTTCCATATTTTTCATGCTGGCCACATGATGATGAAAGAGTCTCTTAGACAATGCAGGCTCCCTTGGCTGAGAATTGAAGATGAGTATGCTGCCTGCTTGAGCCTGTCCCGACTAGATAGGGGAATCCTTTAAACCTTTATAAACTGTTGACCTGCTCTTACTCTTAATCACGGTGATAGGTTCCCTTTCATTTGTGCAGAAGTTAGATATTCATTTTCTGGGAAGCTTTAATTGGATTATTCTGGAAAGTAGGGAAGTACATCTCGAGAACTTAAAAGACTCCTTGGTATTCTGTGATTTAACAGAAACCTTTTTATTGCAGGATCCTTCTCATTCTCTGTTCTGTCTGGAAAAATCATGGTTCGTGAAATCTATTATATTACAGAAGATTTCTCCATTAGGTACTTAACTTTTACACTGCTTATTTCACAGCCATGGCTTTATTAAGCTTTATTTCTATTATAGCATTGCATATAGATAAAGATAGGCCCTCATATTGTTTTGAATATAGTATCTTCATTTGCATTTTCATCACTGATATAAGAATAATTCAAAGAAAAAAAGTTAGGTACTTATTTTGTGATTATGCAAACATTTCTAAAAGGGACTATCTCTGTAAATTCAAGGAAATAAGATTTTCCTTATGTAATGAAATGTTATTCTACTAGAGTTGGATCACAATAATCTAGCAGATTTGTTACATAGTTATGAATGGCAGTGAACTGCAAGAGCTGTAGTAGGGATGTCTAACTTATGCATATCTTTTGGTTCATATTTATTCATCATATTTATTTGTTATTGACATTTATATGGCCACCCATTTCACAAAAAGTGATTCCATACAATAGTTAATAAAACAACAATATATAAAATACAAACACCATAAAAATAAATAATTATTTAAAAACACACAAAAACACAATAAAAATCTAAAAATTAACCAGGATGGAGCCATCTAAGAAAATTTCCATTTCCTTGAAACCACTCCACCACCAGGCCTAGCATCACAGTCAGGTTTTTAGGAACGTCTGGAATTAAAGCAGAGCAGCCATGTGTAGAGCACATTATAGTAGTACAATCTGAAGGTAATTATGACACAAGTAACTTGTGAGCCTCCTGATCAAGGAGAAGGTGCAACTGGCACACAACAAGAATATTTTAGCTTTTACATTAAAAAGATAAGAAAATGAGGCCCGCAAAATAGTCTGAATGAGTTAAAATCCTGATTTTAAAGTGATAGAAATGTAAGCATGAATGGCCAGATTTTCAGTATATCCATGATCTATCAGAGTTGAGAGAACCTATTTGGAGTTGTTAAAGGTAAAGAGACTTGGAGATAACAGTAATTTCACATTACTTTATGAAAGGAAAATCTGATAGGCTGTTAAATTGATGTGATCATCTTTTGCAACCTTCTTATAAACGAAATCAATGGGGAAGCCAGATTCACATAACAACCATGATACTAACTTAACAACAAGAAAGGGCAAGAAATGTTGTAAAATGGGGCAAAATTCATTTAACAAATGTTTTGCTTAGCTACAGAAATGTTGGGCTCAATTGTCGAAGACTATCTATAAATCCAGGAATTCATGATAGGTGCAGAATCAGCATAGAAAATTCCCTTCTTCCTTACCTTAGTGAAAGTTATAAAGATAAATCTTTCTGTGAGCAGATTTGGGTTGAAAAGCTCAGATCCTTGAACACATTGCAAAGAAGCTATGAATGCATGTGTTTTGGTATTTCAGCTCTTTGGTATCTTTTCAGATTCCGAAAACAGGATGATATATTCACCTTTGTGTTATTTGAAACAATTTCTTATTAATTGCATGTAGAATAGTATGCAATTTAACAGCTGTTTTAAATACTTTATTTGTGTAAATACTTTTTAGGATCCAAGATGGATTTATTATATTTCGTTGGTGGAAGATGTACAATCCAAAGCAGAAGCAACATGGTAAGTTTCTGCCATTTAGAGAGATATTGCTAGATATTGTAGTAAATAAAATGATTCCACAGGGTAAATTATTATTGTTATTTGTAGTTGCAAACGAAAGTCATGGATGCAATGAAATGGGAAAAAGGTTGTATAAATATATTTTAAAGTCAAATATTTTGAAACTGCCTAGTGTAGGTATTTAAGCCTATTGAGAAAGGTGATTGACATTTTCTCATTTAATGCTTCACTGAATTTGTGGTTGCATTATTTCCCATTAGCTGATAAATTAGTGAAGTATCATTTATAATCTATGCTTTTTCAGTGTTCACTTACATTATCTTAGCTTGCAATGATTTCCAAAGGGCAGCATGGGTGTTAAATAGGCAGGAGAGATTAAAAAATAAAATGCCTATTATAAGGGCAAAATTTCAGTTAGTATAGGTCTATATTACCAATGAAATGCCGGATTATTGTGCTAAAATCAACTCTATAGATGTTTGAAGCTAAGGTATCCTAAATATGGAGCTATGATAGTTGGAATTTCCATCAGGAAAATTAATATTTCCAAACATTTGAAATCTGGTTGGAAAAAACTGCAGAGGTGATAATCGAGAAAGAAACTAATTGCTCTCAAACTGATTTTTTTGAAAAAATGAGATTACTTCGATTCCTTATGTTTTAGTCCATTAGACATCAGGCCAATAGCAAGGATAAATTTTTATTGTCATAATTCTTAATTATTTGGATGGCTTAATTTGTTATAAGCTATAAATGCCCTAGAAAGCTAGTTGCTTCACTGTGCTTTTTTAGAAAGGGTGAAATTATTTATTTATCTTGCTGTATCTCTCAAGTTGAAAATGTTACATTCTGAAGATTCTGAAAATGTTACATTCTTCATTGTGTATAGTTAGAAAGTGAATAAATAATTTTCTAAAAGTATCCAATTAAAAGTGTTCAAAATGATTTGTGTGCAGTAGTACTCTTATGTGATTTTAGGAAAAAGTAAATTTTCTACTACTTTCTGGATAATTATAGAATACATAAGAAACTGCTAGTTATATAATGTAGTTTAAGAGACCCAGTTTATTGAAATATCAAAGGAGTTCATGTCTCTTGAGAAGATAAGTAATAAGGTAGTCTTTAAAGAAAAATAATGAGTTAATTATAACAAAATTATGTTTAATTGGGTCATACTCTATGAAGCTAAAAATATGTGAATCACTGATATTCTACTTTATTATTTATAATTACTTACAGTTTTTTTTAATTTTCTAAGTTTATAACAATTAATTTTTACCATTTAAACATTGTGCCGTGTAACAGTGCTTCCTGACCTTTTCATTTAAACTGATAATATTCTTGAAAACTTTTGAAGAATAACATATAAAATATGGATTACAGCAACATGAATTAGTGAGATTTCACATTAAATAAAATTAATTATATAGGTTTTAATAAATAGTAAAAATCTTGTAAGATAAGATGTCAAAATTTCATGAGATTTGAGTATATAATGAGATTGTGTCCACCTTAATCACATAGGTGTTTTAATAGGCACAACAAGTGAGACCTGTAGTACAAGGGGTCCTTGATTTACAACCACAACTGAGCCCAAAATTTGTCTTGTCAAATGAAACAATTGTTAAGCTAATTTTAACCCATTTTATTTTACATAGTTGTTAGGCGAATCATTGCAATCCTTAAGTTAGTAATAAGGTTGTTAAGTGAATTTGACTTCCCCATTGACTTTGCTTGCCAGAAGGTCGCAAAAGCTGATCTCATGACTCCCGGAAACTGCAACGATCATAATGGGGATGGTGTAATGGTCATGTGTAAAAAACTGTCATAAGTTATTTTTTCCAGTGCTGTTGTAACTTTGAATGGTTACTAAATGAACTACTGTAAGTCAAGAACTACTGTACTCTATAATGTCTTAAGTGGAACAGCAGAACCATTCCAATCTTATTTAATGCTTTAACTCTAATCATGACTTTGCATGTTATTTAAACATGGAATAAACATGAAAATGGCAATAAAATGGATGGGGATACAGTATAGAGGACAGAGTAGAGTCTAGAATAATTAGCCACACATACATGGCTGTACCCACGTCACCGCACACACCCCTCCCCTGCTGCAGGCCAATTCACCACAGGTGTTCATCCTCAGCTGGCTCTCTGCCAGCACTCCTCTCCCACACCCTTGTTCCAGGTGATTTGCTGAGGGACATTTGTCCCTGGCCAATTCACAGTACAGGACAAGTAGCCGTGCGTCCCAGAAGCCAATCGTATACATAAGGGTGGGCCTCTGCCTTCCCATTGGGTGCAATCCTGCTGCCTCAGCTTCCTGAAGTGGAAACTGGAAAGATTGGGGGAGCGGCAAATGTGTTGTTTCCCCCGACAAGAAACAGAATAATATGACCCGCTGTACTTTGCATGTAGGGACTGGGATGAGCATGATGGGTGGGATGGGAGAAGGCAGACCAGAGGAGCAATTCAGTGGGTCTCTGCAATCTGTTGCCTTCCAGAAGTTCCAAGCTTTTGCAAGGAGCCCCTTAGCTGAATGCTGTGGATTTGTGCCAAGGCAGTGGGTGGGCAGGCAGAGATGCATGGTGAAAGGGAGAGGTTGGCTCATAATGGAGTCCTTCCAAGCACATCCAGAAATCAGGAATTTGTTTTCAGTTTCAGGATGAGGCTTCCTGCGTTCTGGAGAATATATCAGAAAACTTTATATAATACCTGAGTGACAAGTAGTGCTGAAATTAAAGACAACTTTCCTATCAGATTACAAAGAAGAAAAGGAACCTGAACTGAAGTACTTTGGAATTATCAATTTCAGCCACATTTGCATAACAAAGCCCCTAAGAAGAGGCATGATAAATGTGAAGGAACCCTCTCGGAAAAGGAACTGTCAACCATCCCTTAAAGTTTCTCTGACTGAGCTGAGAGTATTCTCTGTAATTTATAGTCAGTGAAAATAAAATGAAAACATTAAAGAAAGTGATTCTCTCAGAGAAAGACAGAGAAAAGAAAGAGGGAGAGAGGGTGGGAGGGAATCTCAACTTTCACCACGACCCACACAGGTAGAATTAGATGAAATGACATGCATATGAAAATGTCCAGAAACATATTTGCAACAAAAGTTGCAATCCCAGAACAGGAATTCATTAGCTTTTCAAAAGAAAGATGTTTTCTTGTAATAGACGCATAAACCAATAATCCTGATCTGTCATACAGCTATTCTCCTAGTCAATATGTTTTCTTTGATCATATTAGGACAATGTTTCTGATCAGACATCTTCAATATCAATATTTCAATATCAGACATCTTCTCTTTTTCTGCCTTCTGCCCCCCCCCCACATTCCTCCTCCCCAAACAAGACCATCCCTTTTTTTAAAAACAAGGATTAGTAGTTCTTTATACAAGATTAAGTTCTAACTATGTTATAAAACTAAGTACTTTTCTCTATAATAAAAGGTATTCACTGCAGCTTTAAACAGAATTACAATTTACTTCTTTTCAGGTGTCCAGACCATAAATAAATAAATCTCAATTCTCCCTCTCTCTCCTTGTCGAAATTAATGAATCGGACTTGATTAGGTGTAGTGATTGCAACCCCCAAATTATTAGGACTCTGAACGCATCACTTTCCTGATGTGATCACTGGAGGGAGGGAGAGAGAAAGGATATGCCTGATAGTGAAATCCACCAGAAATATCAGGCGTCTCCTACTCTTCCAACTTTTCTTCTCTCCCCCCTCTCCCCCAGTGATCACAGGGCAGTGCCCCAGGGTAATGATATGTTCAGAGTCCCGATAATTTTGGGATTGCAGTCACTACCCTAATCAAATCTGATCTGATCTTTGCACACAAACCGCAGTGAGTCATATTATTTTGCTTCTTGCCAGGAAAAAAAAAAACACATTTGCCCCTCTACCTTTTCAAAGCTGAGCTGACAGGACTGCATCCAATGGGAAGACAGAGCCCACCCTCTGATGCATGGATTGTCTGCTGGGACACGCAGCAACTTGTCCTATGCTATGAATTGGGCCAAGGTTGATTGCCTGCCTTGGGTCGACTGTGGCCAGCCCGCAGTGAAGTGGGCTCAGCCATGTGCCTGTTGTTAATTGCCCCATTCCAGACAGAGTAATAACTTTGCAAATAAGAGGTTGTAGGTGAAAATATATATGAAAATGACATCTGATGGCTGCCTTTACTTGCTTTTATTTGCTGGCCTGTATCTCTTTTATCAACTAATTGTTTTTCTCCTCAGTCCTAGCCATTTAGGATATTGGCATGTTAATGGATAAAAAAGACACAAAAACAAGGCACATAGAGATCTTGTTTTTCTATAGAAAAAATCCAAAGTGGGTCTTAGGAAACATATTCAAAACAAGTCATTTAAACTTCACAGTAACAGAGAGCGTTTTTTGTTTTGCTACTGTGAGTGTTTGTAATTCTTTCCAATCATTTTATCTATCTTTGAGAAGAATTCAAGCCATAGCTAAAACCTATTTTGTGTTTAATTAATAGTGTTTTATGTCCATCTTACTGGCTGGCCACTAGACAGAAGCTACTAACCAGTATTCTAATGAAATAATTGTTATAAGTCTTCTTGTTGAATATTGACTGATAATACAAATGATGCATGTGATTGTTTACAAACTTAATTAGATACATTATGCATATTGGTTGGTTAATTATTTTAGAAGGTCATCCTTGTGCATGAGGCATGTAATTAATGATTTTGTGTATAATATACACATAATTATACGTCTCTACATTTGTTTGTGAGGTTGACTCTTAAAATCAGTTTGCTAAATGAAATATACATCTTTTTTTAACTTCATAGATCCTAAAGCAGAAACAAGATTATATATCATGGCAAATGATTTTGAATTTCATGTCTACAACCGCTCTTATCTTTATGCACAACTTCAGGAATTATTTGGTTTAGAGCCAACCATAATTCCTCCAAAAACAAAGGATGAAAAAGCACGAGAAAATGGGCAAGAGCAAACACATACAAATCTTGACAGGTAAGGATTGTGTTCATTCACATAAGTCTTTGAACATGGTGCTAACTTTACTGCTTTACCAATTAAATTTTATTTTAAAAAAATACAACAAAGCTTTAAAAATGATTCGTTCCTTTGGTTCTAACACTTTCTCTACAGAAAGTGGTTTATGCTTAGTTTAAACATGTAATTATTTAGCTTGTACCTACTGATTAGTGAGTTGGGTTTTTAGAAAGAATTGGCCTGTTCAGTAATATGCTTTACAGTTGAGGCATTTATACATTAATAAATTATCTACAACTAAATAGTAAATAGATGCACTCTTTTAAATGAAATGTGTCTAGTTATTGGGAGTATTTTCATTTCAGTTCTTTTACTCTTTTGATGGCATCGTATATTTTCATTTCTTCTCTAATCCATGTGCAGGTCTTTCTATCTTGTCTTGTGATGCCAAGCATGTATCTTTCCATGGATTTTTGTTCCATTTGTAGCTTTTGTATTGAATTGGAAATGGAAATTCTTATCTTTATGCACAGCAATACATTTTAATTTGTAATGAAATGGAAATGGGCTGGTCACATAGCAAGAAGAACTGATGGCAGGTAGAATAAGGCAATTATAGAATAGATTCTGCTTGATAAAAAACATCCACAAAAGAGCCCTAAACCAAGATGGAGTGATATCAGCAAGTATTTGGGGCCCAACTGGTAAAGGAAAGTTCAAGACCATATTGGTTGGAAACATGCAAAAAAGGCCTTCATCTGCAGTGGATAGGCAGTGGCAAGGATGATGATGGTGATTGGGAGTATACTTATTTTATCAGTTTTTTTCACTTAGCCAAGTTAAAGTACATCTATCAGTCTCCACATTGGCAAAAACTATATCAGTATAAAATGTGTTGCTCCTACAACTAGTGTCTATCCTGACACAGGTATGGAGCTGGCCAAAAAGACTATTCTAATGTATACCATATAGGACAGTTATGGTTAACCTTTTTGACACCAAGTGCCCAAAGCACACATGCACGCGCATATCCCCAAAATGCAATGTGCATATGACTTGCACATGCGCCTCACATGCAACTCTCCTGCACCCCCACACATGCGCGCATGACCCCCACACAAGTGCCCCACTTTCCATGCATGTGTGTGCGACCCCGTGTGTGTGCCCCACCCCCTGCGCATGCGTGGCAGAGACCTGCGTGGTAGAGCTGAGCTGGTACAATGGCTTGCATGCTCAGAGAGAGGGCTCTACGTACCACCTCTGACATGCTGCCACATGTTCACCATCACAGGTATAGGACCATCAAAACAGATTGGTTGATTTCCCTGGTTATGTTTCTCCCCTCCATCAAATACCACCTGCTTGTTGGAAACTAATTTTAGTCAATTTTTTATTTTATTCAAAACATTAAAATACAAACTCCAAAAAAAGAAAAAAATATACAAAAGCAAAAGAAAGCAAAACAAGACTATACCAAAATAAAAGTGCATAAAAAGAAAAAACAAAACACATATTCATAAATTGTCTCCCTTAGTTTAATATAGGTAAATATATTTCAAAAAAACCTCCTCCCTTCTTAAAATCTAGAAAATGCTGAAATGAGGGCTGGGGGATGACTGAATCAAACTTGCTAAGGCTGTTAAAAAACCTCTCCTGTAGACTGAAGATAGCTTTTGAATGTGTTGAGATTGATGATACCTAGTTTCTCCCACGAGCTTCTCAGAGCATCCAGTAGCTGGAAGGGCTTCAGTCTCTGCTTATCTAAGCTGGCTTAATTTGCGGAATGCTCCTCCTCCTCCACGGGACTCCTCCCTAGCATTCCCCAGTTTTGGCGAAGATGAGAGAAACAAACACCCTCGCCCTTAATACTGTAAAAATTCGTTGGCCGAAACAGGATCCCACCAGACGGAAGAGGGTGGGGCTGGATGCTTTTCACAGCTCAAGGAGAACAGGCGTGTCAGGTAAGTACCAACGCCCTTTTGCTGTTCGCTTCCCCCCTCAACACTCAGCTCCCGAGATTTCTTTCCAGATACCCCTCGCAAGGAACTGAGAATTTCAATGTGCTCCATTGCCGTTGGCCCCTGGGGCTTCTGTACGCATTCCCGCCACTTCCACTGATCCCCAAGGTCATCCAGAAACTGCTCGATGAGAGGGCGGAACTGCTTCTGGTAGCTCCCTACTGGCCCAGACGGTCGTGGTTTGCAGACCTCCGCAGTCTGTCTATCATCATCATGGAGAATTCTGCCAGAAAGGGTCTTGTTAACCCAAGGACCCCTTCAACATTCGGACCCTCAATGGTTGCACCTGACCGTCTGGAGGTTGAGTGGAGTCATCTGAAGAGCGAAAAGTTTTCCAACACAGTTATCGCCACCATCCAAGCTGCCAGACGCCCCTCAACAGCTTGCATCTACAATGCCATGTAGTCCAGTTTCTGCAAATGGCGTACCAAGTCTCAAATTGATCCCATTTCTCAATTTGTGGCTCAGATCCTAGAGTTCTTACAAGAGGGGCTTGACGGGATTGTCACCTAATACGTTGAAAAGACAAGTGGCAGCCTTGGCATCAGTCGTCACTTATGAAGGTCTCCTATTTCTTTCCCATCATCCACGCATACAGTGTTTCCTTCGAGGAGCCACAAACTTACACCTGCCAATGGTTCATCGTTATCCCACTTGGGACCTTAACAAGGTCCTTCTTGCACTCACTAAGTGCCCTTTCGAGCTTTTGCAATCGTCATGTCTCCAATTTCTGATGTATAAAGTAGTTTTTCTTGTAGCAATCACTCGTATTTCAGAACTGGCAGCCTTGTCTATCAGACAAGATCTTTGCGTTTTCCATTCCGACAGGGTCATCCTTCGTCCCGATCCTATGTTCATACCCAAAGTTAATTCAGCCTTTCATAGGGCACAAGAACTGATACTTCCTAATTTTTGTCCCAGGCCATCCCAAAGGCTGGAACAACAATGGCATCAGCTGGATGTGAGGCGAGCGTTACGAATATATATTCACCGCACAGCCTCTTTCAGAAAAACAGAGGCTTTATTTGTATCTTTTCAGCCCAACAATCAGGGATGCAAGGTCTCATCCTCTACAATAGGCTGTTGGCTACGGGCCGCAATAGCAAAAGCATATCAGACTCAAGCACTTCAGGTGCCCAGGGGCATAATAGCTCATTGAACAAGGAGCGCCACATGGGCTATGCAGGCACCGATCACTGACATCTGTCGTGCTGCAACTTGGGCCTCTCCATCGCCTTTCATTAGGCATTATAAAATAGATGTGTTTCCATCAGCCGAGGCCTCCTTTGGCAGAAGAGTTCTACAATGGGTCCACAGGGACCAGGAGGGGATCCCAAGACAGACGGAGTCCCTCCTGTAGGACAGGCCAAGCTTTGGTATGTCCCACTACTGGATGCTCTGAGCAGCACGTGGGAGAAAGGGCGTTGGTACTTACCTGACATGCCCGTTCTTCCTTAAGCTGCAAAGAGCATCCAGCCCCACCCTCTTCCATCTGGTGGGATCCTGTTTCAGCCAACGAATTTTTACAGTATTAAGGGCGAGGGTGTTTGTTTTTCTCATCTTTGCCAAAACTGGGGAACGCTAGGGAGGAGTCCCATGGAGGAGGAGAAGTGTTCGGCAAATTAAGCCCAGCCTAAACAAGCAGAGACTGAAGCACCTCCCACTACTGGATGCTCTTCGCAGCTCGAGAACGGGTGTGTCAGGTAAGTACCAATGCCCTTTCTGTCCAGCTCCTGTACTGTAGAACTACTCAGGGTAATTTTTCTGATTCTTGGAAAATTATTTGGAAAATGTTCCCAGGTGGAATATAAATAATCTTTCTGCTTTCTCTTCTTACTTGTCTGGATTGAAGCTAAAATTAATTAAACATTGTAGCAATGTAGCATTTCAGAATAGGGCATTAGGTTTTGCATAATACAGTTGAAAATATTCTTAAAAGATTACTGGACCTGCCTGCAATTGTTTTGTTTTACCTCATATTTTAGCCTAATTACAGTAGTGGAAGCCAAGAGAATGTCCAGGAGATTACTGGCCTAAGACAAATGTAGGGAATTATGTCCCCTGTATGACTTGTGGACTTCAACTCCCAGAATTCCTGATTCAGCATGGGCCATAGTTCCCCACCCCTGGCCTTACAACTCTCGTAGAAAATTATCTAGTTTTTCAGCTTCATATAAGACATCTCTATTTTTAGAATCATTGTTTTCTTAAGTGGAAAGTCTGTGGGAAAAAGTTATTGCGGTATTTAAAAACACAATTGGTCTAATAATAGGTGCTGCTAATACAAGTTTTCTTCCCACATGACACTCTTGAGGTTGAAGTATTAAATTTTCTAATAATGACTTCACAATTTTTTTTAGATATTTACTGAAGATAAACCTAGTATTTTTGATTCATTTGTTATTTTCAGTTCATTCATCAACATGCTCTGTATTCAGAGGATGCCTACAGGAAAGGAGATAGGCTTTTGTACAATCAGACTGGGAATATATTAACAAGAGAGATCAGGGTACCAAAGAGAAACTACTCCGAAAAGCTGAGAAATCAGTTCTCAGCTAATGAACCCGCAACTGTGTGGAGAAGCCTGAAGAACATCATTGGCTACAGCAGACCTCCTTCCTTTGGCTCTGTTTTGGCTAGCAAAGTACGGGGTGAAGCCTGCACAGGCCAAAACAGAGTATTGGAGGGGCGTGTCCGTCCCTCCGAATCTCTGTTTTGGTAGGCAAAGTGCTGGGTGAGGCCTGCGCAGGCTAAAATGGAGTGTCAGGGGGGCAGGCCTGCCCCTCCAAAGCTCCATTTTGGCCAGCAAAATGCGGAGCAGAGGAGAATAGGTAGGACGGATGTTGCAGAGCCTCTGCAATTGTTCATAAGTGAACAACTGCCATGGTGCTACAACATTTGTAGTTTCGGGACTTGTTCGTAAACACTAGGGGGCACTTACCATGTAACTTCAAACATTCGCTAAGGGAATGCTTGTAACCTGGGGATTACCTGTATATTGTGCAGGTCAGAAGGAGGACTGAGAAAATATCTACAGACCCCTCACATCCTGGACATAAACTGTTTCAATTCCTCCCCTTGGGATGCATGCCAAAACAACTAGACACAGGGACAGTTTTTTCCCTCTTGTACCACCCACCCTCTGCTGAACACCTAATTCTCACATTTCTGTCTAATGTCTATGTATCTGTACCCATGTAGTCTGGCTGTAGTATATTATTATCCTTCTGGTTATCTTCTTTGTTACATCCATTGGTGTTATTAGTATTATAATTCTGTTGCTTTGCATGTACAGTGAAAGCTTCTACACCAGAGACAAATTCCTTGTGTCTCTAGTAACATTTGGCCAAATAAAGTTGTCCCGTCCTATCCTATCCCATCCCATCCCATTCCATGCTTATGTGATTATTAACATAAGGTAGAAAAGCAAGGATGCATGGTGGGGAAGTTTTAAGGTAATTGTCATAAATTATAGCACTGTGTTATATACGTTTAGCTTTTTAAATATATGTGTGGAAAGTATTGTGTTTTTCTGCAGTCCTCTGGTCATGAAGTTCTTTACCATTTTCTTAATATGATTTGCTTTGCATTTTACTTTGGAGCTTCTAATTTTTATTGTTCAGTATGTAAACTTAATTTGTTTTCTTCCTTCAGTGTCAAAGCAAAAAGTGATTCTTACGACCCCTCATCTTCATGGAGATCTCTTATTCCCGTAATTAAAGTCAGTGTTAGCACAGTAAGTAAAAAAAAATCCTGGTTATCTGCATTTTAGATTTTCTATGGTTTTTGAAGATCACTTTCTTCAATAGTCATTATAATATTTCATATTGGTCTTGGAAGCATTATTTAGGTGACATGATTCAAATATGTACGTGCATGTGAAAATGATTACATATATATTTCTACAGGTGATATATATGTTTTTTTTAAATGATAAGTAAAATTGTTTAAAAAGAATGTCTTGTTACAAAGAATTAAAAGTTAACATGTGGTTGTCTTTCTTTTAAATTAGGGCCGTTTAGCCTTTGGAAATCATTATCTGCCTCAGACTATATGTATTAACTTTGATGATGCTTCCTTAACTTATACCACAAAGCCACCTTCAAGCCATCTGGATCAGTTTATGCACATTCTAAAAGGAAAACTGGAAAATGTGAGAGTTATGCTTGTTCCAAGTCCAAGATATGTTGGTCTTCAAAATGATGAGTATGTATTATAAGTTAAAACTACAGAACATATAATATAGTAGTGGGGTATCCAACCATTTGGGAATGAAGGAATCTTAATAATTTACAATTCTAAGGAAGTGTCATGGATGTCTCTATAACATGATGGAGGGAAATGAGACTTGCCTTATTGGGTGCTTGCCTGTATAGTAGGCATAATTTTTGGAACTCCTAGCATTATTTTGTTTTTTTTACAGTTAATTTCTGATTATCCCCTTGCAGAGGATAAATATTAATTACAACCAAATATTCATTATCATGGCCAGGGCATATTGTTTAAAAGAATAGTGCTATATACTCTCAGAATGCATCTATGTTTTATTTTAATAGGAAACTATTAATAAATGACTGAAATATAGGACAGGATAAAACTTTGAAAGAAAAAGTTAAACCAATATATTTAATTTCTACTATGAAAGTTTTTCAATTAAAAATTTAGTTTGGCTACAACAACTTTCTCTACCATAGTTCAATAATTTTAGGAAGTTTATCATCTTAAAGTTCAAAAATATATGCTTTCAAATGATTTGAATAAAATCTTTGAAACAAATAAAATAAACATTTTAATTCAGCATTAATTTAGTTAATACTAGAAAATGTTAATATGTTTATCAATATGTTACTATTGATGAATCAGGCAACAACATTTTGCATCAGTCTAAGCATGAGAAAAATGCAGATTTTTTATCTTGCCTGAAAACCTTTTAAAAATTCTAAAGTAAATTAACCAGAAACACAAAAGCTATAACTTAAATTTTATAAGTCAGAATTTTTTATTATAAGTCTTGTGGCAGTCTTCTTAAAGACTGACATATGGATTGTAAATTTCCATAGATTAGAATCCCATTGATAAATGCAATATTTACATTTTTCTTTTCCATTTTTTGTTTCTTTTTTATAACAGGCCTCCAAGATTAATGGGAGAAGGTTTTGTTGTGATGCAGTCAAATGATGTTGACATCTATTACTATATGGATGAACCAGGTATGTGTGAATCTTCTTATTTAAATGTAATAACAATTTTCAAGATCTTAGGGTTTTTTCCAAGTTTTGAACTGGAAACATTCCTAGAATAGTTAACCTTTCCCTTTTACAGAGAGTACTTCTGCCCATTTTGATTCAATTTAGTCTTGCTTTTTAACTTTAAAAAAATGGCTTAATTCCTCATCATGGATTGGTACCCAGTTTGACTCTATCCTAAATATCTATAGGCTATTACTAATGGCCTATAATTATTGAACAATTAATTTTAAATCATTGAATTATTTGAGTTGCTATTGTGCAGTGAACTGCACATTTCAAACTTTACTTGCTGATCTTAAGTAAATTAGCTTACCAGCCAAACTATCAGCTGTTTTTTCCCCCAAAAAATCAACCCTTCTGGAAATTTTTATAATTATGCCATTATCAGATTACATATGGCATTTGCTAATATAAAACAGCAGGAATTATTTGATAGAAATATAAGCAAAAATACATCTGAAATTTGATTGCATGTCCATATTTCAAGACGGTGTAACAGATGTAGTTTTTTTTCTTTTGTGCTTTTTGCCTTACCTTTTTTACAATTGGAAAATATTAACCGATGTAGCAAAGTATTGGATTTAGGTAAATGTTGATTCTCATGATGTCTGGGAAATTCTTAAGTTTCTTACAATTCTGGGTCAGTACAAAATATTTCAATACATTTTGTTAGAATTTTTGATAGTATCTGTATATATCTGGTTTTTAATTTTAGTAGGTTTGTAAAATATCTGTTGATCCTTTATGTACTTGGTTCTATGATCCATTAGTGAAGCCTTCAAGTTATGAGTTATTTGAATATCTGTTATGGAGGGAACTGTTTCCTAAAATATAGGTCTTGTACCAGAAGAAACTGATGAAAGCATTGAGGGAGAGACAAGTAATGAAGATAGCAAATTGCAAGACTTACCACCATGCTGGGGATTAGATATTGTTTGTGGCAAAGGAACAGACTTTAATTATGGACCATGGGCTGACCGGAAAAGGTACTGTTATCATTTTTTAAATGACTATGCTAGAGAAAGTGAGGAATGTTAAGCCTGTGTTCCCCAACCAGGGTTAAGGAGACAAGCTAAACAGAATGTGCAGCGTTAGTCAGATAGGCACACAGATAAATGAGTGAGATAAGCTTGTATGTTTGTTAACATACAGTAAA
This sequence comes from Hydrophis major, assembly GCA_033807585.1. Classification (NCBI taxonomy): domain Eukaryota; kingdom Metazoa; phylum Chordata; class Lepidosauria; order Squamata; family Elapidae; genus Hydrophis; species Hydrophis major. The sequence goes on along the minus strand of CM066333.1, from coordinate 47,025,458 downwards.
AATAACAGATACACTTGTGCTATCAAAAATATAGTTTATTCCATTATGAGTTCATAGCATAGTCAAAATAACAGTCCATTAGTCATGTATCATTTAGTCAGTCCATTCAGGGATATTCAGTTAGCAAAGTCCGTGTGGAATATCCTATGTCAGTTCACTTGCAAATCAGTCCTTTGTTTATCTCTCCCGTTCGAGTAACGCAGTCTTGAGTCCATGCAGTAATTAGGGATCATCAAAGCCAGAGAGAGAGCAAGCTGTCGTCTTGCTTCTTTTAAAGTGCTTTCACAACCACTCCCTTAATTACATTCCTATATTTAAAGTTGCAGACACTTTAACTTATAAACCATGATTACATATTTATTATTTTACCTAAACCAGTTAGGGTAAACAATGTTATCCCTAACAAGGAATGTGGAATAAAGTTAATGGAGAGATGTTCTGTTCATTCTTGTATATGTAGAACAGAAAAACAATTATTTCTTCAAAAAATACTTGTTTCTGATGTTCTTAGAAAACTTCTAAAATCATATAATGGCTTTCTAAAGCTAAAACTTACCATTCCAGTGACAGAACACCTGACAATTATGAAAATGAAATCCATGTATTAATTAGGTCTGTATTAGCTTTTTTCAACCTGTTTATTTTAGATGAATTCTTGAAATAATGTTCAATTTTTAGGCAACCCCTTTACAAAAATAACAAGAAATAAGAAAACTTCACAATACAGTTCACTTCTGACATACATGATCCACTTGTTATGTTTACAACAACAGCAAAATAGCAGGCTAACAGATGAATTGCAATGAATAAAAATTCCCACTACTATGTTTGTGTTCATAGATTTCATAGTTAAAAATGTTTATTTTAAACACAATCTCCTGAAGAAACCCAGGATTCCATGGAAACTTGAAAAAATAGATGTTAATCCAGAGATAAGGCAAATACAGTCTTATATATTTAATAGGCAAATATGCCTCTTCGAAGATTTTGATTGCAGGATTTCATTTAGCAACGTAAGGTGATCTTTACGAAGGACTAGATGATCTCTCTCCCCTCCCCTTTCTGTTCATTTCACAGATATTTGCTTACAGGATTACTTACTTAATGCCTTCAACAATGGCAGAGCTTCTGATGCATTGGAAAAGTTCTTTAAAATTCAGGGAGATACTCAGAGATGTGCAGCTGTGTGAAAAAAGTCCTGCACGGTTTACGGTTTATGACATTTTTTGGATAGGCCATTGATTTTATAATATTTTATGCTAATTGCTATGCAGATATTATTATATTTAAATAAATACTGGTGGTTTTTAAGTGAAAAGCATAAGCTTTTTGTAATTTGGTGCTGTTTGGATGGGGATTGTGAATTTTCTTGCATGCTTACAATGACTATGAAAACAGATTAACTGATACATACCCAGTGGCATACATATTGCAATTACTAAGGCCGATGGTAGTGTTTTGTTAACATTTTTATTGTTTGTGGCCTGGAAATGACCGTTTAGGTAACTAAACATGGTTACTAAAATGAAATTGGCCAGCCCTTATTGCTTATCACCAGGCAGCATCGCTTCGGCATAGACTCTATAAGCCTTTGCACGTGATCTTTGGTGATAATATGATGCCAGGCTGCAATAATGGATTCAATCAGCTGTTGCTTTTTGGAGTCTCTCATCATACTTCATCATCATTTGTTGGATGTTCTCCCCTTTTTCATTGGTTTTCCTTGTTCTTTGTTCGATGTTCTCTATTCTCTTTTCAGTATTGTCTGATCTTGTTTGAATATTTTGAATTCCTTGCATAATCATCTGAAGGATCACTTTTTCTTATTCTTTTTCTTGCCTTAAAGTTGTCTGTATTGAACGTTGTCCTCCAGACGGTGGAGAGGAAGAAGTAGAAGTTGAGGAACCAGGAGCTGTTAATTTCCTACTCATTTTGAGCAATTCAAAATCTTCAGGTTCTTCTAGACCTTAATCCAATTGTGAAATAACCAATTGCAGTTCCAAATAAAAATAGTAGGAAAAAAGAAGCCAAATAGTAATAATAATAAAAAAGAAAAAAAATTCTTTAGGTTCTTGTATACCTTAATCCAATCGATTGGTTAGATAACAATAAAAATTCAAAAATGAAGGAAAAGACCAGAAACATACACAAAAAAGAAAAAGTTGTAAAATCCTAAAAAAGGGGGAAAAGTGAAGTATAAAAAGCTAAAAAAAAGAAGGAAAAATTCTGCAGGTTCTTCCACACCTTAATCCTATTAAGAGGTCTCAAATATAAAAGGATGCATAAGAAAAAAAAAAGGCCAGAAAGATAAACAACAACAGCAACAACAAAAAAACCAATATGGAAGGTAGATGGAAAGACAAAAATACCAGGAAGGGAGAGAGAAAAAAAGGCTACTCCCTTAAAAAGAAAAGGAAGGGAATCATTAATACAAAAGCTTTTCCTTTAAAATAAAAAGCAAGTGTAGAAATTTAACTTCCAAAGACAAAAAGTTCCAAAGAGCCAAAAATCCAAATACCGTATGTACTCGAGTATAAGTCGACTCGAATATAAGCCGAGGCACCTAATTTAACCACAAAAAACTGGGAAAACTTATTGACTCGAGTATAAGCCGAGGGTGGGAAATGCAGCAGCTACTGGTAAATTTCAAAAATAAAAATAGATGCCAATAAAAACTTTCACTAGGACAGTTGAGAATAAGTTTGATGTTCACAATTTCCTCTTTGAAAGAGACCAGTAAATAGGGAACAAGAAGATGAAGAAAAAGAAGTGTGTTTTTTCACACTTTTCACACTGAAGTGAACAAAAATGGCATCATAGGAACAAGCTTATTCTCAGCCCAAAGGTTTGTTTCTGATTTCTTCCCTGATTTAAGGGAAATTTGGGAAACGATCTCACTATCATGAAAGGTTTGATTGATTCACTAACCCAAAAGATGATGATGATGACAGTGGTAGGCAGGAGTCACTCTCTCCCTTGCAAGAAAAAACCAAGAGCCGTTCTTATGATATCTCTCCCTCTCTCTCTCCCCCTCCTCCCCCTCCTCCCGAGTAGACTGAAAGCAGCTGGAGCTGAGGAAATGAAACTGAGTGGATCGACCTCGGCTCGCATTGTTTTTTCAGCCTAGAGCTCAGAAAAGCCTCCCCCTCCTCCCGAGTGGACTGAAAGCAGCTGGAGCTGAGGAAATGAAACTGAGTGGATCGACCTCGGCTCGCGTTGCTTTTTCAGCCTAGAGCTCAGAAAAGCCTCCCCCTCCCATGCTTAAAAGTTGCGAAGGAAACACGGAAGCAGGGAAGCGGCTGCCCAGCTTCAGAGCTCCACACCATTTTTTTTTCAGAGGGGAATCTGACTCGAGTATAAGCCGAGGGGTTTTTTTTCAGCACAAAAAATGTGCTGAAAAACTCGGCTTATACTCGAGTATATACGGTAGTTATTACAAAAAGTAAACTGATGAGGAGGGGTAGCACAGCTTAGAAAAAATAAAAAGAGCACACTGCACTTTGTTTAATTATCCAAGGCTCTTGTTATAACTCTCTTCTCCAGAGACTTATCACCTTTTCTTTTCCTATAAGCTTCCATACCAGATTCCAGCTGTTGATAGAAACCCAGAAGAGCACCTGCAATAATACTCTCCCATGCTCTTCCCTGTATCTTATCAAATAGCAATATCCCTGAAAAAAAGTCTCAGTTCTTTCTCAGCTTTGTCTGGTCAAAAGAGAAATAGAATATTTGCCTCTAATTGGCAGTGTTACAAAGTTTCTTTTGCTTTCACTTTCCCCCTCCTTTTCCAAGCAAAATATAATAAGAATTAATTAAAAAAAGAAAAAGATATTTAAAAAAAATAACTAAAAGGGAGCCTCTAGCCTAAAATATTATAAAATCAAAAAGGAGAAAAAGAAAAGATGAAAGAAGAGAAAAAAACCAGTCCCGTTTCAAAATGTAAGTTCATGTGTAGAAAATCCAGCAATGAGGAAAAAAAAAAAGATATTACTTTGACATTCCTGTTTAAAATAGCCGCTTAATCACTTCTGTCAAAACTTTTACAGATTCTTTCTTTTCCTTAGGGTATCCTTTCAAATCTTAGAATAAAGGAAAAGTTCTCACCAAACCGGCACACTCTCTCTTTCCATTCTCTTTCGTTTCAGAGCTGTCCCAACTTCAGCAGTTTTAAATGGCTGCATCTTTGCCGCTGGCAAAAAGAGCTTCTCCTGGATCTACCAGGAACTTTGCAGTATCCCTGGGATCGACAGGATGCGCTCTTCACTTTCACTCAGGACGGTGAAATTGGACCGTCCAGGAGCAAAGATATCAGCAGCGATCTCAGACCTCCAAGATCGCATGCCATATTGTCATGATGCCAGTTCCACCCCCCCCCCCCCAAGCCTCTGTGCATTTTGATTGGTCAGCCAAAGCTCGCTGCTAATTGGCTACTTAGATCCTAACATTCTCAAAAATGCAAGTTGTGTTTGTTTTAGCACATAAACTCGCTCAAAAACTTAAAGATACTTTGGTTATATTAATAAAAATTATGCACCTCAATCCGACTATAGAAATTTTCATCAAAGTATTAATTTTGCATGGTTTCTATGAATGAAAGTTGATTAAACATGTAAATACAGCTTAAAACTTAAAGCGTGCAGGACTTTTTCACACAGCTGTATCTGCCTTGAAAGTAGTCCATGTTGAACTCTATAGCACAGTCATACATGAGGAGCTGACAACAAGAAATGCTTTATGACATTTTGTAATGTCATGAAATGTTTTATAAAAATTGCTGAATTTTAATTCCATGGGAGCATGGGTCCTGGATTTTTAAAAATTTTGAAATTCTGTAGTTAGCGCCATTTGAAGTACCTTGTTCAGAAACTATTGCCTTACAATATACCATTTCATCCAATTAAAGATTACGCACAAAGAAGAATTTTAGTAGTGTATAGAGATTAAGTGGTTGATGAGGATGCATGAAACCTGGCTCATTCATTCATGGGAAATTTTTTAAATGTAGCTTGATCCTGAGGTAAATTCATATGCATGTAGAGAATCTGAACCACCAGTGTTGCTCTTGTGTAAAATTACCACAGAAAATATTCACAAATGACTGACATTTATTTTAGTTTATCTGTTACTCTTTGGATTTTTCTTTTAGGGATTGTTTGTGGAAATTTTTTTTCCCACCCGATTATCAAGTAATGAAAGTTACAGAACTTCCAGTTCCTGGGAAGCTAAGACAGATCCTCGCTTTTGAGCTACGTATGAATATTATTGCAGATGCTACTATTGACTTGCTCTTTACAAAAAATAGGGTAAATAAATATAACTTAGTATTTTTAATTTTGTGTACGTGGTATAAATGTGTGTATATTTTTCTTGATCAAAATATTTTTTTCTGCACCCAAGATAATGCTACATATCAAAGTAAACAAATATACCAACACATACACATAAAGAGACATGACTATTTTCTAGTTTCCTGTAATGTTAATCCATATTCTAAGAAAACAAGGTTTTTCTTGAAATGGAGGAAATCTGTCATACTATAGGAAGAACTCACTTGAATGAACTCAGTTCATTTAAGAATTTTGCTTGTTAAGGAGAACGTAAAGCCTTTAAGCTGAGTTTGATCATAGTGACTGTGATTTTACACACACACACACACACTCATAAGTTTACACACCCTGGCAGAATTTATGATTTCTTGGCCATTTTTCAGAGAATATGAATGATAGCACAAAAACTTTTCTTTCATTCATGGTTAGTGGTTGTCTGAAGCTATTATCAATCAACTGTGTTTACTCTTTTTAAATCATAATGACAACAGAAACTACCCAAATGACCCTGATCAAAAGTTTACATACCCCAGTTCTTAAGACGGTGTATTGCCTCCTTTAACATCAATGACAGATCAAAGATCAAAGTCTTTTGTGGTATGTGTGGATAAGGCTCTTTATCTTCTTGGATGGTAAAGCTGCCTATTCTTCCTGGCAAAAAGCCTCTAGTTCTTGTAAATTCTTGTAAATTCTGTAAATTATATGAACTACAAGTTTGAGATCTCCTCAAAGTGGCTCAATGATATTGAGGTCAGGAGACTGAGATGGTCACTCCAGAACCTTCACTTTATTCTGCTGTAGCCAATGACAGCACGACTTGGCCTTGTGTTTAGGATCATTGTCATGTTGGAATGTCCAAGTACGTCCCATGTGCAGCTTCCGGGCTGATGAATGCAAATTTCCTCCAATATCTTTTGATAACATACTGCATTCATCTTGCCATAAATTCTGACCAAATTTCCTGTGCCTTTGTAGCTCACACATCCCCAAAACATCAGCAATCCACCTCTGTGTTTCACAGTGGGAATGGTGTACTTTTCTTCTTGGGCCTTGTTGGGCCTATGAAGAATAGGCCAAATATAGTGTTTATGGTTGTGGCCAAAAAGCTCAATTTTGGTCTCATCACTCCACGCCTTTGTGCCAGAAGGTTTGAGGCTTGTCTCTTTGCTGTTTGGCGTATTGTAAGAGGGATACTTTGTGGTATTTGCGTAGTAATGGCTTTCTTCTGGTGACTTGACCATGCAGCCAATCTTTCTTCCAGTACCTCCTTGTTGTGCATCTTGAAACAGCCACACCACATATTTTCAGAGAGTCCTCTATTTCACTTAAAGTTATTTGTGGGTTTTTCTTTACATCCAGAACAATTTTCCTGGCAGTTGTGGCTGAAATTTTAGTTAGTCTACCTGACTGTAGTTTGGTTTCAACAGAACCCCTCATTTTCCACTTCTTGATTAGTGTTTGAACACTGCTGATTGACATTCTCAATTCCTTGGATATCTTTTTATATCCCTTTCCTGTTTTATACAGTTCAACTAACTTTTCTTGTAAATTGACAGTTCTTTTGCTTTCCCCATGACTCAGAAGTCAGAAATGTCAGTGCAGCACTGGATGAAAGATGCAAGGGTCTGTCAGGAGTCCAAGAACTCATTGACCTTTTATACACACACACTAATTATAAGCAAACAGATCATAGATGAGAATGATTACCTTTAATAGCCATTCAAACCCCTTTGTGCCAACCTGTGTGCATGTTATCAGGCCAAAATCACCAGGGTATGTAAACTTTTGATCAGGGTCATTTGGGTAATTGTCATTATGATTTAAAAAGAGTAAACTCACTTGATTGACAATAAATGGCTTCAGCCATACACTAACCATGACTGAAAGAAAAGTTTTTATGTTATCATTCATATTCTCTGAAAAATGGCCAAGAAATCATAAATTCTGCCTGGGTATGTAAACTTATGAGCACAACTGTATACACACAAACATACACACACACACATACATATATATACATGCATATATATACATACATACATACATCCACGCCCACACTGTGTTTTCCCAAAAATAAGCCCTAGCCTGTATTTTAAAAGCACACTCCTAATATAAGCCCTACCCTTCAAAAGGCAGACAATCCCAACACTCAATGCAGGCTGCAGCAAGCCAAGAGTCACGAAGATGAGCCTTCCGTGGCCAGCTGCCCATTCTGTCCCACCATCTTATGGCTTGTCTGCAGCTTGTGCGGTGTGTCCAGATTGTGTGCTTTCCCCCACCCTCTGCCACCATCTGCTGCTTGGACAGGTAATCAACTCATCTGCACTGCACGAGCTGTGCAGCCCCAGAATGCACCAGCTAAGGGGCTGGCAGGCTGCAGCTGCTGCCAGACAATGCCAGCCCCCATGTTCTCGCCTTTTTTGCGCACGCTGGGGTGGGGCGCCCAGCCAAGCTGATCACCCTAAAATTGTGTATCCCCCAAAATAAGCCCTAATGCTTATTTTGGAGCCCCCAAAATTATAAGACCAGATCTTATTTTCAGGGAAATATGGTAGACATATCTATACATGTATATATACATTATACATGTATATGTATATACATACCTATAAATATATGCATGCATACATATACAGTATATATACACCCATACATATACATACACACACACACACACATACACACAGTTTTGATGGACAACTATGGAATGGTTTACTGTTATTTGTTTTCCAGATTTTTGTCTCTTCATTCTATTTTACAGCTTTGATATGTTCAGCTGTTTTATGTACTCAAATTTCTCCTTTCTCTTTCTCTTTCAATTTTATATTTTACTTTTAATAATTTGTACTATATTTGCTATCTTTAATCTTTACATATGATGGTGATACAGTAGCTTGAAACAAGATATCATGTTTATAAAAGTAATTAAACTAATTCTGAAATTTGTTTGCAGGAAACTAATGCAGTGCATGTAAATGTTGGAGCAGGTTCTTACTTGGAAGTTAATATTCCCATGACAGTCACTGAAAATGGTAAGTAGAAGCAAAAGATTTTTTTGTATTCTTTGTGGTAAATTATATTGAATTAGTGACCCTTACATATTGATTAGCATTTTGAAGAGAAACATAATCCAAAACAAATATTTGTTCTGTTTACTAGGCTACTCTCCCACTATTAAAGGACAACTTTTACATATAGATGCTACCAGTAGTATGCAGTTTCGGACTCTCTTAGAAGCAGAAATGTTAGCTGTAAGTAATATGTATATTCTCAGAATAATTTCTGTTGTATTTGTTTTCAAATTATTTCAACAGCCAGTCCAAGTGATTGCAGATATCTCTTCAATATATATAACTATATATTTTCTTGAATAATATTCATAAGAAAAAAACACAGTCAAGATTAGAAATTTCTCAAATTTGGCACTTGCATATAAATAGCGTTACTTGATTATGTGGAACTCTCATATAAATTACCGTTCCCAAATTAAATGTTTCTCTCTCTTTCAGTAACTCATACCTGAGGAGGAGCCTGTTGCAGATTTACCTGCAATCTCATCAGGGTAGACTGGAAATGCTATCAGGAGGGCTCTTCTGCTTGTGGATTTTTGTTTAGTATTCATATATAAATATTTCAATGGGGCCTTTATTGAGCTACCTTTGGAGACTAAACATGCCATGTTGCCTGTTACAGTCATTTAATAGTTCCTGAATAGTCACATATCTTTCATGGATGGAAGTAAAAAGCTTGATGTGGTCACTTCAAAATAGTTTCAATCCTTACAAAATAAAATAATTGTTCAGTGGGTTACTTACAAAAGGAAATCTCTTTGCTGTTAACGTATTTGACAATTTCAGCTAGATGGTTTTGTATACGAGTAATTAACAGAAGGATTTGTAGGTTAATAAACAGGAGTTATATGGGTCTCTGTTTTATCTTTGCTATTACAGTTTTTGGCTATGAATTATACATTGTTAACAGTATCTATTTTTTATTTTTATTTTTTAGTTTCACATTAACGCCTTTTATCCCTGCACATGGAACATGCCACAACTCTGGCAGACTGAAGTTGAAGTGTATAAAGCTACTTATCATTTCATATATGCTCAAAAAAACTTCTTTACAGGTATTCTGGGTCATGTATAATTTGTTCTTTTCAATTATACCATTGTCAGCATGATAAAATATTAAGATTAATATGCTATCACACACTGAAGTAACATATTCTCTTACCTTTTAGACTTGATTGAAGATTGGTGTAGTGACAGTTCACCTGATATCTACTCATTTGTTCCCTATACATGGAATTTTAAAGTAATGTTTCATCAGTTTGAAATGATTTGGTCTGCAAATCAGCACAATTGGATTGATTGTTCTACAAAGCAACAGGAAAATGGTGAGAACTCTTATGTTGTAAAGTATGCATACTAAATTTCTTCTTAAAGGTATTTGAGCAGCTTAACATGCTGAAATTATTATAATTGTCCAAAAGATCCAACTGTATTTAAATAAATACCACCTGAAGATTATCCCAGGTCCATTTAAATCTTTTTTTCTTTGTGATTGTAATAGGGTGGGAAATATGCAATGAAAGAACTGTTACTGGCATGAAAACATATTTCATTTTCAACAGTGACTAGATTTGCATTATCAGTGAAGTATATTCCATAAAGAAAAACATGTTTGGCAGCTAACTAAGATGATATAAATTTCCCACATACTGTATCTAACCCTCAGATAACCAATTTTTCTACCTGCTTTTGTTATTTCCACTGGAAGCAAAGAGAAACATCTGTGGTAGTCTTTTCTGTGACTGAGAATGCATTCTGGTGATTATTTGATTTTTGTCGGTGGGATAATTTAGTTTTCAAGCAATTCATTTGAGAAGTAATTATTCAGTTAACCCTAATCATTTTGCCATATACAGCCAGGGAGAAAGGGAGAAAATCTGCTACACTGATTTGAGTTGAAATTGGTGTCTCTAAGCTTGGCAAGATGATGAAGCTGGCCACTGTTTTTTCTGTCCAGCTTTTATTAATGGGGTGGTGGTGAAGCATACTAAATTTAAGGTTGTCTATTATTCAGGTAAATTGTTTGTCATCTCTTCAACATAAATTTTATTTCGGGCATGTTTATGATTTCAGAACTCTCTTTTCCTTTCAGTTACTGATATTATTATTAATTTAGTTTTATTTATTAATAAACCCAGTAAACACAACATTTTGATTAAATCCACACTTTAGAAACATGTTCCTTTCTCAAAGGGACTGTAAAAAACACCCCAAAACTGTACATAAGACAGAACTATAATGATTTAATAATATACAGGTTAGTAATATTTTTTTAAAAGGGCAATCCTTGTATATTTTCTAATTTAGTAAATTTTAAATCAGGATAGTTTCAAACTGTGAATGCAAACTGTTAAATGGGTATTTATTTAAAATATTTTATCACTAACAAAAAGGTTGTTGTAGTTACTACAAAGACAATAATGGACTAAAAGGAACATTTTTAAAATATATTACATCTATTTGCTTTTAATATAAATAAAAATAGAAGCGAAACGATTCCCACAAAGACAGGCACAAATGTACTTTTTGCAATGTCAGAAGTAGTCAGTTGGCATATTGTATAATACTGAATGAAACTGAGAACTGTCTACAGTATTTTTTCTTCACAATGAGAAGAAAACAGTGAGGTCAGATGGACAGAGGGAAAGAGACTAGGTGCTACTCTTAGTCCAGGACCTCATTGTCTCTCTCCCTTCAATGAACAGAAACAGAAATAGATGTCTAAGATGCCTTTCTCATTCTGTAATTCAGTGTGTTTACATAACATATTTCTGTTGAGGAGACACAAGTCTTCAACCATCTACTACAATATGTACAAAGTACATAGGTGTCTGCCTTCCACTTTCCATAATAATAAAGGATTTTTAAAAATTAAACACGATTACAACTCCTACATAGAAAAATTAAACCAATATTATGAGAAGTGGAGGCTAGTGCATGGTGCTCATCACCGTTTCTTAGCCGAGAAAGCCAGTGTTGTCTGAAGACAATTTCCATGGTCACGTGGCCAGCATGATTATATGCCAAAGGTGCACAGAATGCTGTTGCCTTCCACCAAAGTGGTACCTATTAATCTACTTGCATTTCCATGCTTTCCAGCTGCTAGATGGGCAGGAACTGGGGCAAGTAATGGGAGCTCAAACTATTGTGTGGAGCTGCGGTCTTGAACTCGAGCTATCAGTTCTCCAGCTGACAAGCTCAGCATCTTTAATAGCTGAGACATTGGGACGTGGTGGTGCAATGGCTTAATGACACAGGAACTGGTGGCCAGTTTGAGCCTGGCTTTGTGAAATGGAATGAGCTACTGTCGCTTGATCGCTAGTTCCTGCCTACCTAGGAATTTGCAACTATGCAATTTTGTGAGTAGATAAATGAGTACCATGAGAAAAACTAGTGTGTGTGTGTGTATGTGTGTGTGTGTGTAGAGCAGAAGCCGGCGTTGAATCTAGACTGAGGCATTACAAAGCAAGGCAAGACTGTTGGAAGAACCTGGAACTAGCTAATAGATGTAGAAGTAGTTCGCTCCCCGTGGTGCACCAGGAATAGACATGCAGTGCCAAACAGAATGAATTAGCAGTCTAAGCTTTCAGGACTAGCATGTCCTATGTCTAGCATGTGTAGATTTCCTTGACATTGCATACTATATGTCTATGGAGATTCTCAGTCATCCAGGTCATGGTTATCCCAAAGGTACTTTTTTCAAGGGGCAACTGGACTTTCTGGTACTGACACCTTTGGGACATTGTATGCCATACTATATGCTAAATAAATAGAAATATATGATTGACCTCTGTAGATGTCCTACACTAAATAAATAAATAAATAATAATAGAAAAAAACCTCCTTTTTTAAACTAAAGCTCCCAAGCTACTTGTCATTCCATTGCTTCTCAATTCCAGTACTAATAGGGCAAGACTTCTGCATTTTTTCTTAATTTTTCAGATGAGTATTCTAACACACGATATTTTTTTTGAAATTCTAGTGCTCTCATTTTAATAAGTACTTTAGTTAAATATACTTAAGTGTATTAAGAAGCATACTGAAGCACTTTTAATGGTGCTTATAGAATAGCAAATTGCCTTTATAATGTCATTTTGATAAAAATAAATATTTGTATGATAAATTTATACTTGATGTTTTTCTCCTGTTCTCTTTTAGTTTATGTGGCTGCCTGTGGAGAAACATTAAACATAGTTTTCTCTTTGCCTTTTCTTGACTTTGTTCCAGTTACATGCAGTACTAGATTCTCTTTAAGGGTAAGTGGGTACTTTTATTTTCAAAATAAATTGCATTTGTTTCCATAATAAAACAAAAAACAAATAAATTGGAAAAAAGAAATTTGACAGTATATATTCAAGCAGGACCTGAAGAACATGAACAATTATGTCTAACAGGAGCAAAGAAAATTCTGACTCAGATGTCATTGTTTAATTGCTCATGTCCCACTTTTGAATACATGCTATCAATTTTCTCTTTTTTCAATTTTTCTTTGTTACTGGATATATAAGGCAGCTCACATCAAAAACTAACACTGGTCATTCATCTTATATTGTCTTTAAAAGTAGTTTTATAAACTATGATAAAAAATTTTATATTAGTTCAGTATTTGTGCCATTAATCTTACTGTTAAATATATAGATTCAGTAACATTTGCAATCTTGAAATTCAAATCAAATATAAGAGGTTGACATTTGGAACCCTAGGTTTATTCTGTATTATACAGATAGAGTACCAGTATGTCCTTTTTTGAAAAGGTAGATTCATTTTAAAAATATTTGTTTTTTAAATACTTCAATTATTTCAATAGGCTACTTAATTTTATTGTATGTTATGCAATTGTGGAAAATACTTGATAATTCTTTCCCAAGGCATTGTAATGGCTCCTTCCTTCTATTTAAAAATTGAAAATACTTTTCTTTTGTTATGAATAACTATCTTTCTTATATAAATTTATAATGTGTTATCATTTTCCTAGATGTCAACAAAATGCCAAATTTGTCATGACTGATTATGAAATTGTAGAAATTAATGATATTAATTAAAATAAATTGTCTACTTGAAAGATAACTAAAATCCAGTAATGTCATTTAACTTCTAAGAGGTATTAGTTACCTTCCATTTGTTTTATTATTCACAAGAATAGATGAAGTCATACATCAAAAGGAAAGAGTCTGCTCTATGGAATAAAGAATGGTGGGTGCCATTTACTTTTGCCAGTTTCAATTTATTTCATGGCAGATTGGGATTCCTTGGGCAAAAGAAATAAGATACACCAATACTTTTGTCTGCTTCTGTATGTTTTAAATATAATAGATTATAATATGCATTATATTGTATTTTCAGGGAGATGGTCTTGATGTTCACTTACTTCTTCCAGATTGCCATCCTAGTAAATACTCCATGTTTATGTTAGTGAAAGATTGTCATTTTAATAAATTAAATCCTGAGTCTTGTGCTCCTGCTGATAGTCAGAGTGGTCAGAAACTAAACAAGTCCAGATGGAGGAACATGACTCAAGAAGAGTAAGTTTGGTTTCTCTTACTAGAATGTCAAATGTACAAGAAATCAATGTGTAAATTAATAAAATAATTACTACATAGACCATTCTTTTTGAATAGGGCTGGCTGGATTGAATGCTGGACAATACCAAGTATTATGCTTACAATTGATTATGTGTGGCATCCAATTTATCCCCAGAAGGTTAAGGAACATTTGATTCAATCATGTAAGTTTGTTTCTTTTTATTCAATGTTTTAAAATGTAGAATAAGCTATTTTGAAAGAAAAATAACCTAGGTAGAATAAATCCAAACGCAGTGAAACTTTGTTGAGAGCCACACTTTTCAGTTTGTGTAGCTTTCTCTATGACAAAAACTTTTCCTTTCTATCTTCATTGGTATAAAGGTAAATCAGAGTCAATGGCTTAAATTCAAAACTATAGACCACCTAGTTCATTATGGATCAATGCAAATAATCCTTGCTTACCAATTTCCTCATTCAGTGACCATTTGAAATGATAAGGATGCTGAAAAAATAACTTTATGATCAATGCCCACATTTATGATGTGTGCAATGTTCTTCAGTTGTTATAAATCCAATCTGAACCCTGGGGAAAAAAAACATCCAGGCACGGGACAATTTGCCTATAGAAATTTCTTGGGGTTTTTTCCTACCTCCTCCTATGTCACAGAATGGAGAGATCTCTAAGGGGGTGATGTTCCAAAAATAAGATAGATCCTTCCACCCAAGGATTCACCCCCTGGGAAGCCCATCTGAATTGTTAGGGGAATGAATGATGGCCATTCAGTGGAGCACCTCCTCCAGTCTGCCAACATTAGGTGGGACAAGAGGTGGCTCTGTAGCCACTCGCCAAGTTGTGGCCCTCACAGTCCCTTCTTTGTAGTCAAACTTTTATTTGCAGTTGCCACCATGAAGACATCATTTTTTAGCCAAGACAAATTAATAGCTCCTGCCCTGCCAAATGGGAAAAGCTGGCTGGGATTCCAGGTGGTATGACTTAAACTAGTAGGTCAACCTGCCTGCCAATGCCTTCTCTTTATAAGTGCACCAAACTCCAGCCGTATGTAACTTGGAATGTCAAATGGGGCATTGGGATACTTTAAAATCAGGGCTGGTCAAGAGAAGATATGCAGGATCTAAGGGACATCTTTCCAAAGCAGGTGTCTAATCTCTTCCATGGCCAAACGGAACCAAGTTCTCAGACAGAGAGAACAATGAAAACTATCTTGTTACTCCATTCAGGGCCTGCATGCAATGGCTGCAGCTCTGTTCTTCATCACCTCCCCTGCCTTCTAATACTTATATTGAATCACATATTCCCCCCTACAATATGTATTTCTGGAAGGCCTCAGTTTCCCTTCCAATCCAAACATATCTACCCTACCCAGGTTGGCAAAGTAGAAATATAAATATATGATAAAAACAGTTTTAAATATGTTTCATTGTAAAGTACATTGACGTGCCATTGCATGAGAAGTATTGGAGAATTGCATCAAACAAAGCAGATAATCATACCAAAAAAAATATGAGGAGCGAATTCAAAATCATTACATTTGTGACTTTAATATCAAACATATAAGATCAACTTTTCATTCTTTCTCATTTCTAAGTATACCACATGATAAAGTTATTTTGTGCCTGCTTAAAATTGTGAAAAGAAAAAGCATATAAAACAATGTCAGCCCTCAAGATACCTTCCTCTGTTGCTTTTCTGCTATTATTTCATTATTTCTCTGGACTGTCATGACAACGGTGGGAGGGGGGATTTTGCTAGGGAAGAAGACTGGAGGTGTTTGCATTCCTTGCTGGGCTAGCAAGGGGAGGGGGGATTCTTTTCTTTAACTTTCCGTTTCTTGGCTATTTTCTGTCCTCTTTTGCGCAACTGCGAACTTTTATCAAAATATGTCAAGGTCATTTGACAAGACACTTCATCACCATCTGGAGATGACCACATGAGCTTATTCAGAAGTTTTAATTGGAAGAATAATTTGAACTTTGGGGGGTGGGAACAAACCTAATTCTTTGTATGTGGATTCTACCCGCCAATTTCTCAGTTTCGGAATTGATTTGTAGCTTCCACTTTATTTTCCAGTAACTGATAACTGAGTATTTCTTTCTTGGGATCTAAAGGGAGCACAGCTTGACACATATCCTTATCATAGTTTTATCATAATTTATTACTCTTTAGGGAATCTAGAGCCTTAAATACTATTATGCATTTTTTTGAATTATTTATTATTTAAAAGAAAATCTTGCATTTAGATCTTAAGGTTAGTTGAGAAATATAATTTAAAATCATATAAAACACCAACAATAAAACAAATTACATAGCTTTTATTTTCTTCAGATTTGTTAAGTTTGGTTTTTTTTAAAAAAAAACAGAATTTATTTTCACTAGTACACTGATGAAATATTACCAATATTCATTTAATTGTTTTATTTTTTCATTTATAAAGTGTCCGAAATGGAAGAAACCATATTATCTGCCCAGCGACCATCACAGAAAATGGCAGATAGAGGAACGTTTCCTTCAGCTTCTTCCCGTCTTCCTATTGACCCCTCTGAACTTCCACCTGACAAAGTTCGTGTAGAACTAGAAGTTTCCCCAGATTCCCAGATAACTTTATATGGACCACTTTTAAAAGCATTCCTGTCCATAAAGGTATTATCTGTCCCTGGATTGTAAAATATACATGGGCCTTGTAGTCCTACTAAAAAATCTCCAACCAGCTTTCCATTTTGTGGTATCCTTCAAATGTGTTAAATCATAATTGTACATTTCTAACTAGCACGAGAACAGAATCAAATGTTTCTAAAGCTGCTGTCCATAGGGTGGACAATATTAAAGAGAGCTCCTAGTTTTACCAACAGCTCAAATATTTGATTTGTTCTAATCATCGCCCCCAGCTTTCCAAATATTTAAAATATTTAGAAACCTTCTTAGTCTCTAAAACATTATCAGTGTTTGTGATAATCATACAGGCTATAATTAAGAAATGAAAATTAATATTTCTAAATCTTGCTATAGGAAAGCTGTACTAAGGTGTAAAGGTTTATTCCATCTTTATTTAATAACTCAAGATGGTGAACATATCCAACACACCTATTAATATTATATTATTATAGTTATATTTTATATTGTTATATTTTATATTGTTATATTTTTCCTTATAACCTATTTATATTATATCATTTCAATAAATATTGTTAATTCATCCCACTAGGAAAATTATTTTGGTGAAGATGATATGTATACTGATTTTGAAGAAGTCATTTCAAGCCCTGTACTATCTATATCAACATCTTCAAGTTCTGGGTGGACAGCAGTTGGAGTGGATGCTGGCAAAAAAGAGTGTGATACATCACTAAAACAAGTTAATCCTCTAACTTTACGCCCATGGGATATTACAGTGCTTGTTAATGTGTACAAAGTTCATGGGCGCCTGCCAGTAGTAAGTATTATCAGTACTTTATCCCTGATTTTAAAAAATTGTGTTCATAACTAGAAATACAGATTTCCTATGGTTGGCCTATGAACATGCTAGATTTCATCCTTAAAAACTTGTGGAAGAGGCCTTCATTCTGCAGTGGATCGACAGTGGTTGAATGATGGTCCTTAAAAATCATTACAAATAGCCCTCGCTTAATGACCTTTCTTAACCTGGTAGTTGCACCAGGTCCTCAAAGTTACAGTCATTATAGTGCCCCTATGATCACATTATCAAAATGTGGATGTTTGGAAGCCTGCTTTCACATACCATCATAGGGTGCCTTATATAGAAGATATAGCTTGCTTTGAAATGTAACAACTTGAACATGAAAAGCGTATTGATAAAAATAAGGAAGTTCTCAATTTGGTGGGGTGTGTGTTGCTTTTTAAATATAATTTATTTATGGAACGTCATATATAGCAGTCATTCTTGCTGTCTACACAATGTACCTTTGGGCTGCTTCCTTCAATTTGCTTGAATGCCTCTTACATACATTGTGCAAGTATCTCATCTGTCATTATTAAATGTACAAATAAACAATTCTTTATCATTGTTGGTTCCTTTCTAATAATATCTTCCCTCTGATACAGAAGTGTCTTGGGTACACAGTCTTTCCAATAATTTTGTTACATTATAATTTTTATTGTGGTGGAATGAAATGGTAAATTGCTAATTATGATTAATTTAAGCTTAATTTAATTTACATTGATATTTGACTTAATTTAAAATTAAATTAAAATGAAATCAGTGTTTGTCCTGGTTCAGGACAAGACTCATTTCTTGGTTTCCATGCATTCTTGAGGCAGAAGTAAAATGAATTCCAGGCAAAAGCTGCGTTCTAATCTTCTGATATGAAGTTTTATTCTTATTATAACAAGTTGCGTAAAGTAGTTGCACAGTAATACTAGTTAGACTGGGATTAACTAGGCCTTTAATTCTTGAAGGTAATATATAGGAAGGATGCTTTCCTATTTCTTCTTCAGTCTCAGAACTGTTGTTTTCCTAGGTAAGAACAGTTCAAGAAATTTTTTCATGAGCAACTTAGCAATACAATATAAAATAAGGAATGATTCTTAACTTTAATAGTTTCAGAAGAATTATCCACTTTAAGTGATGTTACTTTTTGAAAAAAACTGTTATCTTCCAGTGTGACTTTTGGCTTTTTAATTTTGTATTTCATAATTTAACAATTTAAGAATTATTGACATTTAATTAAATGGTTATTTCTAATGTTAATATTCTGTATTTAGCATTGCAGCAGTGATGGCCCAGAATGTCCTACTGGTTTTCTGGAAAGATTATGTTTTGAGATGAAAAAGGGATATAAGGAAACTATGTTGCAACTTGTATTATCACCACTGAATATATTCTTGAATGATAGTTATCAGGTAATATTATTTAAAATACTTTCCAAGCTAGTTAAATAACCAGGAAAAGTGAACATAAGTAATTACCATTTTTATCGTGCTTGAAAGTGCTCCATTTAAGATTGTGAGCCAATTACAGTTATTCCAGTTTCCATGATTTTTCTCCCAATGTTCCTTTGCAGTCAAATCATCGTTGTTCTAGAAAATCTTTCAAACGTCAAGAACAGATTAGTTTGCATGTTGTGCTAGCATGAGCAATATGATTTTTCTGTGGAAGGACACCATTGAACTGAATTTGTTTACCCATTTGAGTTATTATATTTATTGTTCATCTTATACATATACACTCAAAGGTAGTTCCCTGAGTTTACTTTTTAATGTATATAGCCATAGTTTCATATGACTTGTCGGACTTTATGATTTGCCAACTTGATTCATGGATGAACAAAACAGTAATTATAAACAGCTTACATATTGCTTTGCATATTGAATGGCATAATGACAATAATATAAAGCTGACAAAAGCATTAGAGTTTACTAGCTATATAGCACTAATCCCTATCAGCTTGCTTTCTTAACAGAGACCTACTGTGGATGAAGTACTTCGAGAGGGTCATGTAAGCCTTTCAGGTCTGCAGCTACGTGCCCATGCTATGTTTTCAGCAGAAGGTTTGCCTGTGGATAGTGACACTTTGGAATATGCCTGGTTAATTGATATTCAGACTGGGAGCTTGACAGCCAAGGTTACAATTCCACAGGTTTGTAACTAAGTTGCAGATTAAAATGTGTACATTGCTATTTTAACATATATGTTTTATGTATTAAAGCACACACAGAGAAAAATTAATTTAAAAAAAAGGGTTTTCTTTACAAATGCTAGATATTTGTGTAAATTGAAGTAGTTCAATAATCTAGCTTGGAATTTTTAGATTAAAAGAAGTTAGAACCATGCTATTGTGAATATCTATTAAAATCTCATAATACTTATCTATATTTTCAGAATTCAGAATTAACTGGTTCAAATAACACCAAGGTTAAGGTCTTGGTTTTCACAGGACTTGTTTGGTCTAAATTGGAAAAAAGATGCAACTATTTTTCTGAAAGTGAATCTATTTAAATCTGAATTAATTAGTAAAATACATTATATGTTTAAAATATTACTAACCTTGATTATTTAACTCCAGTTTCAACTCTTATTCCAGGAGAAATTTGCATATTCTGGATACTTTTAACGATATAAAACATATTTGGTAAATTCTAACATTCTAGTTAATTATTATTGCAAGGCCTATGTAATGTTTGCATTCAGAGGAAGAAAATACCTCAGAGTGGCACCTGAAAACATGAGGAGCTTTTTAGCAACCTATACAAAGGAGAAAAGCTGTACAATTTTAGAAATAAAAACAGCTACTTTTTAGTTTTAATTCCATTTAGTTTTCTGTACTTACCTTGCTTTACCTTTTAACTCATTTCCATAATAATATTTTTATTTCTACCAAAATCCCTGCATTATCTGATTTCTTTAATGAATTATGCCTTTTTTGTTACTATGTTCTATGTTTTTCTTTGTATGTAAAGTATAAAGAAAACTTAAAGAAAATTTCTTTTTCCCATCCACATTTTTGGATCATTCATCCTCCTCTATGTGTTTTTTATTCTCAACCATAGTCTCTCTCACTTCATCCTTCCATGAGGTAACCTTTTCATATTTCTCATTAGCATTCCATATAATGCCTTTTATTTGGTTTCAAAATGATTTCACATCCTTTCTCATGTTCATGTTTGATCCATTCTTTTAAGAAGTTATCTTTTACAAGGAGCCTCCACAGTCTAGAATAGATGATACTAATTCATACTTTGCGGCATACATTTTTAGCTTTATCATTTTTAATTACACAATTGTTTCTCTTCCATCAGCTCTACAGGATCAAATCACCTTCATCTTTTCCTTTTCTTTAATTTCATATCTATTTTTCTTCCATTTTCTTTTTAAAATTTACACTATTTGCCATTTGTTATTACTTATTTATTAAACTTATATGCTACTCATTGTGGTTTGAGGCAACTGAGCAGCTTACAACATAATAAAACACATGGATATAAAAACAATTATAAATATAGAACATATTAAAATTACAAAAGATTAAAGCAAACTAAAATACTATGGGTTTGGAGCAGAAAGGTAGTACTGGCTTCTCTGTTTCTACATTAGACACCTCCAGACAACAGTTTCAGGGTATGCCAAACTGATAGAGACAAATTTTAAGGCATTTCCTAAAAGCTAAGGGAGAGGGGGAAGAGGAACATGTATTCTCCACTTTAGAAATATTAATTCTCCACTATCCATATTTTCTATTCTTTTTCATTTGCGTAATGTAAAGATTGAAAATGCATCCATTCTCTTTTCAGAGTTCTAAAAACAAAACAATAGAATTAAAGTATTGATTGCACATACAGTAAGTAGATTTTCATCTTGTGAAATGCTAGCTTCATGTAATGCCTTAATCATCAAGTTTCCTTTATATTTTTGCAAATTAATGGAGGTTCCTCTGTTTCTAATTTCCAAAGTACCCCTTTTGCTGTCGAAATATATAGCTCACTGTACTTGTTATAAAATATAGGATTTAGTTTAGTGGAATTAGTTGCAAAAACCAAGAACTGTAATCTTTTCAAAGATCCATATTCCTCTGAGTATATTTGATTTCTGTGTAGTCAATAGTCCTTATTTATTTGCAGATTGCATGTCTGTTTGAATGGGGACAAACATTTGTGTTTCATGTGGCATGTCGTGAGTTTCAACTGGAAAGACCAAAATCTGTCATTATATGTCAACATGGAATTGATCGTCGTTTTTGTGAGGCGAAGGTAACATCTTGCAAACTATATAATCTGGCTTTCTGAACAGTGGTTTAATGAGGATATACCTTATAAATATACAATTAGCAAGGCATTCTGCTTTTACAGTTCCATTTGTTGTAGAAGCATATGCTGTAATTATAAAAGATTCATAATATTTAAATTTATTATAAGGGACCAGATATTTTTACCTTGACTTCTGTTATTAGTGTAGACAAGTTTTTATCTGACAGTTTAGAACATTGTTGTATTATAGTACCATTCTACTTTTGTGTTTGTATTTTTATATCTTGTTACTATGTGAGCCGTTGAGAATTACTTTGCTTGTAGCAGCATAAAAATATGTTGAATAAATAAATATGTAAATAATTTTATTGTTGCAATGCTTTTGAAATATTAATGAGATTGGAGAAATTTTAATATGAAAAAAGTTACCATAGGACCACTTAACAGAAACAATAACTTCTATATTTGCTATAATATTTCTAGCATTTTATATTGTCTTTTCTTTTCCCTATTTAAGGGTTTGCCCCTAATCCATGTAACTAAGCTGTGGACTTCCAAAATTGGGCACAAAAAATCAGGGCTTGTTTTCTGATCTTTTATGAAATTTAAGTCTTTCAAATCTATGTTTATGAGTGCTTAATAGGGCATATTTGCAATTATGTGGATAAAAAACTCTTGAAGTGAAACAAATACCAATTAAATTTAAAAATTGGCATGTTGGTCTAAAAATCCGCAGGCCTTGAACTGGTACCAGTTCGTGGGCTGT
The DNA here is from genome assembly GCA_033807585.1 of Hydrophis major. NCBI lineage: Eukaryota > Metazoa > Chordata > Lepidosauria > Squamata > Elapidae > Hydrophis > Hydrophis major. The sequence continues at coordinate 47,003,055 of CM066333.1, read as the reverse complement.
TAGGAACCAGACCATGCAAGCAATGGGTGAGCAAACCAAAATTCATTTCCACATAACTGGGATTTAGGTTGTATCCGAAACTATCTGCACACACCCTCCCCCCGGATTTGTGGAAGAAAATTTTTCTTCTGAAACCGGTCTCTGGGACCAGAAATGACCTGTTCTGGAACCACTTATTTTATATTTTATTTTACTTTATCATTTTATTATTTTATTTATCTGTCTTCTGGTTTAATAATATATCATAATTGAAATTTTAATTACACTTTAAGTATTAATTATGTACAATTAAAATTATATATTTTTAAAAGTGTTACCACTATTGAATTTAAAGCTTAAAATGCTGAGAGTAAACAGCAATGTATTTCCTGTCTTTATCTCTCCTTTTTCATTTTAAGGAAATATTTAATATGCTCCTACATCTCTTTCATTGAAACATTTACTTTAATTTGCTCTTTTTAAAAAAACATATGTCAGCAAACAGATTTGTGACTCTAGAAAAAGTACAGAGAAGAGCAACCAGGATGATTAGGGGACGGGAGGCTAAAACATGGAACGAACGGATGCAGGAACTGGGCTTGGCTAGTCCAGTAAAGAGAAAGACCAGGGGAGACATGATAGCGGTCTTCCAATATTTGAGCAGCTGCCACAGGGAGGAAGGGGTCAAGCTATTTTCTAAAGCTCCTGTAGGCCAGACCAGGAAAAAGGGATGGAAATTGAACAAGGAGAGATTTAACCTGGAAATAAGCAGAAACTTTCTGACAGTGAGAACAATCAACCAATGGAACAGCTTGCCCTCGGAAGTTGTAGGAGCGCCATCACTTGAGACTTTCAAGAAGAGATTGGATTGCCCTTTGTCAGATAGTGTAGGGTCACCTGCTTGGGCAGGGGGTTGGACTAGATGACCTACAAGGTCCCTTCCAACTCTGATTATTTGTTGTCTGATTTCTGTTGTATCTTTTATCAAAACTTTATGGATTTATACTCTTTTAAAAGTGTTCTCCAGTTCCTTTTTCTGTAACAAATCTATTTTTTGGGGTCCTTCCCAGTGTTCCTAATTCTTCTTTGCATAGTTGATTGTTTTGAAAGATTAGCTGAGATTGGAGGATAGAAGAAAAAAATCACTTAACAAAAGGAGCTCAGAGAATTGTGACCTGTTTTTAAATATAAAGATGGTTTCTCAGGGTTTGTTACATGGCTGCAATGGTGGGAAAGGAGATATAGTGCTTACATTTAAAGGGAAGCATACTGATTAGTAGCATTTGTTTTAAAGAAGTATTTTTATGTTCCTGATTTAAAAAAAATACTTTTGTCAGACTGGTGCATATTTGCAGAACCTTCATGCAGTGCAGCTAAAGGACATTTTGAGTTGGTGCCTTCTATAGGCTTAATATGTGATCAGGCCAGTAAAGTTTTTATTTTACTTTAAACAATATCGAAATACTCATATACTACTGGTGTAATTATTTGGCTTAGAAGAACAATACTGCTTTTAGCTTCAATTGCCTTAATATATCACTTTGTCTTTATTTGAAGTAAGATGAATACACGCCAAAGATAACATTTACTACTATCTTTCCCCCCCAAATCTTTAGATGAGTTGCATTTCTGGCCCTTGTCTAACATCTGATGAATTAAAATATGCTATGATCCGCCTGGCAGTAGACGGTGCAGATGTACACGTTGTTGAGCATGGTTGTGCTACAAATATAAAGGTAGTAGCACTTGTCTTACTTCACACCTTCATTTTTGTGTACAGGTAATCCTCAGATTACATTCGTTCATTCAGCCACTATTCAGAGTTACGATGGGCTGAACGAATAGCGCTTATGTTAGATCTTGCTTGTAATTCTGCCCTTTGCAATCACACAATCACACTTTCCAATATTCTTTGCCTGAATATAAAAATATATTAAAAAGTCAGTGTTTTAAAATAGAACAATTTATTTTCAGCATAATTTTAAAGGGATTTCTATAGCATATCTATTCTTTATATTGAATGTTATTCTTGTGTGTCGACATTATTATAGAACTAATTTTGAAGATCTTTGGCATAAGATATAAACATTGTTTTTTTAATAAACAATTATTAACATTTAGGTATAATTTGAAAACAAATTGTGGATTACACGCATATAATTTGATTTATTTTGGTATGATTTCATAGGTGTCAACCCTATTTACAGTTTGAATTACTATCTTATATTAACAATTTTATTACAACTTGTACTAGTAAATAAGAAATTTAGAAACATCATGTTTTTATTACTGGGGAGTAAATATCCTATAGTAATTTGACTTGGTACTCTTCTTGGATTTCTCCTGATCTTTTACTTGAATTTGATATTTAGATGGGTGCTGTGCGCATCGCTAGTTGCAATCTCCACAACCAGACAGTTGGTGAAGGTATAAGTGCTGCCATTCAAGACTTTCAAATACAACAGTATATTGAACAAGCAAATAATTGCCGAACTAGTCTTCAACCTGCAATACTACGGAGGGCATATTGGTTAGAAGCAGGATCAATCAGTTTTGGCCTTATAACTGCCGATGTTGCTTTAGCAGCAGATCGCTATTCAAAGCATGAAGCACAGAGACATTTTTTGGAAATTCATGATAGCAGAACAAAGAGGTAAGAAAAACATGTAAAAATAGTTTAGTGAAAAGATCTGTCAATGAAAAAATAGAAAACATGAACATTCATGATAGATTCTTCAAAAATGTAAGTTTATCAATGTTTGATGCAGACAGTTGATTCCAGAATTTTGTTATTATGTGTGTATGTGTGCATGTGTGTATCTGTAGATATCTGTGTATGAATTTCTTTTAAAAATATTTGTTATTAGAAATGTTTTAATATCGTTTCATTATTAGGATTTGTCATTTTTTGATGTTGAAAACTTAACAGTGGCAGATTTTTATATATTTATTTTATAGTAGGGTCAGATCTTCTAAATCTATTTCTGGGAAATAAAAACTATTTAGAATGTTGTATCTCTAACATTTATTTTCTAAGAACTCAGTAAATTTGAAAGAATTTGGGTTGTTTCTATTGTTGAATGAATAGAAATCACTGCTGTAATAAACACTTCTCGCCTTTGTTTCACCATTGCAAAAAAATGCGCAGCAAAGAGAATAGGAAATTTCTCTACGTCCTACCCAATTGTGGAAGCTTATGACTAATCTGGTGCTTCCACAATGAACTGTGTTTGATTTTTGAAATAGCCAACTTCTATTTCAGTATCTGAGCCAAGTTCCATGTATTTTCTGAAGGATGTAGAGTTATGTTCAGAATGGGATAGAAAAGATTTGTCAACTTGATCCAGTTATTTGTAATAAAAATTAATTTTTAAAATGAGGTATAAAGAGTTTTCTGACCAATTGCTTGATGACCACTTGAATTTACAAAACACAAAAAATTACTTAGAACTTTGAAGCTGGAACTGCCACAGACACACGTGTGGTCAAATGATCACAGTTCGGGTGCTTTGCAACCAGTTTGCATTTACAACTGGTCGCAACATTCCATGGTCATGTCATTGTGACTTGCCACATTTTTTGCCATTTTTCCCAGCAGGAAATGGCGAAAAACACTCATTGATTAATGACCACATAATTCACTTAATCACAATGACTCACATTAAGACTGTTTTAAAAATGGTTGTAAAATCAAGGCAAGTCAAATGGTGACCTGCTTAAAACTGCAATGACTGGATTAAAATTCCAGGCCCAATTGTGATTGCTAAGTGAGGACCACCTTATTTCTAAAACAACTCCACTCCTGCTTCATATAGGTTTATGCATTGGTGAGGAATCTGAGTGGATGCATGTTATAGATAATGTAGTCCAGGGATATCAAACACGCGGTGTCACGTCATCACGTGACATCACATGACTTTCCCCCTCTTTGCTAAAACAAGGGTGGGCATGGCCAGCGTGTGATGCACCGGGCCCGTGGGCCGCAAGTTTGACACCCCGGTGTCATTAATAATGGTTACCCTAGAAATCATTTAGCAATACTTTCACTTCATGTATTTCTTCTTTTTCTACCAGGTTATGGTTTTTATGGCCAGATGATAATATAAAGAATAAAAGAAGCAAGAACAAGTGTGGTTGTCTTGGTGGCTGTCGTTTTTTTGGTGGCCCCTGGTCAGGATTAGACTTCTTCAAGTTTGAAGAATTGACACCGTCAAGTAGCTCTGCTTTTTCAAATGCAAGTGCAGAATCAGATATGTTTTATGGGCAATCTTTACTGCAACCTGGAGAATGGATTATTACTAAAGAACTTCCAAAAATTCCAGATGGTAAAAGATTTGCATTTGTCTTGTCTGTCTGTAAACATGTAAAAGTTTACTGTTAATTAAACATCAGACTATTTTGAATATACATATTCAAGTAAAAGGATTCATCATGCATTTAACAGAAGTATTGCACAAAAAGTGATCTTGAAGACAAACTTTTACTCACACAAACACATACTGTTTAAAATGCTCAATTAGAGTTATAGGGAAATTCATGATTAACAGATAACAGATAATCAGAGTTGGAAGGGACCTTGCAGATCATCTAGTCCACCCCCCCACCCAAGCGGGAGACCCTACATCATTTCTGACAAATGGCAGTCCAATCTCTTCTTGAAAGTCTCAAGTGACAGTGCTCCCACAACTTCTGAGAGCAAACTGTTCCATTGATTGATTGTTCTCACTGTCAGAAAGTTTCTCCTTATTTCCAGGTTAAATCTCTCCTTGTTCAGTTTCCATCCATTATTCCTTGTCTGGCCTACAGGAGCTTGACCCCTTCCTCTCTGTGGCAGCCCCTTAGATATTGGAAGACCGCTATCATGTCTCCCCTGGTCCTTTTTACTAGACTAGCCAAGCCCAGTTCATTGAATGTTTTATGATACAAAATATTCCACTTTAAAAACCAGGCTGGTTTGCTAATGGCTGGCACACATTTTAGTATTTCTTAAAAAAATGTGCTATTTATTCATTTATTTAAAAAAACAAGAACAAAATATTGGTATCTATAATATTCATAAATTTAGCACAAAATATATAATTGTTTTTAGGTAAGGAAAATGGTGTAAAGACAAAAGAATGGGAATGCCGAACTGTAGGTGCAGAATCTGGAAGAAAATCCCAGCAATTAAATTTACAAGTACCTCTGCGATCTCATAGTTCTTCCTCATCTTCAGAAGAGAATAGTAGTTCCAGTGCTGCGCTTCCCTTGCTTGCAGGTGACAGGGAAAGTCCTTCTGCCATGGAAGACCACTTAGGACAAAAGGTGCTCTTGACAAGTTCAAAAAAAGAAGATGCCCATGAAAGGTGAGCATTTACTTCTCAATAGCATCTTATTCCACTATGGAATTATCACGTTTATGTGCTTTTTTCAAATATTTGTTGTTTGCTTTATTTGAGTAAAACATGTATTGTTAAAGCATGCTGCTTGGGATTTGGGAGGATTGGAAAAACAAAGTAGAGGACCATGTTCCTTCCTTCCTTTTAGAGCAGAGGCCTCCAACTTTGGCAACTTTAAGCCTGACAGGCGTCAACTCCCAGAGTTCCCCAATAGCAAAGCTGGCTGGGGAATTCTGGGAGTTGAAATCCGCTATGCTTAAGATTGCCATGATTGGAAATCCCTGTTCTAGAGAAAGTATGGGGAACCAGTGATTTTTCTGATGTTAAATTTAACTGAATTTCTAATCACTGACCACGGTGGCTAAGGTGGGCTTCTGCCAACATTTGGAAAGTCACATATATTAATATTTCTATCATGCATGTTTATTTTCAAGTTTCTCAATATGCAACATCAGTTGTTATCCAATATGCAACAATTAGGACTAAAATAACTCTGAAAACCTTTTTCTTTCATTGTGTTTCAAAGAAATCTACAATCACAGTTTCTATGTCAACCCTGAATAAATGTTATTGATATTGAATGCTGTGCAGTTTGCATTACTGTATATATTTTTTTCTAGTAGTGTAGCAGAAGGATCAGCAAATAGCCCAGTATCTCCTAATCTACAAGAAAAGCCTGTTGGACAGTCTCCTCTTAGATCTCCTTTGAAACGGCAAGAATCAGTATGTTCTGGTCGACTTGGAAGCACCAAAAGTCTTACTACAGCTTTCTATGGTGATAAGCAGCCTGTTCCAGTCGGTGTACAGTTCAGCGGTGATGTTTCCCGTAGTGATGAAAATGTCTTAGATTCTCCAAAGCAAAGAAGAAGTTTTGGTTCTTTTCCTTATACACCTTCTGCAGACTCAAATTCATTTCATCAGTATCGTTCTATGGACTCCAGCATGTCAATGGCTGATAGTGAAGCCTACTTCTCGGCTGCTGAGGACTTTGAGCCCATCAGCAGTGATGAAGGCCCAGGAACCTATCCTGGGAGGAAAAAGAAGAGAAAACAAGCCAAACAAATTGATTATGGGAGGGGATCAATGTATCACAGTATAGAAGGACCACTTACTACTACCTGTCATGGAGAAACTAGTCAAGATACAAAATCTGTACCAATAAAGATGCATCCCTCGCAAGCTTCATTTGTCTCTGCTTTGGGAGGAGAGGATGATCTTGTTGAACATATATATATCATAGAAACTGAGAAGGCTCCTGAAAATGAACAAATCACTTCCCAGCAGCCTTTAATGAACTGCTACCAAAGTTACCTCACTCAGTACCAAGTGATTAATTGGTCAATAAAACATCCAACAAACAAAAGGACCTCCAAATCATCTTTACATAGGCCATTAGATCTCGACACTCCAACTAGTGAAGAAAGTTCCTCATATTTTGAGCAGCTTTCTGTTCCAACTTTTAAGGTAAAAACCACAATGTATTTATTTGTTGATCTACCTATCTACATGTATGTGGAAAAATAAAATGGAAAAAAATCAATAGTAAAAAAAACTTCAATAATTTATGGCAGTTGTCCTAATTCAGATTACCTGGGGGCATTAGCTTACTATGGTAACACAAATGTTTATTTGTTTTTGAAACAATAGAATAGTAGAGTTGGGAGGGACCTGGGGGGTCTTCTAGTCCAATGCTCTGCTTTAATACCCACATTAGCAGGGTGGATGCTTCATATTTTTAGGGAAAGGCATTTCAAACAGTAGGGGCTATTCTACAGAAGCCTGTCATCCTGTCTATCTATCATATGGCATTTATGTTTTCGTAGATTTTCACGGGTACAGGTATGCAGGTCTTGGCATGTTCGGGTCTTTTCCCGTGTAAGATTTTACACGTGTAAGATTATATATATATATATATACACACATACATACATACATACATACATGTATGTATGTATGTATGGCATTCAGCTTTGTTCGGGTATTTTCCCACGTCATTGTAGTTGTCCTTTTAAAGTTGTAGCAACATTTTGGCAGAATCTCATCTGCCATCATCAGGCTTCTGTATTATGTTCATATGTCACAGCTGAATACCATACATGTAAGTACCCGCGAAAACTTAAGAAAATATACATACATACATAAATATATAAATATTTATATATATAAAATTTCATGTAGATTAGTAAAACACAATAAAATATAAATGTTAAGAGAATCTATGTTCAAATAGCAATGTCTACGCTATCTAACCATGTGATGTGATATCTACAGTTTGATGTGGGATCCCACAGTCACCCTGAAGGGAGGATACCATACCCCATTTATACTTTATACACAGAGACTTGGCAGATGCCATGGGAGGTGCAAATCCTGTTCAGGATTGTCCACTGCTGGTTTGGTAGCTCAAAGCCTGGCACCTTTTTTGTCCAGTCATTTATATACCTGCTTATGTCTGGGTGTTCAGCGATCCATGTGGCTTTCCATTGGGAATCAATGTTAAAATTGTTGGGCAGATGTTAATGCGAGTGCTAGTGGGGGCTTCCTTCCGGTTGATAAATGAGGAAGGTTGGCATGTACCAGTAGCAGTGAATTGTTCACAATTTTTCTGTTTTAAATGCACTGTTTGTGGGAAAGGAATTCTTAACATGACTTCTAGATGAGTAGATCAGATAGCAGAGTCAATTCTGGCAAGGCTTGGCCTGATCTTTCTTTCTTCTATATCATGACCTGTACTTTGAATTGAGCATGGAAGCTTAGTCTCAACTAATACAGATGCTTTAACATTGATATTACTTCTTATGCCACTGTTAATAATTTTATATTAGTTGCAGCTTATCAGATTTCCAAATGCATTCCATGTTACTGCTGTTCAGTTGGATAGTGATCAACGCATATCAGAGTATAATGATCCAAGTAGAGTTGATTTGGCATACCAGCTAGAGCTGGGCAAAAGCCCCCCCCCCCCCAGCCTACTTACTGAATAGGAACAAAAAGTCTATGGGAACCCTCAAATCACCCCCTTGTGTGGAGTATAATCCTGTCCAGAGTAAGTACTTGGAACAGTGCCACTCTGTTCTTCAAACATTTATTGATAAGTATTAATTCTCTCTTGGTAGGATTTAATCTCAAGGTTCTTTCACCCCATATAAATGCATATTGTTTTCAGATTAACATAAGATTTCCACATTGAGCCTTGGCACAGTGGTTAGAATGAAGTACTGCAGGTTACTTCTGTGGACTGCTGGCTGCCTGCGAAGAATATGATACAATGCACTAGCAAGGTCTAATAGGTTCAAAAGAGTGCATTTCCTACCCATTTATATCTTGAGAAAAGTCATTAAGCAGAGTGATTAGTGCCATTTCTATTTCATAATTAGGTCTGAATGGAATTAAAAAGGATCTAGATAAATGGTTTCTTCTAGAATTTCCCATACAAATAAATTGCAAAGAATGCATTCAAAATAATTTATAATTTCACTGAATCCTTAATGGTGAATTTTTGAAATAAACATTAAAAATATAGAAAATAACTTCTGTTTCTAAGTGAGTGAACTTACTCATTTGGAATTTAGCATAGTAAAATCTGTTTGAATTAGGAATTCATTTTGAAATCTTTTAAATTTGAACTTGTCACAGGCAACTCAGCTGAATTGTTTATATACATTCATTTGGTACTTTAAATTATATTAATGACATATCAATGCTTAAATTGCCATGCTTGATCATGTAAAATTTTAAAGATAGAAAGGAATATAAAATATTCCAGGACAAAAGATTTATGAAACCTCTCAAAGAGTAATAGCATTTTTTTTTTCAGATTGTTAAACAAGGTCTTAAAGCTAATGCTCTACTGGATCGAGGCATGCAGCTTACAGGATCAACTTCTAAGTGAGTAACAAGTTATGATGCATTTGTAATACATTGAAAGTTAAATTATCCTTTTTACATATTACAAAGGTGGTGGTGTCGATAAAGTTTTGTTCCACAATTTGGGAATATAAAAATAACAGTCCCCTTTAGTGGTGCAGAATATTTGCAGAATATTTGTATCTTATACTACAATTGTTCCTGTTAAAAAATAATGAAATGCTGCTCATTTACAGGTAAAACTCAAAAAATTAGAATATCGTGCAAAAGTTCATTTATTTCAGTAATGCAACTTAAAAGGTGAAACTAATATATGAGATAGACTCATTACATGCAAAGCAAGATAGTTCAAGCCGTGATTTGTCATAATTGTGATGATTATGGCTTATAGCTCATGAAAACCCCAAATCCACAATCTCAAGATATTAGAATATTACATGCAATCAATAAAACAAGGATTCTACATAGAACAGTATCGGACCTCTGAAAAGTATAAGCATGCATATGTACTCAGTACTTGGTTTGGGCCCCTTTTGCAGCAATTACTGCCTCAATGCGGCGTGACTTGGAAGCTATCAGCCTGTGGCACTGCTAGGTGTTATGGATGCTTCAATAGCGGCCTTCAGCTCTTCTGCATTGTTTGGTCTCATGTCTCTCATATTTCTCTTGGCAATGCCCCATAGATTCTCTATGGGGTTCAGGTCAGGCGAGTTTGCTGGCCAATCAAGCACAGTAATCCCACGGTCATTGAACCAGGTTTTGATGCTTTTGGCATGTGGGCAGGTGCCAAGTCCTGCTGGAAAATGAAGTCAGCATCCCCATAAAGCTCGTCTGTGGAAGGAAGCATGAAATGCTTCAAAATCTCCTGGTAGATTGACCCTGGACTTAATGAAGCACAGTGGACCAACACCAGCAGATGACATGGCTCCCCAAATCAACAGAGACTATGGAAACTTCACACTGGACTTCAAGCATCTTGCAGTGTGTGCCTCTCCATTCTTCCTCCAGACTCTGGGTCCTTTGTTTCCAAATGAGATGCAAAAGTTTCTCTCATCAGAAAAGAGGACTTTGGACCACTGAGGAACAGACCAGTTCTGTTTTTCTTTAGCCCAGATAAGACGCTTCTGACATTTGTTGTTCAGGAGTGGCTTGACAAGAGGGATATGACATTTGAAGCCCATGTCCAGGATCTGTCTGTGTGTGGTGGCTCTTGATGCACTGACTCCAGCCTCAGTCCACTCCTTGTGAAAGTCCCCAACACTTTTGAATGGCCTTTTCCTTACAATCCTCTCCAGGCTGCGATCATCCCTGCTGCTTGTGCACCTTTTTCTTCCATGCTTTTCCCTTCCACATAACTTTCTATTAATGTGCTTTGATACAGCACTTTGGGAACATCCAACTTCTTTTGCAATTACCTTTTGAGGCTTTCCCTCCGTATGAAGGGTGTCAATGATGGTTTTCTGAACAACTATCAGGTCAGCAGTCTTTCCCATGTTTGTGATTCCTACTGAACCAGACTGAGAGACCATTTAAAGGTTCAGGAACCCTTTGCAGGTGTTATGGCTTAATTAGCTGATTGGAGTGGGATACTTTGAGCCTAGAATATTCAACTTTTTCACAATATTCTAATTTTCTGAGATTTTCTGGATTTAGGATTTTCATGAGCTGTAAGCCATAATCATCTCAATTATGACACATCACGGCTTGAACTATCCTGCTTTGCATGTAATGAGTCTATCTCATATATTAGGCTCACCTTTTAAGTTGCGTTACTGAAATAAATGAACTTTTGCACAATATTCTAATTTTTCGAGTTTCACCTGTATTTGCACTGAGTTTTCACCCTATAGAAATAGTTTCTAAGTTGCTGATTCTTATAAGCTGATTTTGTTTTCTGACTATTCTGAACATTTTTCAGATTCAGTAATATTTATTAGACTAGCTTTTTTGAAAGTTTGAAAAGTAAGCTTTTGAGGTTTTTAATGGAAAGGTATATTAATTCATAAAATGTCTAAGAAATTTGAAGCTTATGTAGGACTTAATTGATATGATGAAATGTATAGTATGCTATAGCTTGCTAAGGATAGCAGAAACATGATGAAAAGTATTTATGAACATTGTCTTACATTTCTTGTGCCTATCAAATAGTTTCTGTACTATGCTTAAGAAAAACTCCTTGCTTTAAAATGTTTTTGGCATGCAAAAAACCTGATGAATTGCTGTTTAATCATTTAAAATTTAATCCATATATCGTTTTGAAATATTTTTGTTTATAGTTGATGAAGAGGTCTTCATTATATACAGTTTGTTTACAATGATGAACCAACATATATTTTCAAAAAAAGAGTAGCATTAATTTGATGCCAGAAATGTTTATCATTTAAGACATTCTAGTACTTGAAGCTGGTTCTCATAATAATTATAGAAATATAACATCTATCATCTTCTTATACCAAAATTGCTTATTGGAGGATATATCTTGTAAATATAATATTAGATAATGCATTTATGTCTCTGATTCTGTCAACTGGTAGGATGCATTTTATGTGTTTGTAAAAAAAAATTAAACTACAGATAGAAAAAAAATTAAAATTAGTTCAAACTAGTGACACGAGAAAGCATCAATTCAGTGCTTGGTTCTATTGTCTTCTGGATATTTATTCGTGTTATTACTTTGTTTTTGTGTGAAAGCTTATTACTTTTCAAATTAGGATACACTTTCTTCATTTACTGCACTTATCATAAGTAGATCATAGTATCCTGAAAAGATGGTTAGGTAAATAATCTTTTCCAATAAATTCTATTGTGGCAAGTAATCAGCAAAAAAGTTCAATTAAAAATTTAATATTTTGTTTCCCACTTATTTATTTAGCACTCCATATACTCCTTTGGAAAAGAAAATCCTTGATAATACAGATGATGAAACTGTAACAGAGGAATGGACTCTTGATCATCCAGTTTGTCAAACCAGAACAACGGCTATTGTTGAAGTAAAAGGAACTGTGGATATAGTTCTTAGTCCTCTTGTAGCAGAAGTTTTAGACAGGTATTTCTTAGTTTCAAGAGCTATATGCACATAATATGGTTGTCATATTTCTTCTTGGCCTGGGAAAGTACAAACATATGATGTCTGAAGCAGATGTGAATAAAGAGTCTTTTCAATATTTTTTTTCCTGTAGCATCATGTGTTATGTCTTCTCCTTGCATTACCGGATATGTGTGGCCATATAAGCCAGTATGATAGTAAAGAGACATAGGTCCATGTAAGCCATGGAAACTTACTAGGTGACTTTGATGTCACCCAGCCTTTTTTAACCCAACCTACTTCACCAATTTGCCATTACATAGATAAAACAAAATGTGATAACATTTAATATTTCTTGATTTCCTGTCTTAAAAAAAAAATTACTTATAGGCCAAACAAAACCATTATTAAGGCTGTACTTGAACTTTCAGCAAAGAGCTTATTCTAGGTAGATACTAGGGGAAAAAACAAGCCACTATGTGGAAAAACATTTCTTCATATTTTCCCCATTTTTCCCCTGCTTCTTCTCCCAAAAATCCCTATTGTTTTCTTCCTGGAAGGCACCAGCAATGTAAGAGAAATTGAGGCAAGAGAAAGTGACTGGCATAAATATACTTGAGCTCCTTAATCAAGTATAGACAGACAGAAAGCTTTTATCTGGCCAAGTGGCCATTCAGAATCTAAAAAACAATTCTGTTTAGAAAATATCAGTTGTATAGTAACAAAATTGTTGAAGAGGTTTCTGCTGTCCAGTCATTTTTGACTCTGTTGGGTACTCATCTCCGTTTCTTAGCCAAGGGAGCCAGCATTGTCCAAAGACATTTCCATGGTCATGTAGCCAGCATGACTATGAGCCAAGGTGCATGAAATGCTTTCCACTATTTATGTACTTGCATTTGTATGCTTTTGAACTGCTATGTGGGTCGGAGCTAGGGCAGTTAATGGGAGCTCATCCTGTCAAGTGGCACTTGTGTCTCAAACCCAGGCTGTCAGCTTTCTAGTTGAGAAGCTCAGCATTTTTAACCACTGAGCCATTGCATCCTTCCCTTATTAATGTGGTACACATTAATAAATCCCAAACTGATTTAACACATAATCTTTTTTTAATTCCCTATGGTTGGTTAAGGTAAGAGGAACAAAAGAATACAGAGTATAATTTGATAAAACAAAGGAATTGGCATTTTGGGTTATACCAGTTCATTGATTGATATAATTTCATTTTCACAAATTAACTTTTTAATGTTTTTAAAATGTTTTTCATGCAAGCTACCAAAGCCATTAGGAGATTAGGTAGTGGACAACTTTAATAATAAATAAAACTATTGGTGCTTCCCTTACACTGACAAATCCTGAAATTTCTGCTACCTGCTTATTTATTCATTAAATTTATTTGCTGTCCATCTAGCTATCAAGTGAATCTGGATGGCTTACAGATTATTAATAACAATATAGACTATTAGAAGTTTAAAAGTATTAAAACATTGGACATTGAAATTTAAAACAGCATTTTTTGCTTAGGAGGAAAACTTAATAGCAATAGCACTTATATTCCACTTCATAGTGCTTTCATAACCTTCTCTGAGCAGTTTAAAGAGTTGGCATATTGCCCCCAATAATCTGGGTCCTCATTTTGCCGACCTCGGAATGATGGAAGGCTGAGTCAACTTTGAACCGATCAGGATCAAATTGCTGAACTGCTGGCAGCCGGAAGTCAGCAGAAATAGCCTGCAGTACTGCATTCTGTGCACTGCACCATCATGGCACCATACATGTGTAAATGTAATCATTTTTTAAAAATAAATTTTATGGATGCATTCATTATAAATAACTTCAAAGTTTTAGATATGTTAATTTGGCTATATTTTTCCTCAAACCTTTTATAAAGGGACAAGTAGATAAAATCTTACTTGAAGCCTGCTTTCAACATATATTTTGGACTAATTTTTCCTATAGGTATATCGAAGCAATGGTGCACTGTGCCAGCACACGTCATGCAGCAGCCATTGTGGATGGTTTGCATTGTAAGGTTCTCAGAGAAGCTGTCCAGAATAAAAAAACATCATTTTCAGAAAATGTATGTATAATTGTCTAATTAAATTTCTTATTATCACAAAGTTTTATTATTTTCATACAGCCTTTTGCTTTCCCAAAATGTGCTTTGGCTTTTTTTTTCTTATTTGGCTAACTAAACAACAACAGAATAATCATATTGTATATTTAGTCCTGAAAGATGAGACAGAAAGAAAAGCTTTGTTTCAAGAGATGGGGTGGAAGAGGAATACATTATATTTACTCCATTTATTTTTTATAAATAAGCATATGCTATAATACATAAGCAAAGAAAAATTGCTTTACACAAGTAAAGAAAAATAATTCTCCTATTAGCAAAAACAGAAAAACTTAACTGCCAAAATGGAGAAAGAGGCAAAAATATGTGGGTTCCAGAGAGAAAAGGATGGGTGGAGGAGAGAATATAAAACAAAATGGAAGATTTATGGAATTACATTTAAAATATTCTATTGTCTAAAAGAATTAGAACTTCTTGAATTTAGAGCATATATAGAGGCACTTATTTCTATTGCTATCAAATGAATGTGTAGAAGAAAAGACATGATACTCTTCTGAAACAGTAAAACTGTAACTTTAAATTAAAGTCCTTTTACATTTTATTGTTCTCTTGCCTATTTTTTGGAACCAGATATATCAGTCCTAGGCCAAGTATCACACTTGATCCAAAACAGTTGAACATATCTCATTTAAATCTTAACTGCAACATGTACTGCTGTTCTTCTGTTTTAAAGCTATCTTCTAAACAAGATGTAAGAGGAACAAAAATTGAAACCCCAGCTACTGGAACAACTCAAGTAAAGACACAAGCCAATGTTTTTCTCAAACAAGACAATGTGACTATTAAAGGCCTACAAGCCAATGTTACAGTACCTAAGGTAATTAACAGTTTGACCGAGTAGTCTTGGAAAATGCACTAAACCTTAGCAAGAATTGTCTTGAAAGTTGGAAGACATTATTTTGTGCAGATTTAGGCTAGGTGAAGGACCCAGGTTTCTGACACCTTCGCTATTTAAAAAAGACAACTACCTAATCTGGATCCTAAGAGAAGAACACTAATATGTTGAAGAGAAGCATAGGCATGAAATTATTTGAAGCTATGAATCATGATCATTGTAATTGTACTACCTGTGTCAATGTCAAAATTGGCCAGTGGGAAAATGGTAATCAACCTTGGTATGGATTCCTTCATTGTCTACAAAACTTCAAGATGAAATATAGGTAGTCCTCATCTTATGACCACAATTGATTCCAAAATTTGTTAAGTGAGATATCTGTTAAGTGAATTTTGCCCATTTTACAACCTTTCTTGTCTCAATTGTTAAGCGATAAGTTAGTAACACATTTGTTAATTGAATCTGGCTTCCCCAATGACTTTGCTTGTCAGAAGGTTACAAAAGGTGATCACATGACCTTGGGACATAGCATAAATATGAATCAGTTGCCAAGCATCTGAATTTTGATCACACGATCATGGAAATGCTGCAATGGTTGTAACTGAAAAACTGTCATAAGTCACTTTTTTAGTGCCATTGTAACTTTCAGCAGTCACTAAATGAACTGTTGTAAGTTGAGGACTACCTTTACTACATAATGTATTAGTTGGAACAACAACTAAGGCACATTTAGCCAATTACAAATACAGGTAACTTTCTTCCTTGGAGTGTCAGTACTTATCCAGGAAAGTGATTAATACGTCAAGGTACTACTGGTCCAAAGTAGTACTTACAAAGATTCAAGATGTTTATGACTAAATAAAGAAAATATGGATGAGTCAGGAACATTTTATTTCTAATAAGGAATAGTAAATAGTATTCTAGTAAAGAATAGGTCCATACTGGTTCCATGCAACAATGTAGAGAAGAATTTCATGGCTGACCATAATTGAACCCAAAGAATGTTAAGGATGTTTTTTCCCAAATACTAGTTGTACTTTCAATAATTTATCAATCTCCCATAATATGTCAGTTGTGCTTATCCTAATTCAATGACAAAATGTGCAACCTGAATGTTGATAACATCTCTTTAGATAAAGTGGTGCTCATGCTTTCATGAAATTTTGAAAAACATTTGTTGAGTGAAAAAACACCTGATTTGTATGTCTCTTCTTAAATCTACGGAATAACTTTTCTAGGTAAATTTATGCTTACTTCAAGCATCAATTGAAGAATCATCAGGGACAGCCATAGCCAAAAATGTAACTCATGTTTCTTTAGTGGCTTTGTGCATTGATAGGATTGCCACGCAAGTCCGTATGAACAGGTAAGACAACATTTTTAATAAGTCATACCTTAGTTACATTTTTAATAGGAGATTCAACATTGTGACAAAAACATTGCTTCAGGACTCTTCTTCATCTCTATGGGGTCCATATAGTTCAAGATTTGGTCTGTATAATACAGTTTTTAAAAAAAAATTGTTAAATGATATGGGGCAGATTTATAATGTAAATGAGTAATAAATTCCTTCAGTTATACATATGTATTCATCTAACAAAATGAAATTCAATGTAGAGAAAAGTAAAGTCACTTAGGCAAGAAAAACCAAAAGTACACATATAGACTGGGTGAAACCAGGTTCAATAGCAGTAACCTTGAAAGGGATCTTGGAGTCTTAGTGGACAACCAGCTAAATATGAGCCAGCAGTGTGTAGCAGCAGCCAAAAAAGCTAATGCAATCCTAAATTGCATTAACAAAGGGATACAATCAAGATCAAGTGAGGTACTAATACCACTCTATAAAGCCTTAGTAAGACCTCACCTAGAATACTGCATCCAGTTTTGGTCACCACACTGTAAAAAAGATGTTCAGACTCTAGAAAATGTATAGAGAAGAGCAACCAGGATAATTAGGGGACTGGAGACTAAAATATATGAAGAACGGTTACAGGAACTGGGCATGGCTAGTCTAGTGAAGAGAAGGACCAGGGGAGACATGATAGCAGTCTTCCAATATTTGAGGGGCTGCCACAGAGAGGAGGGGGGTCAAGCTATTTTCTAAAGCGCCAGTAGGCCAGACAAGGAATAATGGATGGAAACTGAACAAGGAGAGATTTAACCTGGAAATAAGGAGAAACTTTCTGACAGTGCAAATAATCAACCAATGGAACAGCTTGCCCTCGGAAGTTGTGGGAGCATTATCACTTGAAACTTTCAAGAAGAGATTGGACTCTTTGGACTCTTTGTCATTTGTCAGAAATGATGTAGGGTCTCCCACTTGGGTGGGGGGTTGGACTAGATAACCTACAAGGTCCCTTCCAACTCTGATTATCTGTTATCTATAGTAATAAAAAAAATTGTTAGCAAACAAAAGAGGTATTTAAATTACTGATACAAGAAACTGCATTTTCTGAGATGTCTCAAATGTTTCTTTTCTTTTTTTTTTAATTAAAAGAGGTGTGGTTGAAGAAAATAATACAAACAGTACAGAAACTAGGAGAGGTTCTGTAACTTTTGAGAAGTATATCCATTCCAATAAAATGCAACCCCAATCCTCTGGCTCTCTACGATCAAATGCTGGAGCAGAAAAAGGAAAAGAAATTGCAGCTAAACTTAATATTCATCGTATTCATGGGCAACTCAGAGGCTTAGATACTTCAGGTAAGCCTTTTTGTAATGCTAATTTGGCAGTGCTTTACTATGAAAATTTTATTAAAACTAGAATATATCTTATTAAGAATATATCTTATATATGCAAGAATCCCCCCTATTTTTATTTTAGTTGAAAAAAGTTAAAATACAAAACTCCAAAATTAAAAACAAACAAAAAAACACAGAACAAGACATTTAAAAAAGGTTCATTAAAGAAGAAGAAAAATCCAACATATATACATATCCCCCTAGTTTAATGCTGATTAATAAATTACTAAAATATTGTTTTTCTTGTGAAACAGACCCCCAACAATTTTAAACTACAAAATCTATCTGCTGTTTATTGACATGTCATCTTTATACTATATTAATGACAAAATAATTAACACGAAAAACAATAATAATAAAAAAGGCAAAATTAGTTTCAAAACCAAATAACGAAACTGTTAAAGTAAACAATTTTTAAACTTTTAGAAAATTTATCATGATATTTGATCAATCCCAGTTTCTCAAAAGTCTCATCCCAAGAGTTAAGAGTAGTTCATCTTTAATGATATATCCATATTTTTTCTTAATAGCAATTAATTAATATTAACAATATTAACAGTTAATATTAACAAGTAATAACAACTGTTGTCTAATTAAATATTATAAATTTAATTTTTACAATCGGTCTTCCTTTCTAACCAAGTTCAGATGAAGGTGGTTTCTGATTAATTGTGATAAATCCATTTGCCAATCTTCTCCAGTTCTCCTGGGGAAAACCAATTTGCCACTTCTCCATTTACTCAGGTATCTGCTATTGTAAGAGTTCAGGCCTGAACTTCAAAGAAGTGTTTGCAATCAGTTCATTAGTTCTATGTCTATATATGTCATGCCCTTGTTGGAATCTGATTCGGAGGAGGAGGCCGAACAGCTAACAGGGAGTGGGACTTCATTCGCTGTGGAAGAAACTGGGGAAGGGCAAAGGCTGGCTGGGCAGATCAGGGGTGAGGTAGTGCAAGGGAGAGGGAATTCAGAGGAAGACCCATGCCCACCCTCTCTTCATCCTGGGGCACGCAGAAAGGAATGGAGAAAGGAGCAACATGAGTTACATGGCTTACGGGGGAGGAAAGGGCCCTGATTCCCTTCATTAGCTGCAGCTGGGAAAACGGTGTTTAAAGAGGAAGCTGCGCACAGCAAAGTTGTTGGGAGCAAATTGTGAATTATCTGGTATTGTTGAGGCTTATCTGGGTTCCTGACGTCTTCCCAACTGTGTGTTTTGCTGGGCTTTCAAGTCTGCAATTCTTTTCCTGCCCTGTCAAGTTAATTACTGCAGCGTGGTTTGTGTGGATTTTTATTTCCAGTTTGTATGTACTTTGTTTTGGACTGAATTTCCTCCACTTAAAGACTGTTCTTGGGTGAGTTTTTTTCTCCAGCTGAAGGTAACCTGGACATTGGGGGCAAAGCTGGAGTTATTAAAAGGTCATTTCTTGCTTTTTTGATTGTGTGCCATGCCCCAGGTCATCACACTATAACTAATATCTCTTTCCAATGAGTCTGTAGCAGTGGTGGTGTGCTACCAGTTTGGACTGGTTTCGCCAAACCGGTAGTAAAAGATGACAATCAGCTGAGAGGAGGGGGAAAAAATCCTCCATCAGCTGAGAGGAAAAAGAAGAGAAAGCTTAGGCTGAGGCAAAGATATTTTCTGGATATTTGATCCAAGATTAAAAGAGAAATTGCAAAAAGAACTTAAAATATTTTGCTAATTAAAAATGCAAAAAACCTGTGAGGAGAATCCATTATTAATGTAAATCAAATGAAAGCATTTTCCCTATCCGAGAATATGCTGTGTTTCCTTTTTGGGAAAGCGAAACTTATTCAAGAAAACAATATAAATCAAAAGGCAATAGGGAACAAAAAGCTAGAGTCCAGCAGGGTGTTGAAATAAATCAGAATTCAACCAACCAGTCAATGTTAAAGATAAAAAGCAGAGTAAAACAGAAAATTCAAAAGTTGAAAGCCAGGCATACTTAAGAAAATGAACTGCTGAGAGGAAAATAGACCGGTGACTTTCCGACCACTTCAAGAGAAACTGGAATCTTCAAGACACTCCTGCCCAGGTGGGTCCACAACCATCCAAAGCCATCTTGGATCATTCCTAAGTTTCCCATTGAAATCTAGAGAGCAACACTGCTGGGGAAGCAGTTTTTGGCAGCAAAATCAGCTGATCGTCAGGAAGAGAGAAAAAAAATCCAAGTCTTATTTCTTTGAGAATGTTTTTGGCTTGTCTTTCCAGAACTTGGAAAGGAACTATTTCAACTTATAAGAAGAAATGTTAGAACCTTTCCTGCTCTAGCTCCAGAGAAATACTGATGCCAGATCATGTATTCTGCTGTAGAAAAAAGATTGCTTCCAGAACAGAGGTCGCCACCAAACGCATAATTTCAAATACCGCGGACTACTAATATGAATTTTGACTGACGAGGGCTTGCTGATGTTGGTGGAAAAGTCGGTCCCATATTCCAGAACTTCAGTAGTCAGGACTGTGCACCGGCCTGCCATGGATGAGCTGCTCCAGGATGACCAAAGGGCCAATCTTGTGACTGCTGCAGCTCTGGAATATGGGACCAGCCCTTGGTGGGGTTGGAAATCTCTGCCATAGGGACTGGCACCTATAATGTGCAAATTTGCAGGTGGTGCAATATGCAAAAAGCAACGCAGCCTTCGCCAGCCAGGACGAGGTAATGGTGCTGTTGCAGCAAGAGGGGGATGGCAGCACAGGTGGGCTGAAGCGGCGGGCCATGTGGGCGGCACAGTCTTATGTTCCTGCACAGCCTGGATTGTTCTGGGCGGTACTTTGGGGGGGATATTTCTCTGTGGACCACCAAAATTTTCTCATTGACCACCAGTGGGCTGCAGCTCATCACTTGGCGACCACTATTCTAGAAAGTCCAGTGCACTGTAGTTTTTAATTGAAATAAAAACTCTTTCCAATAAAATTCTCTTATTTTTTTTTTTACATTGCAGATATGGGGATCTGTGCCATAACAGCCATTCCATTTGAAAAATCAAAAGTTCTTTTCACTTTGGAAGAGTTGGATGATTTTTCTTTTGTAGATGAAACTGATCATCAGGTGGTTCAAGATGTAACACGAATTGGGCCTAGCCAAGAAAAATGGGGCTGGATAATGTTTGAATGTGGAATTGAAAATCTGACAATAAAAGGTAAAGAATCTTTCAACATGTTTAATGTATAATAACACTGTAAACATTATAAAGAAACTGATATTTTCTGTTTGTATATCCACAGATGGTAGGCAAAGTGGCGCTGTATTGTATAATGCATTTGGGAATATAAGTAAATCTATAGCTACTGACAGAGGTGGATTTCTTGCATCCAATAATTCTTCAGATTCTCCAACTGGCAGTGGTTACAATACTGATGTGTCTGAAGAAATTCTCCACTGTGATTGCATTAGTGCTGGTTCTGATACTCGTTCAAATTCAGTTTCTGATGAGCATGTAAGACAGTTTTAAAATAGTCTTTCGACCATTGCTAGCTGTTACTATTATGACAATATAATATTTTCCAATTTGCTAAATTAAACTGTTTTTCAATCTGATTTATTTTTCTGGAAAAATAAGTAATTTGCACGCATGTCTTAATAAAAAAAGTCATGCCTTTTTTTTGCAGGTGACGCAATAAGCTTCCATCTTAAAAAGAAATTTAGGAAACCTTTGATCATCCACTGTGGACTAGTCTTGCTCTTTTTCATCTTTATTACTCTTGTTTAGGATGAAGGGGTTGAATCTGATGAACTAAAAAAGGATAATCCTTTAAGGCCACCCCCACCTGATTCTTGCAGCATGAAACTGACAATCAAAGAAATCTGGTTCAGTTTTGCAGCTCCAACAAATATTCGTTCACCTGCCCATATATTTTCAAGGTGTGTTGGATTCCATTTCACATTATTTGAACTTTGGTCAATGGACTGTAGTATATTTTATTGTCTGATATATAAAGCATCTAAAATCTGCATGGACCTCACATATAAATTCATATAAATTTAATTTATTGAGTTCATTATGTATTTTTAATCTAGATACCAACATTTTTTGAAAATGTGTGCTAGGTATTTCTACATAAAATATATTTTACGTAACTAGACAAGTACGTTTTTAGAGTTATAATTTTGTTGCCAAATGAGAACAAAATATATATATATATATATATAAAAAAAAAAAGCCTGATGATGGCAGATGAGATTCTGCTGAAACATTGCTACAACTTTAAAAGCACCACTACTATGACGTGGGAAAATACCCGAACAAAGCTGAATGCCAGACACACACACATACACACACACACACATATATATATATGTCTGGCATTCAGCTTTGTTCGGGTATTTTCCCACGTCATAGTAGTGGTGCTTTTAAAGTTGTAGCAACGTTTCAGCAGAATCTCATCTTCCATCATCAGGCTTGGAAATACCGCTCATGCATCATCACAAAATCTCCAGAACTGTAAAGCATACAAACTTGAAATTTGGACATATGTTCCTCTTGGCTTCTAGGTGCTCATTAAGAAAGGATTTTTCAAAATGACCGTCAGAGCATTAGTATTTTGTATATTATTATTAACACGCTCTGATGCTAAATAATTCTAGTCCCCCTCCCCACCTGAAAACAAATCTGTTCCAAATGCAAAACAAACAGAGGAGAGGAGCTCCAGTTTCAATTTCACAACAGCAACCAACTTTAGTATAGAACAGTTGAACTAAGCCACACCTAGGCTCTTTGCTGTCTCCTTGTTAACACAGCAAATACTGTTTTAGTTTCCAAACAGCCCTGAACTCTCACACACTGACAAGACACTAGCCAGATGAATACCGATGGATACTGGTAGGCAGAGGCACATCCCCCCCCCAACTTTATTTTCCTCGCCAAAAGCTAAGCCTGATTACATAATTTCGTAGCGAAGCATGGGTATCCAGCTAGTACTAGACTAAAATTACAAATTGAAATATTTATGTTAATAGATACAGTTTAAAAATTTTTAAATTCTTTATACACTTGAATAGTTCAATCTTTTTTGTGTTATGATTAGGGTAAAGTTCAGGTATCAGTTCTTTTAAATACTTGAATGATTCAGACTGATAATTTTTTATTCCAAAGTGTGGAGTGTGCTATTTTGAACTAAGATCTCATATTAATATGTCTCTTATAACTTTGTGTATAACCGTGCAATTTGTGATACTTTTACTCTTTTACTGTTTTAAATATTTTTACCTAAACTCATTTAATATTAGTTTTGTTTTTGATTGCAATAGTCATAATATAAATATTGTTTTTTATACATACTGTAATTACCTAGTCTTAACATTTGTTACCCTGTATGTACAAATGAAAATTGAAAATTGTTCTGGTGATTGATATTTCTATAAAAGTACTCAAATTATGCACTGATAATTTCACCTAGTTTTATAATGTAAGAAACCAACCAAGGTCAGAGAGCATGAAGGACCCCAAGATATTTAAATTAATTCCTTGTATAGTTATAGATTATTATAGATATTAAAGAACATGTATAAAATTATGTAACTGATGCTCAATTTTTTGCGTATCCTACTGTTTTATAATTCTTCTTTTTTCTAATGTTGTAGGCAACTGAATCTTCTGAGTACTGCAACTCCAGCCATTGGGGCTTGGCTTGTTCCTATTGATCAAGTAAAGTCTTCTTTAAACAAATTAGAAACAGAGGGAACCTTGCGTGTTTGTGCTGTTATGGGATGTATAATGACAGAAGCCTTAGAAGTAAGTATCTATTAAGAGAAAGAGTTTGGATATATAATGCAAAGACTTAACACTTGAAAAGTGTACGATACTGGGAAAAGTAAAGAGAAGGTGACCAGCAGCCAGATTAAAAAAATGATTTAGCAAGGAAAAGAATATCATATTTCTGTAAAATGCATTCAGTTATCTCTATAAGGCACAGAATGTTGTTCCCTTTAAACCCCATTTCTTAACCTTTAGTTTTGAAAGGCACACACAATAGCAATATAATATTATTAAAGGATGATTATAAAAACTAATAAAGTTCTAAATGATTTTGTGCTTAGTTTTTTTGGTAAAAATAGACTGTTAGCATGTGTGTATAAATATTAGCCACAATACTGGATTGTGAACAAATATTGAGTGATAGAACTAATATAGCTAATTGCTTTTACGTATTCAGAATAAAAGTGTACACTTTCCTTTGAGAAGCAAGTACAACAAGCTCACAAGATTATCTCGTTATTTACAAGAAAATCCTTCCTGTCTGCTGTGCAATATACTTCACCATTATCTTCATCAAGCAACTTTTTCCATTATTGAGGAAGCAACCATGGTAAGTTACTGCTTAAGAATATGTCTGATTAAAAAAAAATACTAAAAAAGGAGAGTTCTTTCATACTGTGATCTATATTTATACAATATTCTTTACTAATTGCAATTTCTATTAAAATGTGTATAAATCTCTTGTGACATACCTGGCTATTTAATAATAACTGCTAATTGCTAATAAGAGACTCTGGCAGCATCCAGAGAAAAACAAGTCAAAGAAACAAAAACAGAATAGAAACTTAACAAAGAAGCATTGTTAACAAGTTCAGAAAACCCCTATGTACGTGAACATATTTTATTTTATTACATTATTGTAAGCGCATACATGAATGTTTTATTGTGTTTTTGGTCAACATAACTTTTTAAATTTGTTTTATTGTTATACTTATTATTTTGATATAGTGATATTTATGTAGTGTTGGGTACATTCTAATATAGTCAACGCTACATAAACACTCTGTTTTATTTTTTACTTTTAATGGTCTCAGTTTTATCACTTTATTGTGATTTAAAATGTTGATATTAATAAGCATAAGATTAGCTATTATATCCAAGAATTTAAGAGCTGCAAAGTATATAAAAATATTTGTTGCACAATAAAAGTTTCTATTTTACGGTGATTACTTAATGCTAAAAGTGTGCTATACTTATTGTTTATACAGGTTAACAAAAAAAAAAAGAAATAAAATAAAAATAGAGCAAAATAGGCAACAACAACTAAAAAGAAAAAAGATAAAGGTCCTAACCTTTGTTAAATTAGTTGAACCTGGAATCTAAATTGTAGGAATAAATAAGAAAACTCAGAGGAATTTATTTGCAAGCAGATTTGCATGTGATGATATGTAAGAGGGCATCCCTTTTGGAGCCTGGATTTTAGAATGTTCTGGGTTTGTATTCTAGAGTGATGGCCTTCCAGCTCTGGTGACATTAAAAAAAGGTCTAATTGCATTAGCACGGCAGTGGATGAAGTTCATTGTGGTGACCCCAGCCTTCAAAGGGGTAAGTTTACACAGACCAACTCAGCCAATAAAACTCCAGTCAACAACTGTACACCAGGAACAAGAGAATGGCTTAGGTTTGGACAATGTGGGAGGACTTCAAAGTGACACAAGCGCTGATGGAGCAGAATTTGAGTTTGATGCAGGTATTGTATTCATTTTCATATACTTTCTCTTTCCCCCTTCCCTCTGACCCTCCGTCCCTCTGTGTATTCTTAAGATCAGTTTATTTTGTATTCCATCCACATATGTATTCTTTCCCCTTTAACACATACTTGGAGAGAAATATGTTTTAAAAATTATTTAATCTTGTCCTGTCACTGCATAAAATAGATTTTTCTTAAAAGTGCTCTTGCTTCTTTAATTATGCATTTGTAAAATATTGTGATATTTTAAGCTAATTCACAGGGGTAAAATATAGCTACTTATAGTACCATAAACAATAATTAAAAAGTGGGAAGGAGACTGCAAAAATGTTATCAATAGAAGAACTTCAAAAAATACTGCTTAGTTAGTTTTTACTACTTACTGTTTTGCTGAAATTATTGAATTACATTATTCAAATATTGCTGTTTCTTTTCCTTCTCATCTGTACATAGCAGCTGGTAGCTGATAAATTCATTTCCTCAAATTAATGCATAGCTAACAGATATGGTGTTGTAATCCTGACCTATCACTTAAGCAAAGATTTGTTCTGAGTGGGCATTTTAAGGGGAATTGTAATTTATATATTAAAAACCCAAGATCTTCAATAACCATTTATGTTTTATTGTGAGGAAAGAATATTTACATTTATAAATTTGTTTTTCTTTTTGTGTTTCTGTTAAAAACAACTGGATTTTACTCAGATACTATTGGTGACTGCCTTTCAAGGTAGATTAGGCTAGGAAACAGATTCTACAGGAAGCCTAGAATTATAGTCTATTAAAATAAGCTAAGAATAGAATTTTGCATATTTTCATTCATCTTTTTATAACCCAGAAAGTTGGGGGATGAGGGTTAGTATAGGTAGTCCTTCATATAGGTAGTCCTTGACTTATGACCATTTGTTGGAATGGTCGTAAGTCGTTGAAATGACAGGGTGTCAAAAAGAGCAACTATGACCTGTATTTGCACTGATGACTATCACACCAACTGCACAGTCATGTGATCGTAATTCAAACACTGGAAAACCAACTCACATTTACAGTTAGTTTTAATGTCCTGTGGTCATGTGCTTATGATTTACATTTTTTTTGCTGCTTTCCACAAAAAAATATTCCCCTTTGGGAAGCTGGATTCACTTAATGATTGCAGTGATTTGTTTAACGATCACTGTAGAAATTATTGTAAAATCTAAGTCCAAGACTAATTACCATTGCAATGACTAGGAGAGAAATTTCCCCCATTCTGGTCATAAGTCGAGGGTTATTTATACTTATCTGGCTTGTTACAAATAGCAATAATTATACCTGGTAATATGTTACTCTGCCTGTTTTACAGACTGAAAGTATAAATTTCCACTATAAATAACTGTATATAATCATCTGTAGGATATATACCTTGGTGGTTAGCAAATGCTGGTCTCCCTGTTATGTAGCAATATCCCTGCCACAATTCCCAGATTCTGTTGCCAGGCTGGTACAAACAACCATCAAGGCTTATTGTCCCTGGGGATATTAATTTCTCCTTGGATGACATTAATTTAAGACAACTCAGGAGTTCATGTCAGAAGCATGTTCTCCATGTGGGATTTAGTAACTTAATGTGTGGTATTAAGGCTATGAGATACCATTGCAACATCCTCCAGGTTAGCCCATAGATGGTGCATTAAGAGGAGCTGGGCAACTGGATTACCAGCCATAGCCTACAGCTATGGAACAGCCAGATCTGGGCTGCTTCTCCATAAAGAGATAATACCATAACTATTAAAGCACTTTAATTAAAAAAGGAACAAAAATATTTAAGTAACTGTTTAATTATGTTGAATTACATTTTGATTATTTATTCTGGAAAATATCTAATAAACAGATACCAAAAATTCTTCAAAGTTTTGAAAAAATGTATATATACAATCTAACAGAATTCCCCAACCTTTCCAGCTTTGCGGATCAGTGGAGGGAGGGAGAGCAGGGATAGGTCTATGTGTGTGGTGGGCAAGCGTGCACAGGCAGCTCCATTTGTACAAGCGGCAGAAACGCACACCGTTCATGCAAATGGTGCAAACATACTCTCTCTGCTGCTTGCGTAAGTGTGGATATGCGTGCATTTGCTTGCACTAAACTGCATTGATTTGCTTAACAACTGTGGCAAAAAAGGTTGTAAAATGGGACAAAATTCACTTAATAGCTGCCTTGCTTAGTGAAGGAAATGTTGGGCTCTGTTGTGATCATAAGTCGGGGACTATCTGTAGGATTAATGTAAATAGGCAGGGAAGTTGTTTAATCAAAGTATTTGTAAAAAGAGTCCAATATTGACACTGAATGAGCTGATTCAAATTTCAGTATTTTTCTTGAATTTTGGATACTCAATATTAATAAGAATTTGTTGGCAGCTAAGCAATACCTATATCAGTAACTAATTGTCTTGGCTAGATTTACCCTCTTGATAATTTCTCCATTTGTCAAATGTTTTAGCTACTGTCAGTGAACATACGATGCTTCTGGAAGGAAGCGGTACACGCCCCCCGCCTGCTGCTGGGCCTGTAACTGGTGCTGAGATTATGAGGAAATTATCAAAGACTCATACTCATAGTGATTCTGGCCTTAAAATAAAGGTAAATCTGTTTTATTCCACATCACCATGAAGTTTTATATCATATGCTAATACGATCTTTTTTATTGAAGAAAAAATACCTAGGTGTATAATTTTGTATCTAGATCTTAGCACTCCTTGTAATTAAAATATGAACAAATAACTATGCATTTAACACCTCGTTTCCAGTTAGCGTTTCATTCAGATTAAGTTTTTGTGATTGCCAGCTATTTCTTATATTGTGAAGAAATTTGGGCAGAGAACAGATTGAATTTAGTGGGAATTGGCAATGGCAGTATTGGAATTGGTTTCTTGTTATCTTATTAACATTATATGTGTGTTTGCTTTTCAGGGTATCCATCCATATCATTCACTGAGCTATACCAGTGGAGATACAGCTACAGACTCACCAATGCATGTTGGTCGTTCTGGGCAACTTGTTAAAGAAAGTCCAAGAAAAGAGAGTTTACTTAGCTATTTGACTGGAAGTTTTCCTAGCCTGCATAATCTTTTGGAAGGGACTCCTCAAAAAAATACCATCGCTCCCAAAAGTAGCTCTTTAACAAGAACAGGTAGAAATCATTTCATTATTATTATATTTTATTGATGAAAGAAATGAATGATGGTTAATTTTACACTATTCATTGTTTTCAGTATTACTTCCTTAGAATTCTCAATATACTATAGCAATTTTCTCTTCACCAAGGCACAGGTTCAGATATAAACTGCATAGCACTTTTCTACAACTAAATTTGATTAAAGTGGCTGGAACACATACTGTTACCAAAAGAGATCCATATTACTTTTGGAATATTTTTTTAATAAAGTGTAATTTATTCCTATGTCAGTATCTGTGGACATAAAAATGAAGTATAAAATGTCTCTTCTTGGTCTGTTTCTTAGATGTTTGTTTGCTGTCTGTCTCTATTTATTTATTTAAGCTATATCCTCCCTCTTTTTCAAGAGTTTAAGGTAGAGTATATAGAGTATATAGTTTTCCCTTCTCCCAATTTATCCCCACAACAGCAACAGTCCTATGAAATAGGCTGAGAAAGTGTGATTGAGTCAGAATAATTAATTGAGCTTCTATTTCACTACACTGATGGGAAATTTTAAGAAAGGATTTGACCTAATAAATAAGTAGAATAATTTGTAGACAATTTTGTAAAATATAGAATTACGTTGTATGCTATTCTGTGTATATGTAATTCCAATAAAGTTTATTATACAGGTTTCAGTTCCATAGAGCTTTTATTAGTGAGCTAATTTCTCTGGAATTTATAAAAATATGGCCATATGGCATTTTTTTCATTGTGCATTCTGGTATTTGTTTAGAATCTGTCTAGATTTTTTAAAATCATTTCTACTTTGGGTTTTGATGGTTCGTCACACAGTCAGTCAGATGTTGAGATTAGATTTGATATTTTTGCCTGCTTATCAAATCCTTCCCAAGGACCTGGAATAGGCAGATGTTGACTTTTGATGGTGTTACAGATACCATTGCAGGATGTAAGCTGTTCCAAGTAAAGCTGCCTTTTACAATTGACTGATGGTGAATTTGACAATGCCAATGGTGTGCAAATGATTTTGGGATTGTACTAAAGTTGCCTATTACTATTACCTTTGTTCTCTTTTGCCACTGTGTATTTCTATTTGCAGCGTTTGTATTTTGTTATCTTCTGCAGTTTTTTTCTCTTCTATTATTATTACTAAAATGTATTAGTGTCCCAACTCCCTTGAATTCCAGTAGAGATCTACTTTCTGTAGAGATACATAGAATCTAATTTCAGTCCTCTGATTGTGACCTCTAATTGTAATAGGGCAAAGAAAGTTCTTCTAGCTTTCTTTTTATTAACAAGGAATTGGCAGATATTTAAAGCTTGGTTGACACTTCATCAGCAGTGACAGAAACGTATGTAAAGTACAATTTTTTTTGCATAATCTCTTAAAATTACTTTAAAATTAGTTTGGAAAATATATTATCAACATTTGTTTTTAAGGACTTACAGTAATTAATAGTTGTTTTTATCCCTATCTAGCAAACACCATGCAATCTGAAATTCTAGCAGAACATCCATTATTATCAGAACCATCTGTGAGTTTTTATAACTGGATGTCAAATGCAGTTGGTAATAGAGGAAATACGGCTCAAGAATCTCCTGTCATCAAAACTGGTCACAACAGTCTTCCAACAGGTATTTTGAAATTCAGAATTTGCTTTAATACAAGAACCGAATGCCTAAGTAAAATAAAGTAAAAGCTATCTTTACAAATAATCCACTCTGTGCTTATTAATTGAAATGAAAACATTAAAAAAATATACTACTGAACTTAAGGTATTTAAAATAGTAATGTAAAATGAACTCTCATGATAAACTTGCCCATTATCTTGTTTCTACTAGCATCATGTAAACATTTTCAAAAATTCATCAAAGAAGATTTTTTCTTAGTAACTTCCCATTGAAGTCAGTTTGGAATATAATTATATATTATGCCTTTTGACCTAAAGAAAAAGTCTATATATGATCTTTCTCAAAGTCGAAAGTTTGACTACTAATAGTTATCCCAAAGGGATATGGTCCTGAATTCAAGGCAATAATCTCTTCTCAAGAAATTTTAGAATGAAGAAACTTCCTCTTTCACAATTACTATGTTCTCAATAAAACTGAGACTGTACTTGGGAAAAAAATATTCATTTGAAGGAATACAGTATTTGTTTAATGTGCTTTATCAAGTAATGAAAAAAATGTAAGATAATTGTGCAGACATTTTAGGCTCTGAAGAGGTAAAAACTTTTTGGCTATTTTTCACCTGCTGGGATTCATGATCGTTCTTCATATTCTGTGTCAATAATGATGTGTGTTTGTGTGTGTATACATACATAAACAGATATACACAGATGCTTACAGCTAAAATTGACGTCATGCAGAGTGTACTTTTAGTATTTAGTATTTATTTGATTTGTCAATTGCTTACAAGATACAGGTATAAGAATAAATATAGTTTTGAATACATGAGATAGCTACTTACAAGAAAAATAAAAAACAATAGGACAGGGACGGTAGGCACGATTGGTGTGCTTATGCACCAATTTTCCTCAGGATTGAAGTTTTCTTTTAACTGAATAATTTTTCAGCTTTATGAATCCTGAATATAGTAGAATTTTCTAATACTAGAAAATTAATACAGGGAATGTTTTATAGGTGTGGCTCCAAATCTTCCAACTATACCATCAGCATCTGACTTCAATACAATAATGTCTAGTGACCAAAACACATTGGATGGAACGCATTCACAACACAGTACTAGCCAAGATGATATTGTTGGTATTGAGGAGGCAAATCAGGGACTCCCTGCTGTTCAACTTGCTGATGCACAGGTATATGCTTGTCTTTAAAATTAGAGCCAGGCATGATAAAAAGAGACAGTTTCTTGTATAGTGGTTAAGGCATGAGAGTAGAAATCAGGAGACTGTGAATTGTAGTCCTGCCTTAGGCATGACTTTGGGGCGAGACCAAGCTAATTAGGAAGTTTTGTTGCAGAAAAAAAAGTTGTATATGTGGAGATTTTCTACTGCAAGATAAAATATCCAAGCTCTAAATTTATATATTAGACCTAGGGTTTAAATTTGAAGCTTTTTCCACTTGATTTTTCAAATCAACACAATTCTTTTCCAGTTTAAGAATTGGAGACATGCATTTCCTGTCTACATAATCATTTTCACAATCCTGGGTTTTCATCTCTCCAACTTCAATTATGAGAATTATAAATACATTGTTTTTCCTTCTGTTTGTTTAATTGCACATTAAATTGAAAGATATAAATAGACACTAAATTACCATATTTTTCAGACTATAAGAGGCACTGTCTATAAGCCGCACCTTGGTTTAGAGGAGGAAAACAAGAAAAAAATAGTTTTTGTCTCTGCATGTCCCGTTTTTGCCCTCCCCAGTGATCAGAAGCATTCTGCAGACCAAAAATTCACCTGTTTTTCGCCTCTCAAAGCCTCTGTGTGTCCCGTTTTTGCCCTCCCTGGTGTCTAGAAGTACTCTGCAGCCCAAAAATGGGCCCATTTTTTGCCACCGAAGGCTTCTGTGGGTCCCATTTTTGGCCTCCCTGATGCCAGGGACGGCACTGCATAGTGTTTCTGGACAGCGGGGAAGGCAAAAATGGCTGTGGAGGCTTTTGGAGGCCAAAAATGGGCCTGTATTCACTGTATAAGATGCACAGACATTTCCACACACTCTTTTGGGTGGGGGGGAGCGTGTCTTGTACTCCAAGAAATATGGTAAATATGTCAACTTGCAATCTTTCAGTACTTTAAAACAGTGGAAGTGTTTTCAAAAGTGTAGTAACATTTAATGAATGACAATTTCAACAGTTACGATTTAAGAAAACACCAGGCTTTATTTTTGATAGGTTGTTTTCAAACCTCTTCTGAGCCACACAGGAATTCAGCCTCAGGATGTAGTACCATTGTGCTACAGGATGTACTTTGGTGAACATCTCTCATTCTCAGGAACACTGGATTGCCTTAGGGCAGACATTGTTGATTCAGATACAGCAAAGGAGAGAAGAAGCAAAAGAGTACAAAGGTATGACGCTCAAGGTCCAAAAATACATTTCACATTAAAGTTGTTTTAATTTTATTTTCCTTTTTATGAAGTCAAAAATAATGTAGTCCTTAAGAAAATTATGAATTGGCATACGCAGGCAAATTAGATAATCATGGAGTTGGGATATCACTTTCTGAAATGTTATCCAAATAATGTAATTTCAGTTGCTTTTATGGTTCTTAATGTAAAAGTAATTCTTGTATTTTTGTTTCCTAGGCAAGGATTAGTAAATCTTCCTCCACTTGAATTCAAACCAGCATTAATGTTGGAAACTTTTAGCATTAGTGCTGTTATAATGGAGAAATCTGTGAATACACCTCAACATTCTACCAATGCTCTTTCTTTTCACGACTTTAACAAACGTCACTATAGCACGTTTCATTGCAATTTTACAATCTCTTGTCAATCTATAAGCCAACATGTGGATATGGCACTTGTTCGACTTATTCACCAGTTCAGCACCATGATAGATGATATTAAAGCTACACAAACAGACATCAAACTTAGTAGATATACAGCTGGCTCAGCTTCTCCAACACCGACCTTTAAAACTCGGAAACACAGAGACTTCCGTTCTTCTGATTTCAGTCGCAGTTCTCGAGGCAGTCTTAATGGTGTCAACAGAGTGAACAATGCAAAAAATAAACGATCAAATAGTGAGAACAATAAAAAAGAATCTCGGAATAAAAATTCACTGGGAAGGGCAGAAAGAAGGACTTCGAAAGTATCCAGGAAAGGTTCCAGGGATGTTGTCGACCATGTCACCATTCATATGGATGACTCTGATTCAATTACAGTGTCGGAACAGAGTGAACCTTCTGCAGAATGCTGGCAAAATATGTATAAACTGTTGAACTTTTATTCTCTTATCTCAGATCCAACTGGAATTTTAGAAAAATCTTCTGAAACATTTTATCCAGCAGGTGAGAAAATCTTTGATGAATTACCATAATTTGCCTCTCTTGGAGTGGGCAAATTAATTAAATTCTTCCCATTATGTTCCTGCATGCAATGTCCCAAAGGATAGAGCTTGCATCATACATACATTACACATACGTTACACATGCAAACATACATATCCACCTTTATTATTTTTAAAAGTAACTCAAGGCTCCAAACTTACCTAATATTCCTTATCTCTCCTATTTATCCAATAACAACAGCAACCTTCTGAGGTTTGTTGGGCTATGAGACCAATATATTTTTTTGACACAGGTTCAAAACCCCTTTAATAAAAGAAACTCTGGATTTAATAGCTTAATGATTTTCATACATTTCATGCAAGGATTGAAAATTGGATTTATTGTGCATTGTTTCCATATTTAGAAAGTTAGAATTTATATCACTTAGAAAAACCATTAAGCTCAAAATCCTATGTATAAGAATGGTAGCTTTTGATAGCGTCTGCTTTTAAGCATCACAACAATATTCATGTCAAAATCTAGTCCTTGGCTAACTAATACCATAATTTTGTAGCTGACTTGATCAAAAAAATGTTTATACACAAATAAAAATAATGAACACAATGAGGAAGTTTTCAATTCCGTTATTTATATGTGTTATTTCAAGTTCAGAAATGTGAGGTACATATGTAAACAATTGTTTTGTTGGCTCGAGTCAATCTTGACTCCTGGTGATTATATGGTCAAGTCTATGCAGCTTACTTGGCAACATTTTCAGAAGTAACTTTCTATTGCCTTCTTCTGGCTAAATAGAGTGATTGGCTCAGCCTATTGGCTTTAGTATCTAGAACAGGACTAAAACTCACATCACCTAACTTCTAATCTGTAGTTACGGTAGCCTGTATCTACTACATCAAAATAGCTCGCTCTGTACATAGCTAGTTACAGATCCCACATTAAAAGTATTTCAATTTCTGATTAATTGTCCTGATTATTTATTGTTCTGTTATTAGATTATTTAAATTTTAATTCTGATTAACCAGAAACAGTTCTCATTCATTGTTAAATTGAACTTATTGGCAACACTTAATGGTAATTCTAAATTTTAATTGAAATGTTGACATTTTGAACATTTTGAAAGACAAAAAGTGACACCAATTTTCATTAAATTCATTTATCTATTTTAAGCAAGTATCAGTTTACAAAACCAAAATCTTAATATGAAGATGCTTACTATCTAGAATGTGTTTAACATATTCATTATGTTTTACTGTTTTTTTAAGACTAAATAAAATCTGTAAGATAAGAAACAGTACAGATATAAAAGTTAAAGACATATTGAATTCAGCAGGAAACAGTGCTAAAATATTGCTTTGTTAAATTCATACTTGATGGGCATATTTTTATAATTATTTTTGAATAAATTATATAAATATTTATTGGTTTTATTTCCATGTCTTATAGGAATTCGGAGCCCTACAGAACCTGCATGTAAAGTTGCATTTGAAAATGAACAGGATAGCAGCAGCTTGAGCAGACCTCAGAGAAAACGTAGTTTGGTTATAACTGAACCTCAGCATGTGACCCTAATAATCTTTGGAATTGGCATGGTAAATCGCACACATCTTGAAGCAGATATTGGTGGGCTAACAATGGAATCAGAACTGAAGAGAATCCATGGTAGCTTTACACTCAAAGAAAAAATGAAAGGTAGACGTTTTTAATTGAATAAATTTGTTTCAGTAATAAAAATAAGAAAAGGGATACAAAAATAATATATAAAATAATATGAGCCAGACTACTTTTGGAAAAATGTTTCTCTTATTGAAATAATGAAAAGATAATTCTATTTAGTGTATTTTTATGTAAAAGTAATTATGATATTGCTTGGAATTTCAGATTAAAACTGGAGAGATTTGAGTTTATAATCTTATTTATCTATATGAAGCTTACCTTGACTAATAAAGTTCTTAGCTACCTTACTTAATTGACTTACTTGGGGAAGAAAATGAGGGTGATATTATGGATCACTTTAAGTTAAATGGATAAAATGAAGGGTGTAACTCCAACAGTGTTTTGCAAAACCATAAGAAACTGAAAAACTGCATTAGTTGCCTGGCCCAAATTATATTAAAATGTTCTAACTTCAAAATTTGTTATTAAAAATGTCCATATAGTCTACTTTCTCCAAACATATTAGAAATGTTTTGTAAGTTTATTGTTATAAGGATCTTATATTTTTCCTGTTATATTTCCAATGGGAATTACGCATGAATGTAAATAATAAATAATTTTTCACTTTAATTTAAATATCCTTTTTTTCCTATTAAAGATGTACTGCACCAAAAGATGACTGAGACAAGTGCTACTGCTCATATAGGTGGTGTTAATATTGTTCTCCTGGAAGGGATCACACCAAATATCCAGTGAGTTCAAATAAAAAGTGATGTTTGAATTGATATTTATAAAGACAGAAGTTATGTCCAATATAAAGATTAGGTCTGATGTTCCTAGTAATTTAACTGCATTTAATTTTGTTAAGGACTACTGTATGTAGGCAAAACAAGCATTGGCAAAAGTGATACAAAATGTCTTTTATTTTAATTTTAGAGTTAACTAGAGAAGTTAATAATACTCATTACTATGAGTCAAATAGTCATTAATATGATAGGCTAGATTCCTGAACAGATGGTACATACTAAGAAGTAGGTAAAGATTCAGAGACCATTTTGATATCACAAGATTTTGATTCAATCATTAAACTATGTTAATCCTGCCACATTTTAATTTTATATCTCCAATATATTGCTTTTGGTCTTTTTTCTGTCTCTAGCAATTAGATGTATTTAACCTAATTAAAACAATTACAATCAACCTATTACTATTTTCTATGTCCTATTTTTTTGTTTTTGATGATCATGCTGCCATTTTTTTCTGATGATTCATTATTGAATACTATAGTTATTTATAGTTATGGAATTTTTGGCAAGAATAATTAAAAAACAATAAGTTATTTTCTTAATATAAACATACTTTAACTGGATTATTTGACAAATTCACGAAATTATGTTTAGGATTTCCTAGAAGAACTTTTTTAAAAAAACACAATGTTCTTAATTGAAGTAGTTATATTTTTAGAAAGTTTTAAAATACTGTGTTGCTTGGTAACTAATCATTTAACTTTGATGAGATTTATTTGATGTTAAAACAGTTGTTTCCATTTTTGTGCATTTCAATCTTTAAATATTTTCATTTTTTTCATTTTCTGCTTCTTGCACTTGAAAATGTATGGTTATAATTTTATACTTAAACACTTTAAATAGAATAGCAATGTCAGGACACTATGAGTATGTTGGATAGTTCACTTTCATATATTTCATTAAATCTATCTGCAGTCTTATGAAAAAAGAAAGTCTGTCCTCTTTGAATTCTGTGGTTTTACAAATCAGGACATAGTAAATCATCTGGTCCTTAGCAATTATTAAAAGTAGGTAAATACAACCTCAGATGAACAACAACACATGATATATTCCAGAAAGCCAAAATGGAGAATGGGTCTACTTTTTTTTTCACATGGCTGTAGATAATGTTTTTTTTTCCTGTGTCTAAAATATATTACTTAAGATTAAGAGAATATGGGAACAACTAGTGTTTGGACCAGTTTTTCCCAGGTGCTATATATTTTTATGTCAAAGATGTTGAATATCAATAATTCTATGAAATCCTTTTCTAGATAAATTTGCATTTAACAAACTTAAATAAAATGTCAATTATATATTACTTCAAAAGATAGCTAGATGTCTTAATGTTTTAATAAATGCCTTATTACAGTAATAAGAATGATATAATAGAAAAAGAATTAGTCACAAGACTTCTTATAAATTTTCATCTGTCCTGAGAGCTCAGTGTATGATACAGTAGGTGAAAGAGGTTCTTATCTGATTAAATTTATCCAGCTATTGATCTGATAGAAATTTTGCATCTATGCACTTTTGGAACAGCAAGAAACATTATCGATATAGTGTTTATACTGAAATGAATGGCTTGCTTATTATTATTTTCAGTATTGAGATTCACTGTTGTCACTGCTTATATAATAATTTTTCAGGTATTTGGACATATTTTGAATTAACAATATCTGACTAACTCTTCTGCATGACTTTTTATTCCTTAATTTGCTTTGTTTTGTTTTTGCTTTCATCCAATCTTCACATGTAGGCTGGAGGATTTTCCTACATCACCAACAAGCACAGCCAAACAGGAATTTCTGTATGTCACGTTGTCTTTAAATGACTTTCAGATAGAATGTAGTATAGTTGAAGATGTATGTAGTATAGTTAAGATGCATTTTATATACTTAACTAGTTGTATTATAGTACAAATTCAATATGAAAGTTGAATCAGCATATATTATAAGTTTTGAACCATGTGCGTATGCTTTTTATTTATTGACAGAATGGGGCTTGGGGATTTTTTTGGTGCCTTCTGGCTAGTGTTGATCTTGGTAACTGCCTGGCCAAGTCTGTAGTTTTCCTGGCAAGATTTCAGAATTGGCTTGCCATAGCCTATTTCCTAAAACAGAGAATGCCTGACTAGTCCAACTGGCTTTGTCTTAAGGCAGGACTAGAACTCATGTTCCCCTGCTTTCTAGCCTGTTACTTTTAATCACTACACCAAACTGTCACTTTGCAGAATAGTTCATATTTTTAAAGTATTTTTTTTTAATTTGTAACTTTTCTAAAATCACTAATTGGCATTATGATAATTTTGAGAATATTGACTTTATTCTGTGAGGATAATAAAGGATGATAGTTCTGACCTTGCATTGATTAACAAAGACCCTCCTATTGTTAAACTATAGTATTGTTATATTAAATGCTGTTAAGGTATTTCAACAAAAATTATTACACATCACATAAATTTTTGATATAAATCCCATCCCCAAAATGTGCATGGAATGTCT
Source organism: Hydrophis major (assembly GCA_033807585.1). Taxonomy (NCBI): domain Eukaryota; kingdom Metazoa; phylum Chordata; class Lepidosauria; order Squamata; family Elapidae; genus Hydrophis; species Hydrophis major. Next base: position 46,964,568 of record CM066333.1, on the reverse strand, counting down.
CATATAAAGGAGATTTTGTAAATGAAAGCATTTACTGTTTATTTAAAATATTTTCATGCACATAGCTGTGTTTCTGATAGCACAGGTTCTAAGCAGATTATCATTGCATGATCTGATCTCTTTACTACTGGAATTAGATGGGAGGAAACTGCGGTCTAATCCTAACTAATAATTGTGTGACAAGATCAGGACATTTTTGCCACACCTGAATAAGTTGAATATGTTATTGAGCAGCTTTGACTATTAAATTGCTTAGTTAATTATATGCTATCAAGTCCTCATTGACTCATAACAACATAAATTGATTTGCTCCATGATAGTGTATCCCTAATTTGGTCTTTCAGTTCTTCTAGCAATATACCCATCACCACTTTAACTAAATTAATCCATATCACTACTGGCATTATCTTCTCTTTCCTTCCATGTTCCCAGCATGAAGACCTTTTCTAGAATACTGAATTTTCACACAATGTGTCCAAAGTATGATAATTTGAGCCTGGTTATTTTTGCCTTATGAGAAATCTGGATTGATTTGTTTGATGGTCCATTTGTTTGTTTTCTTGGATGATCACATGAATACCCTTTGTCTTCTAGTTCTTCAAACTTTTGCTTCCATAGCATATTACAGGGAATACTATTGCTTGCACTATTCTGATATTTGTAGATATAGACACATTATAATATCTTTTCCAAGGCCTTCATGGCCTTGTTCAAAATGCTAATTTATGGCATATTATTGTTCTCTTAAGTATTGATGGTTGATCCTAAAAGGCAGAAGGTATCTGCTAGATAACTTTATTATCAATTTTAATATTTTGTTTTAATTAGTTTGGTCTTCTTTATATTTATTGTTAATTCCATTTTTCTCACATTGCTTGGCTTTTATTACTAGACCTTGCAGAAACAGTCACCAATATAGCATGGGTTGTTCATTTTCTAATTCAGATTGTCTTGGTCTATATTCAGCACATAGATTAAATAACTAAAGAATGATTATACACCCTTATCTCATTCCTTTGCCAACCTAGAGTCAATCTGTTTTGCCATATTCTGTCCAGACCAGGGGTGGACAATTAATTTTCCCAAGGGGCCACATAGGAACCTGGGACTGTTGTGGAGGGCCAAACTAATAGGACTGCTGCCCAGGTCTGGTCCAGTCCTTAGCTGCCTGACCTGTATATAAGATCACAGCTTGATGTGTTCAGCATAATAAAACATCTTCCCATAATCAATTAAGAATAATTGTACTAATTAGGCTCAGCTAAACATTGGCCATAGACTGCTAATATTATTTGATAGAACAAAATAACTCCACTAAGGCCATTAAACATATTTTAAATGTTTTTGAAGAAGCTAAGCATGTGTTTTCTTTTTAGAACTGTGGTGAAATGTAGTATTGCCAAATCGCAAGCTCTTTATAGTGCCCAAAGAGGAGTGAAAACAAACAACGCTGCCATCTTCAAAGTAGGTGCTATCAGCATCAACATTCCTCAGCATCCAGCTACTCTTCACAGCATGATGGTTCGCAGTTCTCATCAGCTTTCAAAACAAATATCAGATCTCATCAGACAACCATCTTCAGTGTAAGCATTTATTTGTTTATTTATTTAGTAAGTTTACATTCCTTCATCTAGAGGTATTATAATTGGTAGTCATCAGGTGGAAGTCTAACTCACTATATAACTTTAACAACAGTTAAGGTCCAACTAATATTACACTGTTTAGAACATATGATAATTGTATGTGCCTTTTGTATAAATAGTTCACAGCCTCCCAGAGAAGATATTGCAACCCCACTGCCTGCAGAAAAAACACCTACAAGTGTAAACCAGACACCAGTGGAAACAAATGAATTTCCACAATTGCCAGAAGGTTTGGAAAAGAAGCCGATAGTTCTTAAATTCAGTGCCATGATTGATGGAATTGCTATTGGAGCAGCACTCTTGCCTTCATTGAAAGCAGAGTACAAAATGGGAAGAATGCGGAGTCATGGAATGACTGGTAATGAATTTTATTATTATATGAAGCATCTTAAAGTAAGAGTCATAATTCCATTCAATTAAAATTCTAATACATGCCAATGGGATTTGTACAGCTCCTTCAGTGGGGCATTTCCGGTTTTTTTTTCTGTGTTTAACAAATGAATTTTGTCTCCCTGTTTCATGTCTGATTGTAAACTTCTCTGAGGCTCAGTTCAAAATTCTAATACAGAATAATTGATTAGCAAATTCATGTATTTAAAACTAGTCCAGTATGGTAGTTCTTTGAATCCTGTTTCTCTTATTAGATTGACTACAAATTTTAAGATGCAGATACTGGAATGGAAATGGAAAATATTATTAAAATATTACAAATTTGGATTGCATTTTTAATTTGAATGGAGAAGATGCATTAGGGGAAAGAACATAGCATCTTTCAGGCACCCTTGAAGTAGTATTTGGGTTTTTCCAGGATCAAGGGCTACCCCTTGGTAACTAGGTATGCTTGCTGCAAGAGCTTGTAGGCAGATATAATGTTTATACCCATGTCTTATATTGCACCTTTTTCATTTGAATTAAAAGGTAGCACAAACTTACTAAAATATTTTAACTCTGAATATATATCATCTATTTTTCAGTGTGTTATCTGTAAAAATATGCTCACAAATCCAATATTGGCTTTATTTAAAGCAACTTCGATTGTTTCCTTAGTGGTCTGTTTGAAACTTGCAAAATTTGAAATGACTGTCACTAGACAAGATGTTATTCACAGTATTTTGGACAAGAATAGCTTTTCTGAATTTTAGGGTGCCCCTCACCCAAGAATGTACAAAGATTACATAGTCTTCATGCATTAATTTATTATGTATCTGGGGTTTCTTGGTTTTATGGAAAAATTAATAAAAATATGAATCCATGTGCATTAGGAAATAGTTTTAGGGGTGGGAAGTAGTTTCATGGCTAGGTGGGCATGGCTAGGTGGGCGTGGCATTGTGACTGGGTGGCGTGGCTTTTTTTTTTTTTTTGCAGCACCCTGCCACCTGGTTTTTTTGCCTTCTGGGCCTCAGGGAAGCCTCCCAGGGAGAGTGTTTTTGCTCCCAGGAAGCTTACCTGGGGCCAGGAAAGCAAAAAATGGAGCTCGGGGGGAGCACAGCACTCCCCCACTCCCGATTACCTCACCCGCATCCCCCTTTTTGCCTCCTGTGCAACAGGGAATCCTCTTGGATGAAGCAGTAAGACAGAGAAGGGGATCCTGGCATAGCTGATCATCGGAACAGCTGATCATCAAGAGGGGGGGGAAAGAAATACCTTCAGGAGTGACTGGGCGGGGGAGAATGCAGTCAGCGATCTTGGGCATGCACGCGATGTCACACCTGCGCGATAAGGACTGACTGGGTAGAGAGGGGCAGGGCCAGCCAGGGGCACGATTTGCTTGTTCTCTGAACTGCGTAGAATCATAACAACTGGTTCTGTAGAACCAGTAGAATCCCACCCGAGTAGTTCATTGTATTTAGAAAGTAAACCAGCAGATGAGAAATTGTTTCTATAATCACTATACTTATAAGAGATTATCACACTGAGCTTACATATTTTTCCTTTCCCAGGTGCACAAACAAGATTTACATTTGAACTCCCAAATCATAAGTTACGATTCACTTCTAAAGTATCTGCCACTGATATGTCTACCATACCTCCTTCAGCTAGTCTCAACCTCCCTCCTGTGACAATGTCAGGCAAATATATTATGGAGGAACATGATACTTACTCAGATCACATATGGAGTATAGATGAACTGCCAGCTAAACAGGGCTATTATCTCCAGGGAAACTATTTGCGTTGTGTGGCTGAGGTTTGTATAACAGTTTGCCTTTACAGATAGTATACCCACAATTGACGTATACCCACAATTGAACCCAACATTCTGTTGCTGAGCAAGAATTTCTTAAGTGAATTTTGCTTCATTTTATGACCTTTCTTGCCACAGTTGTTAAGCACACCATTGCAGCTGTTTAAATTAGTAACATGGTTATTAAGTGAATCTGACTTTCTCATTAACTTTGCTCATTAGAAGGTTGCAAAAGGTAATCACATAACCCTGGGGCATAAATATGAACCTATTGCAGAGTGCTTGAATTTTGATCACATGACCATAGGGGATGATGCAATGGTCATAAATGTGAAAAACGGTCATAACTCACTTCAGTGCTATTGTAACTTTGAAGAATCACGAAACAAACTGTTTTCAGTCGAGGACTGTCTCTGTGCTATCCCATTTTTTAATTTAAGTTTATTATAAAATAAAATACGAATAAAAACAAAGTCAAGAAAAAGGCAAAGAAAAAAAGGTGCAAAAGTAAAGAAAAAAAAATAAAAAGCAGTAATGTCCAACTTTTCAGTGCAGGAGAGTACAGTACCTTTTGCTTTACATTTCTAATTAATTCAGACTGTTTCTATAACTAAGTCAAGGTAACCATTAAAACCTTCCATTTTGAAGTCCAAAAGTGTTTATGAACTAAAAAAAACAAATGAATTGACTTCTTATGCATATTTTTAATTTGACAAAAGTTGTCTTTTATGTTGTATCCTCAAAATGGTTGATTCATAGTTCTCTCTTAGTATTTTGTAAATACTTAATTGTTATAGACAAATATTTGATATATCCCAAATTATATCTTTTGAGTCCTTTTTAGTCTCAGTATAGTACCAATTGGTTGACCATATAGTACCAGCTGGTAAAATGAATATGATTGAATCTGATTAGTGGGACATAAATGAGATAAGGACATTGAAAAATAACATTCTGAGAGATGACAGTGTCAAATCACTCCTATATGTCTGCAAATAAAATAAAATAGACATAGAAGTCAACACAACCTCAAAGAAAATTTCCCTTTTTCAATCTCCAACATAATTCTTAATTTGAATTATTTAACAAAGTCAAAATTACATATCATTAATTAATATTTAACACATTATCTTCTTTCTCCTAGGTTGGGTCCTTTGAACATAACCTTTCAACAGATCTTTTGAACCATTTGGTTTTTGTGCAGAAAGTATTTATGAAAGAAGTCAATGAAGTAATACAGAAAGTCTCAGGTAGTCTAATGGTTTAAAAATTTTGTTAAGCCACTTGATGAGCTAACACGAATGTTTTTTAGGCTATATTAAGCACAAGTAATCTATTGTTTTAGTATTTTATAAATTCTACAGATAAAAGTATTGAGTGTATACCCTTTGTATCCCATAAAGGCCAGAATTAAGATTTATGATTTCTTGGATTTATTAATATTTAAGTCTCAGAAAGGTGTTTAACATATTGCAGCTGAACTGTGAATTTTTGTTTTTCCACTTAGAAATGAATAGTTGTTAGTTCCTAATGCTGTTAGTTCCTAAATAAACATATGAAGGATTGCAGCTGTAACAGATCCATTCATTTCTTTTAAAATGTGTGTCATTTTACAAAGCTTTATGTGGACTAACTTAACAATTGTAAATAATTACTGCAAAGACTACAATATAAAATAAATCATTACATTTGTTTTATAAGTCAAACAAATAGTATTCAGAAACCAGAGCATATTTTAGGGTAATCAGCCAAACATTAGCATTTTGCATACTGTCAACTATCTTCAACTATCAAAATAAAAATATTCAACTACCAAAATAATATATCCTTATTTTTGGTTCTAGATAATTACATTTGGGATGATTTGTCATTATAACCATATGTTGTTTTGAAGATTATGGAATTTCTTCATTTCATAAAATCAATTTATTTTAGGAGCAGATTTACCTGGCCTTTTATTTTATTTTTAAAGAGAAATCAGAGTTAATGGCTGGGCTGGAATAGGATGTTAAATTTTACTGTAATGATCAGAAATAAAAGATGCATTAGGCATAATATAAATATTCACCCACTACCACCATGCAATTCATTGCAGTTTTTTTAAAATAATTGCAGATAATCATGTGTAGTTTGGCTCTTAAATATTGATTTTAATAACAAGATACAAAATTATGTGTACAATTGTGTAATTATATTTATAGGAGGGGAACAACCTATTCCTCTTTGGAATGAACATGATGGAACAAATGATGGAGAAAAACCAAAAATTCTCCTTTATTCTTTGAGTCTTCAATTTAAGGTATTTTTTTATTCTATTTGAATCTGGAGATTTGTTTAGGTGTATTCCAACTGGTCCAATTTTTTTAAAAAAATATCATATTAATTATAGAATGAATTATATGTGTGTATAGGTAGGAGTGTTATTTTATAAACTCCTTTCAACATCTCAAGTAGTTCCAACAGGTTTGTAACTTAGTAACTGACCCCATTTTATCTTTTACCTTTTACTAGGGAATCCAGGTAACAGCTACAACACCATCAATGTGGGCTGTACGCTTTGAGACAGGACTGATAGAACTGGAGCTTTCAAATAGAATACAGGCCAAAGCCATGCCTGGTGGCACCAGTTATTTGAAGCTTTTTGGTAAATGCCAAGTGGATTTAAATTTGGCTTTAGGACAGATAATTAAGCATCAGGTTAGTGCTTATTATTAGTTTCTGTAATTACAGTTCCATAACCAATTGTAATATACTCTTTCCCCTCCAAAAGATTAAAAAACAAAATATTAAAGCAGAGTGTGTCCAACCTTGGCAATTCCAGGAATTTTAATTCCTAGAATTTTCCAGACAGCATGGCTGATTGGGGAATTCTGGGAATTAGAGTTCATAAATCTTAAACTTGCCAAGGTTGGACACACCCTGCATTTAAGGCTCAGTCCAAATAATCAGTGAGAAGTAGAAAAGACTGTTTTTTCTTCAAGTTTTAAAACTGATTTCCACATAATATTAAACAGGTCTCCAATTCTTTAATGAAAGAAATACAGGTTCTCTCATATATGTGCTATGTTTGTGAGGAAACTCAGAATCCATGTAAGTGTATAACGGTCTGCCCTACTCTCTTCCTTTTTACTATTCTATGTTTCTCTGTAAGATATGATAAAGCTAAAGCACTTTGTGTTTCCTTCAACTATACATCATAAAGTGTATGTCAAAGCATTCCTGCTCTTTAGAATAATATTTTTTTTAAAGATTTGAGCCACTCGATCCTAGAAAATTTTGGATTTGATCTTAAAGGCATAACTCTTCCCCTAAATTCTGGGATAGACTGTGTCATGCCCATTGGGTTTGGCTTGGCTATGATACATCACTCTCCTGTACAATTTCATGTTATTTTTCTCTTTGGGGCCTATAGTATGGTTTGTAACTGGACTTGTCTAAATAAAGTGACTTACAAGTCTAAATTATTCTTAATTTAGATCTATACATTCAATTATAAATTATAAATGTAAATAATATCAGGTTTGATTTTTGCTGTATTGTATTCTGACATATATTTTGAATATATAAAGGTATATGAAGAAGCTGGCTCTGACTTCCATCAAGTTGCTTACTTTAAAACTAGAATTGGATTAAGAAATGCCCTTAGAGAAGAAATCAGTGGTTCGTCAGATCGAGAAGCTGTGCTTATTACTCTGAACAGGCCAATAGTTTTTGCTCAGCCAGTGGCTTTTGACAGAGGTACTAATGGGACTGAATCTCTTTTTATTTGATAAAGATAAAATAAAGCTGGTATCCATGGCATTCCCAATTTATAAATATAGACTTGAATCTGTCAGTGGTAAATGACTTTGCACATTGTCAAATTTTTGTCATGAATTCCATGTCTGTTATTTTGGCCAGAAACTAAAGCATATTTCTGGTTCCTCCTCTACCCATCCCCATTTCCCAGAATTCTGATAAGCACTCTTATGGTTGAAATAAGAGGATTAGCAAAACTATGAGTAATAGTTTTTAGATTTGTATTAGTTTTTACTGTTATAAATTGTAATTTTTAATTAAATTTCCATAAAGAAAGAATAATTATAAAAATACAATATTAATATTCTGTAGTATTGAAAATATATATATATTTTTTATAAAGCGGTGCTCTTTTGGCTGAATTACAAAGCTGCTTATGATAACTGGAATGAACAGAGAATGGCCTTGAATAAAGATGTTCATAGGGCTACAAAGGAAATTGTCGATATGCTACCAGGAATACAACAGACATCTGCTCAAGCTTTTGGAACACTTTTCCTCCAACTAACAGTTAATGACTTAGGAATTTGTCTGCCAATTACAAACACACCACAGGTAATACAAAAGATAATAAGAATAAGAATACCTATTTGAGTTGTTACTTCTTTTCAGATTAACAATTCTTAAAATTATTGATATTTTATGGTTGCGGCCACAAAGAACTTTGGAAATACTGTTGATTTTTCAGAACAAAAGCAAATAAATTGTCTTGTATCTAACAGTTTGAAATAATACTATAAAATCAATGTCCTGTTAAAGATCTTTTTAACTTCTTCGCTACTCACCAGAATGAAACTGTTATTTGAAAGCTAATGGAACTATTGTTTAAAATAAATGCTTAGTTTAAAGGTTAAGCAGTTTTTAAAAAGCATATTTAGATTCTGCAATAAAATCTTCAGTTTTGAAAATAATTCTTATTAATCTTTTGAACTTTGCATATAACTTGAATCTTGTCTATATGACATGCATTACATACATACACATGTATGTGTAGAAAAATGAATTTTACATAGGTAATATTCCTTTGTATATTTATGTTACAGTTTCCAATTTTTTGTTTCTTCTTAAATTGCACTGCTTATGACAAGTTTGATATAAATGTTTCATGAGTTTTTTCCTTCTATTTAATATAATGTAACTAAATTTTAATAGTGAAATGTTTACATGGAATAGAATAGAATACTCTCAGAATGTAAATACTCTCAGTATACATAAAGAAAAGGTACATTCATTAAGAATCAAGAATCATAACGTGCAACACTTAATGATAGTCATAGGATACAATCAACAATCAAATTATACTAGGAAAGAGTCAATATAAATCGTAAGGATACAAGCAACAAAGTTACAAGTGGGAGGGGATGGGTGATAAGGAGTGATAAGAAGATTAACAGTAATAGTAGTGCAAACTTTGTAAATAGTTGAACAGTGTGGACAGAATTATTTATTTAACAGAGTGATGGCTTTCGGGGAAAAAACTGTTCTTGTATCTAGTTGTTCTAGTGTGCAGTGCTCTGTAGCATCGTTTTGAGGGAAGGAGTTGAAACAATTTATGTCCGGGATGTGAGGGGTCTGTAAATATTTTCACATACATCTTAGAGTTCATTTTAGAATTAAAACTGTATTATATATATTTCTGCTATTGTTTAGCTATTATTTAAATCCCAATACTTGAAAAATGCTTCTTAGAGTATGTTTATTTTTGACTTGCTGATTGATAAAGAAGTAGTACTTTTGTTCTGGGGGCAAATTTTATTAAACTATTTCAAAAATAAATGATTTGTCAATTGAAAACCATTTATTTTAGAGTAATTCTGAATATGGTGTGTATAATGAAAAAAGAGACTATAAGGATTGGGAGGAGAATTCTTGACTGTAAAAAAAACATTTTGATGTTGAAATAAACAAATATTACTGCTATGGTTACCTTCTCTTACTACAGACAACCCACACAACTGACCTGGACACTGGCTCTGCATTAGTCTTGACTATTGAAAGCACTTTGATTACTGCCTGCTCTTCAGAATCCCTGGTCAGCAAAGGTCATTTTAAAAACTTTTGTATCCGCTTTGCTGATGGCTTTGAAACCAGCTGGGATGATTGGAAGCCAGAAATACGGGGAGATCTCGTGATGAATGCTTGTAAGCATTTTTCTTAGTAACCTGACTGTTTAGAACTTAAAAATATATTCTATTCTATATTAAGTTTAGAGAAGTAATAGAGTTCCCCATGGACTTCTTAATATATTGCATCATAGAAAAATAGTTCTTTGTAAACAACTACAAAACTGGGAATTTCAGTAAGAATTTGCCAAGCATTATATTTGTCCAAATCAATGGCTTATAAGTTTGAGGATAATACATTCAATTCAAATGTTATTGAAATACTTATACACATATAATTTAAAACAAATCTTTGGTAAATTGGTATGTCCATTATGTTATATTCTATACTCTTAATACTTTAGGTGTAGTACCAGATGGCACCTATGAAGTGTGTTCAAGGACAACTGGGCAAGCAGCTGCAGGTATGATTTACTCTAAAAATGCTCCTGTATTGGCAGAATTTTACAAACATAGCCTTAATACTCTTTTCCAAATCAACTTTGATAACTACGAAGAAGTCTTTTTTTTTCTAGCATCATGCTATCTCACTGCTTAAATTAAGGGAGTTATGTTCAACAACAGCAAACTGATTGCTATTGCCAGATTTCACACCAGGATTTGATAGTGAATTTTAGCTCTCCTGGCATTTAATCATTTTGACAGTAGGAAACTCAGATCTGAAGCTTTATTGCAGACAGGAGTAAAGTTTGAATGATTTGTTTGCCCAATATGATGCAAAGGAATCAGAGCCTTTATATACACCCATACTCCAGAATTTAAAGTTTAATTTTTACTCATGACTTTCCAAGTTGCCAGATATTCAGTTGGTCTCTGAGTAGCCAGTAGACAACAAATATATAATGCTTCCCTGTAGACTGGGATCTCCAGTTTCTGCTTTATCAGTCTCAGTTCTTTTTTGATTTTTAATAATAAGTAGTATCAACAAGAAAAGAGTTATATGTTTCAAACTATTCTCTGTGATTTGGTTTAAAAGTTGTTTGTATATTCCTTAGCATGTCTAGTGCATAAAATAAATATTGTCTTAAAAGGATTTATGCAACACTATATCTTAGTTTTGCATGCTCCAATCTTTAACTTTTAAAAAGCATAATCCTAATACATTTCCCCAATTTCTGTTGAAACAGAGAGTAACAGTGCTGGAACATGGACTCTTAATGTACTGTGGAAGATGTGTGGCATTGATGTACACATGGATCCTAACATTGGGAAAAGATTAAATGCTTTAGGAAATACTCTCACAACTTTGACAGGGGAAGAAGATTTAGATGACATTGCTGATTTAAACTCTGTTAACATAGCTGATCTATCTGATGAGGATGAAATTGATACAATGTCTCCCACTGTTAGCATGGTCAGTGAACTAATTTTTCATTCATTCATTTATTATATTAACAATAAAAATATTATGTAATTCAGCAGTGTTGCATAATTATACAAACTTTAGGTTGCCGTACCCTTTTCTTTTATATAAATGTTATCACAGAATACTGTTAATGCTTGTTAAATTTAGCAGTGCTGAAGATGTATTTGTTAACTAAAAAACAAAGGACTTGGTTTCTTATCAAAATAGAATTTTTAAGTTTTTGTGTAATAACTTTGTATATAACATTCACAAACCTTGGAAATCATTACTAGCTTCCAAATATGAACTGATATTTAAGGAAAACAAATCTGAAGTACCCTGGATTTCCAGAGCCAGTTTTGCAGTAATTATTTGAAAGATACACATTGTGAACTCAAAGTTAATTGAAATTAGCTCAGTTTGCTTATCCAGGATAGTATAAATTCCAATTGATTGACCATTTTGAATTATGACAAATAATAGCTATGATCACAACAGATGGAAAGCAAGTCACACTGACAATATGTAGTTAGGGAATAGACAGTAGCTTATTTAGACAATAATTGAATAAAGTCTAACGAAGATGTTTGAAAGAATAGTACAGGCAGGGAAGGAGAAGACAATAAGAAAAATGGAAGTTTCATTTCCTGAAATATTAATTTTGCTATTTATTATCATCTAGAGATCAGATGGTGGTTCTTTATGTGGAGACATATGCAAGCTCACTTTGGGGCAGCGGATTGTAAATCACCTCTTGGGTTTGAGCCCCAAAAGTCAACGTTACTCTGTTCTTGTAGAATATCTGGTGGGATCAGCATCAAGTTATACGTCTAATTCTAACTGTTCACAGTTACAAGTGGGCAGGTCTTGCTCATGGGGACATGTATGTAGTATGTGTAGTATCTCTTTAAACAAATGAGGAATATATGGGTATTGGCAAATCAAAAATAATCTGACTTCTTAAACTGATTCTGCATGCTATTTTGATTGGTGGTGCTAAACTTCTTCTGCCTTCATCTTAGTCATTAAATCTGCTTGTGGCCAATGAAGCAAATGCTTTCCTTATTTTTTTAAACAGGAGAATGCTGACTATCGGAAGCAGGGATCATCTAATAATCAGCCTGGAGAGCAAAGAGGAAGAAAATATGTGAAGCGCTTAGTTGATATTAGGGAGTTGAATGAGCAGGCTAAAGTAATTGATGACTTAAAGTAAGTATTTTGTTTCCAAACAACTTTTTACAATAAGAATAAATTATTGTTTATTTTTATTTTACAAATAATTAAGAGACTTTCAATCTGTGATTTGACCCCCTCCCCCCAAACAATTTTAAATTGAGGAGTTAGAATCTTTTTGTGAAGCTAATCCAAGTTCAATAGGCAAAGTAGGAATGGTGTGAAAACGGACTCCCATTTTGCCTGCATGAACTCTGGACAAGTCTTAACAATATGCCAACTTGACCTGTGTATGTGGGACTACTGTCAAAACCTACTCCTGCTTTGCCCACATAATCCCACAGTGTAGTGTCTCTAGAAAAGTGTGAACACATTGTGAAAATTTGCTAGAATCTTTGTTTCACATTTGCCTGTGCAAGCGCAGTCATTTTTGTGAGTAGCTAATTCCATGGGATGTACAGGGGTCATACAGTTGAATGAGAGTTTCCCACTAGTGGTTAGTGAGTGTCAATCTGGTGTATAGTAATATAATTGCTATTGGAGTGCCTATGGTAGTGTACATTAATGACATTTTTGTTAATTACTTCATATTTCTATCTTTTTAAAAAGCAAAGTTTTGATTGGGGAAAGAGATGTCAATTTCTAGGTATCACAGATAAAATAAGCTTAAGTTAAAATATAGATTCTGTGTATTTTAGAAAGTAATGTATTTGGATGTTGCCTAACATCAATTATAGTGAAATCGTTAGATATATTATTGTTGGTTTTTTTCAGAGAATGTGATGTTGCTCAATTTAAGAATCTGTGCTTTAATTAGTGGTGCCTGACAGAATTCTTTTTTCAATGTATTCCCTCTACTAAAAATTACAGATCACCAATAAAGAAGAATATTTGTAACTCAGGATTGAAATGAGGGGTCCTTGGTGCTCTCTGAGCTTGCTTGTTTTCTTGCAGACATTTCATTACCTTAAGTAGATAACATCATCAGTGCTAGCAAGGAGTGAACACACCTTACTAGCATTCATGATGTTACCTACTTAGGGTAATGAAACGTCTGCAAGAAAACAAACAAGTTCAGAGAGCACCAAGGACCCCTAATTACAGGTCATTAGAAATCCCTTAATCTCCTTTGGCAAATAGATATTTGCCAATATACTGTACATCCAAAATGCTTTGCATAATTGTTTTTCTTAATGGCTACCTTTCAAGATGAACAGAAAACCTCTACAAATAAGGTATCATTCTTAACAAATAGTATTGCTACCTTGAATAATTGATTGCAATATTTTATTTATCAATCTTGTCTTTAGAAAACTCGGTGCAAGTGAAGGAACAATAAATCAAGAAATTCAACGATACCAACAGTTGGAATCAGTAGCTGTCAATGACATTCGCCGAGATGTCCGTAAAAAGCTGCGCAGATCAAGTATGAGGGTGAGCAATTTTAAGCTCCTTTTCATTCAAATCAGTTCTGTCTTCATATTATTAAAAATAAATAGAAGATAGTGACCTATGCCAAAAACAAGATTTATAGACACTTTTTTTTGAGATATTGGTGGGATGTCATTCAGTACTGGGAATTTTAAAAAAGCATAGTTAAATTTAAATCCACTTCCTTGAAGTAATCTTCTCCATCAATTCTTCATCAATCTTTCCTAACATTCTCTAAAAGCTTTTCAAAGATAGCAAAATATTTCAAGGCGAGAAGAAAAAAGTTAATTCTATTTACTGCTGTCTGCTTGCACGGTATTTTGTTTTCAGCTCTCAAGTCTCTAACCTGTTTATAGTATATATTATTTTCATAATTGCTCAAGGCTTTATGTTAGGTTTATAGAAATTTAAGTCTGCTTGTTTCTGGATTGTAACTATTTAGTCTTGTGTGATCCTTAGTATTTTTTTTGCCAAATTTCTGAACTGTGCAAGAATACTGTCAGATTAAAATGTGAACATAATATGCTTTGTATATCTCAGGCAGCATCTCTGAAAGATAAATGGGGCTTAGGATATAAACCCAGCTACAGTAGATCTAAAGGTATTTCAGCTTCAGGAAGACCAACTCTGAAGAGAATGGATAGAACAAGGTAAGATGGGATAGGGATCTTTTTTAGATCAGTAATATTTTGATTTTTGATTATATGCAGTGAGAAAACTTATAAAATAGTTGTTATGAAGAACTGTGGCCAGTCATATACTTTGAGAAAGTAAGCTACATGCCCAGGATATTTTATATCATCACATTGAGCCCTTGTGATCTCAAAGGCTTTATGAGAAATAATGTTGAAACTTGTTTTTGCATCATGTTAATTATTTCTGTTTAATGTTATTTTTAATTTGTTAAAAAGTGAGGTTTCTGTTAAGGCCCATTAGAAGTACTTTCCTTGATATCACTTTACCTGTTCTAGAGATAACAGTGATTTGAAATATGTGCCAATATATGAAAAGAGCCAGTGCCTTTAAATTACATGCTTTCTTTTTAATATTTGAATAGTTCCTTAAAGTGTGTTCAGGTTTACATGTATTTAATTTTTCTGATTAGTATGACAGCTATAATGGAGAACTGTGGCATTTTGGAAGTATGGGGGGAATCATATTTTGCCTTCTTCCTTTAGTAGTAGTAATAAAATATGGGTATATATACAAATATCATAATTTCTTCTTACTGTAATTTTATTGTACAAGGCTTGGGGAAAGTGAAGAAGTTCCAGAAATTTGTGTTGAAGGGCCATCTGCTGGGTCCAGAGTAATTTTCAATCTACAAGATATGGTAAGGCAATCTCTAAGAAATTCACTGAATGCTTTGGGTAAACATGTATGCTATGGTTATTTC
The DNA here is from genome assembly GCA_033807585.1 of Hydrophis major. Lineage (NCBI taxonomy): Eukaryota > Metazoa > Chordata > Lepidosauria > Squamata > Elapidae > Hydrophis > Hydrophis major. The sequence goes on along the minus strand of CM066333.1, from coordinate 46,949,477 downwards.
TTTTTATTGTGCCAGTGTCATATATTTACTTGCACACACACACACACACAGAATTGGAAGATGCCCCTTAGTTACTGGTGTCAAACTCGATTTCATTGAGGTCCACATCAGGATTGTGGTTACCTTAGGAGGGCATGGCTCAGGTGGTTGCAGATGTTTGCATGGGTGTGGCCAGCTGGATGTCGCTCATATTGGGGGGTGCCTGTGGTGGCCTGGGCAAGGCTGGGGGGAGCCATTATTTCTGACAGAGAGTGTGGGACCAAGGCAGGTGCTGGGGGCCTGATCTACCGGAGGAGCTTTGTTGGCTCCAAGGCCCAGCTGTACTTGCCTCCTTGAGGCTGCTGCTGATGTGTTCAATCTCCTTACCTGGGCTGGGAAGGGGGCTCAGGGGCAGTGGGGCTGCTGCTGGAGGAGGCTGTTGGTGGTGGTGCTGCTGCCGCAAGGCGAGGCAGACGGAAGGGCAGGGGTAGTTTGGCTGCGAGGCCTCGAGGTGCGTGGGTGCATGGCATGTGGGATAGCTTGGGTCTCAGCTTGGGCGGAGTGAGGAGGGGAGTCCTGGCTGCCTCTTGGGGATGGGGGCTCCCCGCTCTTCCAATTAGCTGGGGATGTTGGGGGTGGGCCAGCTGCATGCTCACTGGGGGATGAGGTTGGACAGCAGGGGCCGAGTGCTCTGGGAGCACAAGGTGCCTCGGTCCCACTGTGGCTTTGTGTGGTGCTGCTGCCCTGATATGAAGCAGGCAGCTGGTTGGTGCATACAACAGGCCGGATTGCATGCCTTCCCCCCGTGCTTTCTTTTGGCTGCTGCTTGGGCTGGGCTAGCGGTTGCGGCCCTTGGACCTACCTGCACTGCATGGGCTACGGAGTCCCGGTTGCCTTTTGGGTATGGGGTCTCACTGAACTTCCTGTTCTCTGGGGCCATCGTGGTTGGGGTGGCAAGCGGGAAGCTTGGCCTATGTGTGTGGCGGAGCTGGAGGACAAGGTTGGATGGCAGGGGTTGAGCCTCATGGTGGCAGCACCAACAGGGGGAGGCATGCAATTTGGCCTGCCAGGGTGGCCATTTGGCTTGGCCCAGCTGCTGTGGCCTTACACAAGCACAAATGATGAGATGGAGCAGGTGGGCAGGCAGTCAGCCCCCCTATGTGTCTGGCAAGCTGGATCTCTGCCTCTGCCTGGTGCTTGGAGGGCCAACCTGGTGGTCACAGTTCTTAGATCCACCTACATTGTGTGAGCTGCGGAACCTCCTGTGCACACACCAGGAAGGATGCCTGGGTGGGCCGGGGTAGAGGAGGCTGGTCTCTCGCAATCTCAAGGGCAGCCCCTCGGGTCAAATCTGGACCCATAACATATTTGCTCTAGGTCAACTACTCTTCAATTGAATTCACAATCTGTTAAAGCATTTTTGGCAAATATATATTTATTTATTTGAAAATCTATAATGAATGTCAACATATTACTTAATGGAGCAACCTACTCCACTAATGACCATTTTTACTGTCATATAATTCATTTCAATATCTAATTGAATCTCCTTTTCTGTAGTTTAAGCTCATTAACTGTAGTCTATCCCCTCACGTTAATGGAGAGCAAACCTACTTCCGTAGGACAACCCTTTAGCTATATGAAGCTATATGTCCTGTCCTGTGTTAGCCTTCTGATTAGCAGACTAAACATACCCTCATGGGACTTGGTTTTCCATCCCTTCACTATGTTGTACCCTTTACTGTAATTTCACTCTAGTTCATTAATCTTTTTTAGATATCAGTGTGATCTGCCAGAATCTTTGGATCCTTGTCACATTTACCACTTCTGAGTCAGACTCATCCATCCTGCACTTGTGTCTTTCTATTCACTTTTTAAATGTTAGCTGCTGCAAATTTAGTATTCCTGGATTAAAGGAAAGATATTGAAAGGAATATGTAGTTCCTTAATCTAGGTCTTTAATAAAAATATTGAAACAGCAGAGCCCAGGATTATGTACTGTGTTGTTTTAATAATTTTTCTTTTTCATTTTTAATTAAGTCGAATGGAACAGGTTTGGGGATTGCACAACAATCCAGCTATCGAGGGGAAGGGTATTTTCAGGTATTTGTAAAATCAACAGGTATATTAACTGCATGGAAAATCTGCTTCATTGATCATATCTGCCAGCTAAGCAGAGCACATTATAATACAGTAGGTCACAACTGGAAGTATTAATTAATTAATTATTATTTGTTATTTTGAAGTGAGAATACTGGTACCTTAATAAATACTCTCAACCCAAAATTATTTTTAACAGTTTAAATGATAAAATTTTTACACCAAAAACAAATATCTTGTAGAATAGAAGCTCATTGGAAATGTTGCAAAATAATTTTTAAAAAATTGGTATATTACTGGCAAGCCAATTTGGTTGATACAACTACTGATAGTTCAATAATAGGTATTACTCACTTTATCCATTTTAATTGAATTGTCCAAGAATATAAATACAACAAAAAGGGTATTACTGAAGTTAATTCCTTCCAATTATGAAATTAATTTTAAAATAATTTGGTTGAATCCAGATGTAATGAGCTGACACCACATTAAGGTACTGTTAATTAAGTTACACATGGCTTATATTTCCTACCCTAGTATACTTGGAACAAAGTCCATCTAAATTAGTCTATCGACCCCAGTTCTTTTATCAAATACATGTCAGCATTCCAGCAACCCTCCACTCCACCCAGTTAACTTTGAGACAGACATCTTCTCAAAGGTTCTTTTTTATTTGGATAGTAACTGGCACAACTGGGGAATCCTAAATCTGAAAGTTCCAAAGCTGGAAGTTCCAAACTTCCTTTTTATTAGAGTCATAAAATCAAAAATCTTCAGATAAAATATAACAACCAAGTACAATCAGTAACTTAGTGCTTCATCATCATTGGCTTATTTTATGTGAAGCGCATAGGGCAGCAGTGCTGCAGATAATGAGCACCAATTGGAAAAGCCAAGCACAGCCATGTTTTTTTCAAGTACATTTAACTCCATTTATTCCCCTTTCTGTCCTAAATGTTTTCCCCATAGTTTCTTAGCATTCCATATTTAAGGAGCATTTTACCCCATCACTTCTTTGGAGCTATTTTTCTAAAACTAGTTTTCAAAAGTTATGCCTTTGCAAACCTTAAGGGTTTTCTACACCTACTGATATCTTAGATTTACTTGAAACCTGGAGATTTACATCTTAGTTTATTTAGAATCAAAACAACATTCCAGAAATTCGTCTCAGAACATTACTGTCTTAAAAATCTAGCTTTTTAAATTGATCATATTTACTACTTTAAAATGAGATAATAGGGTGCATACTGTGCCAGCATTTTGCATGAGCTTCCATTTTCTAATAATTTCTGCTACTTTCTCTTGTTAATTGGAGACCTATAAGGTTCTTGCTTTTTTATGCTTTAAAATGTTTGTTTCAATTATTGTAGTAGGATATATTGCAATCAAAGCTGCTGCTATATCTAAATAACATGCATTCACTTCTTTTTTCTGATATACTTCTTCAAGGCTACTCACTCATCTATTTTTAAAACATACTTCATAGCTGACATCAGTTCTTTGGCCTGTACAAAATGAAACATTTACTGCTTTGCCTTTAAGAATCTGATTTTTCCTTCCCACTCCTTGAGACAGTTGGTAGTATAACTTAAGTATCTTTTTTGTCTCTTTATAATCAGTTTCCAGAGGAGACAGAATTGGATCTTTTGTCAGTAACTGTTGATGGTCTATCCCATAACTCATACACTAGTGAAGGATCATGCTCAGTATTCAGTTCACCCCAAACTCCAGCTGTCTTCTCACCAAGCATTCCTTTCCAGCCTGAAGAAGGAAGACGAGATGACAGTTTGTCTTCATCAAGCGAAGATTCGGAAAAAGAGGAAGATCATGACAGAGAGAGACCATATGTTTATCGGAAAGCACTGTAAGCATATTTATAAAAACAGAATATTCATTTCAGTATAACCACTCTGAATATGTGCATATTGATGAATATAAAAAAACCCTCTGGCTTTCTCTATACAATATTTGGTTTGAACTCTTTATGTTATGTTGATGTTATGAGCTATTTAATTTTTAAAATGGCAGGATATTTAATCAGTTATGATAATTTGGCTAGCAGAGCTAACAAAAAATACCAAATGCAAGTGTCTATGGCAGAAAATAACCATGACTCTTGGAAAGGACTATCTTGTAACTCAATATTTGACATATCTTTGGATGTTTAGGATGTCAAGTTCAAACCTCACTACTTTGAAGTAACCTGAGAAAGTTTATTTTCTATCTAAGAATGATGTCAGGTAGCTAGTGCATTACAGATCTGATTTGAATGTAATTAATAAATTATTCATAAATTTCATATAAAATTTTGCTCAATATATCATTGAACAACGATATAGCATCAACATTTTAGGAACTCAGCATTTTCATTTGCACTTCCTCTTCTGGTTTTTAGCTGTAGAAATAGAGTATTTGTTGGGAATTTGCTTTGAATGGGATGAGCGTCTGGAACATTACGTAAAACATTATATGCTGCTGTAGTAACATTTAATCAGAGTTGCTTTTTGGCTGCATATTTTTTTTAGTGTAGGTTTAAACTAAATAGTGTAAGAACACTGAATAAATTATATCTTTTAAATTCTTTTAAAGCAGCTATTTTGAATAGTTTTGGTTTCCTCTCACGATCTATGAAGACAAAAAAACCCACTGAAGCTATTGTATATTTGTGGATTTTGTTCTCAAAGGCAAAGTGTATTTTAGTGAAAAAATGAGATAGATATCTACTCTTTCCTTATTGTAATGGACCTGCCCAATCACAGAATCTCCATACCACTTTCAATGAAAATAAAATACTAGTTATCTCAGATAGTTTGACTATTGAAATCAACTACAGTGTTAAAATTTTCCTTGATATTTTTAACCAATTGCATGCAGTAAGGTAAGTTTGTCAATCCTACATTTTTAAATATTTTGCAGGACTGCTCCTCGTAAGAAAGCTACAGGGTTTGCTGCTGTTCACCAACTGTTTACTGAACGTTGGCCAACATCTCCAGCCAACAGAAGTGTAACTGGGACAACTACTGAGAGGAATATTGACTTTGAACTTGATGTGAGAGTTGAAATTGACTGTGGGAAGTGTGTACTTCATCCAACAACACTCCAGCAAGAACATGATGACATAAGCTTAAGGAGGTAAAATCCTGCAAAAAAAGCTGAGCTGGTTTACCAACTTATAGTAAATTTAGAGCAGTAGCAACATTTTAATATGTTGAAACTTGTATGAAATCTCTAACGATACTGATCAGCAATTCAGTTGCAATATTCCATATAGACAATCTGACAACTTGAATAATGTCATCTTTTTTGTGCCAAGAACTTTGACATAAAATTGTGTAATCAAAACAGTCCATCTTACTTAAATTGCATGTAAAATATTCATAATCAGGTATAAAAAGATTTATGATTATCTTTTCCATTGTATATGATTGTGTGTATATACAAAACCAGTACTGAGCAATGGGACATATTTTGGGAAATGTTGGCCTGCTTAAATCTCGTTCAGATCAAACTTATCTAAAGTTTTACAGCATGATACATTATTACTGTTAATTCCATAAACTTCCAGCATTTCTGGCTTTGTTGTGTTATAAATGGAAGGCTGAATATGATGCCAGAAGAAATAGTTAAATGCAATTAAACACATAACAAATATACAAGTACAATAATGCACTTACAGAAGTAGAAGAATTTATTCTATTTAAAAAATAGGTTTGGTTAAAAAAATAGACTATTATCATGGAAGAAATTCTCTTCTCCCACCACCACATAACCTCTCATAATTGTTTTGGAAGTAGTGATGACTTTCTGAGGAGGAGGAGAAATATTTTGCTGTTTTAAAAGTTTATTCATGGAAATCTGGAACAAACCCTTATCTCATTGTATCTTTAAATTTACTGGCTGCCCAACTTCAGTAGATTCTGAGTAATACACAAAACTAGAGAAAATACACAGCTAAACCAGTGGCGGGATTCAAATAATTTTACAACCAGTTCTTTGCCCTAATGATTTCTTCTAACAACCAGTTCGCCAAATTGCTCAGAAAGTTAACAACTGGTTCTCCCGAAGTGATGCGAACTGGCTGAATCCCACCACTGAGCTAAACCCATTGAATCTCATAGACAAGCCAGACTTTAATTATTTTTATGAAGTTGAAGAGTTTCTCAGGACAAGAGTGTCATTTTTATCAACAGCAACACCTGAACCAACTTCAAGGCAAAACTGCAGAGTAAAAAGTCTATTAAGCGGTGAGACGTGTGGAAGAAAGAAGTGTTGGCATTTTTTTAAAAAAGTGTACATAAAAATTGAATTGAACTATTGATAGAGTACAATCTAAGGCTTTAGTGGCTTCTTCCTAGTTCCCCATTTGTGTCAGAGGGCACCATTAAGGTGCTTCTGGGTTGAAAATATTAGCTAGTGACCTCACTATTTCCCGGGGGGGAGGGTGATATGCCTATGGGGGTTCCTTTCATGTCCCCATCAAGGAGCTGGAACAAATGACAGGAGCTCACCCTGCCACATAGTGGCACTTGAGTTTCAAGCATGGGCTTGTGAACTTCCAACACAGTGTCCTAACCATCTGAGCTATTACGCTTCTTTCTTTCATGTTGATAAAGATTATTGCCTAGTATGCTGTGTGCCTGAGAGCTTTAAGCCAAATGTAAGCTAGAACACAGTCAAATCATGCCAAATTTTTCTGTTCTCAGTTCTCTGAGGTGTTATAAGTGAGTTTGATTAACAATGACTATTCAGAGCTTTCTAAATGATTTAATGTTGCCTTTATGCTCATAATGTAAACATAATATAAATAATGACCATGTTTATTTATATATATTTCTTAGGACCTATGATCGCAGTTCCCGTAGTTTAGATCAAGACTCTCCCTCTAAAAAAAGGAAATTTCAAACTAACTATGCATCAACTACCCACTTATTGGCTGGGAAGAAAGTCCCAGCATCTCTTCAAACAAAGTCTAGTGATATGGAAACAACAGTATTTTACATTCCTGGTGTAGATGTTAAGGTAAAAAAATAAACATTTCCTCCATATAGTGTGCTAAAATAGAATTGCAGTTTCACATTACTTTCATAAACCTGTCATGTAATGTAGTTATTGCTTAAAAACATGTTAATATGCTAGGAAATACAGATGTTATTCCGGATAAGTATTAAGGCTAATTTAGAGTGCCTCTGTTCAATGCAGAATGTATGATTCATTATGTGGCTAGCATGTCAATTTCATTGTTTTCATAATTTAAAAAAAGCATTTTAATATCAAATTCTACAATATCTTTATCCCTGGAAATAGTGCCACATTGCCAATTTAACAGGTCAGTGGCATTGTCAGTCGCACAAGAGTTGCTACCATATTGCCAGTGATAATTTTTATCCTTCTTTCTACTGTATTTATTTGCCTCTAAATTGGAGGTAGTATTATTCTTGTACATATGCACTACATCCACTTTGGATGTATGGCACATCTAATCAGTACAATGGTTTACCTCAAACTTATTATTCAGATACACTGCCAAAACAAATGTATTTGCATACATAATCCTATCTGGATTTCAGATAGTGAGGCATCAGGAATTTTGTGGCAGCAGAGTTTTGAAGAAAAGAGAAAGAAAAATTGGCCATCTGGTCCAGTAGTAAAAAGGGCTGACAAACATTGTATATGTTATAGAAAACTATAAGGCAATTAAAGGCTAGGATAAAAAAATGTGTGACATATGCCGACAAGATCTACATTTTAAAAGTGATTCATGTTATTAAGTTGCTGATGGAGAAGGTAAACATTCATTTTCAGAGTGGGTTATTGCATCTGAATATATTTTGTTTGACAAGATATTCTTTCTTTGTCCTTAATATAGATTTCACATTTAAAAATTTTTTTGCTGTAGTATTATTGTTTTGAAATGGCAACGATACTAGGGATTCTTTTCAAAAATAATTTCAGGCGTCATATAACAACATTTACAAATAAAATAGATTAATTAAATCCAGTCAGATAGTTTTAAACAGTTTATAACTTATTTAATACTGTAGTTACAAGGAATAACAAGGAATACATCATATACTGGTAGGCTGTGTCTAGACAACCTAACTTTCCCAGAACATTTTTAAATCTAATTTGGCCCATTAAAATTCTGCCAGTCCCTATGTTTTCCATTTCAGTCAAAGTGTTATTTGTAATTTATGTTCTTCTAATCTTTACACTGCTCTTTGCCCCGCCCCCAAGTACAGTTTAAAACCTATGGTTTTAATCTTATTTTGTCTTGTTTCAGCTACATTACAATTCTAAGATGTTAAAAACTGAATCGCCAAATACATCTCGAGGCTCATCTCTTCAAAGAACCTTTTCCAAAGAATCAAAATTGTATGCTATGAAAGATGTTATTCCTCCTACCCGTATCAAGGCTAAAACTTTACTAACTCCTCAACCCCCACCTGTTTCATCAGGTAAACATTTCTCTTTTCATTGTTTGTTTTTTAACTTTAGTAATGGTTTGCATAGTGTAGAGGCCAATACTTAGATCAGTATTTGTAACTTAATAAATTATTCTGTTTGATATTGTGATACATTTTTGAGATATTTTTTATGTTCAGTACTTTCTTGTTAGTTTTTCTCTTTGTTAAATTTTACTTTATCAACTATTGTAAATGGTTTCTCTTATATTCTTTAGTCTATTTTTGTTGCATTGAAGTGTCAATGCTTGGGGAAACTAGAAATAAAATTTGGATAATTTTCACAATTCCTAAATATTCTTGAAATCCATTATGTGGAAGACAAGAGATCAGTTATCCTAAATGTAGAATGTTAAATAGAAATCCTTAATTTCAGAATTGTATCTCTAAACACATACACATTTTATAATACCTAAATATTTGAATTCTGATTGCATTTTCCTGAAATTTGGATAATAGAGGAGCTATTTTAGGTAATAGTTTTGATTAAAAAATTAAAAAATGGACATTTGCAAAGATTACTTAGAAGCGTGTAACTCATACATCTTTAATCATTTTAGAAGGCTAAAGGATGGGAATTGGAGTGCTTTGCAAATCTTTTCCATTGCCACTCTTAATTCATGCCCCTTGAAACTGTGAAAAATGATAAATATCGGTAGTTTTATTTATTTATTATTTATTTATTTCATTCCCCTTAACATTTATTAAATTCTGAATAATTTCTAGCTTTTCAACTTTTGAAACAGTTTAATGGTGAGAAAATTAATGAGAAATCTTTAGGTAACAAATTACATCCATTCCTACTCTTATGTCCTTAACCTGAAAATTGTTCCAAAAACACACTGCCAAAAATTAGCTATTTCAGCAAATACCAGTAACACGGTCTTGGGATACAAGTACTGCAAGCAGCCTACATTTTTCATGGGTTGTTCAACTTTCTATATTGATTGTTGTGTCCTTCAAACTAAATGAAGAATGGGGTGGGGAAAGTATTGACCATGAAGGGTTGTTTTTTGTTTTGCTTCTTATGAGAAAAGCATTTGAGTTACATGCTTATTTACAGGATACTTAGCATATGCTGAATATGTTCAGACAATGTGGCAATTCAGGCATGTGCTTTAGTTAAGAACATGTTGGATTGTATCTGCTGCCATGCATTCTTTTCAGCAGATTTGATATGTCACTTAAAACAAACTTTTTTATGGGATGATGGTTTTACCAGAACAACCAAAGGAACCATGTGTTGTTTTAGTTTGTATCCAAAATCTTATAGTTTTAACTAAAAGAATCTGATAGTGATCATAATCAAACAAGATCAACTTAAAAACTGAGACATAATTCCATGCACATGCCTCCTGCATGCGTGATACCATATATAAGAAATAGCAGCTGCTATAATTCAGGCTTCTTTCCTTAAGCCTAGGTTGCCATATTGTCTGGATACACCTGTTCATTCCAGTCTGTATAGGTACATACGGCATCTTTCTTTATTTAAGTTAGACCATTTGAGGGCACCCTACGCTTTCTTTTTCTCATTTTTCCTATCCACAGTTGGCCACAAGATGAAATTAAAGAATTAGTAGTTGGCAGTACTGGTGCTGCAATCACACACACACACATACACACACACATTAAAAAATGGAAATTTCATTTTAAGATTTTAAAAGTGATCTATTTTACTCATTCTGATTATAAAATTAGAAGTTTTATTAAACTGTAAATTTAAATTTATTCTTGGTTATTTAAATCAATCTCAAGCCATATTCTCTATAAAAATGTTGAGGTTTAGCCAGAGATAAATTACTAACTTGGTTAGTAAATTACTTCTTGGTTTAGCCAGAGATAAATTACTAACTTAAGCGAGGATACCTCAGGAATTGGGTTAAGGTAACCTCATCTTTGACCTATCATTAGCTTTTCTTATTTTTTGATTTGTGTTCTGTTTGATGTTGTGATCTGGTATTTCGTTTTATTTTTCAAACCTTTTAGCCAAAGGTAAAGGAACTGGTGTCATAAAAACAGCAAAATTGTATGCTTGGGTTGCACTTCAGTCTTTGCCTGAGGAGATGGTGATTAGCCCTTGCCTGTTGGACTTTCTAGAAAAGGCCCTTGAAACGATACCTATAACTCCAATAGAAAGGAATTATACAGGTATCACACTATTTTACCATAATTTTTTATCAGTAATTTATAACCTAATCTTTATTTTTCAGAAGTTATTTGTAATCACTTTCTTATTCTTTTAAAGCCATCAGTTCACAAGATGAAGATATTGGGCAATTTGATATGCAAGATCCTTTAGAAGAATCCACAGCTTCCTTAGTATCTTCATCAACATCAGCATATTCTTCTTTCCCTGTTGATGTAGTGGTATATGTAAGAGTTCAGGTGAGCATGGATGTCAATTTAAGTAATACCTTGAAGGCTGTTATAAATTGGTAGGACTTATTTGCACACAGAGAAATATTTTGTTTGTCAAGTGCTAAAATCATTAATTCTATTTTAAATTGGGACTTTCTTCATTTATTGTATAGTTTCTATTTCATTTTCATATGAGAAATATCACTGATACCTTGTAAAGAAAAGTACTCGCTGTGTATGTTCGCTTATTTATTTATTTGTATTGGTAATAGAGCATACTTTGATTTAAATGTTCCACTGTCTGATAATGAAAACTATGCTATAAATTTAGATATTGTATTCTAACTTTTTCCATGGAATCTAAAGCAACATTTGGTTTCACAATTTCATGAAACTGGGTTAAGCTGAGATATATTGATCTGCCTATAGTTTGGCACAGTGGTGGGATTCAAAAAATTTTACTACCAGTTCTGTGGGTGTGGCTTGGTGGGCACGGCTTGGCTTGGCAGGCATGGCTTGGTGGGCATAGCAGGAGAAGGATACTGTAAAATCTCCATTCCTACCCATTCCAGGGGAAGGATACTGTGAAATTCCCATTCTCTCCCTCCCCTACTAACCTGCTTTCCAGCTCCATTCTCCTGTGCAGGGCAACAAAAGAAGACCCAGCTGATCAGCTAGGACTTTGGAAGCAGAGAATAGATAGGGGCGGGGCCAGTCAGAGGTGGCATTCCAGACTCAGCAGTCTAATCAGATGGAGCAAATTAAAATTGCTAAGATGATTGCAGTTTATTGACTCAAACTACACAGAGCCATGAAAAATTAAACTAGGGCTGATGCTTTTATCAGCAAAAATGTACTAAATTCCATTATATTTAATTATATAGTTCTTCTCTAGTTCTTCTCTATTCTTCTTGTGTTTCATATATGATTTTCTTCAGTGTCATACTCCTTCTTAGAATTTCTTAATATTTATGACACCACCCCCCAAACACACAAAAGTCTGTTTTAAACATTCTGCGGAGGTAACAATATGTTACTTTCCTTATTTCTGACCCTAGGTCATCATCTGAACACAATTATTTTCTATAAATTCCTGGCCCTTCTGTTCTTGAATTCCAATTTATAGTCTATCAGCCCAGACCCAGGAATGAAGGATATTTAGAATTGAATTAAATAACATCTAGATGGTCACACATTATTTATCTCTCACGTTAAAAAATTAATAGTATTCCATCTTTAAAATTGTTCTGTTGCTTGTTGTTTTCTTGTCATTTCAATTCTCCATGTATGATAAATGCTGTTTTTCTTTTTTTCAGCCTTCGCAAATCAAGTTCAGCTGCTTACCTGTGTCACGGGTAGAATGCATGTTGAAACTGCCTTCCCTTGATCTTGTATTTTCTTCTAATCGAGGAGAATTAGAAACTTTAGGTTCAACTTGTCCTCCAGAAAATTCTTTACAAAGTGGATCAAAGATGCCAGTAAAATCAATCTCGCCAGGTAAAATCCATTTTTATTGAAAAACGGTTTCAGTTCTTTTTAAGGATACACTCAGGTCTACTATAAAATAAGAGTTTAATCCTGCAAGAATAAATTGTGGATCTTCTAGTGTGCTCAAAAGACATAAATTAAAATGTATGCTTACAACCATGATTATGCCTTAACAAAACCAGTGGTTAGTATTAAATATGATTTAAGATCAAAATAGAATTAAAAGTTTGAAATTGACTTGTTTCCTTAAATGAAAGGAAATTCCTTAATACAAATTGTGAACTTTCAGACATAATTACTATTTTGTAAATAATGGCTAGATGTGATGTCTGAACTCCGTTATCAACTTACCAAACTTCTTTTGAGCTTAGCCTAGAATGACATTTTAGTCAATGATTATAGTGACTAGACTACCTTGTACTCCCCACTGATTAATTTAGCAGGACAGCTGACACAGAAAAAAAATCTTTCACATTTCAAATAATCTAGCATTTATCTATATAAGGCTGCAGAAAGAGACTTCTTTATCAGATCTTATAATTTGACCAGTATAAGGGGAAAGCAGTCCTTCAGGTATGTTGATGAAGCCATTCATGGAATAATGCTGAAAGCTTGTCCAATAAAACTTGTTTGGTCTAGTAGTTAAGACACTAATCTCGAAAGTGGAGGATCATGAGTTCATGCCTTAGGCATGAAAGCCAGCTGGGTCACTTTGGGCTGCTTACTCAATCTCTCTCAGTCCAAACTACCTCACAGAGTTTTGTTGGGAAAAAACAAAGGAGGAAGATGTGCTGGACAGGTTCACTGCCTTGAGTTATTTGCAAAATGATAAAGATGGGATAGAAATGAATAAATAAAATAAATAAAAACATAAATAATTTCTAAGAATGTTTCCAGAAGTTTCAAGCTTATAGTGCTATGAGTTGTCATCTCCAATAATGCCTGATTGTAGGAGTCTCATCAAAATATGTTTGTCTTTCCAAAGAATGTACCTTGGGTGATCTTTGTGATTTTTCTAGAATACATTTCTTTTTCTGCTTTAGGTTCTCTTGGATTAGGTAGCCCTTTTGGCAGAACACGACATAGTAGCAGCCAATCAGATTTGACAGGTTCTAGCAGCAGTTCTTCAGGTTTGAGTTTCACAGCCTGCATGTCTGATTTCTCCCTTTATGTATTTCACCCTTATGGAGCAGGAAAGCAAAAAACCACCGTGACTGGCTTATCTTCTGGAACAGGTAACAGAAAACATTGTGGTTCATAGAAAGGTATTGGTGATTCTTTTTACTTTTTAGATAAGTTTTTAAAAAGGAAATACAAAATCCCTTTTAAAATGACATTGTTCTGGTTTAACAGAAAGCAAATATGTAAATATGTATGAAGTTATATTAAAAATATGTTTTGCATTCATATCTCATAGTACATCTATGTAGTAAGGCATTTATACATTAAATGCAGTACAATTTATTTGTTCATTTGTTTTGAAACAGTATTACAATGATTACATGATATAGCAAGCAATAATTTATTAACCATATTTTATACCAGCCAAAAGTTTACACATGTTAAGTTCAACATCTGCAGACATTATGTGAGAATAGGTTTCGTCCATTTAGATTGTCAAAAACAATTATGTTTTTCATGGTTTCAGGGACTATAGATGAAGAACCCTCGTCAGTTACTGGTCGCAAGGATTCATTGAGCATCAACCTTGAGTTTGTAAAAGTTAGCCTATCAAGAATAAGGCGTTCTGGAGGTGCTACCTTTTTTGAGAGTCTCTCTGCAAGCAAATCTACCAACAAGATGGAGACCACGTTAATAAACATATCTGGTATTTATCAATCCTATGGAATAAACTCAGTGCAGCATAGAAAATAGTACTGCATTACATGTAACAGTATCAGACTTGCCATTTTTTTCTCCTGTGATACTGTAGGACTTGTAGGTCTTTTGAATGGATGTTACATAATTGCATTTTTAAGCTAATCATAAAACTTGATATATTTTCTCATCTATGTTTCATTAAACAGAAGATCTTTCTTGACCTAGTCATAGCTCTCTACAGCTAATATGCAGATAGTCCTTGATTAATGTCCTCTCATTCAGTGATAGATTGAAGATACAACAATGCTGAATGAGTAGGACTTAACAGCAAGTCCTTATGATTGTGACCAGCACAAATTCCTGCAGTTTAAAATTTCAGTGCTTGGCAACTGGCTCATAATTATGCTATCAAAGCATCCCTTGGTCACATGATCACCATTTGTGACTTCGCTGCTGGCTTCCAATGAACAAAGTCATCAGGAAAGCTGGCAGGAGGTCACAAATGGTGATCATATGACTGCAGGATAGCAATAGCACTTAGATTTATATACCGCTTCACAGTGTTTTGCAGCCCTCTCTAAGCGGTTTACAGAGTCATCCTGTTGCCCACAACAATCCGGGTCCTCATTTTACTGTCCTTGGAAGGATGGAAGGCTGACTCAACCTTGAGCCTGGTGAGATTCGAACTGCCAAATTGCAGGCAACCAGCAGGCACAGGATTTGCCTAACAACCATCGGATTGCTGGAGCTGCTATTGTAGGTCAGCATGATCACATCACATTGTGCCTTATGATCATGACACTTAGCAATGGTGTTCCCAGCCCACAATACCACCAGTAAATGAAGATTATCTGCATAACCAAAATAATAGGTAGATCTGTCTAGGAAATATTTGATCAAATATGAATACCACAACTGCTTACTTGATATTGGCCTTCCTTCCCTCAAGTATGTGGAAAGGTATCACTTTTTTAACTTGTAAATAAAACTAATACTACTGTGAACTTAACATTTGTATAAAGCCTTTCAAGCATTTACAGCATAATACTAAATCAAGCTTTGGATATATTGTCATTTTTCAACATCTATTCCTATTTCTCTTGATCTTTTTTTTTTTTAAAAACAAAATGATAAAATTGTGCTAGTAATTGCTGAGGAAGAGGGAGACATCTCTTCTTATAGCAAGGCATTTCAATATTGAATACATTGGAGTAATGCAAACATTTTTGAGGTGACTATTACTGTGGTGAGCCTAGAGTTTGGTGCCACAGTGCTAAAAAAGAAGAGATAAAAATATATTTAGAGATTAGAGATTAAAAATTATATAGACAAGTTTCTTCAGAAAAATGAAACATACTCTAGACTTGCACTCTGCAATAGCCATCAAGTATCAAATTGATTGCAGCAGGTTACAAATCAAATAAATAAACAAACATTGATAACTTTGCTTCTGGGTGGGAGACCCTTTCTGTGTTGTGCAGAATTGAACTATAGTAGGCCCAGTCAGTTTGATTGATGGTAAAGGATACTAAAGGATACAATCTAAATTAAATTAATTATCTCAATTTTGACTATTTTCATTATAATCTGTTAAGCACTTGGTTTTGATTTATAAATGATGGATGATACAAGAATGAATAAAAAAATTATCAAATGTCAAATATAAACATATTTTTGTAATATTTTTACAGCTGTTTGTGATATAGGATCTGCTTCTTTTAAATATGACATGAGGAGACTGAGTGAGATTCTAGCATTTCCAAGAGCATGGTACAGAAGGAGTATTGCAAGACGCCTCTTTCTAGGTGATCAAACAATAAATATGCCAGGTAAATAGCCAAAAGAAGGTGGAAGACATTTTTTTTTCATAATAATCAGTCTTACTGATTGATAGATTGATGTTAAAAACATGTTATTTTTCCATTTTGTGTTAAAAATGCTATGATGAAATAAGAAACTGGGTAGCAAATGGATTAAAAAATATTCGTGCTTAAAAGCTATTTGAATGTCTCTACCTTGGTTCTCTTAAACTAGCTGATTTCAGATTATTTTTAAACAAAGAATTCCCCAAATAATTAGGTGAAATTGGAGAATGGCATATTGTAATAATCTTGGTAGATTTGTGTTGAATTAATAACAAGTTAAACAAATCATTTATTTTGTTATATGTTGTTCCTAGTAACATCAGGTCCTGGGACCCCAGATTCTGTTGAAGGGATGAACCAGCACTTGTCGCCTGAATCATCAAGAAAAGCATATTGTAGGACCTGGGAGCAACCAAGCCAGTCTGCTTCATTTTCCCATACGGCTCAGTCACCAAATGTTTTCAATGAGCACAGTGCCAATAGCAATATGGCCTGTGGATCAGCATCCTATAATCTAAAATCTCCTGCTGTTTCAAGATCCAGAAGTGTATCAGATTCTTCAGTCCCTCAGAAAGGTGAAAAGAATCTTAATTTCATTACTTTAAATAACACACCACTGTGTAATATAGGCAACTGATCATACATCTATAAAAAAGGTCACCAGCATGTAATCATTGCCACCTAAAGCACTGAAATTGATTGATTCTACATTATTATGATAACTAGAATACTGACATTGAACCTAAAAGGATGCAGTTTATAGTAGTACCCCAAAATTGCTCTGCTTTATTTATTTTTTTCCAAACAAAACAGAAATACTAATTTCTTTTCCATAAACTTATGTATTGCGCTGCGAGGTGCATTGCTCTACTCAAAATACGAAGATGTTAAATACCAACATTTGCAGGATTTGGGTTTGGCTAGTCCAGAGAAAAGAAGGCCTAGGAGGACATGATAGCAATATTTCAGAATTTGAGAGGCTGCCACAAAGGAGGGGGTCAGTTTATTTTCCAAAGCATCACAGGGCAGGACAAGACACAATGGAGGGAAACTAATCATTACAAAGTGAGAAAACTACTTTGATGCAACAATTCAGTTTACGTACCTTATGCATTTTAAACATACACTTACGTAACACAAGGAAGATGCAAATATGTGAAAATGCTTCTATTCAAGTGTGCTTGTCTGCCCGGAGAACCCATTCTTATTTCATCTGTAAGGATTGAGGAATACTATACCTTGGAATAGTATGGAGAATTATAATCGAGGAAGTCTACTGAAGAACTGAAAACTTCAATCAGGCAACACAGGATAGAACAGAGCTTAAAATTTCAATAGTTTCTGGAAAGAAAAAAACAGTAAAAATATTTACTTTATTTTATCAAACTTACCTTGGAAGATTTGGAAAAGGAAATTTTCAGTAGTCTCAGTTCAATTGCTCAAATGTTTTTCCATTTTGATCTCTGTCAGCTAAACAAAAGTATAATTATTCAGCTGTAAAAAGAACTTTGCTTTTTTAATTATTATTGAAAGGTAAACTTCAGAAATTTTACCAATATGCAGAGTTCACATTTGTATACCAAATATTTTCTGAGCATCACCGTTGAAAACATTTAGATAACATTTAGATTTAGCAATGTCTGATGTTTAAAAACTCATTCAGTTGTGACAACTATCATGTTAAAATTGTCATTCACTGAAAAAAAAAGTTCTCAAAAGTTCATAAAGTATAAATCTTCTCCTTAGATTAAATTGACCATGTAGAACACTACTGTGTGCAAACAGATGGAGGTGAAGTTAAGAGTCAATCAATATGTGAGTTCTTGTTTGGACTTGGTTATTCTGAGGTATTTTCCAAAAAAATCCGCAAAGTGGTATTAATATTTGATTTTTTTTCAGTAATACTTTGCAATATTACATTTACAATATTTGCTTTGCATTTAATTCCAGATCTGCTGTCAAAAACATCAACTCCATTTAATAAATCAAATAAAGCTGGAGGTCAGCAAGTGACACCATGGGAAACACTGGTTGTATTTGCTATGAACTTGAAACAATTAAATGTACAAATGAATATGAGCAACGTGATGGGAAACACCACGTAAGGAAACCTTTTTGATTAACCATTTGATTTTTCTGTGTATTCCAAACATTTTTTTTAAAACATATAAAAGTGTGTGCATGCACATGCAGGTATATTTGAAGAATCTTTTGATTCAGGAAGCTTCAACTTTCATTTCACATTAAGTTATGTAGAATTGGAGGACTTTGAACAGAGACTTCCTTGAAAATCAGCTGTTGAAGACATTGATTAGCTGCAGAAGTAGCTACATGCTCCATCTTTGTTCTTATCTTACTATAACAGATAATCAGAGTTAGAAGGGACCTTGTAGGTCATCTAGTCCAATCCCCCACCCAAGCGGGAGACCCTACACCATTTCTGACAAATGGCAGTCCACTCTCTTCTTGAAAGTCTCAAGTGATGGCGCTCCCACAATTTCCGAGGGCAAGCTGTTCCATTGGTTGATTGTTCTCACTGTCAGAAGGTTTCTCCTTGTTTCCGGGTTAAATCTCTCCTTGTTCAGTTTCCATCCATTATTCCTTGTCTGGCCTACAGGTGCTTTAGAAAATAGCTTGACCCTTTCCTCCCTGTGGCAGCCCCTCAAATATTGGAAGACCACTATCATGTCTCCCTTTGTCCTTCTCTTTACTAGACTAGCCAAGCCTAGTTCCTGCAACTGTTCATTGTATGTTTTAGCCTCCAGTCCCCTAATCATCCTGGTTGCTCTTCTCTGTACTTTTTCTAGAGTCTCAACATCATTTTTATAATGTGGTGAACAAAACTGGATTCAGTACTCTAGGTGTGGTCTTACTAAGACTTTACTATATTCACTGATAATAAAGAGATGGCCTATTAATATTTTTATCATTAAAAATTTGTTCCCATCTTGTTTTGCTAAATAAGATTGAAAGAATTGTGTCTTTATCACCACGTACATTTCTTATTATTATTTCACAATTTGCATTTTGCACGTGAATGGACAAATACGGTAAACACTGTTTTCCTCCATATTTTATGCATGTTTTAGGTGGACGACTAGTGGTTTGAAAAGCCAGGGTCGTTTATCTGTTGGCAGTAACAGGGATCGCGAAATTAGTATGTCAGTAGGACTGGGAAGATCACATTTGGATTCTAGAGGTGGAGTGGTTGGCGGTACCATAGATGTTAATGCCTTGGAGATGGTGGGTAAGTTGAAAATTAGCAAATATTTTTTGATGATTAGTTCTTTTTATGTAGTGAATATAATGAAGACATTAGCTAATTTTTATTTGCTTTAATTGAAAAATTAGTATTTACTCGTTACCTCTCATCACACCAGTTCAGACTTAAACTTGTTTAAATTGAGTAACCACTAATTGTTGAAAGCTTTTTCTGAACATTTTCAACATTTGTGTGTCTCTATGTGCACTAATACAAAAACAGAGTTTGGAGGCCTTTTGATATTAATTGGATGCTAGTGTTAGAGAGCCAAAGTAGAATATCTTGTTGTTTCCCTTTGCTACTAAACTGATAAATGTTTTTCAGCTCATATTTCAGAACATCCTAACCAGCAGCCAAGTCACAAAATTCAGATTACCATGGGCTCTACTGAAGCTCGTGTGGATTACATGGGGTCTAGTATTCTAATGGGCATTTTCAGTAATGCAGATCTTAAGCTGCAGGATGAGTGGAAAGTTAATCTCTATAATACTTTGGATTCCAGCATAACTGATAAGAGGTAAAGATTTTTGCTTGATCTAATGTATATAATATACGTTTATTATCTCAAACCATTTTAATCAAATTGTCACTAAATGGTTTTGTATGAGCTATCCTCTCTTCAAAGCTTAATAAAGCATTATAAATTCATGGAAAACATTATTAATTTTATATTACAGTGAGATATTTGTCCATGGTGATTTGAAATGGGATATTTTTCAAGTCATGATTTCCAGATCAACTACACCAGATCTCATCAAAATAGGAATGAAGCTCCAAGAATTCTTTACTCAGCAATTTGATACAAGCAAGCGAGCTCTGTCCACATGGGGACCTGTTCCGTACTTTCCTTCCAAAACTGTTGCCAATAATATAGGAAAAAGTTCACAGCAATGTATGTATGAAACCAATTTATTTCATGTCATGAAGTTTTTATCAAAAATATTACATATTGGCCTTCGTAATTTCTGAGCCTAGACTACATTTGACTGCTGCTAATACTATGATGGCAGGAGAATATGACATTTTTTTCATTATGACCTTAGTTTCTATGCATAAATTGTATTTTTAGCATCTTCTTCTTTAGCAGCATTACAGTGTTTTTCCAGAATCTATTAAATAACTTTAGACATGGGCTAGAAAGGAAACTATAACAAAAATATGATCTAATCTATATTTAGAATAGACAGAGAGAGTGAGGTGTTAAAAAAAAATGAACGTATTTGGAAAGTTGGAGCTTTCTAAAGACAGCTCAGTCTTCAAATTTGGGCTTCATTGGAGACTCACATGAGACTGAGGAGAAAAGGCAGCTGGGCAAATGAATGCTTGCTAGTGATACTGAGTCAGGCTGGGGAGCCACCTGTAGAAAACATTCACCGTAGAACTTAGGCTTCTAAATAAGGCAGCAAAACACTTCTGTTTCAGCTGCAGCGGCTGGACACAAAAGGTGGTTGATGCAGGAAACTGGGAGAGAAGGCTGCAGGGGTGAACAAACGCTTGTTGGTGCTTGCTGGGATGGCTAAGCCTCATTAAGCACAGCAAGTAACTCCAGAGCTGTGCAGTTCTGGGGTTGCTTGCCACCCCACAAGGCAGGGTACAGACCAGTCATTGGGCAGATATAGAGGGGACATAAGCAAATCGGGACATTAAGCAAACCTGGCTTCCAACATTGACTTTGTCAGAAGCCCCTCCACCATATAAATGGTGATTATGTGATCCTGGGACACTGCAATCACTGTAATTACATGCTTGTTGCCAAATGGTTGGATTTTGATCATGTGACCATGGGGATACTACAACTGTCATAAGTGCAAGAATCAATTATAAGTTACTTTTTTCAATGCCATTGTAACTTTGAAAGGTTGTTAAATAAATGGTCATAAGTCAGTGATCTACCAGTGATTCTATAACAGTTTTAAAACCTGGTTACTATACAGATGAAAATAAGAACAATTGTTTGTTCATCCCTCTGCTAAGCACAAGCATTGATGTCTAGAAAAAATGAAAATTTCATGAAATTAATGAAAAATTATTAATGAAATTTGTAGTTAAGACTCATTATTTTTAGGAGAATTTTTTTGAATCCCTAAAGTTAATCATAATGCCATTATCCTCGTCTATATATGTCTGTATGCTCCGTTTTCTAGTTCTAGATGCAGCACATCATCGCCACTGGCCTGGAGTTTTAAAAGTGATGTCAGGGTGCCACATATCCTTATTTCAGTTTCCCTTACTAGAAGATGGAAAGTTTGGAGGCTCTATGAGTTTGCATGGAAATCACATGACATTGGCATGTTTCCATGGACCTAATTTTCGTTCGAAATCGTGGGCTCTGTTTCATCTTGAAGAACCTAATATTGCATTTTGGACCGAAGCACAGAAAATATGGCAAGAAGGTATTCAGGCATTCTTATGCCTTTTGTTTGATCTTTTCCCATATTGTAACCAATACTTAAATAACAAAGACTAAACACTGGCCGAATATCATTTTAATTTTTGTTGTAACCTACATATTAGATTTAATAAAATTCTCTATGGGTATTAAAATGAGAGTTTGCCAAGATATCAAGAGATTTACTGAGGTCATATAAATGATCGCAAAGGATACTGTTCTCGCAGGGGACATTTTGGTCAGATTAATTTCACTATATGGAGACTGTGCATACAATGGCAGACTATTGAAGTGATGACTTCAAATACTCAATACTCAATAATTTTTTTAAAAAATTGCTATGTTTAACCTTTCCTAGGATCCAGTGAACATTCTACATATGTTGTGCAAACACTAGACTTCCATTTGGGTCATAATACTATGGTAACAAAACCATGTGGTGCCCTACAAAGTCCCATGGCAACAATTACTAAAATAACAAGGAGACGTCATGAAAATCCACCACATGGAGTTGCAAGTGTAAAGGAATGGTTCAATTATGTTACCGCTACACGAAATGAAGGTAGGAACAAATACATTTCTCTTTATTTGGGAAACGGGCATAAATTTACAACAGTTCCAATTAATAGTATGAAAGAATGGCATGTGATGGAAAGATGCCCAAATATTCATAATTTTCTTAGTTTAAATCCTAATTTAAATTACCGTATATACTCGAGTATAAGTCGACCCGAATATAAGCCGAGGCACCCAATTTTACCACAAAAAACTGGGAAAACTCATTGACTCGAGTATAAGTCGAGGGTGGGAAATGCAGCAGCTGCTGGTAAATTTCAAAAATAAAAATAGATACCAATAAAATTACATTAATTGAGGCATCAGTAGGTTAAATGTTTTTGAATATTTATTTCAAAGAAAAACAGTAAACTAGCTCTGTAAGTGGAAAAGAGAGCCAACAAAACCAATATGGTATCAACAATAACTTTAAAAGTATAAAAACCTTAGCTCAATCAGCAACCAAGCTAAAACACAAGAGTTAAAATCCTTCAAAACTGGATTCCTCATCATCATCTGTATGTCCAAACAGAGTCACTCTCTCCCTTGCAAGAAAAAAGCATGTGTATGTGCTGCATGTACATCCTGTTTTGGAGAGCCACCATCTCTTTCACAGCTCTCCCTCATGCCTCCATTGCATGTGCACACATGCCATGGCTCAGTAGTAGGTCAACATACAGATGTCACACTAGGTTCCCTCCTCAAAAGGAACATCCAACCTTTCTTGAGAAGTACAAACTTCATCTGTTCAGGATTGTGGTGACAAAGGTGAAGGAGGATGGGGCTGAGAGAAGGGAAGGGAAGAAAAGATCATTGACAGGGAGAAAGACAGGGAGAAACACCTGGAAGTGTGAGCCCTTGAGTTTCCTTAGGGAAGACCAGACAACAAGGGGAGAGGAGGAGGAGGAGGAGAGTTAAAAAAAAAGAGTGGGAAGCCAACTCACGCGTGCCATCAAAGCGGGTTGCTATGGTATCCAGGACTGAGAAGGACAGGAGCCGAGACGGGGCCCTTCGCTTCCTCTCCCCGAGACAGGCCAGGGGGAAGCGGGGCTTTCTCCGCCTGCTGCTGCCAGAGGGGTGCGCGGGGGGAGTGCGGGGAAAGGGGGTTCGTGCCGAGGCTCCGCAAGCCATCGCCGCCTCCTCCAGACGAGCGCCCTAACGGGAGGTGATCGCAGCTGCGACGGCAGAGACCGCGAGGTCAGACAGAGATGAGGGGCGCCCCCGAAGAGCTCCGACTGCAGCGAAGGCGAGCGGCCACCACTTCCCCGGTGCGCGGCGGCGGGGCAACTCCTGGCGCAGAAAGCCGAGAGGAGGACGCCCGGGCGGCTGCCGCCCCTGGATCCTAACTGGAAAGACCCCATCAGAGGGTTCTGCCTGCCCTCGTAAAGAGGCGATTACCAGATTTGCAGCTCCAAAAGTCTTTGGCGGGAACATGGCTGCCCGGGGCAGCGTTGGGGACTGAACAGGAGAGCCGCAAACGTCGCGCTCCCCAGGAGAGGGCAGCCCTCTTCCACTCAGCGGCTCCCAACACGGCGCAGCCAGGTACTTTGTCTCGCTGCCCTCGGAGCGCATGCGCTCTTCGCTGCTAGGGTAGGGGAGCGGAGGAGGCTGCCTGAGCCTGGCGGTTTGTTGGCGAAGCTGGAAGCGCGCAACGCAGGAGCTCGCAGGGGCCCCGGGCGCCCGTTAATGGGGAAGGAGAGCCCGCTTGGGGTCGCCTGTGTGGCCCTCAGCGAGTAGACAGCCGCGGCGGCGATGCTGCCCTGGAGGCGCTATCGGTTGCAGCCACGCCAGCGCAGGCCAGACATGGTGCCGTGGCGGCTGTTGGAGGAACTGCGCCGAGGTGGAGGAGGAAGGAAGGTGGGTGCGGACGGGCAAAGCAAGCAGGGACCCCCTTCTTCAGCCCCGCTTGGGGTGAAGATTAATCGCACGGGCAGCAGGTCAGAGGGGAATCTGACTCGAGTATAAGCCGAGGGCGGTTTTTTCAGCACAAAAAATGGGCTGAAAAACTCGGCTTATACTCGAGCATATACGGTAACTTAAATTCCTAATTCTTAGTTTAAATCTTGAAACAATTGTATATTAATAGGATGCACTCAACTTTAAAGATATGTATAAAAATAATATTAACATCATCAAATAGCATCTGCCTATCCATCTTCCTAATTCTTAGGAAGAACTCAGTGGGTGAACAAAAAATGCCAAATCCAGTTTATCTATGTAATGAATCCTAATAATATCAGTAATAATGTAGTGAACTTATATGCTACCTGTCTCTCAATGACTCTGTGCCACTCATAAGAATTAAAGAAATTACAATAAAATCTTTATAAGTTAAATATAAAAAATGGCAAGCAGAATGAAATGGGGGTGGGGGTGGTGTCCCACTTTTTTATCCCCATATATTATAAAGGTTGTCAGTTTCCATTCTCTTAAAGATTTAGTGTGACTTAATTTTTTTACATACCTAAATTTTATTCATTTCCCCCCATGCACAAATACACCCACTCACACAAATATCTAAGAGTGTTGTCATATCTAAAATGATGTGCAACATCTGCATGTCTTAAAATTGATTCTGTGTAGAAATACAAATTTTGGTAACATCTAATTTCCATATACAGAAATATTATTAATAATTAACTCATAATTTTTTAAATGTTTTATCTCAAAAAAATTGTTTACTATTTTATTTCCAGAGTTAAACCTTCTCAGAAATGTTGATGCAAACAACCCAGAGCATACTACAACAGTGAAAAGTTCCAGCTTGTTAAGTGGTTTCAGAGGTGGCTCTAGTTACAATCATGAGACTGAAACAATATTTGCATTACCAAGGATGCAGCTGGATTTCAAATCCATTCATGTTCAACAACCTCAGGAACCTTTAATACATGGTAGCCTGTTCTTTTTCTTAAAATGAATATGATGAACTTTTATCTGTATTTTGTGTAGATGGAATTACAGCATAATTTAAAAAATAAAAAAAAAAACAACAGATAAACATGACAATTGTGACTCCATACCTAATATCACTATTAAATGAGAATTGAAATAGAATCAAGTAAAATTTTTAGAGAATGTCCCATTAAATTCAATTGCATGTAGCACAGCCATTATTGTGTAATAGTTTAAATATAAAATATGAAAACAAAGTAGAACAGATTGATGGATACCATAGTTGATAGCTGATCTTCCAGCTGTGAGTATAAAATGGTTTTATTATGGTTAATATGCCAAAAAAATCTGGAAGAAATTATCTGATAGCAAGTGCTTTAAAACAAATATAGCGTAAGAGTTCATTGACTGTGCACACTTTAGTAGGACTTCATTTTAGAACTCTTTTAAATGAATGCATGTTGCATGTGCAAAGGAATTGTGCATCAGCAGAGACAATATAAGGCCTTAAGCACAAAAGTATTCTGAGGAATTTTATTTCAAATTTATGCTGAAAAAAAAATCAATACAATACATACAATTAGCACTTTTCCCTATCTTGCATTTTAAAACTTTTTCATTAAAATGTTTTATTCAGGATATTTATTTGTGTAATTACCAGTTTATTTTAATTATTTATGGAATTTCGTTACAGATGCCAGTGCCAAACCAAAGGTAGAATGCAGTGTAGTAACAGAATTCACAGATCACATATGTGTAACTATGGATGCAGAATTAATAATGTTCCTGCATGACTTAGTTTCTGCTTATCTTAAAGAAAAGGAAAAAGGTATGTAAATGAATTAACACTAATCCTGTGGGTTTATATTATGTGCTCTTACAACTTGTATAGTAATTAATCTGAAGTTTGTTAGTAGTAAGTTGATTTTATTTCTTTTTTTTCTTTTTTTTTTGGTCTGGCATATTGAATATCAATCTTCTGGAAGGGATTATAACTAATGACGTTTTTTAAAAAATAGATTACTAGAACTATTTTTTTCAGGATAAAAAGTCAGGGTTTGTCAAATTCAAAACATCAGTGCTATAACTAAACACATTTCCAATTGATGTTCCATTGAAAGCTATTGTGAATTTGTAGGAGTATTGTTAATTTAATTGTAGCAGGGATTAATTGTGTTTTAGATCCACAAACTCTCTTTGCTACTCAGTTCTTAAGTTTTAAAAATGCACTTTTTACATTATCTTGTTATATAATGTAAAATTGAATGTTTTCCTTTACAAGTATGGAATTTTATCATGGGCTAAAATCATGTTGTTTTGACCTATATGGATTAAAATTCCTTTATAGTATAGTATGTATTAAATAGTATACAATATAAAGTATATCTGTTCAAAAATAATTGAAGTTTTCTGGAAAAAAAATTGTGTCACAAATACATGATAAAGGTATGCTTCAGAAATAATGTGGAAATCATTCAGTGTGGTACAGCGCTTTGCTATCTGTCTGATGAAGCTGCCTTCATATGGGCATACATGCATAGAAGGCTTATGGAGGGCTTTAAAGCAACTGACTGAAACATTAAGTACTTGTGTTAGTTTACAGCTTCACAGAATGCATCTTTACTATTGTTAAAGGTGTGTTATTCACACAGATCTAGTAGTGGCATTTTAGAATTCACTTCCTTATAGCTTTTGATATGCAATTTTTATATAGGGAA
The DNA here is from genome assembly GCA_033807585.1 of Hydrophis major. Taxonomy (NCBI): domain Eukaryota; kingdom Metazoa; phylum Chordata; class Lepidosauria; order Squamata; family Elapidae; genus Hydrophis; species Hydrophis major. The sequence goes on along the minus strand of CM066333.1, from coordinate 46,922,586 downwards.
TAGGTTACAATGGTAATTGCGGCCACAATTTCTTTGCTAAACTATCTGGTCATTAAGCCAGTTGTGACTGTATTCTTAGTGATAGCAATCCTGCAGTCCTGGTTGTTGTCAGAACCCCAGGATTGTGCAGGTCATTAAGCAAGAGGGGGAGGGAGACCAAGGCATACCGAGGTGTGCGGGTGCTGCGGACAGGTATTCTGGAGCATGGACAGGTGCTGCAAGGTACTATGGGCAGGCAGTGTAGAATGCAGGTGGCTGAAAAAGGAGAAGTGGCTTCCAACTTCCTTCTGGCTTCCCCATTGACTTTGCTTGTAGAAAGCTGGGAGGATACACTGAAAATCACAATCACATAACTGTGGTTCACTGTGGCATCATAATCATGAGCTAAGACTGAGCACATGGTTCACAATCACAACTGTGGAGATGCTACAACAGCTGCACCTTTGAGACCAATCATCAGTCCCTCTTATTCAATGCCATTGTAACTTTGAATGGTCACTAAACAAGTGGTTCTAACTTGAGAACTATGCACATATTAATTTTTTTGAAATAGAACTATTCACTTGAAGAAAATTCATTTTTTATTTTGAAATCTTTCCAAATACAACATTACATTAATAACTCTGGATTTTAACATGGTATGTAAGTATTAATTTATGGCACCAATGAATTTCTTAAGTTATGAAAGTTATGAGAAAGTGACAATATAAACCAAATGGCTTGATTTGCTGATAATTTTTGGCTTTGCTTTACTTCACATATTTTATCGTGGTTATTATCAATATCGTATCATTCATACTTTTAGTATTAATAGTATGTACAATTATAATAGTTATATCATAGTATGCAAGTCAACATTTTTTTCTGAACAATCAGTATAATTTTATTATATTAAACAAACTACAAATCTTAAATTCTTATTTCTGGAATAGTTATAATCTTACATATTTTATACTCGTCTTCAAAATGAAGATTATAACCTAAAACAAAACATTTCTGTTCTTTTTCTAGCAGTCTTTCCACCTCGTGCTTTGTTTAGTCGGCCAGGACAAAAAAGCCCCATCAATGTACTTGATGAGAGCACTACTGAAAAAGAATTGGAAGAAAGTGTTACTTACACAACTGTGGATTGGAGAGAATTTATCTGTAATACCTGGCATTTGGAGCCCACATTGAGGTAATTAGCACTTTTTTTCAATAATCAATCTGATTTTCAGACAATTATTCCACTACTTATTACTAAACAGTGAATTGTCATTTAGAAATTTCTAAATGACAATTCTAACTCTAACTGTAGACAACTGTAATGGCTACAGTTTTACACACGGCTAGAAACTATTTACAAAAATGCATAGAAAAGAAAATTTATACTCTGAAGAATACATTTGTTTCTATATTAATACAATTTTTAATAAATATCACTGAACATTAACTATTATTATTATTATTTAATATTATTTATATAATGTATATTTTATATATTAGTAATTAACATTAACTGTGGTGGCATTTTGCCACTTTTTGTTTATTTAGTTTTGAATGTATATTTATATCTTTAGAGGTTAAAGGCAATCTTTTATTTTTGCAAATATCTATCATATGAAAGAAATTGGGATGAGAAATAATGATTCAAGGTTGCTTAGAGTGCCATAATTCTGTGGAATAACCAAATGCATTTTCTTAACCAGAATAGCAAAAATTAACTTTCTATACCTATCATAATTTTTTATGCTGTATCACATTTTTATGGAAAAAAAATAAAAAGGTATAGTGACATTGTAAGACACATGACTTGCCTTCTAGCATTTAAACTTTCAAACCCAAAGATATAAAACCGCTAAGTGCAACCATCAATGTTCTCCTCCCCCTAAAACAGACCGCATGTGGCTCTGGACCATACACTGCAGGACCATACACTTTTAACATTATATGATCTATATACATTAATTATATTTTAGATTTTACAATTCATCTTAACACAGTGCAGCCCAGGCAAGCCAAAAGATTGGACACCTATGCTTTAAAATGACAAGAGAATTACAATAGAAAAACCTTTACACTATTCGTTCGTTTGATTTATGTTTCTCCCCCCTCCTTTCCAATTTTATAAAGTTCAGTACTACTACAATGTTTATGTCTTAGAACTATATAAGAGGCAAGCTGGTATCTTTAGAAAACTCAAGCTAAGGAACAATATTTAAGAAAAAAGCATTAAATTGGTACAACCATACTTTTCAAATCAGCAAAATTTTAAATAATCATATAGTTCATTTGTATTCATACTTTTGTCCTTAGATACAGTACTGGCAAATGGAATTAAAGGCTGCAATCTCCACACAGTTAAAAAAAAAAACAATTCAAGGAAGAGTGCTTCTTGACATATACAAATAAAAACCAGAAAAGGTTGTATAAATAGCTGGAAATTAGGGGTTGCCAACCATTCCATGCATGAACAATTGGTTCTGTTTGATCTGTACCAGAACTGAAACAAGTTTTTGATGTTTTGTTTCACGCACAGTATAAAACCAACTTCTGTGTAAAGGGGAAGGAACAGAGGAGGAGAGAGCAGAGAAAAATATCAACTATTGGGCAGTGGCAGGAAGACTAGTGGGACAAACAGGCCGGGGGTGAGGGGCATCTTGGGCTAGGACATAATTAGGGACGGCCTAGGACAGGAAAGAAAAGGCAGAACCTGGAAAGATTCAGGAAGATGCAAGATCTATATACTTACCCTTATCCTGTAGAACCTATGGCTATTAACATATGTAGAACTGTAGAAAATTAATTTATTCTTGCTTATTGAAAATGATAGAATATTTTAATTTATAGGTTAATCTCTTGGACTGGAAGAAAGATTGATCCTGTTGGTGTGGATTATATTCTTCAGAAGCTTGGTTTCCATCATGCAAGAACCACTATTCCCAAGTGGCTTCAACGTGGAGTCATGGATCCCCTGGATAAAGTTTTGTCAGTTCTCATAAAAAAACTTGGCACTGCATTACAGGATGAAAAAGAAAAGAAAGGAAAAGACAAGGAAGATCACTAAAAATCCTAGAATTAGGATAGCAGAGACTTTTTAAAATCATTTGTTTTATGGTATTGTCACTGTATAATTTTAAAACAATTTACACTGAAAGAACCCTAACAGCTTTTTTTGCTGCTATATTTAAAACTTCATCAATATTGTGAATAACTTATTTTGAAAGAGGATATCATTTTGTGTTCAGTCTAGCACTGTATGACCAATGTTATGAAGAAAACTATGAAATAACTGTTTGATATTTACAGCTATATTGTGTGCAATATTCTGCATCAGTTGTATCAGTTTGTTATACTTGAAATAAAAATTAATATCAAATGTAACCTAGTTGATCATTTTTTACAAGGAACATATATAAATAATAGACAGATATATGGGGAAAATACTGGATACTGTCAAATAAAATGCTCCCGTACTAATGACATTATTTACTTTTAGATGAGATTTTAAAAACTTTTATTGTACCCATTGCTTTATTCTTACCAGAATACCAACTTAATAGATAATATCCATATAAATGTAACTAGTTTAGTTTAGTTTACTTTCATTGTCATTGCACCTTGTACAACAAAATCAAACACCATCTTCAGTGCACATCATGACCATGACCATGAAAACAAACACAAACACACATCCTTCACCCTTCACACATTGACCTGAAAATCCCCGACACTACGCCAACACTGCACTGTACAGCAGAATTCAAAAGAGTTACTGCCCTGGGATAGAAGCTGTTTTTCAGCCTATTTATCCTTGTCTTTATTATTCTGTACTGTCTGCCAGATGGTAATAGTTCAAAAAAAGGGTCTGTGGTGATCAAAGACCAGTCATTGTGCAGAGTGCCAAGATGTCCGACTACCTACATAGTGTTTATTCCTTTTATAGGGTTTTTCACAAGAAGGCAAAGGCAACATAGATACAGCATTTGGATTGGTTACATTTGGAGAAAAGATGCAGTATTGGTGAAACTTTTAACCAATCCTTGAGAATAATAATGATCTTAGAAGGTGGGATCATATGCCTGCTCATGACAACTCTCTAACATCTGGTTGATAAGTACAAGGTTATATAATTATTAGTTTGGGACTCACCAGTCTGAGAGTGAGATTAGGGGAAGAGGCCTGTTTAGAAACTATAGTGCAGTTTGCTGCTACTACTGTCAACTACAGGAATTTTTTTGCCACTACAGGGTTCCCAGGATGAGATGGATCTTTGAGAATGTTTTGAGCTTTCTTAAGGCAGCGGGAACTATAAAGCTATACACCTTCATATGTTTTGGAATATCTTGACCACAGGGGTTTTAAGATTTCAGTGAAAAGGATTACATTGAACGGCAATAATCCTCCCAAATTCCATATAAATTAGTAACATTTATTAATGGCAGAAATAATCAACACCCGAGATCAGGGGTAGGGGAACTTGGTTTTTATCACTTACAGACTTCAACTCCCAGAATTCCTGAGTGAGCCATAAGAGGTTTCCCAACCCTGGCCTACTGATTTTTCAGTTGTTGGGGAAATCAATTTTTGACTTGAATGGGACTGTTTAATATACAAATGTTGGACATGTAGGCCAGGGATGGGGAACTTTTTATGGTTCACTCAGGAATTCTGGGAATTGAAGTCCATAAGTGATAAAAGAACCAAGTTTCCCTACCCCTGCCCTAGATCAAGGGTCTCCAACCTTAGCAACTTTAAGACTTGGGGACTTCAACTCCCAGAATTCCTCAGCCAGAAAAGCTGGCTGAGGAATTCTGGGAGTTGAAGTCCCCAAGTCTTGAAGTTGTTAAGGTTGGAGACCTCTGCCCTAGATTACAGGCTTAGGATCCAAATGTATATTGACAAATATATATTTACATATATACATATATCTGTTGATATGCATTTAGAACCTGGGGCTATAACCTAGGGTGTTGGCTACTATTGCTAGTTTAGTGTTTATCTAAAAATTTGAATTCCCCTTCAGTTCCCTCATCAAAATCGTTAATTTTTTTTTTTTAAACAATTGTATTGATTTCTACAAACAAACAAAGCAAACAAGACATAAAAACATCAACTCTCTTATGTACATACAGTGTGTCGGTTGGTTCATCAGTTTTGTGCATTCATTTCGTAGTCTCAATTACAGTTATATTACATAACAACTCATATTGTCAATCCAAACTTATATATCCTAATATCGCAAAAAAAAAAAGAAATTTTTGACTATACTTTTAATCATTCATGCTTTATAAGATAACAATACTTTAAACAGTATATTCTATAACAAATCATATAATCATACCAGATCTGTCCTACAAACCCTTTATAGATATGTCAAATAACAAAAGAAGAAAAAATAAAGATATTCCTTGCTATCTAACATTCTAGATATTCTATTATTGTATTTTGTCATCTAACCATTGATAGAAAAGATCCCAAATTTCATAAAATTGTTTATCCTCTTGCTCTCTTAATTTCAAATGTCAATCTACTCATCTCAGCACATTCCAATATTTTCTTAATAATTTCTTCCTGCAATAGTATTTTCTCATTCTTCAATATTTTCTTAATAATTTCTTCCTGCAATAGTATTTTCTCATTCTTCCAATTTTTAGCAATTTTTAGCTGCTGTTAATACATTTACAATCAGATATTTCAAGTCTTTACTGTAAGTATCTGGTAAGATTCCCAATTAAAAAAACTCCAGTTTATATAATTGCCCATAAAAATCTCGAATAATTTCTTTTTTTTCATTACCATTGTTAGGGATAACATTGTTTTACCCTAACTGGTTTAGGTAAATAATAATATGTAATCATAGTTTGTATGTTAAAGTGTCTGCAACTTTAACTGTGGGATAGTAATTAAGGGAGTGGTTGTGCAAGCACTTTAAAAGAAGCAAGGCTGCAGCTTGCTCTCTCTCTGGCTTTGATGATCCCTGATTACTGCAAGGAAAACAAGTCTGCATTGCTCGAACGGGAGAGAAAACAAAGGACTGGCTTGTAAGTGAACTGACATAGGATATTCAAAACGGATTTTGCTAACTGAATATCCCTGAATGGACTGACTAAATGATACATGACTATGCTATGAACTCATAATGGAATAAACTATATTTTTGATAGCACAAGCGTATCTGTTATTTTTACTGTATGTTAATAAACATACAAGCTTAGCTCACTCATTTATCTGTGTGCCTATCTGACTAAGCTGCACATTCTGTTTAGCTTGTCTCCCTAACCCTGGTTGGGGAAACCAGGCTTAACACTGGTTATGGGCCCAGAGGCTGCAAAGTCAGTTTAACTAGGATAAAACAGATTTATGTAAAAGTGAGAGTTTGTGTTGTTATACATTACAGTAAACAGACAGCTGTGTTTTATTAATTATAGTTTTATATCCATATAAGAAAACATGGCACTAGTCAATCTACAAAGTTTGTCCCTGATATCCAAGTTGGATGGAACAAACTATGTATCATGGTCTATGAAATGTAGTCTGCTTCTACGAAGAGAAGGTTTGTGGAACATAATTGAAAATCCACCAAACGTAGAAGAATGGGATCCAGAGGATGAGGAAGATAAATTAAAGATAGAAGAATTTATGCATAAAAATCAGCAAGCTATTTGCATTATTGCTTTAACCTTAACTGATATGCAGCTTGTTTATATCCACGGAGAGAAATTAGCTGTTGGGTGTTGGCAGAAACTGAAAAGGATTTATGTTCGAGATAATGTTGGTGCTCACATAAATCTAACACGGAAACTTTTCAGTACACATCTCCATAAGAATGGTGATATGCTGAGTCATTTGAAAACTATGCAAAGCATTTTTCAAGAACTGCACGAGAAAGAGCTTATTTTCTCTGAACTACACCAAGTCTACATAATTCTATCTTCCCTTGACGAAACCTATGACAACTACGTAACTTCCCTTGAAATATTGCCAAAGGAAAGCCTAACTTTAACTGATATAACTGGCAGATTGATTGAAGAGGCCAGAAGAAGGCTTGAAAGAGACGAATTAAGGAGGCAGCAACCTCAAAAAGAAGAAAATGAAACTCCTACTGCATACGCAATTAAAAAGTGTTTTAATTGTGGAGGAAGAGGACATTTGGCAAGATTTTGTAAAAAAGCAAAGCACCAGAACGCTGGCCAGAATACAAAAAGTCATCAAAAGAAAAAGAAAAATTTAGAGTTAGCCATGTATAGTAACGGAGCTGTAAAAAATAATTTATGGGTGGTTGATAGTGGAGCATCACATTGTATAACAAATGATAAGAAAAATTTTATTAAAATGTCCAAGAGTACACAGCAGATATCATTAGCCAATGGCTGGAAACTGAAAGCTAAAGGTCAAGGTATAGCATATTGTTCTTTTATAAAAGAGAATATAAAAATGTTATATGTACCACAACTTAAGTTTAATTTAATTTCAGTAAGAATTTTGGTTAAACTAGGATATGTAGTTATATTTAGGGGAGATAACTGCATAATTGAGAAAGAAGATAAGAGAATTACTGCATCTTTAAGAGGTGAATTATATGTGTTAAATGATGATGGTTCAAAGGTGGCTAACACAGTTTATGAAAATAAGAAACCTCATGATGAATGTATTCACTTGTTACATCGAAGGCTAGGGCATTTAAATTTTAAAATGCTTAAGAAAACTGTTGAATTATCTAAGGGAATAAGTTTGAAACCTTGTAATAAGTATTTGCAATGTTCTATCTGCAATCAAAGTAAGGCCAGGATCACACCGGCTGATAGAGTTGATGGATTTACTACCAAAGAACCTTTAGAGGTAGTATTTGCAGATTTAATAGGTCCTAAAAAACAAAGTGTAGGAGGAGCTCGTTACATACTAAGTATAATGGACCATTATTCTAGATATGGGTTTTGCTATTTAATGAAGACCAAAACTGAAACATATCAAAATCTCTTTAATTGGATTAAATTTGCAGAAAGGAAAACTAAAAAGAAATTAGTAACTCTTATAACAGATAATGGTACGGAATTTACAAATAATAAATTCCAGAACAGACTAAGAATGTTAGGTATTCAACATAAAATGTCTGCACCATATAGGCCACAACATAATGCCTTTATAGAGAGAAGAGGCCAAACATTACAATCAATGGCACAAACTATGATGTCTGATTCAGGATTACCTGACAATTTATGGGGAGAAGCAATAATGTGTGGTAATCATATATTAAATAATGTTGTTAATTCAACAACAGGTGAATTACCATTCACACTGTGGCATGGTACAAAACCTGATTTAAGTTACATGCACACATTTGGAGCACCAGCATGGGTGCATATCCCTTCACAACTTAGACACAAAGGACAACATAGAGCTAAAAGATTATATTTTGTAGGATATACATCTAATCATAGATCTTATAGATTCTGGGAACCAGGTACATCTAAAGTTTACACCAGTGCTAGTGCAAAATTCCTAGAACATGTAGGATGGAATAGATTAGAGCAAGATTTAAATAATGAAGTAATTGTTGAACCCTACAAAAGGCAGAAAAATCAGATTAGTTATAAGAAGAGTCCAATTAAAGAAGAAGTCCAAGAAGAGCAAATAGGACCAGAACAAGAGGAAACAGTTAATCAGGAAGAGTTAGATAATCAAGAAGAGTTAATAAATGAAAGTCCACCTGTAAGTCCTGTAATACCTAGGCGTACTACACGTGTAACTAGACCACCTGAAAGGTATCAAGCAAGTATAGTTTGCCAAGTAACTAAAGTTCCAACTAGTGTAGATGAACTTAGGATGTATCCTGCTAAGGATCAGGAGAATTGGCAAAAGGCAATGGAAAAAGAACTAAATTCATTAAAGGTAATGAAAGTTTATGAAGATGCTAAATTACCTCCAGGAGAAAAATCCATTGGGTGCAAATGGATATTTAAAGTAAAAACTGGAAATGATGGGACTGTTATCCATAAAGCTAGGTTAGTAGCTCAAGGATTTAATCAAACTGCATCTGATTACGATGAAGTTTTTGCACCAAGTCTTAAAGCAACATCTTTAAGAGCAGCATTAGTGTGGGCAGCTAAGAAAAACTATGTCATTAACCATTTAGATGTAGAAACTGCTTATCTACATGCACCATTGCAGCACACTATATATTTAAGAAAACCAGTAGGTATAAAAGACAATAAATTAAATAGTAATGATTGTTGGAAACTCAAAAAGAGTCTTTACGGGTTGAAACAATCTGGGTTTGAGTGGAACCAATATATTGTGAAAGAGTTAAACAATATAGGTTTTAAATCTGGTTTAGCAGATCCATGTGTGTTTAAAAGAGAAAATAATGGAACGGTGTCATTATTGTTATTATTTACCGATGATATTGCTTTGATAACTAAGACTAATAATGAAGCTAATGAGATTATATCATTATTAGCCAAAAAGATAAAATTAAAGCATTTAGGTGAAATTAAAAAGTATCTAGGATTGACAATTAACAAAACAAAAAATGGTTTTAAGATATCTCAAGAAGATAAAATTTGCCAATTAATTAAAACGTTTAAAATGGAACTTTGTAAACCGGCAAAGACTCCAATGAGTCAGGAAGTTTGCCAAACTGATGATCAAAGTCCCAAATTTGATAAGTCCATATATCAATCTTTGATTGGTAGCTTATCACATATAAGCAATTGGTCTAGGCCAGATATAGCTTATAGTGTAAATCAGCTGGCACGTTTTAATTCAGATCCACATCAATGTCATTGGCAATCATTAAAGAGAATTTTAAGATATCTTAAAGGAACAATGAACTATGCATTGTATATAGAACCAAAGGGTGATTTGATTCTTAGTGCCTATGCAGATGCAAGTTTTGAAACTGATATAAACACAAGAAAATCAACATCTGGGATGGCTATATTATTTGGTAAAACACTTATAGGGTGGAGGTCAATCAGACAACAGCATATCAGCTTGTCCACGATGGAAGCGGAATTTTCATGTCTGTCATTATTATGCACTGACTTGATTTTGTACAAACAGTTATTATTAGACATGGGTATAACTGTAAAAGATTCCATTATTGTGTACGAGGACAACCAAGCAGCTATAAAATTAGCTACTAGTATTGCTGTAAAAACTAGATCAAAGCATACTGATTTAAGATACTTAAATGTTATAGAGAATCTGTAAAGAATGGGCTAATTAAATTGGAATACTGCATGACGGAAGAAAACATTGCAGACCAATTTACAAAAGCTCAAGGAGTAACTAAGTTTAAAGAGAGTTGTAACAAATATGATTTAAAGATGTAAATAGTTATGTTATTATTTCCTAAAAGGGGAGAATGTTAGGGATAACATTGTTTTACCCTAACTGGTTTAGGTAAATAATAATATGTAATCATAGTTTGTATGTTAAAATGTCTGCAACTTTAACTGTGGAATAGTAATTAAGGGAGTGGTTGTGCAAGCACTTTAAAAGAAGCAAGGCTGCAGCTTGCTCTCTCTCTGGCTTTGATGATCCCTGATTACTGCAAGGAAAACAAGTCTGCATTGCTCGAACGGGAGAGAAAACAAAGGACTGACTTGTAAGTGAACTGACATAGGATATTCAAAACGGATTTTGCTAACTGAATATCCCTGAATGGACTGACTAAATGATACATGACTATGCTATGAACTCATAATGGAATAAACTATATTTTTGATAGCACAAGCGTATCTGTTATTTTTACTGTATGTTAATAAACATACAAGCTTAGCTCACTCATTTATCTGTGTGCCTATCTGACTAAGCTGCATATTCTGTTTAGCTTGTCTCCCTAACCCTGGTTGGGGAAACCAGGTTTAACAACCATAACAAACTTGGCCTTGGTCATCTATTAACTTCAATATTTTTCTTGATTCTTTCTCCTTTCTCAATTTATATGTTAGCCATCTACCTGGTTTATTTGCATCTTCAAAATAATTCTGTTTAGCATTTATAATTTTCTGTGCCAATTCTTCTTTCCCTATTAATTCCATTTTATGTTTAGTTATATCCAACTTCAATTTAATATCCTTTTTCTGTGGCGTTTTCTGTAATTCTTTTTCAAGTCTTTTATACTCATCTTCCAAGGCCTTAGATTAGAAGCTTGCCTTTTCCTAATATTTTTTCTTGTATATTCTATTATCAAACCTCTAGCATATGCCTTCATTGTATCCCAAACATTCTGTGTTGAAGTATCTTCTTTTTTATTTTCTCTAAAGAAGAAAGCCAATTCTTTCTCCATCCATTGTGTAAAATCTTTTTCCTTTAAAATAGTATTGTTTAATGTCCATCTCGATCTTTTTTTTGTCCCTTCCATTTAATTGTCATTGGGGCCTCAACAAAATCGTTTATGAAGATATTGAAAAGTATTGGGCCTAAGAGTACCTTGTACCCCACTGCCTACTTCTTTCCACGTAGATGTACTACCATTAAGGACTTACACTTTGAGTGCAGTTTGTCAAGCAGTTACAAATCCATCTAGTAGTGCTGTCTATCTCACATTTTTGTAGTTTATCAAAAGTAGGCTGTGCTCTATTTTGCTGAATGCATTACTGAAATCCAAGTATAGTACGTCCACAGCACTTTCCCTGGTCCATTATTTTTGTCACTTTATAAAAAAAATGAATATGTATATTGTTATGTGTAGCGGAGACTGTAAAGTTACATTCGGGCCAGCAAGGCAGACACGGTAACGTGGCCAAGCTGAGCCAAGCCGCGCTAAGATCCAGCAGGTGTAGTTTCTCCCACTGATTCCATTTTGGAATAAAAACGCTTCAGAAGGCCCCTCCCCGAAATCCTTCCTATTCGTCCAACTTTTTAAAGCGGGCGGCAGCCCTTACTCTTAAATACAGGCGGTCAGATAAAAATCGCCCTTGCCTTTCCAACCAATCAGCTGGAGGCCGCGTCTTCCGACCTCCCTTCCCCCCTCCCTTCGAACCCGCCCCGCTCTGTTGCAGCAGCCGGGAACGCGCGTTTCTGAGAGGCGTCCCAACCAGCGAGCCGCCGCCCAAGAACGTGAAAGCGTTGGGCGGAGTGTTAGAAGTGTTAATCACGTGATTCTCAGCCTTAAGAGCGGGCGAAGGCGGCGTTTTCCCGCGTGGGGTTCTAGAACTGCGGAGGTTCGCTCCCGCGCTTTCTTTTCAGCTTCGTGTAGTTTCTCTCGAAGGCGGAGTTTCCGTTGGCGCTCGTTGGGTGGGTTGAGGGTTCGTGGCTGCCTTCGTTTCCTAAGGGCGGCACGTTTTCTCCGCTGCCCGCCCGCCCGCCCCCCCCCCCGCCGCCCATTCTTCTCCTAATAGTTTTGACTGGCGCACAGAGGGCCGCCTTAATGGACGCCGGAATGCCCTGCTGACAAATAACGCTCTTTGTTGTCTCGACTTGGTTTTAGGTGAGAAAAGATGGCAAATGACTGGGCTCAGGTTTCTAGGGTACCTAGTTTTGCTCAAATGTTGAAGAAGAACTTGCCTGCCCAGCCACCCCAACCTTCTGCCCCGCCTTCGTCTCACAGTAGTTCATTTCGGCAAGCGGAGAATGCTAAACCGGTGTATTTAATACCAGAAACATCCAGTGTATCAAACTTGGCGTCTAAAGTGACCCCTATTACAGGTATTGGTGGCTTTTCCTATTATGTTGTCTATCAACACTAAGAAATTAGGAGCTTGGTACTACTTAAAGCATTCTATGGACCAGGGATCTCCAACCATGGCAACTTTAAGACTTGTGGACTTCAAGTCCCAGAGTTCCTCAGCCAGCTTTTCTGGCTGAGGAACTCTAGGAGTTGAAGTCCACAGTTGCCAAGGTTGGAGACCCCTGCATAGACAATGTAGTAAATGCATATGAGCTACATAAGATTGTGATTAAACTATGAATATGGGGCTGGTCCAGTCTTTGGATGGTAGATAGTCATCCTTAAAAAGTAATATAAAGGTATACAGGGGGTTGTGCATAAGAGTAATGAGGCCTGGTTGCTTTTGCTTTAGTAGATTAACTTGGTTACAATTTAAAGTATTTCTTTTAAGTTATAGTTTAATGTAAATTTTAAACCTTTATTCCACATATTCTCCCATTGTTTAAGCATTACATTATACTCAAAGTTCCTTCATTTTCCAGATTTAAATACAATAACACTTTATAGACTAGCAATAATATGTTTATCGCTACCACACATGATTTCCAATTCATTTTTGACAAAGTTAAAACCATATTTTTGTCTAATTAAATCTTTCAATTGTAGATATGTAAAACAATGGCAGACATGACATTATCCTTAGATTTAAGGGTAGGGTCACCCAAGTTGAAAGATACTATTTTACCACAAATTCACCAGTTCGGCTTTGTCACCATTTATTTTCTAAGAAAAAAAAACTTCCTGTGGGGAAACTTTCCTTCTTGGAAAACCTTGTTTTATATTTACTCCAAACTCTCAAAATGGCAAGTCTGACAAAATGTTTGTTGAAATCAACATTTACTTTATCATACCATAGATAACCATGCCATCCAAATCTTAATTCATGATCTTCCAGGTCCAGTAGCCTCTTATTCTGAAGGTTCTTTTAGCCAAACCAAACAGCAAGCATCAAAGTACAGTTTGAATTTAAAGTATTTCTTGATTATTTTGTTCCTCTAATAACGTTTTTGCAAATTTGGACAGTTGTTTTACAGAAGCATCTGATTCAAAGAGTAATAACTAGCAAAAAGAATTCCCTTTCCAACATTTAATAATGACCATAGCAAAATTATTTCAATTGACATTTTTGAGCTTTGAACAAAATTAAAAAAAACCAGTATTTGGAGCAAAATACTAAAAATTTGAAAATAATGTTAAAAATAACTGGCTGGAGAATTCTGGGAGTTGAAGTACACACATCTTCAAGCAATTGAGAAATGCTGGTATAGTGAATAAAGCAAGATATAGTTGCAGTATACAACTAAGTATAGTAGTGGAAAACTTCAGTGTTTTCTTTTTACTGAAGTCAGTATTTGAATATTCCAATTTCACTTTTGGATCAAATCTGTACAATCCATTTGAGTCTAAGGCAACCATAGGACCTGTTCCAAGTCACTCTTTCACTGAAGGGTGATTTCACAGATAGGAGTAACTTCTCACATTGCATGGGCCTAACTGTTCTTTTTGAAATCAATTCTCTTGAGGAAAGACCTTTTTTTACTTGGCCGTATATATGTTCAATATTTTTTTAGCTTTTTAAAAAATCTTCATTGGACTGAAAACCATAAATTTTCTTCATAAGATGCTACTCTTGGTAGAATGCTTAGGAGCCTGATGGCAACTCTCAGGTGTTGCAGTATGCCTCCAACCATATGAAAGACAGTTTATTCTCTACTACTGGCCGGTTTTAAGTCTGATCCCAATTTTTTCTTCGCATGTTATTCAGCAGTGTCTCATTAAAGTTGTTTCCAATTGTTCAAGACATAGGGCCAGAATTTAATTGAGAATGGAGATATTTCCTCCTGATGAATGATATCCTCTGATTAGGATACAAAACATGTTCTGCCAGATGAACTGAATGAAAAAAAAAATGGATCTCTCGAAAGACTGTTTTATTATTTTTCCTTCAGTTTTGTGTAGTGGTGATTTGGACAAAATTTCAGATGCTCATAAAATTATATACATCAGGAGCATTTGAGAGATAAACATCTTTATCTCTACAATTCTTGTTGAACACTAAAATTGGTAGAAACAGATTCAATGTCCCAAAGATTAATTTTTTCAAAAGGCAACTGAATTTTCTTAAGTTTTTTTTCCTTTGAAAACTGAAGAAGCTACTTGGAGAAATGGAAATTTTCAAAAGGAAAAAGCCCTAAGAAAGTCCAGTTGCATTTTGAACAAAAATATAGCATCTTTGGCACAACAGTGACCTGGATGACTGAGAATCTCCATAAATAAACAGATTGGATGTTACTTGTCATTGGATACAAAACACATCAGTATAAAGAAGTCGGTTTCGTTACAATGGATTGGAATTGATTTACTATATCCAATAGGAAGACAAATGTTAAGACATTTTACAATTTATAGGAGACTTTTTTGTACAACAAATGCTGTGGAGATTATACACAACAGAGACTTATGTCTTTGCGGAATAAAATCCAATTGTTAGAAAAGATCCTGTTTAATACCTTAATGAAAAGCCTTATTAAGAATCCTTTGAGGATATTTGATCTTGGACGATGAGAGATAATGATTGTTGTGATTTATGGTAGATTAGAAGCCATTGTGGACTTTCTGTGAATGAAATACAATAAATAGATTGTTAATCAAGGAATTAGAAGTTTAATTCAGTAGTTGGTTTTATCTATTAAATATGTTTTTATATATTAGATAGATGCCAGGCTAAGTGGGTTGGGTATACAGTATTATAGAAATGTGTGTGCCTGCTTCACAAGTGGGGAATAGTTATTATTTTTGAAATATGAGTTATTCAGCGGGGGGGGGAATTTATATGTTTTGTTTATGAATTTTTAGTGTAGTGTTTTTGTATTTCTGTTTTTGAAATTTGTATTTTAATGTTTTGAATAAAATAAAAATTGCTTTAAAATTTGGTTTTGAATTTGGCTGTGTAATTTGGGATACAAAATCATTGGTTGTTGTATAGTGCTAATTATTATTTTTAAAAAGATCTGAAAAGGAACGGTAGCTGTAGTGCTAGTTTCCTGGCATTAAGCCTATTTACTTTTCCATGGTTTGCTTCCTCGAATGTTCAAGCTTTAATTAGCAAGATATTAATTGTTGAGTAGTTCCACAATAAACTCTACAGTTTGTTATTTTTGTACACTATTCCCATTTAGGTCTCTTACCAGAATATGAAATAGACAATACTATACAATCATATTTAATATTTTCAAGGCAACTTTCATGTTATTCATTATCAGTTACAAGAGATTGTACTGTTGTGAAACCTACATTTTCAATCTGTACAGCTAGTAATTTGGCCACACACATATATATACTAGTATGACAATTAGTCTTGATAGCATTTGCTTCTACAACATATTGCAAACATAATATTCATTAACAGAATTCTTTGAATGTAATTATCCATTTCATATTAGCTATTGATACAGCTTGACAACTCTTTTGCAAAACTGTTTGAACTGTTCTTTTTGGATGTTGCTCCAGTTATACAAATTAATGCATTTGTAGTTCAGAATATCTCAAGTATTTCATTATGTCATAGATATAATTATATAAACTTCCTTATAATTACTGATTTTCTTCCATAGTATTTATCTTGATAAACTTACACTGGAATTTTTAAAATAACTGTTAAAAGTTCTATCCTTCCCTGTACAGAAGAGAGTTGATGTTTTAATGTTTTGTTTGTCTTGTTTGTTTGTAGAAAATCAATAAAATTCTTTTCAAAAAAAAAAAAAGTTCTATCCTTCCCTGTACAGGATCTTTAAAGGGGTAGATTAAGTATAAAATGGAATAAGTCTCATTTGTAAATTGACTCTAAAGAGGAATTTTTGGAAGAGAAGAAATATAAATAACAATGAAAGATGTTTCAGGTCAAGTAAACACTGTGTTTCACATAAGGTTTTTTTTGTGCTCTTTATCAATGTGCTTTATAGGTCATGACTATCAATATGCTAAAACTGTGCCTATAATTCCAATTACTTCACTTCCTCCCAAGAAAATTCCAAAGGAATTTATTTCAAAATACAAGCGAGGGGAGATCAATCCAGTCTCAGCTTTACATCAATTTGCACAAATGCAACGTGTACAACTTGAATTAAAGGAGACTGTGGCAACAGGTATTTTTTTTTACTTATAGCTGGATATTGAAGCATGTATTGTGTACATCAGAAAAGCCTGGGAAACTAGTTTGTTGTAAATAAACTGCATATAGGACTCTATGGCTTGTTACCTTGTGGTATTTCCTCAGTGTGGTATAAGAAACTAGCAAACTAAAGTTTGTTTGGCACACTGGTGGGTAATTCTTTTCAGATGGGGGGGCACATTTATACCAGCATTAAGGAGGGGTTAACTGATGATGTAATTATGGCTCCAATTTTAGCTCTTATTGGTTCTTTTCCAAAAGTTCATAAAATCTATAAGATCCAAAGAAAAACCAGAGTATATAATTTATATTTATTAGATCCAGCCTGTAGTTGTACAATTCAAGGTGTTGTACATAGTATTCCTGCTTTCTGTATTCCCCCTACAACAACAATCTGATGAGGTGGGTTGGGTTGATAAAGATTGGTCCAAAGTCACTCAGTCAGCTCACAACTTAGTTTCTAATCCAGTGCCCTAACAAATGGTAAAAGGGGAAAAATAGGAAAAAGATTAGAGCTGCCTTAAGCTTCTGGAAGGCTTAAAATACTTAGTGCATTTTTAAAATTTCCAACAAAAGAAAATAAAAATTGATTCCAACTAAAGAGGCATTCCTGAATTAACTGAACTTAGTTAATGTATTTTCTGAATTAAGCTATAGGAAATCACTCTGAAAGCAAATGAAAGATCCTGATCAAAAAACTCAGAAGTCTTGGTAATGGTATATTTGAGCAATATGTAATGGCTATTTTAAATGCCATTGGCCATCTGTCAGGTATTCACATTGTTCTACAGGTTTAGTTGTGAAATCAGATCTCTTAATTGCTGTTCCCAATATTTGGGATTGCATGCCAGACTATGGTATTGCATGCCAGACTTAAATAAGATTGTTAAGATGTCTCTTGCCTTCATCTAGCTAAAATCTAAAATTCTTTAATGTAGAAATTTGATATAACATGATGCTAGGAACTGGTAAATGGATGCTAATTTCACCTATTTATCAGGAAGAGGGTTTTATTTGATGGTATGAAACAACTGTCAACAATCTATTTCGAAATATTTAAACATGTATTTCAGTTATTCTGTTACATTGACAAGATCATTGCAATGTGATTGCATTTTAGACGAGGACATAAAATTACAGAGATGCTAACATGTTTGGGAGTCATAACTTTTATTTTTTATTTTTCCTAAATCTAGGTAGACTAGAGTTTGATATTAGTAAAGCATACTTAAAGCTGGATGAAAACATGTTTTTTTATGAAACTAGAAATAAATGTTTGCTTTCCTTTTTGCATTTTGAAGGAAATATCTTGGGGAGTTACTTTGCTTTTTGTGCTATAGTTGATGGCATTCAGTATAAGACTGGGTTGGGCCAAAATAAGAAGGAATCAAAATCAAATGCAGCAAAACTTGCTCTTGATGAACTTTTGCAGTTGGAAGAGGCAGAACCAAAAGCTTTGGAAAACCCAGGTAAAGCTTTTATCTTGAAACATAAATGGATATTCTCTCTGTTCAATTGGAATTTGAGTGATGGAGGGAATATCTCCCCAACTGTTTAGTGCAGCAGCCCTGAACCTTTTGGGCGCCAGTGATTGGTTTCATGGAGTGAAGTTTTTCCAAAAACCTGGTGGTGGTGGTGGGGTTTCACATGCTGCCTGCATTCTTGCATGTGTGCAGATGGAGCTTCACTCGTTTGCTTGGCCTGATTTCTGGTGTCAGTCCATCGCCTGGAATTTGGGGACCCCTGGATTAGTGGTATTCTTCATATCTAAGACTTAGTACCAGGACTCTGGAGAAAAGGGCAGATAGAATATTTTTTTTCCTAACCTTGGGGTGGTAGGTAGGTTCTGCCTTAATGGGATATATTATCAAATGTAAAATAAGAATTTTGTTAGATTGATATCAAAAGATTTAATGGATTTAATATTGCAGTATAGCATTTTCTTTAGAACAATTATTTATTTGGTAAATTTATGTAGTTACCCATCTCATATTGTTCTGACCCAGCCAAAGTTTCTGAAAACAAACATGGATAAACTCAAACTTTCACAGCTTTAATCTACAAATAACCCTCTCTGTAGATAACAGATGGCTTGCAGCCAATTAGTCCAATAAATCAGAGCCTGTAATCATCACACTAACTCCTTCGAACTTTTTTTGCTTTCTGCAAAGGCAAAAGCAGTTTGCAACCAAGCTTATATTCCCTAGAGGGAGGGGCCATTACATTGTCTCCTTACTCCCGAGTCGTCTATGCAGCTTCAGCTGTTCCCTCCTACAAAGCATCCTGCGATCACATGCACTGAACACAAGTTCTTCTGAAACTTCCTGGTCATTGCTGCCAGCCCCCACCATCTCTGAAGGCAGCAGTCCATTCCCTGATGGTCCCGGCCCCTTCTCTGAATCCTTGGTCTCCTCTACCGTCTGCACCTGCTGCCGGCTAACCACAACACATGTACAGTATGTGACTGAGTAGCATACAGAGTTAAACACAAAACAATACAGCAAAATAAACCCCACGAAAGCAACAAAAACATCAATACAATAAAAATAATTAAAAACAATCTGCTGGCTAGCGCTCCATTTTCCTCCCATATGAGTTTAGATGAAGAGAAGTAGAAATCAAATTGTAGAGAGTCCTAGATTTAATCTTATGTAGAAGCTGCTGCCTTAAATAATGTTACATTCATTTACAAGAGCCATTTTATAAACCTACCTTGGTAACGTTTTTTTCTTTTGCCAATATGATATCATTCTCGCATCCACATCTTAAATTGCTCTTAAGTTTTTGATGTTAAAGTGGTGATTTCCCCCTTATTCTGCTGCCATTGAAAAACAGTCCCACTATGTCACACGTTTTGTTAACCATTACCTTGGAAGGAAGTAATTTGACTGAATTAACTGGGAATAGGGTCAATGCAGTCAGGACAGAACAGTAATGAGAGAGAAAATTTCACACCAGCATAGTTTTTTTTAGGGTGACTCAGGGACTTTAGTGTAGAAGGGTTTTCTCTTTATAACTGCTACTGTGTTTGCAGGTCCTGTCAGAAATTTTGCTGAAAGTATACATGCAGCCAAACCTCAAATAACAACAGAATCTGCCTATTTTACAAAGATACACTATGGTAGGAATGTGCTGTTTTATTCTTAAACACCTTTTTAAACACCTAAATTAATCCATATAGTTTATCCATTTTGTTGATGAATTAATGCAGTATCTGTAACAGCATTGAATTATCAGTGTCAAATGCCTGCTTATCTGTGTTGCAGATAAACACACCCATCCCAATACGTCACTGTTACGGCCTGTGATGCGATCAGGTTTGACAGCCCTGATCTGGAGCATGGTTGTCTAATCTTTTGGTTTATTTAGGCCACATTGAGTGAAGAGGAATTGTTTTGGGCTACATGCAATGTATATATTATTGACAAAGTATTTTTTGAAAACTTCCATTACTTTTTATATTTTGGGGCAGTAATTCGCACTATCCAGGGACACATCTGAGCCAGGGGTTGGACATGCCTAATCTAGACCTCAAGGAGCTTTTCCAACCCTCTTATTCAAGGGTAAATGGATTTGGCCTGACCTGGATTTGAGACTCGCACAGCTCTAGTGATTATGGGCAGAAAAATCTGCATTAGGAGCTAGATGGAGCAATAATATATGGAAGAAGGTCAAAAATCATGATCATGTGACTGAAAAATCTTGCACTGTTGTAATTGTGAGCCAGGCACTGGGCAATAATGGAGCTGCTGCTGCTATTGATATAAGTACAAAGACCAGTCATAATTATCACTATATAGCATCATTGTACGTTCAATCCCTGAATATGGAATCATTAAACAAGGACCACCTGTAGTTCAAATGTCTAAGCTAAATAGTTGGGAGTCCTACAGATTTCAAGAAAATGATTTTCCACTCAGAAGTTACCCTATTTATGCACTGAAGAATGCAAACTTTAATGTTCTTTCTTTTCTTGAATGATTATACCAGTATAGCTTAAAAAAACTTACTTTGTTTACTTTTTTTAAAAAAAAATTACTAGAGGAGAAGCATCTCGTACATAGAAAAATTTCTCAAGTTGTCAGAGAAATATTCGATAATTTGGTGGCTAAGTATCCAGAGTACCAGAGTTGTAGCAGTTCAGTAGCTGCCTTCATAATTGAAAGAGGTAGGCATGCTTCCTGTAAATAATATTGTTTAGGTGTTGGTAGTCTTTTTACCCTGAGCATTAAAAAAAATTACTCTTTTCCCCATAGCTACACAATATGAAGTGGTGGCTGTTGGAACAGGTGAATTTAATTATAGCCAATGCAGTCATCCTGATGGAAGAGTGTTGCATGATAGTCATGCAGTTGTTACTGCAAGGCGCTCTCTACTTAGGTAAGTATATAATGATGTTCCCCCCAACTCAGTTACATTTATGTAATTCTTCTATGATGTTGAAGTTCACATAATTTCAACTGCATTTAATATGGATTTTTAAAGACTTGATGTCTAATGTCTAACATGTTAATGTTTCTTTAAAGGTATTTTTATAGACAGCTTTTAATTTACTACAGTAAAAATCCTGCTATAATGGACAAATCCATATTTTGTACTGATCCAACATCTAACCTGCTTGCATTAAAACCAAATATAAAAGTATTTCTCTACATGAATCAGTTGCCAAAAGGATCTGCTCAGATAAAGTCTAAGTTGTAAGTAGTGTTTTCTAAAGATAAAGCAGAATTCATAATTTTCCTCAAAAACATGTTTTTGATTATGTATTGATGAGGCTTTTTGTTTATTTAATTTATATATTCCATTGTGTTTAGAAGTCCGAAGTGGCATAGATAGTGTTGTTTCCTATTTTTTGCTCTCCCAAAGCTACTTTATGAGGTAGATTGTCCAAAAGCTATCCATTGAATTTCATTAGCTGAGAGTGGATTAGAATCTGTGTCTTTCCTTGTCCAACACCTTAATTTATTATACTGTGATAAAATATTCTTGAACAATAAAATACTTTTCAAACTAGCTTTTATTTCAGTATTTGGTATCCTCTTAAAATACTGTTTTTATTTCTCTTATCTATATGTTTGGGATATATAAGGGCTGATCTATATCCTTTGTTGTAGGCATCTCAATCCAAACTCAGTATCTGCATTTGAAGCTGATGAAGAACTGTGTCTTCATGTGGTTGTTGAAGGCAAGGTTTATCTGACAGCTTTTTGTCCTGCTGAAATTGCCACAATAAGCAGCATGTCTACCAGTGATAAACTGACAAGGTGGGAAGTGTTGGGTGTTCAAGGAGCCCTACTGAGTCACTTCATTCAGCCAATTTATGTTAGCACAATAGTTCTTGGTAAGTAAATTATTTTTAATTCAGTAGTGCTGTATTATAAAGTTATACAGTCATGTGAAAAAGAAAGTACATCCTCTTTGAGTTCTATAGTTCTGCATATCAGGACATAACTAAAAATCATCTCCTTAGCAGTTCTTAAAAAGAGGTAAATGCAACCTCAGATGAACTACAGCACATGACATATTACACCATGTTATCGTTTATTTTAGAAAAAGAAAGCCAAAATGGACAAGACATATGTGGAAAAACAAGGTGCACCCTTACTCATTCCATAGGTATGAAAAGGCTAAGTAGCAGCAAGTTGCTACTAATCAAGTGCCCTTGATTAATTGAACATCAGCAAGTGTGACTGCCTCTCTAAAAATTGAGATTTTAGAAATTTGGTCTCCAGCATAGAAGTGTCGGTTAATACAATACCAAAGAGTCAAGTCATCAGCAATTATTTTAGAGAAGCAGTTGTTGTTGTCCATCAATCTGGAAAGAGTTATAAGGCCATTTCCAAACAATTTAAAAAGCCCATCATTTTACAGTGAGGAAGATTACCCCTAAGTGGACAAACATTCAAGATAATTTCAAATCATCCCAGAAAATTCACCCCAAAGTCAGATCATGGAATGCTCAGAGAAATAGCAGAAAAACCCAAGAGTTATGTTAATCTTCATGACAGTACAAGAAGAAAAAGACTGAACAAGTATTGTTTGCTTGGAAGGATTGCCTGGAGAAAGCTTCTTTTCTCTCTAAAAAAGAAAACGATAGCATGGTTAGGCTTACAGAGTTGCATCTAAACAAATCACAAAACTTATGAAACACTGCCCTTTGGACAGATGAAACCATAATGCACAGTGCCATATTTGGTGAAAACAAAACATTGCATATCAGCACAAACATCTCATATCAACCATCAAGCATGTTGGTAGCGGGTGTGATGATTTGGGCTTGTTTTATAGCCACAAGAACTGGGCAAATTACAATTTTTGAGTTGACCATGAACTTTTCTTTATAATAAAACATTCTAAAGTCAAACAGGAGGCCATCTGTCGGACAGCTAAAGCTCTCTGGCATTGGGTCATGTAATAGGACAATGATTTCAAGTGCACTAGCAAATCTACAACAGAATGGCTGAAAAAGAAAAGAAGTATTCCAAGGGTCCGGGCAAAGTCCAGTCCTCAACCCAATTGAGATGTGGTGGTGAGACCTCAAAAGACTTGTGTATTAGCAAATGCCTCAAAGAATTGAAGCAATGCAAAGAAGAGTAGGCCAAAATTCCTCCACAACTATGTGAGAAAATCATACAGAAAACAATGGTTTCAAGTTATTGCTGCTAAAAGTGGTTCTACAAGCAACTGTATCATAAGGTGCACTTAGTTTTTTACAGATGATTTCTCCATTTTGGGGTTTTTTTGGGGGGGGGTGTAAAATGACAGTGTAATGTCATGCATTGTTAATATGATATTGTATTTACCTTTTTCACATGACTCTATTATAAGAGTGAAGAGAAGAAATATAGATTTAAATGCTACATTTATTTTCAGTTAAAAATATGAACCTTTGACTTTCTAAATTCTTGCAGTGCTGGAGTTCTATGAAATTCTCATTTAAAACTTAAGATATAAATTTCAGTATGTATTCATAGGCAGTCTTTGACCTAACTGATGTTTGTTTTATAATGAATTATTTAGGAGATCTATGTATTTAAACTGAATCTGCTATGTAGTTGCAAATGCATTTTAATCAGTATTGAAATAGTAAACACAAATTTTATTAGTAGCATCTGTTTTCAGTGTCTTTAAATTTTACTGTTCTACACAAAAGTAAATGTCTACTGTAATTTTATAGAAGTTCATCTTGCCATTTACAGTGACGATGACAATAGAATTAATTTTCAAGTTAATTTCTTGATCCTCTTTTTAATATTTGTGATATGCCTCTCAATTTTTTTAGGGGACGCAAATTGCTGTAGTACAAGAGGATTAGAAATAGCCATCAAACAGCGCATAGACGATGCACTTAGTAAAAAATTTCCCACGTTCTACCTTGTGAATAGACCTCATATTAATTTGGTAACTGCTGCATACCCTGTGGAAATTGACCTGGACCAAAGGTCTCTTAGTGTGAATTGGTCCCAAGGAGACTTATCGCTGGAGGTGATAGATGGATTAAATGGAAAAATCATTGAAAGGTCAGTGTTCCAATAAATTTCATTAAATAAAATATGAACTTGTTCTTTCAAAAAATTAAAGAAATTTTAATTTTATGAAATAATTTTGATGGATTTCTTTCAAGATAATTTTCAGTTTTATTATGTAATGATAGCTTATAGTTTTAACCAATGGTAATTATTCTTGGAATATGCTCCTTATTATTGCTATCTTTTTCAAAATTAGTTCACCCTTCAAAAGTGGTATTTCAATGGCAAGTCGTCTTTGCAAAGCTGCAATGTTAAGTCGCTTTAAGTTACTGGTTAAAGAATCAAAGAGAGAAGATTTACTTAAAGCAACAACTTATCATGAAGCAAAGGTAACATTAGCTAATATAAATGTGCTCTAATAAAAGTGTCATAATTTCTAATGTAGAATTATAGCTATTGAACTATTGACTTCAAAGCTAAGTAATAATCATAGTGTGATTTAAGTATTAGCAAGTAATTATTTCAGATCTATTGCAGAAATAGGTTTGCATTGATTTAGAAAGTGATTTGGAAAGTGGATCTGCATGTTTCTTGTCTTAATTTCACAGGATGACTTCATGATACTGCCTAGTCTATAAATAGGAATCATATCAAAAACAAGCCACATTTATTTAAGTTCACTGTTTTTGGAATTTTGCCCATCTTTCTATCCCTTGTTTCTTTTTTTACACTTGTAACAAAATAAGAAAAATTATTGAGTATCCTTTTATAGTGGCCTTTGAGTAATTTAGGATATACAGTATAAGGAGAAG
Source organism: Hydrophis major (assembly GCA_033807585.1). NCBI lineage: Eukaryota > Metazoa > Chordata > Lepidosauria > Squamata > Elapidae > Hydrophis > Hydrophis major. The sequence continues at coordinate 46,897,476 of CM066333.1, read as the reverse complement.
CATCTCATACTACACTGTGTGCACAATTATTAGGCAAGTGAGTATTTTGACTATATCATTTTTATGCTTTTTTTTTCACCTCCAAGTTATATAAACTTGAATGCTCAGTGGATGTAAGCATATCAGAGGCTGTGTGTTTGTATAACATGGGAGGGTGTGGCCTAAGGAGATCAACACCCTATATCAAAGTGCATAATTATTAGGTAGCTTCTTTTTGTCAGGCACAATGGGCCAAAAAAAAGATTTAACTGACTCTAAAAGGTCAAACATTGTAAAAAGTCTTTCAGCAGCATTCTTGAATTCTTGTGGCTAGCCAGTAAAGGCCTTAAAGATGAAAGAATAATGACATGGCCCTCTTCCTCACCTGACCTAAACCCTACTGAGAATTCTGGGCCTTTCTTAAACAGGAGATTTATGATAAAACAGTACACCTCACTGAACAGTATTTGGGAGGCTGTGGTTTCTGCTGCACAAAAAGTTGATTGTCAACAGATCAAAAAACTGACAAACTCCATGAATGGAAGACTTATGACTAACTTGAAAAAAAGGGTGGCTATATTGGTCACTTTTTTTTTTTTTTGAAACATCAGAAATGTTTGTACATTTTGAATTGTTTGTTTATTCTCACTTTAGCAGATGCAAATAAATGAGTATCCCTTTTTCAATTAGTTGCATAATAATTCTGCACACTAATAGTTGCCTCAATAATTGTGCACACATAAATATTCTAAGAAAGCAAAAGCCTCACTTTTACTTTCTTAAATATCCAGGGTTTGTGGTTTATTAACATTTTGGATTGACCAAGAGCACTGTAGTTGTTCAATAATAAAATTAATCTTCCAAAATACAACTTACCTAATAATTGTGCACACAGTGTAAATGTGCTATTTTATAATACCACCTGTAATTGGATTTATCATAAAATAAAATAAAAATATACCTCTTTTGCCATCTAAAGGCAAACTTTGTGATAAATTGTATTTAACAACTAAAATATGGGCCATCTATTCAAGCAATGATAGAAAAATTGGTATTGCCTGTACGATCTGCCTAGGCTTTTTCCAATTCCTCCAAACTACTACATTAATAGATTGTGGAAAGCAAAAAGTAACATGCAAGCTCAGCTTCGTTCTTAGCAACTATAGGATCAGTGTGCCAGCCCTAGGATTTTTTATATCCTCTGTCTTAACGAATCTCAACCCTGCTTACTATTTCTGTTTCATGTACATGTAGTCTTCAACATACGACTACAGTTGAGCCCAAAATTTCCATTGCTAAGTGAGGCAGTTAAAGGAGCTATGCCTCATTTTGCAAGCTTTTTTGCTATAGTTATAATGAATTGCTGCAATTGTTAAGTGAATCATGCAGTCGTTAAGCAAATCTGGCTTTCCCCATCATTGTCTTGCCTGTCAGAAGCTGGTTGGGAAGATTACAAATAGTGATCATATGACCTCAAGACAGTGTAACTGTTATCAATACAAGCCAGTGCCAGAATTTTGATCACATAATCACAGGGATGTTGCAACAGTCATAAGTGTGAAAACTGGTAATCACTTTTTTCAATGTTGTAATTTTCAGTCGCTAAATGAATGGTTGTAAGTTGAGGAGTACCTGTAATGACTCCTGGTTGAGATCATTCATTCCTGTGACAGTGACATACAGCTCTTCTTTTACTTAAAAAAAAAGAAAAGTAACAATAAAAAAGTGAAAACAAAAAAATCACAGTATAAGATCTAGGAAAAAGTTTCAGCCATCCATTACATCGGTTAAAAATCAGAAATTAAAGTGCATTTCAGAAACGGGTTATTGTTAAAAATTCTTACCAGTTTCTTATCAATTCCTCAGTAATTTTTTTTTAATTTAGATTATGGCAGAATCTTACCAAGGGACAAAATACTTGCTGAAATCCTACCTGGAGCAACATGGTTATGGGTCTTGGATTGTGAAGTCCCCACACATTGAATATTTCAGCATGTAAAGGTTAATATATCAGCTCTATGACCTAAGAAAGAAATAAGCTTTTGCTTTTGAGAAGAATTTTTTATTTGGTTAATGATTGTGGATCAATGCTGACCAGTAATGTGAGCTGATAGCAAAATAAATATGCTATTTTAGTTAATACATGCAGGTCTTTTTTTTTTCCTTTTGTCAGTATAAAAATAATAAAAATTGAATTAGTTTGTGCTATGTACTTGCTGCAAACTGCTATCTCGAGTTGAATTTGAGGAGTACCTTTGGGAAAATATAGTGCGATTGATTATAGTTTTGATCTGTACCATGTTATATAATAGCAGGGCCAGTTATATATCATTGGCTTGCTTTCTGAAAAGTTATGTGCAATTCTGGCATAAAAAGTCACAGTTTACCTTGTTAATCATTTTGAAACCTTGTGGGTTTAAATCCCTTTTCAGTTGTGGAACTTAAATTTATCTCCAGGAAACTACACAAATTATGCTTGCATTGTAAGAGTAAACGCCTACAAATACATTTTGAACAAAGTGTGTGATCTGTTTGCTGTATATTATGGGATTCTGTAACTTGCAGAACTTTCAAATAATAATTGGCTCACTAATTAAAACAACTTAGAAAATGTATTGGGTATCTCAAAATATTTAATTTGCAATTTGACTCCTTTTGTTATTTTTAAGACTTAAATTGAATGTTGATACTGCTTTGTATAGTGATACTATAATTTATTTCTAGTAAAATAAGCATGATTTGACTAATTCTGGAGAGTATGGTTTATTAATATACTGAAACACTTATTTGAAACTCCAACCTACGAACAAAAGAGAATATTCTTTAGAAGTTAAACTATTTTGAGGGTGGGAGAGCCTTTTACATGCAATGTGAAAGTGCTTTACAATGACTGTATAGAACAGTTAAACTATATGAAGGAGTAAGTCTTAAAACCACTTTAATGAAAAATTAACTTTATGGATTTGTCTTTAGTTCAGGAAGGAATCTTCATGATGATTACTGAAAATGATTGTTCATGCAATTGCACATAAATGCAAAGTATTTATGTGCCTTGTAGAGATCTTACCCCTCATAAATGACTTCCTTTTGTTTATAAAGCAACGAAACCACTGAAAGTCAATCTTTTTTTTTTTTTTTAGTGATTAGATTTTCTATGTTTAAATTTAGCACAAGAATTTGTGTATAAGCATTTTTACTTTATTTCATTGTGTATATTGGAATAATAAATATATAATAAAATTAGCAATATTCAATGCTTATTTCTTTGCTAAATTAATATTTTCCAGTAAAACTGGTCTCTGCTATAAATCAAGAATTGTCTAAATTTTCCTTTTATAAGAAAATGAGTCATTTTCTATTCCCTGGACCAATTTTTTTCTAGTAGGATTACAACAGATCTGTGGAGGGATTATTCTTTGCAATAATAAAATTAAGTGGACAACAAGTGTGTTATTTATAGGAACCTGTAAAGTAGCAACAGGGGTGGGATCTGACCAGTGTAACTACTGGTTTGGGGGTATGTGTCGTGTGCACATGCATGCTTTGCGCGCATGCTTGCCTGACGTGCACTCTGTACGCGTGCAATTAACAAACTGCTGAGCTACCTGGACAGTTGAGCAGCACTGCGCGAGAGTGCACAGCGTTTGAAAAAGCACTTTTTTCCTGCTTTTTCAATCGCAGCTATGCCGTGCAAAGCAGCTGAGATTGAAAAAGCAGGAAATAAAGGACAGCTAAGCGCCCAGGCGGATGGGCCAAAACAGCAGCAGACACAGAACAGGTTCTGTGTTTGCTGCTCTTCAGAGGCATCCCACCCCTGAGTAGCAGCCTCCAGTTTCTCCAGCATTGTGGATTGGGGGGGGAGGGGATGGTTCCATGTGAACAGCTCTATTTGCGCAAGCGGTAGACACATGCATCTGCCGTTCCCACAAATAGAGCTGTGTGCGCTTGCCTACCTGCTGCACATGCAAGTAAAACTGCCTGCATGCATGCCCGCCACTTCCGCAGCCCAGTTCAAAATGGTCTGTGGCCCAGAGCTTGGAGACCCCCTTGTTGCTGTATATGTTTGAATTGTGTAGATGGTATCAATCTGCAATTTATCAAAATGCAATCTACAAAAGTAGAAGGAAACAAAGATAATTGCCATAAATAAAAGTATTTCATTAATTTATAATAACCTAATATTAAATTATTAAAATCAAAGCATTGGTGGGGGCTCCCTTGAGCTATAGGGCAAATAATGTAGAACTATCTTATTGATGAGATTGCAAGTTGAGTCAATTAATAAACTATTCTAACATAGAACTATCATTAAATAGTCATACTTCTTGGTTTTATGTCCTTTTACGTTATATGGCTTAAAGACCCAGGCAGTGTCTCTTGAAATGGATATTCAGATGGGTTGATTTTGATTTTTGATTTTGACAGTCCTGAAGCAGAGTACCAAGCCTTGTAATATTTAAAACGTTTAAGCAAGCCCCTTGAATTGGTCAAGAAATTACTAGTAACTAATGACCAACCTCAATGTATGTTTGACACTACCAGATCTATAGCTTCCTGAACCAACTGCAAGGTCTGGGATAGATTCAAAGGAAGGTCCATATGAAGGATGTCCAACCTTTTGGCTTGCCTGGATCACACTGAAGAGGAATTGTCTTGGATTGCATATAAAATATATACTATAGCTAATGCATACAAAATCTTCCTTTTTTAGTATACTTTTTATAATGATGTCAGACCAGATAACTAGCTGTTCAGGACCACATGCAGCCTGTGGTCCATGAGATGGACGTGCCTGGTCTAAATATAAGGGCATGAGACACAGTTGCATGAAACTTTTGATCCAAAAAGATTTTCAGGTGTGTACCACTAAAGACCCATTTATGTCTTCCATCTTCTGCTCAAGCAGAAGCTGTAAGTCAAGAAGAACCTCGAGTTGCGGATTTGCTCTTTCAAGCAACAACACTCATCCAAAGTCAAATTAGGGATTAAAATCAACCCAAATGAGTCAACTACTATGTAGACCAGGGCTGTCAAACTCCCGGCCCACGGACTGGATGCATCACAAGTTGGCTACTCCCACTCCTGGTTTAAAGAAGGGGGAAAGTCCTGATATGTCACCATGATGACGCAAGTTTGACACCCCTAATATAGACAATAACTTTTATAAGAATTGAGTTGGAACTTGTACGGACCCACTTTGTCCCTTTCCTTCATTGGATGAGGACCTCAACAGCATCCAAGGGATGAAGACAATCTGCTCTAACATTTTCTGAAGTTGAAACCTCATCTTCCAAAAAAGAAAGATAGGTAATTGTACAAATGGATTCAGAAATGCCCTAGGCAGAAATATACAGTATGTTCTTCCTGATATCTCCTGCTCTCTCAAATAAACTGATCATTTATCAAATAAAACTTTACCCGACACTTTATCTAGCCAGTCAAAGAAACCAACTCCGAGGGAATATTATCCACTTCCACTTTCTATGAACTCAAAATAATCTTGATTGCTCTTGGAAACTGATGGTAAAGTTATAAGACTGCCCCAGTGGCATTTAAGTCTTGAGTGAATGAAAATAATTCTATCCACAAATAGTATCAGAAACCTATTACAGCAGTCAATGGAAATATCTTCCATTTCCAAGAAATGGATATAGGTAACCCTTAGCAAGGATTGCAGTATACAGATAATGGATTTAATACCCCCACCCTTCCTTTTCCTAATGTCAAATCACACAGGTTATTAAAAGGAGCACTGGCTTCCTTGAGTAGGAGAGGCCCTGGAAGGCCTAGCCTGGAAGAAACTGCTATTTTCTGAGTGCCTGCATGGAATGATGGTTGCTCAAAAAATAGCCGCTTCCAGTATTACATTTCATGGTCCAGTGTGCTTGCTTACACTTCTGGCATTGCAGAAGCAAGCCTCTTCATTGCTGAATTGCACAGGGCAATCCCACCAGCAGCTGTCATTTTTTGAGTGGCTGCTTCCAGCGATGATTCTCTGCATCCACAAGCCAAATGGCACAATCCCAGAAGTGGCCACTTGGAAAATGATGGCCGCATGTGGGATTGCAGTGTAGTGCAGTGTGATGCCAGCAATGAAAAAGCCTATTTGGCTCACTAACTTGAGCTCTGCAGCATTCTGTTGTTTTGGAATGCCACAGAGCTTGTGATAGCTAAGCAAGCCTCTCTTGTTGAGCTGCATGTGCGATCCTGGAAGTGCTATTATCATTTTCTGAGCAGCCCAATTCAATATAGCTGTTTCTTCATTTTCAGTGTTCTTTAGAGAACTAAGGAGACTTGGGGGTCCGAGACTGTGGGTGTTAATCGGATGCAACCTTGCCTTGTGCCTTAGTCCAGCACTGAACTTTAGTAAGCAATCGGGTATACTGATCACTAGGGAAATCCATAAATGCTCTTAAGTTATTTGACTCAGTGAGACACCTGTGTCAAATCAGCTTGGTTGGCCTATCACCCCTTGGCAGTGATCATACAATTCAATAATTATATGAATAAAATAATGATCTAACTATAGCAGTGGATTGATAACAATATTGTCCTCATGCTGCCATTGTACCAAAAGTTAGTTTATGATCATTTGTTCCAGGGCAGATATGACATAGGACAAGATCACGGAAGCTGTGAAATCCGAAGTCCAACCAGAACTCATATTCAGGGGATAAAAATCAGAGCCTAGACCACTCCAACACAAATTCTGATCACAGAGTTGCAGCTTTATAGGATTTGCTAACCTGATGGATATATCTTGGACAGGGCCACATTGTCGTCTTCATTCAATTTAGTTTATAGGATGCAGTTGTGTATTTGATTACTAATAATGGGATAAAAAATATACAACCAAAATTAAAAACAACAGACATAACAAAAAATAGCAGCCAAGAAAACTCATAAGCATTCAAATTAACCATGAAATGGGTTCACCCATAAAATCAAGGCTTTGGATTGATGGCAAAGGCAGGTTTTTGGTGCCTTGTGGAAAACCAGCAGGGTCGAGGGAAGTCTGATTTTTTAGAGATGATGTTCCATAAGAAGGATTAAAAGTCTTTCATTCTGAGTCCTGATAGCCTGCCTCTTCTGCCAGATCTAACCGGATGGGTAGACGGAACTGGGGGAGATACTATCTCACAAGTAACTATTTTAGCATCCTGTATTATTAAAAGAGTGTTATTTTTGCTGTTATCTTTGCCTTCAGATGAGGCAGTTTCATTCCCAGATTCTGATCCTGGCTCTGGAAGGAATTGACATAGACCAGAAAGATGGAAAGTCTTAAGGAAGCAGATAGCAAAAAAAAAAAAAAAAAACAAGTGGGAGGAGACAAAACCATCCTGGAAGAGGAAGCAGATGCTATCTCAGTGTGGCTGTTCTAGGAATTTACATATCCTGGCCATATTCTGCAATTTGCAGAAACTTAGGAGGGATTTAAGAGAAGGGTTGTTGTTTTTTTTAAAGAGACACTCCCTCAGCTACTCCACCATTTGATATATGAGAGTGGCAGACTTCAAAATTAAACCCAGATTTCATGAGATTTATTGAAAAATAAGCAAGCTACTCTTTTCTCTTAAAAATACATTTTTACTCAGTGTTTTATAAATTTACTGCTTATTTCCAATGAAATAAGTTTATAAAGTAGTGAGTTCTATATTATTTAATATAAAATAATATATTTAACTAATATTAAATATAATATAAAACTAATATTAAATATATTAGTTCAAAATTAAAAAATAATTTTGAACTATATTAGTTCAAAATTAAAAAATAATTTTGAACTAATATATTTCTTGCATAGTCCTAGACCCAATGAAATCATCCATTTTCTCCATGAGTCTACATTGGTCACACAAATTAATTTTAGTGTTTTAGGAGCCATGAAGTTCAAGAGCGTTGCCCTTGGAACTCAACAACCCTTGGAGTCTTTAAGGTAATGGGAATAAAATTCTAATAAAACCAGACTTACCAGACAAGGTAACGGACAACATCACATGATAGATGGATTACCGTACCATAGGTTCATTGTTGAATGAGCAAAATTCAATGATTTTGTTCAGACTGGTGATTGGCATTTGGAAGTGTTTATAAGCACAATGAAAACATTTTTTTTTTCCTGTCACTGGGTGGAAAAGTCAAGATAGAAAGGATTATGAAGAAATTTCTAGTGATTAAAATAGATCCACTTGCAATAAAAATCAACCAGAGATACAACTGAATAACATTGAAAAATTGCTTCTGTAGCACATTGTAATTTTTTTAAAAAAACCACATAAATGTTAGAGTATTGTAAGTAGTGGCAAACAAGGCAAAATAGGGCCTCTTTTGATCTAAGAGGAAATACTATGTTACCAAGGAGACCTGACAGCTTGATGACAAATAAGGTTCCTAGCACAAGTTTGTAAATCGTATATACTCCAGAATTGATTTATTTTTTTGAGCTCCTGATTCCCTTAAGGCTTAGGGTTAGTGACCCATTTATAAATATAGCAAATGGATTGGATCCTCTCCAGTTATTTTGGTAAGTTCATTACTTCTATCACCTTTTACTGACACTGTAAACAAGGTGGAAGTTCTTAGAATGTGGGGAATAGATAGAAAGGGAGGTCCTGATTAATTCAGGACTTTGGAAAGGGCCTTTTTTATTGTAAGTCATATTTTCTGTTTAAGCTCTTTAATGAATTAGTTTTTTTTTATTTCTTTTGCTGTGCTGAGTTTTCTTTTTTCATGTTGAGGAAGGTAAGGTGCTTATCCATTTTCATTGGGAAGACATTATTCTTCAAGTAGATCACCAATTTGCATATTGAACTACCAAGGTCAGCTAGTTCTTTTCTATTTCATTATTTCCTGCAGCAGAAAGAGGATGATGTAGAAAATTAAGATGACATAGGAATTAAGGGAGAGTTTATTTATTAGCAAGTATTTCAAAAAAAATTGAAAATTATGGAGAGAAATAGGGGCAAGCTCTGTGCTTTATTTACATAATTGGTATGGCATGTACCAACAGGTAACAGTCAAGATCTCCAACTTCCACATACTGTCACATTCAATTTAAAGCACTTAAGTTACATGTGCAAAATGTCCATTAATTGAAGTCTTGGGACTGATACATTGTCAGCCTTACAAGCAAATCAGTTTAAGAAAATGTCTCCATGGGAAACTTAGAATTATAATTTACTGAAAGTCCAGGCTTCAAATACACCCTCATATAAATATAGTTGCTATGGAACTTGGCAATTTATTCAAAGTCAAGAAAATAACAACAAAAAATGCAAACCAAAACAGAAACTCTGAAAGTAGCTTGCACAAGTGGTTTTGCTTTTAATAAGAGCACACACACAAAAAGTCAAAACCCAGTCCAAGATACCCAAAGCCAGGTCAAGGTTGTCAACCAGTCCAGAGTCAGAATTCCAAGAGTAAAATTCATAAGCAACAGCTGGATATCAGACAGTTGATTCCAACAAAAGAACCATGGGTTAGGGTCACATGGAGGTAGAGAAGCTCAGCTTCAACTTCCAGAGCGCTGAAAGGGAAACTTCAACAATGCTGTCTTCAAAGAAAGCTTTTAGGAAGCCCCATGTTGCCCACAGCCTGTCAATGTGTTATTCCTGGTCCAATCAAGTTTGCTGTCTTTAAAAACTTCAGTGGATTTCTTACATCATTCTTTGCAAAGAAAATGAAAGCAACACTTAAAATACCAACATTTTTCATGATTGTTCATATAGAACATTTAACTGAAAAGAAACAATTACTATTTTCCATGGGTTAATTTAAAAAAAAAATGTTCTGGGTTGGGAGTGTTCAAGGAGTTTTACTGTCAAATGTATGGGATAAAAATATTAGACAATCTTTGAAAATTGCTGTTGCTACCACAGCAGTCACAGAGTTTCTGCTCAACTCAGGCTCAACTTTCCAGCTCATTTCAGCCCACGGGAATATTCTTTACTATTTATGAGTTATTCATTATACTTTTATATCTTTTATTCATTAAACATGAAGCTCAGTCAATTGAACATTTAAAAATGTATTACAAATATCATTGACTGGCGCTGATGGTTGATACGGGTTGTTACCAGCATCCTAGATATCAACCAAGTATCTTCTTAAAATGTTTTAAAATACTACTATGATTGTTGTTGTGTTCATCACACAGTCAAATGTTCAGGCTGGATCTGGCATTTGTTTGCCTATTGAGTTCTTCCCAAGAACCTGGGATATGCAGATGTGAATGTTTGATGGCTTCATAGATTCCATTGCAGGATATAAGCTGTTCCAAATAAAGCTGCCTTTTGCAGTTGACTGATGATGAATTTGTCAATGCTGATGGTGTTCAAGTGGTGCTTCAGTTGTTTTGGGCTTGCACCCAAGGTGCCTATTACTATTGATACTAACTTTGTTTTCTTTATTATCAAATTAATTGCCACTCATCTTACAATTCAAAATGACTCATACTTCATATCGGCCTAATAATTTTAATTTGTGGATTTAATTTCTTACAGTTGTGGGTAGAAATAATGAAAAATAAACACATTATGGAGGGAAAAAATTGTTTTGCAAATTATTTGGGGGATTTGACCTCTTAGTTTACTTTTTACACTTTATATTTCTATTGTTAGAGTAAGAAAAATCTGATACAAATAAACTATATGAAATACTGTTGTGTGAATTTCAGACATATCAGGAAATTAAGACTAAGATTGAGAGTTGTTCATTTTATAGGTAGTCCTAAACTTACAACCACAATGAAGCCCAAAATTTCTGTTGCTAAGTGAGACAGTTTTTAAGTGAGTTTTGCCCCATTTTGTGATCTTTGTTGCCACAGTTGTTAAGTGAATCACTGCAGTTGTTAAAATAATATTACAGTTGTTAAGTGGCTTCCTCATTGACTTTGCTTGTCAGAAGGTTGCAAAAGGTGACCGAAGGACACCGCAACTGTCATAAATATGAGTCAGTTGCCAAGGGTATGAATTTTGAACATGTGACATGGGAATGCTGCAACTGTCATAAGTGTGAAAAATAGTCATAAATCATTTTTTTCAATGCTACTGTAATGTTGAGTGGTCACTAAATGAAATGTTGTAAGTTGAGGATTACCTGTATTTGAAAGACAGTAGCTTAGGTGAAGATAATGTAACTACTTATTGTTGATTAAAAATATTGGTCATTTTCCCATATGCATATATGTTACATATGTTAAATATATTTTTATGGATAGAGGTCAGCTAACATTTGAACTATTAATTTCTGCTATATCATTTCTGCTATATTAAGCAATGCAAAAATAATAAATTAGATTTTAAATAATTCAAAGCATATTTTAAATAACCAAGTAGAATTTTTTTGATTGAAATGTATAGTGTTTTTCAAAATCTAGTGGAATATACAAACTGCAGAAATTCAACCAGGTGTTTAAGAAAAACTTTAGAATGCTGCACTTCATACATTTCACACCGAGGACACATATTTTCTTGGTTAACATTTTGTAAATCTTCTCTCTGAAATTAAAGATATGAGACTACAATTATTTCATCTAGAAGAAAAATTAGAGGGAAGGCTTTCTTGTCACAAATATGATTTATATTACCAACAATATAATTAATATAGTATTAAAGAAAAATAGCCACAACAAGTTTGTTAGTCTGTACAATTTGTTTCTGAAGCCAACCTGCCCAGAAGTATGTGTTTGATCTCTACTCAAGATTCACATAAATAAATATAACTAAGTTCAGACTGAAAATGGATAAGCTTGTCTGTAATTTTTCTACACATAATTGCTAACATACTGAAAACAGAAAGAATTCAATAGCCCAAGTTTTTATAACAGGATTAAGTTTGCACATATGAATTCCATTCCCAATTTTTATCTTATTACCAATTCCTAATACAAAATGCGGCAGGATTATATCTTGTTAATCACAATTTTAAACCAATATATATTATTTATTTTGGCATAAACTGTTAATATATCATTTATGACCTCAGTCATAATTCTTCTTGGGACCAGCAACCAAAATGTAGCTTCCTATGTTTTCCTATATGACATTTCATTAAAGACTTAAATTATAAATATTTTATTTTATTTTGTGAACTGCATATAAATGATGGTCTTTAGATCTCATGTGCAGCTTACAAGAGTAATGAAAATTAGACTCTAGTCATTTGAGTTCCTACATTCTTCAAGATTTAGGTTACTTATGGATTTTGACTTTTAAATTTGTAAATGCTTAAAAATACTTACCCAAATGACATAGATATTCTTTTGGATATGACGAATAATATCAGTGATGCTTTTGTTATCTTGATTTTCCTCTTCTAAAACTTCAACTTCTTTCATAAAGCATTTTATGGCCATTCTTTCACAATTCATCTTAAATAAGTACTGTATCACATGTTACAAAAGGAAGTAAAATATGCAATTTGCATGAATAATATAAATTCATTAACTGCAAACAACCTAGGAAATAATTTCTTATCGAATATTTCCACCGATTTTTCTTTCCTTTCATTCTTGTTCAAGTTGGATGGATGGATTTCTTTATGTACAATATCAGAGATTTTACGTATAGTGCTCTGCATACTTATTAAGGAATAAATCCTATTGAATCAATGGCTTTTCTCAATACACCCACAATAGAATAGAAACTTGTGTAATATGTGAAGGAGAAGTTCTACAATGTCATCCTCAAATTTTAAGTTTTGTTTAGTTTTTGGAAAACACAATTTGAACATCTTTACATTTCCCAAATTTTCACTTTAATCACTATATGACTGGTTTGGTGCTTGTAGTGATGGTAGTCTTGGAAAAGACCTATTTCATAAAAAAAATAGGTGATTCTTTTAAAAGTTACCTTGGTGTTTATGTCCTTTTTTTGTTATAGAACAGCAAGAATATGTGAAAATACCTAGCCTGCAATGATCAAAGAGAGAAGGAGCCAAATGAAAAGTAATGGGTTCATCTCAAAAAATACTATAAAAAGTTGGACCTAAAGTCAAGTTTTTAGGTTCATTCAAGGAAATTCTTAGTAATCCAGACTTCTTCAGGTGTTTGCCTGAACATACGATGACTTGAATATTGGGGAAATAAAACAGATATGCTTGCTTAACTAGCCCCCTTCTAATTCCAGCCTTGAAGCATTAAGCTATGAGGTGTCAAGAAGAGTCACATATAAGAGTTTGTGGCAATATATAAGAAAAAGGCAATGAGTTTGCTTCCAAACTGAAGTTGGAGAGAAACTTGATTAAATTTACAAAGATTTTCTTTCTGTAGGTTGCCATTCAAACTACTTAATAGGAAAGTAAAGTAGCATAAAGAAAAATAATTTAAAAAATATTTGATTCAGAAAAATCCAAAAGACAGAATGAAATAGAAAATTTATCTGCACTGTTTGTGTGAAAGTACAGGTACATCATTTTATTATCATTGCAATTTTTGTAATCAAACCATGCAATCCAGCCTAATCCAAACTGCATGATTCATTTTGTTTTCAAGCCCTCACAAATTTCAGGTCTTTAGTTTACTATATCTAATACTCTGACTTATTTTTCAAAGACTAGAAAAAGTAAAACCTAAAAGTCAACATAACAAACCATGCAACCCAGGGGTGAAATTCAAAATTTTTCCCTACCGGCTCTGTGGGTGTGACTGTGGGCGTGGCTTGGTATAATAGTAATAGCAACCAGGGGTGATTTTTTACCAATTCAAATCATCCCTACCACTTCTCCCGAGCCGCCAAGGTGGTTTAATTTCACCCTTGATACACTCCATCCCAAACAAAATTTCCTGGTTCATTTTTTCCCTCAAGGTTCATAAATTTAAGTGAATGTCTAAAGTAGTCTGTATGTGAACTAGTCTTGTGACCAGAGCAACTTTACTTCCTTTTGATTGCTTTTATTCCTTGTGACCAAAGCATTTTTTTAATTATAGAGGGATCATAAAGCTCGCTTGCCTTTGTCAATTTGGTATTTGATAAGAAAAAATAAAATTGATGGCAGTCTGAATAAACGTCTTACTGAATAAAATGAATGGGATCAAATACAGAGGACTAAAATATAAATAGTAGAAAGGGACCTTTAAACTAGAGGTGGTATTCAACAGGTTCTGACCAGTTCTGGAGAACCAGTAAATACCACCTCTGACTGGCCCTGCCCTCATCTAGTCTCTGTTTTGTTGCTCTCCACAGGAGAATAGAGCTGGAAAGCAGGTTAGGGGGGTGGGGAGGGAATGGGATTTTACAGCATCTTTCCCCTGCCACGCCCACCAAGCCATGTCACACCCACCAAGCCATGCCCACAGAACCAGTAGAAAATTTTTTTGAATCCTACCACAGCTTTAAACAATATCTCAAAAGTACAATTTAAGAATCTCAATTATTTTACAATTCGTCATTTGATATTAGGTACATGTTCACATTTCAAACTTATTTGGCCACAGTAAAACATAAATATCCTAGAAAGCAAAAGTTGGATTTTAAAGAAGCAGGGTAGGAAGAGTAGTGATATATTTGACAGCCAATAGCACAAATGACCAGCCTCAAATTTTCCTACTTCTGACACATATGAAGACCTAGATCTCTGGAAAAGGCACTAATTCTGGAAAAGATAGAAGAAAAGAAGAGGACGATCTACAGCAAGATGGATGGCATCAGTAATAGTGACAATGAGTGTGTCATGCCCCTGTTGGTATCTGATTCCAAGGGAGAGGTCGAGCAGCTGACAGGGAATGGGAGTGTGGCTCTGGTGGCTGTGGAAAAAACTGAGGAAGGGCACAGTCTGGCTGGGCATTCAGAGGAAAACCTAGGGGCACCCTCTCTTCATCCTAGGGCACGCAGGAAGGAACAGAGAAGGGAGCAATGTGAGTTACATGGGTTACAGGGGGAGAAAAGGGCCCTTATTCCCTTCATTAGCTGCAGCTGGGAAAACAGGATTTAAAAAGGGCGTTTGTGCACAGCACCTTGCTGGAAGCAAAGGTGAATTATCTTCGTTTATCAAGTCTTATCTGGATTCCAGTGTCCTTCCAACTGTGTGTGTTTCATTATCTTTTGAAGTCTGTAATTCCTTATCCTGCCCTGTCTCGTTAATTGCTGCAATGTGGTTTGTGTTGGTTTTTATTTATAATCTATATGTACTTTGGGTTCGGACTGAATTTCTCCCCTTTAAAGACTGTTCTTGGGAGAGTTTTTTTCTCCAGCCGATGATAACTGGACATTGGGGACCAAGTTGGAGGTATAAAAGGGACTTTATCTGCTTCTGTGACTGTTGCTTTTGTGTCACACCCCGGGTCATTCACAGAGTGCACCATTGAGTGATTTGAAAGAACAGGTTAGGAATAGATTGCTATAGATAAATTCTGAATGCTAAGAGTTGAAAACTACTTAGGGCACATTATCAAGAAAAATATGAATATGAATATTGAAATTCAAGAGAATTTCATGCTTAAATTTTGCAGTATGAAAAGTTTTGATTTTAGCATTATGTATCATGATATTATATATCATACTAATTATATTATATTATTAGTATTCCTAATCTAAATATAAACCAACAGTGTGCGGTAGCAGCTGAAAAAGCCAATGCAATTAATAGAGGAATAGAATCAAGATCACATGAAGTGTTAGTACCACTTCGTAATGCCTTGGCAAGACCACACTTGGAATACTGCATCCAGCTTTTGTCACCACAATATAAAAAAGATGTTGGGACTCTGGAAAGAGTGTAAAGAAGAGCAACGAAAATGATTAGGGGGCTGGAGGCTAAAATATAGAAAGAATGGTTACAGGAATTGGATAATCTAGTCTAATGAAAAGAAGGCCTAGGGATGACATGTTAGCACTGTTCCAATATTGGAGGGGCTCCTACAAAGATGAGGGGTCAAAGTCAAACTATTTTACAAAGCATCAAAAGGCAAGACAGGAAACAATGATTGAAACTAGCCAAGGAGAGAAGCAACCTAGAACTAAGGAGAAATTTCCTAATGGTGAGAGCAATCCACCAACAGAATAGCTTGCCTTCAGAAATTGTGGGTACTCCATCATTGGAAGCTTTCAAAAAGCGACTGGACAACCATTTATCTGAAATGGGGTAGGGATTCCTGCTTAAGCAGAGGGTTGGGCTAGAAGACTTCCGAGGTCCCTTCCAACTCTACTATTTTATGTTCTATCTTCTATCTAGAGATTAAAGGTATCTCTTGAATGAAATATAATGCTTGACATGTCCTTGTATACTCTACTTGCCCAAGCCGTTTAGTTTATAATTTAATGTAAATTTTTGAGTTGATAGACATGACACAAAACAGGGATGTGCTCAGGAAGACACTCCACTTTCTTTCACTGGAAGAATAAGGCAATCAAGTGAGGCATTCCTCGGTATCCTCTACCATGCTCTTCCCAAAACTATTCCTGATGGTACTGAGATTGTGCAAGGGAAGAGAGTTCACAAATCCAATTCTCCTCATCAACTCCTTTCCCCAGCATAACAATCAACAGGACTTTGAGAAGATTGAATAAAATCTAACTCTGCCTCACCTATTCTCTTCAATATTGCTATTCCCTTGTAATTCAAGCGGCATGAAACTATTCTCTTCACAACTTAGTTGAAAATGTTGTGAAAAGGTAAAAACTTTCCTTAGAATTGAAACAATATTAGAAGAACTATACAATACCTATCAATACAAAATTAATTACTTTTAGACAGTGCCATCTACATCTTTCATGTGTTAGTTGACATCATGTATTAAAGCAAAACTGGAATTTTCAAGCAGACCTGTGTACATGAAATTCAAGTCACATCATTTCTGGTACTTTGTTTAGATGTACGTAACTTGCAAAGCAGAACACAGCCATTTCACTCAATAAAACTAATACCATATAAGAAACACTTGATATGTAAGGATAAGCTTAAGTCTGTAAAATTTAACTTTTCAACTGAAATCACTGGGGATTTAATGTAAAAATAATTGTTGAAGGTCTGCAGTCTCTAACATTTTGATTTAGAGGCACATAATACAAAGCTCCATTATTTGATTCATAAAAGGCAGAACATGCATACATGCATTCCACTTACTTCTATATTCTTTGGTGTGTATAATTTATCTCCATTGGACTGTAAAAAAAGTAAAATAGATTTAGCATATCACAAAATCAGTGTATTAAATAATAAATTTATATACTTACTGGCAAAATAGTTAGAAGCATGCTGATATCAGCCAATATTGCATCTATTTTAGCTTGATTGATTAAAGGTATTCCATCTAGATAAACTAAGTTTAGTACAATAACACATAAATGTAATCTTCCATACATTGTGCAATTGTTTGAGTAGAGTTAACTAGTTGATATGTATCAATCTAGGTGTCTATATCTAGACACACAGAGAAAAATTTTGGAAAGAAAGAAAAAAAAGAAAAACTAGGTGACACAGGTTTTTACCCTTTTTAAAATTCTGACTAGGAAATAATTTTTTCCTTCCATTGATGACACTTTGGAATTTCTATTCTGAAGGAATGCAGAAAAACTTGTAACAGAAACCTGCCAACAAACTATCTATACTTTTTCCCTTCAATTTTTTCCCCACCTTCTCACTTTACTTAGACAGGGACAAGCAGTTGAGTAGTGAGCTATGTACTTCTATGAGCCATGTAGGTGGAGGGCAGGCCACTGTTCCATTGTACAGCAGCCTTTTTTAAAAAAATTGATTATGCCATGTTTATTTACAAATTCCCTGGGTACATTATTTTCCTGTGATAAACTTTTAATATAATATTTTAATAAATTGAGAAAACAAACAAAAGTTTCTCTAAAAATAATCTTTTAGTTTAACAGAAAGAAAAGTTGCTTTCAATGTAAGTAGGATCTCTTTTTTAAAAAACCTACCATTTCCACAAACAGTGAGTTAAGCCCAGCATATAAATCTAGACACTGTACCAGTGGTGGGATTCAAATTTTTTTTTACTAATGGTTCTGTGGGCGTGGCTTGGTGGGCATAGCAGGGGAAAGATACTGTAAAATCTCCAGTCAGAGGTGGTATTTGCCGCTGTTCCGAATTACTCAAAATTTCCATTACTGGTTCTCCAGAACTGGTCAGAACCTGCTGAATACCACCTCTGCACTGTAGTGCTTCTTGCAAATAAGCAGGAATCCCTACCCCATTTCAGATAAATGGTTGTCCAGTCGCTTTTTGAAAGCTTCCAGTGATGGAGTACCCACAATTTCTGAAGGCAAGCTATTCTGTTGGTGGATTGCTCTCACCATTAGGAAATTTCTCCTTAGTTCTAGGTTGCTTCTCTCCTTGGCTAGTTTCAATCATTGTTTCCTGTCTTGCCTTTTGATGCTTTGTAAAATAGTTTGACTTTGACCCCTCATCTTTGTAGGAGCCCCTCCAATATTGGAACAGTGCTAACATGTCATCCCTAGGCCTTCTTTTCATTAGACTAGATTATCCAATTCCTGTAACCATTCTTTCTATATTTTAGCCTCCAGCCCCCTAATCATTTTCGTTGCTCTTCTTTACACTCTTTCCAGAGTCCCAACATCTTTTTTATATTGTGGCGACAAAAGCTGGATGCAGTATTCCAAGTGTGGTCTTGCCAAGGCATTACGAAGTGGTACTAACACTTCATGTGATCTTGATTCTATTCCTCTATTAATTGCATTGGCTTTTTCAGCTGCTACCGCACACTGTTGGTTTATATTTAGATTAGGAATACTAATAATATAATATAATTAGTATGATATATAATATCATGATACATAATGCTAAAATCAAAACTTTTCATACTGTAAAATTTAAGCATGAAATTCTCTTGAATTTCAATATTCATATTTATATTTTTCTTGATAATGTGCCCTAAGTAGTTTTCAACTCTTAGCATTCAGAATTTATCTATAGCAATCTATTCCTAACCTGTTCTTTCAAATCACCTGCCTGCCTGCCTGCTTGCCTGCCTGCCTACCTACCTACCTACCTACCTATCCATCCATTCATCCATCCATCCATCCAAAGGCCTGTCTATCTGCCTACCTTCCTACCTACCCTTACCTGCCTGCCTCTTTCTGCCTACCTACCTACCTATCTACCTACCTACCTACCTATCCATACATTCATCCAAAAGGTCTGCCTGCCTGCCTACCTGCCTACCTATCTACTAATCTCTCTCTCTCTCTCTCTCTCTCTCTCTCCATCTATCCATCCATCCATCCATATTCAAAGGCACATCGGGAAAGTAGAGTAAAGCCAGCCTAGGAGGGAGGGAGGGGGAGAGAGAGAGAGAGAGAGGGATAGAGAGAGAGGGAGAAAGAGACCTTATGCATCAGATTGAAATAAGGCCTAGTTTAAACTGAGGCCCTTTTCCACATTGAAACATCTTTGCCAGCAAATTGAAACATCGTTGGCTTATATTAAAGGTTTTGTGGACAAAACATTGTCAAGACTATCAGGAAGTTCTCACATTTTGTTGAGGCTTTAAACAGGATCCATTGGACCAGATCTCCACCCTAAAAATTTACTTTTCCCCAATGTTTTAAAGTGCCAATTCTGAAGAAGGCAAAACCAAAATGTACTGGTAAATTACAAGGAGAACACACACACACACTCCCTCCCTTCTAACCCTGCTGGAGCAGGTGATGGGATTAGAATAGATATTTCATTATCTTTCTCCTCCTTCCCTCCCTCCCTCCCTCCTTTATTTCTTTTTCTTTCTGTCCCTTCTATCCATCCTCCCTCTTTCTTTGTCCCTTTTTCTTTCTTTCCCCTTTCTCTCTCTCTCTCCCTCTCTCAGGCTCACTCCATAGACTTGGTGCACCACTCCGCTCAGACTTGCTTGGGCAGGTCCCTCCAGAGGAACGGGCTTAATGGGGTGGACCTGCGGGGCCAGCAACTAGAACGTGGCAGTGCTGGCACGTTTAAAAAGTAGAGCAAAGCCAGAGGTTGGTAATTTTTGCTGCAAAGAATCACAAAAGCTTCTTGGCTGTGCACAAGAAGGGACACACATGTCAATGCAGTTCAGCAACATAAAATAAGAAATACAAATAAAACAAATCAACAAGAATCGGCAAATCAGAGATGCTTTGCTGATTCTAGTCCAATGACCTGCTCCAGCAGGGTTAGAAGGGAGTGTTTGTGTATGTGTGTGCATGGCTGTCAAAACTCCCAAAATAGGTCAAGTAGCTCTGGGGAGGCCAGTCACAAATTAGAAGACTTGCTAAACAACCGGCCATTAAGTGAGGACCACTTGTATTTGGTTTGCCAGTCACATGGCCATGCTCACCCAGTCACATGCTCACCAAACCACACCCACCCAGTCATGTGACCACCAAGCCACGCCTCATGTGACCACCAAGCCACGCCCTCAAATTAAGCCACAGAAATTTGAATCCCACCCCTGAGTGGGGGGGGGATGAGTTTGTAGCAACAAGGGGGAGGTGGACTGAAAAAGTCTGAGAACCACTGATGTAGACATTGCTGCTCAAAGTCTCAGTAAACTGTTCCCGAGGAAGGGCTATTGGCATGGTGAACCTAAATCTTGTAATGTCTAAATGGAGTTTTTCTGCTTTTCCCCCTTTTCTGCTTTTCTTCTTTTCTCATTTCCATCCAGGTTTGTTCACTTTCCCTTTCTCTTTTCTTATGTTCTTCGTGTAAGAATCCTCCTTTTCTCTTCCCTCTCCCCTTTCTTTTTGTACTGTTTCTTCTGGAGGAAAGGATGGAAATGTGTTTTTTTTATACTTATATATGTCTGCATGGGATTGCTTATGTGTATGTGGGAGTACTGATAAGGGGGGAGGGGTCCTTGGTGCTCTCTGAACTTGGTTGTTTTCCTGCAGATGTTTCATTACCCAACTAGGTAACATTATCAGTGCTAGTGCTAGCACTGATGATGTTACCTAATTTGCTGAATGAAATGTCTGCAAGAAAACAACTAAGCTTAGAGAACACCAAGGATCCCTCATTTCAACCATGAGTTATAAATATTCTCCTTTATTGGTGAGAATACTGATAATTTGGCCAGATGAAAATAATTCAATGATTGTTCAATTAATATTTAGTGTGAGTGCATTATGCCTCAGCCCTTTTTTTGAGCATGGCTTTTGGTGGGTCTATAAGCAGATTGTTACATACAGATATGTTAAGTATCTATTTAGTGCTTCAGGAGAAATTCATTTACAAGTAAGCTTCATTCAGCTTTATTTAGTGATTGTTCACAGTTACCAGAGTGTTGAAAAAGTAACTTGAGGGCCAGCCCTCACATTTGCGACCTTTATAGATCTTTAAAACAAAGCAAAGCTGAAGTAAAATCTTAAGTAAAATTCAGTTTTCACTTTGTGACTATTTCATTTAATGACTGAATTGCTGGTCACAACTGTGATTGCTAACTGAGGACTGCCTGTATTTATTTTATCTGATGTATTTATATTTCCCCTGCTTCGAAAAGCATACTGGGCAGTGAATAGGAAATGACCAGGATTGATTTTCAGGTAGAGCTGGCAACCACAGTTTAACAAGAGGAAGAAGATGGGCATTGCATTGGCCTTTTGACAATCGGCAACAACATTTTGGTAAATGTTTCTCAATCTCAGCAATTTTAAGATGTGTGGATTCCAACTTCCAGAACTCCCTAGCTATCATTTATGTCTGGAATTTCCTAGAACGAACTTGAGTCAAAGTATTGTGGTTAGTTGGCAGCAGGTGTGGACTGCTGAGGAGAGCAAGGCCTCAGATGAGGGGCCAGGACCATTAGGGGGGTGGATTGCTTCCTTCAGAGATTGTAGGGGCTGCCAGCAGCAATGAGGAGGTTCCCAAGGAGCCTGTGCCAAGTGTGCATGCGTGCAGGGTTGCTCATAGGAAAGAACAGCTGCAGCAGTATGGGTGACTCGGGAATAAGGCTGCAAGGTAATGGCCCCTCCTTCAAGAAGATAAAAGCCAGCTGTGAATTGGACGTTCTTTGCAGGAAGCAAAGACGTTTTGAAACTCCAGCCTTTGTGGACATTGCAGTGTCTTAGTTGGTATTTGAAGACTCTTGTGTTGTGAAATATTTCTTATCTGTGATTCTTGGCAATCTCGCACAGTTTTGGCGAGGCTTGTGTTTATCAAAGTTAATTAGTTTGCAGCAGCCTTTTAACTGGAGATTTGTAAGAATCATTAAAAGGTTTCTGTTCCCTTTGGTTCATGTTTGTTTCATTAGAAAAGGGTTTGGGTCAGAACACAAAGTAAATTTTGCTTCTTTTATTATTTTTAGTGCCTTTCCCTTTATTAATCTGAATAAATATTAGTTTTTACCATATTTAGATGAAGAAGGCTATTCTTCAGCCATTCCAAATTGTTCCCTGTAGAAGATGAATAGAGAATGCAATATTAAAGAAGGAAACCCTGGGGATTAATTCAGAGGATTGAAACCCAGCTTTTCATCCAAGTAGTTTTTTTTAGAAAAGACCTAACTCTTTTTCTATTTCTCCAAATTAAAATTGTTTGTGAACCCAGGGGCCAAAGCCCTTATATTTCATTAAAACAGCTGAAGAAAGCAGGGGAGGGATTTTGGCTGAGAATCGTGAAAGGGGTAAAATAAGATGTATTCTATGCATCTTCATAAATAGCCTAGATTGAGATCAGATCTTGTGGTCTAATCACCGTCTTCTTACCTCATGTCAGTTTCAAAATTATTTTTTATCAATTTTTTTTAAATTAATACATTTGTGGAATGGGGAGTCCAGCAGCATCAAAGACACTGAGGTCTGCTCAAATAAAATAGGGTATTTCCCTACACCTCCTAATTGGTCTATTACCATTCATGAATGGATACAGGTGAAATCTGAAACATAGATACCTTTTCCTCCGATTCTTAATAATGTCTATAAATAATCAAGACACCTATTTGTGGTTTAGCAATGTTAGTGCCACGGATGAGGCATAAATTGGATGGAACACAGGGGCTTCCCCAGAAATGGCATTTCCTTGATTGTGGCAAGTATGGGGTTTTCCTTTTATCTTACTATCTCACTGCTTCTGACTGCGGATATTGATTCTTTCAGATTAGCTGTCCCCTAGGACATTAGAAATTATAGATAAATGCTTAGTTAGGTTTTAGGCCCTATATTTTGAAGTGTCCAATGAAGAAAGATGGTACAAACTGGGCAAAACATGTAATTGTTACTCGAATAGCTATAATGGCTACGAACTTCTAGAAAGTATCGTTTATGAGACAGAATAAAATCATGCATAATCTATTACTTGTTTAAGGCAAAATTAGTACTAAAATGTGAAGGAGGATATTTTGAATTTTGAATTTTTAACAGTCATTCTTCTACAGACTAGATGTTTCCTATTTCTGCTTCACATTATGTTAGTAGGTTCTTTTTCCTATTGTAGTTCTAGATCTGTGATGGCGAACCTATGGCACACGTGCCACAAGTGGCACCCAGTGCCATTTGTGCTGGCCTGTGAGCCGTAGGCAAATTTACCTCACTGCGCATGTGCATACCTCACAGCTGATTTTTATTGGCTGGTTTGAGGCCTTTTTCAGCCTCCGAGAGGCTTGGAAAAAGCCTCTGCAATGCTTTTCAGGACGAATAGGCCTGTTTCATCACTTCCTGTAATATCGGAAGTGATGAAACAGGCATATTATTCATCCTAAAAAGCCTTGCAGGGGCTTTTTCCAAGCCTCTGGGAGTCTGAAAAAGGCCTCAAACCAGCCAAAACATCAGCTGTGAGGTACGCAGTGCAGGTAAGGAGGTGGCAGGGGGCGGATTGTGCATGCATGTGCAGGGAGCGTGGGGGTGTGTGCACATTGCATTCTGGGTGCTGGCATGTGAGTGTGCGCGCATTGGTGCGCGTGCAAGTTTTGGCACAGAAGCCTTAAAAGGTTAGTTACCACTGTTCTAGATGCTTTTTCTCCAATAACAGTATGCAGAAATGACAGTGCTTTTCTGGCTGTGAAAGAGTGCTTTGATAGTCTCAAACCTCAATGCTCTTTCCTATCCATTTGCCTTGATTGTTAAAATTCTTAACAAATGTGAATATTGCATATTCTTCTAAGTGCTATGGAAGGCATTCCTTATCTCAGCAGGGCCTTACTTCTTGGAGCTAATAGGCAGTCTCCATAAATAAACCTGCCCTTTCCAGGTATTGCAATTTCCACTATTCAGTCTTTTTCTGTCTTCTTATAAGTAACAGTTAAGTCTGGGTTTTATGTGGCAAGTGTTTGTCTGTTTGAATTCCAAAATTTCAAAGCACTTCAGTCTCTTCATTTTCTATTGCTTCTATTTTGTGGTCTTATCAGTTCTTGATTGCAGGCAAATGGTCTTGTAGTGCATCATTGTTTCTACTTTCCTATGGCATTATTTAAAGTGGAAAAATATAACCTTGATGAATATGGTTTGCAGTAAATTAATAATTTGTTATGAGGTAAATTATATTAACACAGAGTTTGATGCAGTTGCTTTCATATCTTCTTCTGCTTGAGGCAAGGGTATCAACTTTAGTAGCTTGACAGTGAGATTCATAGTATCTTCCTAGTAAGTCATATATATATATATATATATATATATATATATATATATATATATATATATATATATATATATATATGTGTGTGTGTGTGTGTGTGTGTGTAAATATGTGTGTGTGTGTAAATATGTGTGTGTGTGTAAATATATGTATATGTATGTATGTTTGTATGTGTGTGTAAACTCTAGCATAATTTTTAGTGTATGCCTAATATAACCCCTATGCCAAAAATAACCCCCATTTCGGATAGTCAGCCAGAGGTCACAATGGATATATTGAATTATAAAACAATAATATCAATATAAAAAAACAATATTATTGACATTAAAATAAATGATAATATGAATTGTAAAGTATTTGGGCATACTCAAGGGGGTGCTTTTGGATGAGGTGAGGCGAGGTAAGGAGGTGGGATGGGGTTGGCACCACACCACAGCCTGTGTGCACTCGTTGCCTTCTGTGTGAAAAAGTAAGACAAAGCAAAAGAGAAAAGTGGTTGGGGTGTGGGAAAAGGCCCATCTAGGAAAGGCAGAAAGAGCTAGCTGAAAGTCACACCCTTCTGCCTGCCAGATTACTCCACCATTCCAGAAAGAAGCCAAAGGTTTGATCCTGCTTCTGGGATGGAGAGTGGGGCAGACAATCTTTGCCTGGCCTTCCCCACCAGGAAGGAGACTGCTGCCTCCCGCGGGGCCCTTTTCATCCTTCCTGCAGCCGCAGCTCCCCTTGCATCCCGCAAGGCCACCCATCTCCAGACAGATGGCTAAGGATATTGTTGGGGCAGCACAGCCTGAAGAGCCCTGATGCTGGCAGTGTGAGGAACCGGCAGCATGACAGCGACTATGATAGCAGCAAGAAGAGTCCAGCCACTGCCACAGCTACCAGTGGTGGAACCGGAATGGTAGCAGGAAGCACCCCACTGACCACCTTCCCCGGGTGAGACAGGTGTTGAAAGGTGTCAAAATGCCTTTTTTTCGAGGATTCGATTTTCCCGCTGGGAGAGCTCTGGCGCAAGGATACGGACAACTTCTTGAAAGCTGGATCTTTTTATTTTTCAGGAAGGCAGCGAACAGTGAGAAGTCTGCGTTCCTGGGCTAGCTAGTTTCTTATGGTAAGTCCCTGGTTTCTATACCCTTTTCTCCCTTTGTAATTTGATTTTGTGTGAGTGTTTGTATTTGTGCCTAATGTTTCAAATCCTGTTTGAGTTTGTCTTTATTTTTGCTGGAGGGTAAACTCCGTAGGGTGGCCAGATTGTATTATTGGTTTTCTGTAATTTCTTTTAGCTTTAAGATAGTTTTTCATATTTGTTCTGTGGCAATCTCCTGTCTGTCCCTTTTGTAATTTATATTTTGT
Organism: Hydrophis major; assembly: GCA_033807585.1. Taxonomy (NCBI): domain Eukaryota; kingdom Metazoa; phylum Chordata; class Lepidosauria; order Squamata; family Elapidae; genus Hydrophis; species Hydrophis major. Next base: position 46,871,655 of record CM066333.1, on the reverse strand, counting down.
GTCTTTTGTCTGTTTGTTTTGCTTATTTGATATGTCCTGTGTTTGTAAGGGTTTTCTAAATTATCTTTTGTTTCCTTTTCCTATTTGTCTAGTTTTCTTAATTACTTAGGCTTTTGTCTATAGGGATTCTTTAATACTTTTTATTTGATTCCTTTTCCTATGTAAGTTTGTTTTCTGGCTGACCTGATGTTCCCCTTGGGCTTTTCCTGTTTTTTTGTGACATTGCTGCCTTCGTGAAATTCCCTTTCCACACAGGAAAGAGCTGCTCCTGCTTTTTTCTCGTTAATCTACACTCACTACCCCTTAATGACAAAGTGAAAACAGAATTTTTAAAATGTCTGCAAATTTATTAAAAAGAAAAAAAACTGAAATATCGTGTTGGCCATAAGTATTCAAACTCTGCAACAAAATTTGAAATTTAGCTCAGGGGTTTCCCATTTCTCTTGATTATTGCTGACATGTTTCTACACCTTGATTCAAATCGATCTGAGGTAAATTAAATTGATAGGACATCTCTATAGAAGGCCTTACAGCTGACAATGCATACTATAGCAGAGCAAAAGCTATGAGATCAAAGGAACTCCCTGCAGAGTTCAGAGACAGAATTATTGCAAGGCACAGACCTGGGGAAGGTTACATTAAAATTTCTGCTGCCTTGAAGGTTCCTGAGAGCACAGTGGCCTCTCAAATGAAAGAAGTTTGGCATAACCAAGACTCTTCCAAGAGCTGGTCGCCTGGTCAAACTGAGCAATCAGGGGAGAAGAATCTTAGTAGGAGAGGTGACCAAGTGGTCATTCTGACTGAGCTCCAGAGATCCTGTGTGGAAATGGGACTGAGTTCCAGAAGGACAATCATTACTGTAGCCCTCCACCAATTTGGACTTTGCTGGAATGGCTGGACAGAAGCCTCTCCTCACTGCAAAACACATGAAAGACCACTTGGAGTTTGGAAGGACTCTCAAACGGTGGGGAACAAGATTCTCTGGTCTGATGAAACCAAGTTTGAACTAGTTGGCCTCAATTCTAAATATTATGTGTGGAGGAAATACACACACAAAAGACTTGAAGTTATACTTGCTGCCAAATGTGCTTCAACAAGATACTGAGTGAAGGATCTGAATACTTATGTCAATGCAATTTTTCAGTTTTTCTTTTTAATAAATTTACAAACATTCTCAATATGACAGGTCTGAATTACAGGACAGGATCTAGGTCCCATCTGCAAAATCCAGACAACCACTAGATGTCAGCAAAAGGTTAGTGTTTTTTGTTCTCTTTTAGTTGATTATTGGTCATCAGCAATTTTGCCTCTAAATTCTGGAAGCCCTTGTAAAGAAAGAGTGCAATAGAAGGTTACTTCCATTCGGGTTCTGATTTATAAGTAAGGAAGTAGAAAAGAGAATTGCTGTTATTCTTTCAATTCTTGATGTTAGGTGAAGAGTGTTTCTAAGCAACATAAAATAATTGAAGGGTTTTAAAGCTTTATATTTATGATTGCCTAGTTAAATTGGAGTTCAGTCCAGCACCATACATTTAAGTACTATTACAGGAATCAGGCATTTTGAAATTGCGCTTTAAGCAATTTGCAGAAATTAGTATTCCATCCATACTCAGGAAACTGTTGCTGAATTCCACCATTCTGGACAATTTTTATCTAGTCTCCACTTCCCTTTTCAGGAAAGGTGGTTGAGAGGATGTGGCTTTGCAACTCCAGAAGATCCTGGAGGAAATGGTTTTCATCAGGTCTCAGGCCCTGATATGGAACAGAAACATCATTGGTCACACTCATGGATGATCTCTGGGAGGAGCAGGATGGAAGTGGTGCATCCTTCCTTGCTCTTCCTGACCTTTCAACAGCTTTCAATACCATTGACCATGGGACCATTCTGGGCTGACTTATGGAGTTGGGACTGGGTAGGACAATTTTGTACCATTTTTCCTCCTTCCTTAGTCAATGCCAATTGTGGATAAGGAGCAAGAAATCCAACTCTTGGCTTCTGCTTTGTGGATTGCTGCAGGGCTCAGTGCTTTCTCCACACCTGTTTAACATCTACATGAAACCGCTTGGTGAGATCATTTGTCCCTATGAGATGAGATATTGCTAGTATGTATCTCCATCACAAGTGAAATGAGTGATGCTATAGGTGTTCTTTCACAATTCCTGAAGGCTGTACAAGTCTGGATAGGGAACAACAGACTTCAACTGGTGAGATGCAGGGGCTGTGGGCACCCCCCCCTCCACCTGGGAATTTATCATCTTTGGTTTTGGGTGGGTTTCACCACTCCAGATGGACCCAATACATAATCTGGAGATCCTCCTAAACTCACAACTCCTACTTGAAGAGTAAGGGGAAACCAAGGCCAGGAGGGCTTTTGCTTAGTTTTGTGTTGTGCACCAGTTATGTCAATTCCTGGATAGGGAGACTATCCACTTAACCACTCATGCCCTTGTCAATTCCTATTTGACGATTGCAATTCACTCCATATGGGACTACCCTTGAAAAGTTTCTGGAAACTTCAGCTAGTACAAAATCCAGTCATTTGGTTTTTTTGTATGCCCAAATAATGGCATACATAACACCTTTGCAATACAAACTGCATGGGGTACCATTTTGCTTTTGGGTCCAATTCAAGCTGTTACTTATGACCTTTAAAACCCAACATGGGGCAAGTTACTACAGTTACTACTATCTTTATCCGGGGTGGAATCAAATATTTTTACCACCAGTTCTGTGGGTGTGGCAGGGGAAGGATACTGTAAAATCTCCAATCAGTACTCTGAACTACTCAAAATTTCCACTACCGGTTCTCCAGAACTGGTCAGAACCTGCTGAATACCACCTCTGGTCTTTATCCTGTTACATCAGCCGGTCCCACTCAGTTGGGCAAGGAAGGTATGTTTAGGACTCCGTCAACCAAAGCATTCTGATTAGTAGAGTCCAGGAAGAAAACATTCTCTGTTATAGCCCCAGCCATGTAGAATACACTTCTCCCTTGCCCCCGCCCCCGGAGATGCCCACTCTCCTCGCCTTCCATAAAGAGCTAAACACAAGGCTTTGTACCTTGTTTGGGGTGTACAGATGAGTCTGCAGCTGTGAGATTGGTTAGTGTTCTGAAAGTCCTCCCCCCTTTTAAATAATTCTTGACATCCAACCCTAACCCTTGTTTCTTTTAATGTTACAATTAAAAATACTGTTATACTTTTAATATTTTATTGTATACTGCTCAGAGTTCCTCTGTGAGGGAGATGGGCAGTTCTTAAATATGACAAAATAAATAAAATAAATTTATAATTTAGGTGTTTTGCTTCAATACCACAGCAGGTGGCAGCACCTTGTCAACATTGGCTGCTCTAGAAAGAGTCGGAGCCAGTCAATTATTTGCATGAAAAAATACCAGGATAACATAAGGCAGGGTTCCTCAAACTTGGCAACTTTAAGACTTGTGGACTTCAACTCCCAGAATTCTCCAGCTAGTATCTGGCTGGAGAATTCTGGGAGTTGGTCCACAAGTCTTAAAGTTGCCAAGTTTGGAGACCTCTGATGTAAGGCCTTAGGGCTAACTTTAGAAATGATAAAAAACCAACTTCGAAGAAAGAAATGGCAAATCATCATTGCCAAGAGAGAAAACATGAGCATATACATTGAAACACCAGGAATCAGTACCAGCTCAACGGAAACCTTGATTTCTTTAGCTTTAAATGAAACATAGCAAAATAAGAGTTTCTGAATGTAATATGATTTACAAAATAGGAGTGCCGTGATTTATGATAAAGAAGTTACTTTGAAGTTGTAGCTTTGTAAAAGAATATATAGTACAAGAATAAACCATATATTTGAATTTATTTCATATTTTCAAATTTTAAATACATTAGTTCAACTAGCATATAAATAAATCATATTTTAGAATTATATAAGCATAATAAATATTAAATTAAATAGTTAGAAAGATATAAGAGTGCAGGAAGCATCCAGGGCATGCTAATCTATATTGAAACACCTGCTGATAAGTTATTATTGTTATCATAAACAAATATTTTCCCTAGGAATAAGTTATTTTCCATTATTTGCCACAGTACAAATTTTCTTTGGCTTCCTGTCTTTTGCAACCTGTTCTCAGCAAATGATATTAAAAGACAATGTAAAGTGAATTGAATTTGATCAAATCCATTCTGGTTCCTTGTTTGCTTCCATTTGTGCCTCACATTACCAAGGGTTGAAATTAGAAAGTTTTCATCTATGGTTGCAATATGTCCAGACTGGTAAATTAATTTATATTAATTTACTTGGTAGATTGAAACTATACATTTTGATAGATTCTTTCAACAATTTGATTTAGGCAACCCATTGCATATACACAAGTTTTGCAAAATTGACTCATAAAAAGTCATAGCATTAATCTGAATATATGGTCATAATGCCATACACTTAGGAAGAATGCTGTGCATAAACCCTTAGAACATAGTCTCATAAACTTAGAACATAGCGTCATTTAATCAGACTTTCTACCAGGTCTTGCTCTGTATTTTATTTTAATGGGAAAAGATATTAACCTCAGGAAGGGCAACAAGGAAAAAGTAAGATAGAAAGGATTTTCATCTGGATGACATTTAGTTTATGCTACTTTTAAAATGAGAAAAGAAAACCCAGCTGAATATGCAATGTATATCATTGTGGATATCGTTAGTGATTACAGATGAAAATCTATAGTGATTTTTTATCTAAAGGTATACATAGAAAACTGCAATGTGAACAGGCACATAAGTGCCCAGTATACCTATTGGATAGCTAATGCAAAGAAAGATAAGACTAAATTTGAACTATTCTTCACATTTCTTAACTATTAATATTATTAATAGAAACTTAAGAAATGCTTTGTACAAAAAATGATGAATTTTATAGGTGAATTCCAATACAAGACACAATATTTCTTCTTTAATATTTGCATAGCTTATTGTTCAAGATATTGAATATATTCAATACATTAAAAAAGGATATCTCCAAAGAATGATAAATTAATCCAAGTTTTAAAATATATGTGAAACCGAATTTCTTTTCAATGAATTCAAATGTTCAGTTTTTATTATAATTTTGATGTACATGTTAGATCCTTAAAAGGGGGTGCTTCATGGAAGCGTATGCATGAAGTATTCTCTTCCTCTTAGGAAGCTGCAGATTTTTTTCACACTGATGTGGAAAACCCTGAAAAAATTCTATTCAGATAATTAAAAGAACAACAACCATGCCCTCAACGTGAAACAACAAATGGTCTATAATAATGAAAATTTAAGGAGTAGATCTTCTGTTGTCTTTAGGTTTCATAAAAGTACTTCGAAAGAGCTGTAAAACATAAAAAATGATTTAAAATGTTAAATCACCATGACAAAATTATTCACATAGAAATTGTAAGAGAAAATGTCAATAAGAATAAAAATAAATAATTACCCTTTGTAGCAGTGTTTTAAAGTCTTCCAAAAATTGTGTTTCTGGTTGCTTTGGATAATTCGCACAAGGAAAACAATTCTGGAGGACAAATAAAATGGCATCTTATTAACAGTATTGGGTAACATAAATCAATATACTGTAACTCATTGGAACACAATATTTTTGCAGATTTAAGAAAATAATACTTTTGTATTATAATTGGCAAATACAACCATAAATAAATGGCTCCATTTCAATATCATTCATTCATTGTTTTCTAACATCAACTGTGTGATATCCTTTCCCAGCGTTAATCTTTAGAAATATTACAGTATCCTTCTGTAGCTATCAGCCCTTGATGTAGAAAACCTGTTCTGTCAGGCTATCTAATGGCTATTAGAAGATCCAGAATCAAACCAGACATTAAAAACAATGGCCCATTTCTAGGACACATGAAAGCATGACTATATATAGCATGTCAAAGATTTACAGCAAATCCCCTTTTCTTTTACATAAAATCAGATGCTTGGTTTAAAAACTAAAATAAATTTTGGGAAGAGTTGGAATAGATTCTTCTACCAAGTTTTGGGAATGAAAACATGATTCACAATGTCAATTTGTTAGCTCAGATACAGTGCTCAGCAATAAAATATGTCTGGGATATTTTTAGAAAGTAAAATTTCTTATAATACAAGCATTGTTGTTGGATTTTAGCATTCAAAAAGTTTTTTTAAATGAAAAATCTCTAGTTAATAGAACTTGTACAGTATGTTGAAAATATGCTTAATACCAGAGATGCTTAAAATTATAACATAGTTCTCAGCATTTTTATAAGATTATTCTTTTGTATAAGAATATTATATTGATTTAGCTTCAGTTATACTAATTTGCCTAGGGCCAGGCTTTCTGTATCCATAAAAAGTCTCATGTTTTGAAGGTGTCTTTTTTTAACATTTATATAATAGTATAAACAAGCCTCTTGTGCCACACCAAATAGAGCTAATTAATTACTAACGCTTTTGAAATATATTCACAAATTAGTAGTAACCATGTGTTAATAGTGATCTTATGGTTGCTTGCATGTTTGCTGATATTGCAGATATCCAATAGCCCAAAACACACCAACCAAAAGCAAGGAAAAACCTTTTCCATATTGGTGCCAAGAAACCTGTATTGATAGCAGTTGAACTTAAATTCAAAGAAACTTTCCTTTTATAATATAGTGGGTTTAAGAAGAATATATCTGTTGTCTGTGAAACTATTAACCAATTTATTATAAAATATAAAGTAAAAATAAACCATACCTTGTCACAATCAGATTCGGAATTACAAAGTAAGAGCTGAACATTACGCTGAGAAAATTGGATGCGAGAAAGAGTGATGTTGAAAACTTTCTCATTCTGACTATGCGCTGGCTTTAAAAGCAAGGTTTCATTTACAAAGCATTTAAATGCAGACCAGCAGCAAGGCTCCTGGAACAAAAACCACATAAATCAGCGTTGCATGATCTTTCTGAACAATACATTTTCAATAATAGAATAAGCAACTTCATCGATGTTCTTCACAGACAGCTTCCAATTTTTTTGAGCAAATGTGATTATTACTGTGCATAGTAAGAAGTGATTTTTTTCAATATTCAAATATATTTTTCCCTACTTCTGATGTTTGCGTGATAATTTAAAATTTAATTTTAACAGATTTGCCTATGATCAATTATATTTGAAAGAAATCGTTCAAAATAAATAAGGGTTCCACTGAATGTCTCCATAATCGGCATTAAAAAAATCAAAAGTATTTCCCACTACTATCACACTTTAAAACTTATATTCTGTTTTGCAGTGCTCCAAGATGGCATCTATGAGACTTCTTCCTCTCCTGATGCTTTGGTTGGCATCTCATATCATTTATTAAATGATGTTTATATTTAATAGATAGTATTATAGTACTTTAAGGAAAAACATTTAGCATTTGGATAAAAATTAAAACTCTATTTCCAAGAAGTAGCAGACATTTTGTAAGGCACAGGACTGCAAATTTGCTTTATTATCACTGAATATTGTAAAAATATAAAGTTTAACATCTAGTAGGGATGTGCAGTGCTTTGGAAATGGAAAAAAGATGTTCATAGTTCAGAAGACCACAAATATATTAAGTATGCATTGCTCTTTAAAGGATCCAGGAATTCTCCAGGGATTGCATGAGTAGCCATATTTATCTGTAGTAATTATTTAGATTAGTAATGTAAAGTAAGAGTATCTATTTCCATTTTCTATTTTAAGCTAGGATAAGGAAGTTAAGAAATTCTACACATATACATTTTTAAAAACTCTAGGGACAATATATCAGTACTTAAATTTATTTTTCTGTCACCTGCTATATTATAATCAATTTAATTTATCTGGTGAAAAGAAAAATTAGTTCCAAACTTTCCATCTTCCAGATAAACTGAGAATATTTTAATTACTTCTCAGATCATAAACAGTTGTATATTTATCATGTAAAACTTCACCTATATAAGCTTCCTCAATTAGATTTAGATGGGCTAAAAACTGACTCAGCAGTTATGTCACAGCACAGTAAATATACACAGATGAGTTATACAATTGTTGTGGTCAGCGTTTAGGGATATTCTCTCAATAATATCTTGATTTTAACAAATTATCCTTTTTACCATATCCTTTTCTTAACAAAACTTTAAAAAAATAATTTCTGAAGGAACCTATTTTAAAACTTAGGTGGGGATAGTAGCATAACACATAAGCAAATAGTTCCCTATTGTTTAGTAAATCATGTTCACTGATGCAAAGCAATGTCAAAAAGATAAAAGATAATATGATTTTTGGCTTGAAACTGAATTGGCAGGGGGGGGGATGACTCTCATGAAACAGAATTATATTAGGGGTCCTTATGCTCTCTGAGCTTGGTGGTTTTCTTGCAGACCTTTTATTACCCAAACAAGGTAACATCATCAATGCACAATGATGAGTATCTTCATATAAACATTCCACATTTTGAATCAATTGCATTTTTCATACTGTCTTTAAAAATAGTTCCATGTGGACAATATTGAAATAATCTAATTTGGAAGTCATTGCATCTGTATAAAAATAAAACTAAAGCCTCTCAAAGGTTGAGATCAAGTTTTGTGACTTCACACACATATTGTGTCCATGTAAGTTTTTGAGCAATGGTATGAACTTGTTTGCTATTGCCATAATAGTTGAGCTGTTGAAAAGAGTGCAGCTACATTAAAATAATACTCCAGGAAGTTTCTACTATGCTGAAAAAAAGTTGGTTAGGTCTTTAAAAGATGCTTATATGTGTGTAAAACCACTAATTTCCTGAATTTGGCTGACATATTTGTTGAGAAGTTATGATTAAGCAATTAGTTGCTAGCTTTAGTTGTTTTGTCTGTGGAACACTGGCAATTTTTAAAAAATGATAAACAAGACTATTTAATGCAAACATTGGATCATTCAGAGAATGCAGTTCTGATTAGAGATTCTTATGTTAAAAAAAGAAGCACATCAAGCAAAGAAGTGGAATATATATTTTGCTCATATTAGCACGAAAATTAACAAATCTGTAATGTTGAATGTACTAAAACAGAAGGAATAGGTGAGTGAAAGTTCTTTATCTTGTTTGTTTAACTTGTCATTAGATTACAATTCTGAATCTAAAGCAATTGCCATGTACTACTGAAATGTCAGTGAATGATTTTGCATATGTCAGATTTCAGAAATATTCTTTTAATATTTCTGTTGATGTTAACTGGAAATTTGAAGATTTATGGTGCAATGTTATTCTGCTACATTTAATTATCTATGAACCAGATGTTCAAAACATCTAGTAAATGTTTTTAATCTGGTTCAGAATTCTTGTTACATGGAATTATTTACTGCATGAAAGCAAACTTTATGAGCCACAGTGCTAATTAATTAGGAGTTTCTACTAGGGCCATTTGTCTAATAAAGTACAACCATATAATGATGACTTAGTAAGATATGTTGTAAATATCTATCACTTCAGACTCTTATACTTTGTGATATATACTGTTCAAAAGGTTTTATATGTGCCTATAATAAAACAAGTTATAGCAAATTTTGATAAAGTCTTACCCGAATATTTCTGGGTGAATGTAGACTTTGCATACCCTAAATAAATGCAAAAGTAAACACATATTATTGTTTGCAATTTTATACATTGTTTAGCATTTCAGTTTTCAGTATTCTAGAAATGTGACTTTTCACATTAAATAACAAAGTAGTAATTTATAATCAAAAATATCATACATATTGTACTTACCACTTTTACATTTTTATTCAGAATGTCTATACTCTTAATGACTTCCTTATACAAAACAGCACCATTAATGAGTGTAGTGTTTATCAAACTGAATGAAAAGGCAGAAAACAAAAAGCAAGCAAACAACAGTTTCATATCTGCAGATGTTTAAGTGTTCTCTGATGAGTTGAATTAATTTAGCTGTCCTCAAGTACTCTACCTATTTATTAACATTTTATGGACAGATAAGAAGAAAACCACGCATTTCAGTTTGGAAAGCTTTATTTCATGGATTAATGAGTAACCCTTTTTCTTTTCCATTGGCTAGATGAATATAGGTAAGTGAGTTTGTGCGTAGGAGCCAGGATTTATGAAGCTAGTGAAAATGTGTCCCATTCGCACATTAAAAAGGAAAAAAAGTGAGAGGGTAATTCCCATTTTTAGTATGAGTCAGACACTACAATATAGCACATCTGTACACATATCTTGATGTAAGAAATCTACTAACAAAACAAACTTTGCATCAACTACTAAACCTGAAGGTGGGTAAATGGTTTTGGGATTTTTTCTGCTACTTATGAAGACTTAAATTGGCATGGAAGGAACCATGATAGAGATGGGATATTTCAATATTATTCACTCATAATTATAAAGTGATAATTAATATTTTAAGGGTTGGTTTAAATCACCTAAGATGTTTAACAACTTAGAAGAGGGAATAGAAGTGGAACTTACCAAATTTGCAAATGATACTAAGCTGGCAGAAATAGCTAACACCCAAGAAGGCAGGCTCAAGATCCAGATGGATCTTGACAGACTAGAACACTGGGTCATATCTAACAAAATTCAATATAGAGAAAAGTAAAGTCCTACAATTAGGCAAGAAAAACCAAAAGTACACATATAGACTGGCTGAAGCCAAGCTCAATAGCAGTAATTGTGAGAGGGATCTTGGAGTCTTAGTGGACAACCAGCTAAATATGAGCCAGCAGTGTGCAGCAGCAGCCAAAAAAGCTAATGCAATCCTAAATTCATTAACAGAGGGATACAATCAAGATCAAATGAGGGATTAATACTATAAAGCCTTAGTAAGACTTCACCTAGAGTACTGAATCCAGTTTTGCTTCCCATATTATTAAAACATGTTGAGACTCCAGAAAAAGTCCAGAGAAGAGCAACCAGGAGGATTAGGGGACTGGAGACTAAAACATATAAAGAACTGTTACAGGAACTGGGCTTGCTACTCCAATATTTGAGGGGATGCCACAGAGAGGAAGGGGTCAAGCTATTTTCTAAAGTACCCGAAGGCCAGGCAAGGAATAATGGATGAAAACTGAACAAGGAGAAATTTAACCTGGAAATAAGGAGAAACTTTCTGACAGTGAGAACAATCAACCAATGGGACAGCTTGCCCCCGGAAGTTGTGGGAGCGCCCTCACTTGAGACTTTCAAGAAGAGATTAGACTGCCATTTGTCAGAAATGATGTAGGGTCTCCCACTTGGGTGGGGGGTTGGACTAGATGACCTACAAGGTCCCTTCCAACTCTGATTATCTGTTAATCTGTTGATTATAATCTGCAACTGTGTCAAATTATATTTATAGATTTGAAATGGTCCCCTGTCATAATTCTGTATCATGTCAAACCATTTAGATAGAGGGAAGTACAGTAAGCTATTTGCTTGTTTTTACTGAATGTTTTCTTCCAATCAAAAAAGTGGCAAATATGGTCATATATTATTCCTCTTGCCCAATAATCCTGTAAAGCAGATTAAACTGAGATATTGTAACAGGCCCATTGTGTCCAACATAGGCGGACTTGAACATCAATGTGAACAGTCTGGATCGAAAATAAATTGCATATGGGCCTAGGGCAGTCACACCCTTTCTTGCAGACCAATCAACCTCATAGGCTGTTGTTATGGGAATAAAATGAATAGAAACACCTTTATAAGAGACTTTGACAACATGAAGAAAAATAAGAATATAGATCTAATAAATAAGAAAATAAATAAACACACAAAAACAAATAAACAAGAAAAGCCTAAGTGCCTAAAAAAAAAGACCCTCACAAAGCTACTATGTGAATATCTGGACAGAGAATTGAATCAAAGAGCATTTTTCACAGAAAATGTGCTTAACATTTCTTAATATTATACTCTATCTGAATTTCAATTTGTTCACTATATCTAGTTCATCAATCTTCCTTGTCTTTGAGTTGATGATACATAGCCCCAGTCATTGCAGATATTTGAATATTGAACTTTTCAAATAATTTCAGCCACCAATTGTAGATATTGAACAGCATGGAAAACAAGACAAATGCTTGAAGATTTCTGTAAGATCTTGTCGAAGAAAGTTTAGAACAGTAATCCTATTTTTAAGCCTGGAAACTACTGGGACCACATAAATATGATATAAACCTAACAATTTTGCAGCATGATACCTAGAATTGTTGGGTGTTTAGAATGTTTGCATTTCTCCTCCCCTCAATTCTTTATATTTCACTATATACAGTATAATCCACCAGAACAGTGATGGCTGACCTTTTTGACATCACATGCCAAAAGGGTGTGCCCAGTGACACACAGAGCCCTCTTTCTGGGCATGTGAACCATTGCTCCAGCTAAGTTCCACTGTGCATGTGCACATGCTTCTCGCCGGCTAGCTGGTCTTCAGGTCTCTGCTGGTAGTCGCGTGTGCATGTGTGGGGGGCAGGGTGCACCCACACGAGTCATGCTTGCACACGCAGAGGGCGGGGAGCACACGCAGCATCATGCATCATGCGTGGCTGTGGGAAGCACATGTGGGAATCGCAAGCACGGGGGCAGGATGCATGTGTGGGATCGTGAACACTTGTGTAGGGGGCACTTGGTGCCGAAAAGGTTAGCCATCAATGGTCTAGGACAACTTGGTATGGCCAGCTCAATGCCACCAGCTTGCCACCATAAAGTTGGCTCTGCCAACTCACAGCAGCCAAGTTGTCACAGAACAACTCCAAACAGCCAATTCACCACAGGGACAACTCACAGCAGGACCCTGGATGGAACGTCAGGCAGGTAAGCAGGCAAGCAAATGAGTGGGCAAAGTGCAGAATAATGGCGGCAGCTGGGGGTGGTGGCTTCCTACTGGAGGGACAGCCAGTTGAGCAGATGAGCAAGGGGGTGAGTTAACCCAGGGTGGCAGTATCCAGGGCTTCCCATTTTAACACTCCCTGCTACCGCCACCACTGCCACCACACTGAACTCCAGGCCATTTGGATTTTGAGCCATTCAGTGGCAATGGTGATATTCAGGGGTTCAGCAGTGGTGGTCAGCAGGGAGCAGACGGAGAGAGAAGGCATCCCATTTTCACACACACTTTTGTGGCAGCTGCCACAGGCCATTCAGCAGCAGCAATGGTGGTTGGGGTGGTTGGCAGTGGTGACATGGTTTGGGCTGTTCGGCAGTGGTGGCAGTGGGCATGGCAAGCAAATGGAGGTAGCAGTGGCTGGGCATGTTCTATTTTCACACACCCTGCTGCCACTGCCATTCCAAGCTCTGGGAGCTCAGCTCAGAGAAGGTGATGTGAAAATAGGAGACCAGTGTCAGGCTCTCCCTCTGGCTGGTCCCGGCAAGTTGGCTCTGCAGCAAGTTGGCCCTGTGGCAAGTTGGCCCTGTGGAGTTGTCCTGCAGTGACTTGGCTGCAGTAAACTGGCAGAAGCTGTTAAATCTGGGAGAGTGGGCGCAAGGAACGGAGATGAGGCATCGAATAGTGACTCCAACTCTTTATTAGTGACTTCAGAACAGAGCGAAATACTGGGGCAGCAGCAACTCCTTTTATAGAGCTGGCTGCTGTCACAACACCCAATGATTTGAGTTTGCCGCGCTGAGAGCGTCCAATCAGCAGCGACCCGCTATCAGCCAATCCGATCAGCCAAAACCGACCAATCACGATCCGCTGTCAACGGGCCAATCAGAAGTGCAGGTTACGAGCCTGCCATGGAAAGAAAACTATTAGAATCGCAAGCTAATGAGTTTGCTTAGTTCGTAACAGAAGCAACTTGATGGTGGCAAGATGGCTCTCAAGATCAGATCCGATGTCAGTTATATGCCATTCCAACATCAGTATTTATATTTGTATTTATATTTATTAAGAATCTCAAAGTTCCGAACCAGTGCCTTAGAAGAATTCCAGGAAAGGAGGCAGCCATTTTTAAAAGTTGCAAAAAAAAAAAAAAGGCTATGTCCACACACCCTGCCTTCACAGCCTTAGTAATAAATAAGACTAAGGGCTGAATTGAGACAAATATAGGACAACTCTGCCTACTAATAACCTCTTGGATTTCTTTCATTGAACTGCTGTAACTTTGGCTTCATTTTCAGTTCTATGAAACAGATTTCACTGACAGTTTTTCTGACATTTTGCTTTAAAGTGATGTTGTGGTCACAGTCTTATATGTGTCAGCATTTCTAGACATCTTACAGATTCCAAAAGTGACTTGCAAAGGTGAAGACATATGAATGTGTTAGAATTAAGACCTTTCAGAATTGTGTCCCCTTTATTATAAAATAAGCACAGCCCTTCATGTTGTCTTACACACACTATTCTCATGTAGGCATACTGAAAATATACCAACCAGCAGGGGTGGGATATGAAAGGGTTAATTACTGGTTCGGGATTTACAGCTTCCCTGCCAGCTGTGAGCCACCTGTCATTAGCACCTCATTAGCAGCCTTTGAAACAGCCCTCTTTTCTTATTTTTTTAACTGCAGCTGTGCCTTATTCTGCAGCTGAAGTTGAAAAATCAGGAAAAAAAGATCAGGTAAGAGCCCCAGTGGGTAGGTGGGCAAAAACATCAGCAATGGTTCTATGTCTGCTGCTCTTCAGAGCTACTGGTTCTACAGAGGTGGACAGAACCGGTAGAAACCCACCCCTGCCTACCAGGTTTATCATATCTAGGCTGCAGAACTCCTGGCAATCTTTAGATACTACCAAACCATTAGAGCTTTTGGGACTCTTTGCTTTCATCTAAAGGCCTCCCAATTTCTCTAAGCCCAATGTGGAAACACCACCATACATGCAGTAACTGGGCCAAGCTTTTCAAAAACTCATAGTGTATCTTATTTACTCATAGTTTGTTGAAGAGGTCAGTGTTGGCTAAGTTTGCACATTCTGTGAAGCCATAAATCTTGGTTTACAAACCATAAGGGAACTTGGTTCTAAGAGTATACTAAGCCAAATCACTAACCCATATGCAGAAATTGAGTCTTAATCCATGCATGTGTAACATGTATGTACTTACTTGTATCAATTTCTATAGACTTTATTTTAATGTATTTATGATGTATGTGAATTAAATACTGAAATAATTTTACTTTTGTATTGAATAGCATTCTTTGGCATTTCCAGGGCAACGTTCAAACATCCAGAGGTAGTATTCAGCAGGTTCTGGAGAACCGGTAGCAGAAATTTTGAGTAGTTTGGAGAACCAGCAAATACCACCTTTGATTGGCTCTGCCTCCATCCATTTTCCGCCTCCCGAGTCCCAGCTGATATGCTGGGTCTTCTTTTGTTGCCCTGCACAGGAGAACGGAGCTGGAAAGCAGGTTAGTGGGGTGGGCAGAGAATGGGGATTTTGCAGTATCCTCTCCCTGAAGTTGGATGGGAATAGAGATTTTACGGTATCTTTCCCCTGCCATGCCCACCAAGCCATGGTACCACAGAACATGGTAAAAAAAAATTGAATCCTACCACTGCAAATATCCTTCTTGACAAGGTAAGCGGCATAAAAATTTAATGATAATAAAAAATAATAAAAATATTTTTATTTTAAAATCAAGTCTAAACATCAGTTACACACAGAGAGAATATAACCAAAATCACTCAATAAATATTCAGATAAAGTAGAAATAGATTTAAAATCTGAATGCACAAACTTATTCATGTATTAGCAGATGCTAGATTTGCAATGGGTGATGTTAGCAATGACTTCCTATAGGAAGTGGGCTCCCAAGGGGGATGTCAGTACTGATTTAAAGTGGTACAATTCACCATAGTCCCCTATGTCATTCTTTCTGAAGCCTCAGATATCTCATCCGATGACAGCAAATGCTTTTTCTAACCTGTATCTTGGAAGCATGCCAAATCAACAATTTTCATGCTTTGAAGTTTAATTCCACTTTGGAAAGCTCAGGCAATTTTACTTCACTCCTCCCATTTACTCTCCATCTCTTACTTCCCGGTTATCTTACTGTCTTACATTATAATATCTAAGTTTCCCCACCCACCCATTTTTAAACTTAAGAAATTACTTTCCTATTGTTTAGTCAATTACTGGGTTAGATGCAGTTCATCTGTTAAAAATGACAGAAGAAAGAACTGCTTTCAAAGAATGTGACAAAATTAGCTTGTGAAATTTCAATTCCCCTGTGAAGCCAGGTAAATTATAATTGTGGACTGTAGTCTCAAGAGATAGTTGGAGGTTTTATTTGAGAGTTTAGCCTGTTCATATATTGTGCTCATGAATTATCTAAGTGCCAAAGAGAAACGCTTCGGAAATAGATGATTCACCCTTTCTCCCCAGACTACGAAAAACCAAATAGATATGATTAACTATCTCATTGTTGAAATTCTCATTGTGTTCCCTCCCTATTTGCATGATCATAAGCATTGCAATTCTGAGGTTACTATTCTGGCAATGTGGTTGCATTTTACTTGAAACTGGTCTGCTGCCTTTAGGGACTTTTTTCTTTTCTTTTTGCCTTTTGCTTGGTTACCTCAGTTCTCATGACATCAATGAAAGCTAAGCTGTTTTTCTTAGTAAACATTTTCCACTGAAAATGCTAAGACTTAAAAATAAAAAGACATCCTGCAGTTAAAACAAAACATTAAAAAATCTATTCAATATTATTTTTAAATTCATGTTATTTCCTATCAGTATTTTAGATAAGATATCTGGGGCACATACATTTAAATGGAACACTACTCAGTATAAAACATCTGGATAAATTTGTGTGAAAGATGAAAACATATTTTCTCCAAGGAAATAGTTAACTTTGGAATCTGTTAAGTACATAAAAAAGAAGACATTGCCTGGTTATTTAATCAATTCTGTAGTGTGGGAGTATTTTCAACAAGAGTAAAAAATACAAAATAAGTGGCTTTTATATTAAATGGCACCGTCAGCTGTCCAATTAGCAAATCCAAAACAAGGAAACACTCTTAGGAGAATTAAATTCACAAAAGTAAAACTTTACTGTGTTATGTATGTACCATAGTTAATAAAGTATGAGCTTGAGGTTAAGTGCAGGGTTCTGGCCCTGCACTTCTGATTGGCTGTTGGGCGGCCAGATCGGATTGGCTAGTTCTTAGGAATCTGATTGGCCCTTAACAGAGGATTATTATTGGTTTAAAGTACTTGCGTTCATAGCTCGCTATTGGACAATTCTCACAAAGGTTGCCTATATAAGGCAGGGTTCACTGTTGTTGTTTTGAGAAGTCACTATGCTAATAAAGAGCTGAAAGTTCACATTCTAAGACTGTCTCCATTTACTTCAACCCATGTCCAAGTACTTAACACTGGCGACGAGGGTGGGATTTGGAGACGTCTGAAACTAAGAAGCCAGGAAGCAATACTGAGCATGTGATAAGACAATGCCAACAACGGAACCATGTCCGGCGGCATCGTACCACCCGCTCCGTTCGATCCAAACCAAGAGAATTGGGAATCCTACATGGATCGCTTCCAAATGTTTTTCGAAACAAATAATTTGAAGGACGCCATACCAGCAAAGAAGCGGGCACTGTTCCTGACGCACTGCAGCCCGGCTGTCTTTAAAATGGCTAAAGCGCTGGCGAAACCTCAAGAAGTGAAGGCCATGAGCTGGGACGACCTCGAACCCATCCTGAGAGACCATTACGCGCCAAACGTTCCTACACTCGTGAGACGCCACGAGTTCTATCAGAGAAACCAGCGAAAAGGAGAGAGCGTGGCCGATTTCGTGGCGGATCTCCAAAATTTAGGGGGCCTCTGCGGGTTCGCAGATTTAGAGGAAGCACTAAGAGATCGATTAATTCTGGGATTAGATGCACTAGGCTTGCAAAGCAAGCTGATGGTGAAAGGCAACATCAGCCTTGCTGACGCCATCGCTGAAGCCGCGGCTGCGGAGGCGACCAAGAAGTCAGCTGCACAACTACGGCGAAGCTGCACTCCGGTACCACCACCGACAAGCGACATTTTATCCAAGTCTGAAGGGCAGCTACTAACGACGCACCACGAGGACCTCTCTTCGTTGTCAGACAACGATGAAGAAGGGGTCCATCGACTGCGGTCCGACCGGGACCCTTGCCCTAAGCCCTTACGCCCTTGCGCAGGTTGTGGAGCGAACCATGCCAGGGCCGAATGCAAATTCCGCGACGCACTCTGCCATGAGTGGGGGAAACGAGGCCACATCAGCCGGGTCTGCCGCAGCTTACCAGGACCCAGCCAGGCCTCAAAAGGGACCAACTATTGCCAATCGACAGGAAACCGTCCTGTAAGGCGAGAACCAGTAAACCACTCTTACAGAAATCGAGCAATTCAAAAAGAAGAGGCTCACCATACTATCACTATAGGTCACGCCTCAGCCATGGACGCTAAGAAAATTTGAGTCACGGTAGCTATAGAGAACCAACCTTGCCACATGGAGGTCGACTCGGGATCATCCCTCTCGATGGTGTCATGGAAGACGTTAAAGCAACTCATCCCTACAATCCAACGCCAAGACCTCCGATCACAACGCCTCATCCTCAAGGACTACCAAGGGAACCGAATCCCCGTAGTCGGGTCTTGCCGAGTCCGAGTGTCTTTTAAAAAGCATACGGCGTACTTACCTCTAATGATCATCGACAGAGATAGGCCTAGTTTGTTGGGCCTCCAATGGTTCGCGCCACTTGGCATCGAAGTGGCCGGCGTGAACCGAATCGGTGATTGTGAGTGGGAGGAGGACCTTATTTCTGAGTTCAGCGATGTCTTCGCAGATCATTTTGGCGAGTATAAAGGGACCCCAATCTCATTTAGCCTAGATCCAAAAGTAGCCCCAATCCGTTTGAAGCCCCATCGAGTTCCCTTCACTCTTAAAGCTAAGATAGATGAACAACTCGACAAACTAATTGCACAGGGGGTGTTGAAGCCCATTAATCATTCTCCATGGGAGACTCCTATTGTAACCCCCATTAAGCCAGATGGGTCAATTCGAATTTGTGGGGACTACCGGGCCACTCTAAACTACGCCCTGCAGCAGAATGCGTATCCAGTTCCGGTGGTGCAGCACCTCCTCCATTCCTTGGGGGGCGGAAAGGTTTTAACTAAATTAGATTTAGCTCAAGCTTATCAACAATTACCAGTGGACGATAAGACGGCCCAAGCCCAAACAATTGTAACGCACAGGGGTGCTTTTAAATGTACTCGATTGCAATTCGGGGTGAGTGTAGCCCCAGGGATATTCCAAAGCCTAATGGAAAGGTTGTTACAGGGAATCAAGGGCGTGGTTCCGTATTTTGATGACGTATTAATTGTAGCACCAACAAAAAAATTTTTGCAGGATCGTTTGAAATGTGTTCTTAAAAAATTCCAAGAGGCAGGACTTAAAGTAAAAATGGATAAATGTCACTTATATACTGACAGTGTTGAGTTTTTAGGGTATCGCATTGATAGCCAGGGCATTCACCCTACGGAGAGTAAATTAAAGGCGATATAAAATGCTCCCAGGTCCTGTAACAAGACCGATCTCCAGGCATTCTTAGGCCTCATAAATTTCTATAATGTGTTTTTACCGCACAAGGCGACTGTTGCTGAACTGTTACACCAGTTATTAGATAAAAAAGCATTGTGGGTTTGGGGTTACCAGGAAGAACAAGCGTTTCGGAATGTAAAAAAATTGCTTACATCTGACTCTGTACTTATGCAGTATAACGAGACATTACCATTAGTTATAACCTGTGATGCCTCACCCTTTGGGGTGGGCGCCATTTTGAGTCATGTACTGCCTAATGGGAACGAAGCCCCTGTTGCATACTTTTCGAAGACTCTTTCACATGCAGAGCGGAACTATGGACAAATTGATAAGGAGGCTCTTGCAATCGTTTCAGCTGTAAAGAAATTTCATGAATATGCGTATGGAAGGACATTTACCATTGTAACTGACCACAAACCGTTGCTTGGGATAATAGCCGGGGACAAGCCAACCCCCTACATATTATCCCCGAGAATGACTCGATGGTCAGAATTTCTAGCTGCTTATAATTATCACCTACAATATCGCCCCGGGAAAGCCATTCCCCACACCGACGCATTAAGCCGAGCACCACTTCCAGAGACTCTCGACGATCCGGCACCAACGGCAACCACGTTGCAGATCGAAACACTCAACTCGCCGCTTATGATCGCCCGAGACATCGCGAGAGAAACCAAATGAGACCACACCCTAGCTCGAGTCCTAGGCTGGGTAGAACGCGGATGGCCATTGGACCAAGTCCCAGATGACTTCGCGCCATTTAAAGCAAGACAGACTGAACTTTTTTCACAAAAAGGCTGTGTCATCTGGGGCGATAGAGTCATTGTCCCAGAATGACTCCGGAAGACGCTACTACAAACCCTGCACGAGGGCCACCCCGGCATCGTGCGGATGAAAGCACTCGCACGAAGCTACGCATGGTGGCCGGGCATGGACCGGCAAATCAAGCAGTGGGTCAAAGCGTGTACCAGTTGCCAACAAGCCAGCAACGCCCCACCAAAAGCCATGCCTACTGAATGGGAAACGGCACGTGGACCCTGGTCCAGAATCCACCTGGATTTCGCAGGGCCAACCAAAGGATATACCTTCCTGCTGACAGTCGACGCATATTCCAATTGGTTAGAAGTTCATCGTATGACGGCCACAACTTCTGAGGCAGTGATTAAGATCCTAAATAGACTCTTTGCAACCCACGGATTGCCTGAAGTCCTGGTGTCCGATAACGGGCCACAGTTCACGGTATTGATGTTCGAGCAGTACCTCGCTGACCGCGGCATCCGCCATGCGCTCACCTCGCCTGCGCACCCTGCGACCAATGGCCAAGCGGAACGCATGGTCCAATTTGTTAAAAAGACTTTGCAAAAAATGGACTATGACAATATCGATGACAAAGTCAACCAAATTCTCTTTTTGCAACACATAACTCCACATAGCGTCACCGGCAGAACTCCCGCAGAACTACTGATGGGACGAAGACTCCGTTCCCACCTCGACCGGTTGCACCCTGTTTACGAACCGGAAAAGCCAATAGGATCCAGTGGCCGCTGTCGCACGTTCCAGGTAGGAGACCGCGTTTACACACGGAACTTATCGGGCGACCCGTTATGGATAGAGGCAACGGTAGTATGAGTGACCGGCCTCAAATCCTACGTGGTGCAATGCTGTGACAATAGACTGTGGAAATGGCATATCGACCAATTACGGTCACGACTCATAACGGCCAGTCAACAACTCCCCCATGACCAAACCGAGGGGGGGGGAGGTGCAGAAGAAGAAGAAGACGTTCCAGGGAACCTGCTCGAAGAGAGCGACGAATCAAGTGAGACTCAAGAAATGGAGCAGGAAGGAGAGTTGTTTGCACCACAAGAAATTGCACCTGAGCAAGAAGCAGAGACACTGCCAAACAACAATCCACCTCAACAGGATTGCAATCAACCAGTCCAACGAAAATCCGAAAGACTTAAAAGACAACCATCCTACTTAAAGGATTATATAACTACACCATAATTGAGAAGCCAGGGGGAAGGGGTGTTATGTATGTACCATAGTTAATAAAGTATGAGCTTGAGGTTGGGTGCAGGGTTCTGGCCCTGCACTTCTGATTGGCTGTTGGGCGGCCAGATCGGATTGGCTAGTTCTTAGGAATCCGAATGGCCCTTAACAGAGGATTATTATTGGTTTAAAGTACTTGCGTTCATAGCTCGCTATTGGACAATTCTCACAAAGGTTGCCTATATAAGGCAGGGTTCACTGTTGTTGTTTTGAGAAGTCACTATGCTAATAAAGAGCTGAAAGTTCACATTCTAAGACTGTCTCCATTTACTTCAACCCATGTCCAAGTACTTAACATACTGGATACACCATATTGGTACTGAAGAAATGAAACTATCTCTGGTTTTCTGCACAAATGCTTGCCCAGTTAAACAACTATTCTCCTCCCCACCCTTGTTGATCACATTGCCCAATTATGAGATGGTCTTCTCTTTCTCAAGTGCCTGCAGCGGAGGCCTTGCTGGGTCTAACTTCTCACGATCTCTGCATACATTCTCCACATTCCATTTCACTCCCTCCAGTCCAGAGGTGGTATTCAACAGGTTCTGACCAGTTCTGGAGAACTGGTAGAGGAAATGTTGAGTAGTTTGGAGAACCGGCAAATCCCACATCTGACTGGAGATTTTACAGTATCCTTCCCCTGCCATGCCCACAGAACCATTACTAAAACAATCTGAATCCCACCACTGTCCCAGTCCATTGGCAAATTGAAAAGCAATAGGTATGAAAGAAGCAAAGCAATTCAATCTTGACATGTGGACCCCCTGAAGAAAACGGGCACCTGAAAAATATTAAACTCAGATTAATAATGATTGCTTAGGTGGTCTTAACCTTCACTAATCACATTGGTTGCTTGGGATATTTCACATGGAACCTTTCTACTAATTTGTGTGCACTAACATCTTGAGTACCTATCCACATCAGCTGAGAGATATCCTTTCCATTGCATTAAATACTGTAATTTTCCCTTAAAGTACCTTGAGTCCAATATCCTCTTAATCTCATAGTATTTCTCCCCCCCCCCATCATCACTGGAGGTGAC
The DNA here is from genome assembly GCA_033807585.1 of Hydrophis major. Lineage (NCBI taxonomy): Eukaryota > Metazoa > Chordata > Lepidosauria > Squamata > Elapidae > Hydrophis > Hydrophis major. The sequence continues at coordinate 46,849,102 of CM066333.1, read as the reverse complement.
AGCTGGTCCTTGATTGGCCTTAACTTAGAGTTTTGGAAGGGTTTCAACAAGCTACAGTGAGTATCACCTGAGTATCTTAGGCAATTGTAACACCACAATAACTGGGTTTACAATTGGGAATGGACCGATGTACGTAGGACCCCGTTTTTTTTCAAGGTTGGTTCAACTTAGGTGTTTCGTAGACAGGTAAACCCTCTCCCTCTTCTTCTGAGAGGCTCTTTTCCAATCTGCCTGCCTCTTTTATGACTCCCTCACCTTACAACTTTCTGCATGTTTCTCCAAGCAGCTTTCAGGGCCTCAGCTATTGTTACTGAAGAAGAAGGTTTCCTCAAAAACTGGCACTGGTACTAATTCAACCCTGCTGGTTACTTTAAAAAGGGTGAATCTAGTACCATTATTCACCAAGTCATTATAAGCCACTTCTTCAAAAAGTACGAGCTCTGCCCAGTTTATTTGCTGATAGTTTACATAACAACATAGGTACACCAACATCCCCTTATATAGGTGCTCATGCAGCACTTTGTTGATTAGTTGCATGAACACTTCAGGTGCTCCCTGCAGCCCAAAATCACTCAGAATCAGAAACACCCTAAGGCAGTGGTCGCCAATTGGTGGGCCGCGGCCCACAGGTGGTCCATGAGAAAATTTTGATGGTCTGAGAGAAATGTCACCCCCAGAGCACCCCCCAAAGCAATTAATCCAGGCTGCGCAGGAACAAAAAGCTGCACCGCCCACATGGCCTACGGGAACCCTCCCCTCCCACTCACTCCCTACCTGACAAACTTGCCTACTAAGTTGCTATTTTTCCTTCTTTCCTTTTTCTGACCATCAGCTGTTCTGCTGTGCCAGGAGATTTAGATTAGCTAGAAAGCAGGAAATCATTGCATTTCTTACTTTCTAGCTAATCTTTAGATCTTAATCTCTACAGAGCCAAACCTTCCTTAGGACTGAAGCTTCTATTATTCAGTGCAGGTAGCCAATTACAGAATCATAGATCTCTAAGTTAATCTGTGATTCTGTGAGCAACTCTAGTCTGCCTGCCTTTGCCTGATTTAAAAGTTGCTCTCTTTTAATAAAAAAAACCCATTATTTACATACATAGTGTGTTATGAGTTAATTTTGTGAGTTTGCTTGCAAGCAAATTTTATGTGACAGACTCAGGTAGCCAATTGCAGAATCATAGATCTCTAAATTGATCTGTGATTCTGTGAGCAACTCAGTCTGCCTGCCTGCTTTGCATGATTTTGGTAAAAGTTGCTCTTTTTTAATAAAAAATTCAATATTTACATAAATATTTATAATATTTACATATGAGCCATGCCCAGCCAGTCACATGACCACCAAGCCACACTCACAAATTAGGGCATGCCCACAGAACCAGTTGTTATGAAATTTGAATCCCACCCCTGTCTCTGTGTGTTTGAGTGTGTATGTGTGTGAGAGAGAGAGAGGGAGGGAGGGAGGGAGAGAGAGAGGTTAGATCAGATCTCTCTCTTTCTCTCCCATCAATGTCAGCAAGCCACCTTCAGTCAAAATTCATATTAGTGGTCCCCGGGATTTAAAATTATGAGTTTGGTGGTCCTTGAGGTCCAAAAGGTTGACAGCTCCTGCCCTAAGGGACAATTGAAAGCAGTTTACCACTCATTGCCTTCTTTTATTCTTACTTGGTAATATGCTTCTTTCAGGTCCAGCTTGGTGAACACTTTTCCCTTGGACAGGTATCCCAGCATCCTTTATGATCGGGAGGGGGTGCATGTTTTCCACAGACACTGTTGATCCCACAAAAATGCAGGCATAATCTCAAAGACCCATCTTTTTTCTCTTTAAAGAGCACAGGGGCTGCCATTCTAGACTTTGCCAGTTGGATGAAACTCCTAGCTAGATTTTTATCCATGAAATTCCTCAGCTCCTCCATCTCTCTTGAGATCATTGAGTATATTCTGTCCCCTCATTTGAATTCTTGTGATCCCCGCGCTTTGATTGGCCAAAGCGTGGGGCGATCGGATTGGCTAGGCGAGCCGCACCGATTGGCTTGCTGAGAATCTCCCGCGATTGGTCAATTCAAATCGCGGGAGATTCAAAGCGGTGTCATTGGCTGCGGCCACCGCGGCTTGGAAAAAAAAAGCCGCAAAGTTTTCCTTTAGCCCCAGTTCGGTTCCTAACTCAATAAAAGAGCTTGATACTAAGTCACCAACTCCTGGCTTCCTTTCCACGCGAACTTAACACTGGCGACGAGGATGGGATTCCTTTCCTGAACCGAAGCACGTGTCCGACGGAAGCCAGCCAACCGACGAGATGGCCAGCATCGCGCCACCAACCCCCTTCAACCCCGCTACCGAGGACTGGGAATCTTACACGGACAGATTCCACATGTTCCTCGAATGCAACGATCTGAAGGATGCCACGGGACCGAAGAAATGAGCCATCTTCCTAACACACTGCGGGCCCGCAGTGTTTAAGATGGCAAAAGCGCTAGCCAAGCTCGCCGACATTACCATGATGGATTGGGCGAACCTCGAACCATTGCTCCGGAAACACTACGCTCCAACCGTGCCCATCCTCATCCGACGGCACAAATTTTATCGGCGGGACCTGCGGTCGGGCGAGAGTCTCAGTGATTTCGTTGCAGAGCTGCGGCGCCTGGGAGGACTATGCGAGTTCTCCAACATGAACGAGGCCCTTTGGGACTGAATCGTGCTTGGCCTTTGGGACCCTGTTCTCCAAAGTTGGTTGATGGCTAAGGGCAACATCGCTCTTGCCGATGCCATCTCCGAAGCCACAGCCGCCGAAGCAACCCGACAATCAGCAGACCGCATGCGGAGACCGAACGCCGGGGACCACACCGCAAACAACAACCCTGCAAGGTCGACCGAGGCCCAACCTGAAACTACCACCCACCAGGGCAAACTCCACTCTACCTCGGGCACGTCAGATGAGGAGGAAGACATCCACCGTCTCCAGGAAGTCCGTGACCAGCGCAGCCGGCGGAGTCATAAGTCGAGGACCACGTGTGCCGGTTGCGGAGGTGATCAACCCAGATCCGAATGCCAGTTCTTCGACTCCGTTTGCCACCACTGCGACAAGAAGGGCCACATCGCACGCTTTTGCCGCCTCAAGAGCCCCAGGCGACGGGACCCGAGCGAGCGGAGACGAGAGAGCACACCCCCCAGGACCAGAGACCGGCCAACAGACAACCGCTGGGAGCGAAACGGATGAGCCCAATGAAGCAGCGAGGCCAGGCGGAGAGAAGAGACACATCAGACGGTCACCATCGGCCACGCCACAACCACAGACGCCAGAAAGGTCTACATGGAGGTAGGCATCGAAGGCGAACCCTGTAAAATGGAGGTGGACTCCGGGTCCTACCTCTCAATGGTAGCCTGGCAAGAAATTAAACGCTTGGTGCCTACCATCCAGAGAAGGCAACTCGAAAACCAGAGACTAATCCTCAAGGACTACCAGGGAAACCGCATCCCTGTAGTCGGAACAGGACAGTTTACAGTGACCTACAAGGGACACGCCGAAAGACTTCCCTTAACCATTGTCAATTGAGACCGACCTAGCCTACTGGGACTTCAATGGTTCGCACCGCTAGGCATCGCAGTCACGGGCATCGACCACATCGCCGAAGCCGACTGGGAGCAGCAACTGGCCCGGGATTTCCAGGAAGTGTTCGACGGCACCCTAGGCAAGTACCGAGGGCCCCCCATATCCTTCAGCCTAGACCCCAACGTTCCCCCGAAACGCCTAAAACCAAGGCGGGTCCCGTTCGCACTCAAACCGAAGATAGACGAGCAAATTGACAAGCTCGTCAAGCAAGAGGTATTACAACCCATAGACCACACCCGGTGGGAGACCCCCATAGTCACCCCAATTAAGCCTGATGGGTCAGTGAGAATCTGCGGGGACTATAAGGCCACCCTAAATGGCGCCTTGCAGCAAAGCGCTTACCCCATCCCAGTAGTGCAGCATCTCCTAAACTCACTGGAAGGGGGCAAAGTTTTTGCGAAACTCTACCTGGCCCAAGCATACCAGCAACTGCCGGTCGATGAGGAAACTGCAGAGGCACAAACCATAGTCACCCACCGGGGAGCCATTAGATGCAACTGCCTCCAATTTGGTGTCAGCGTGGCACCTGGAATTTTCCAGAGCCTCATGGAAAGACTCTTATAGGGCATCAAGGGGGTGGTCCCATACTTTGATGATGTACTAGTATCGGCAACCAACCAGGCCGAACTAGAGACTCGACTAAGGGAGGTGCTAACAAGGTTCAAAGAAACCGGGCTTAAAGTGAAGAGGGAAAAATGCCAGCTGTACACAGAGCGGATTGAATTCCTAGGATACCTCCTAGACCGACACGGCATTCACCCCACCAACAAGAAAATTAAAGCCATCAAGGAAGCCCCCACACCCAAGTCAAAAACAGAACTGCAGGCGTTTCTGGGGCTACTTAACTTTTATAATGTCTTCCTGCCCCAAAAGGCGACCGCGGCAGAGCCTTTGCATAGGCTTTTGGACAAGGCGGCTACCTGGACTTGGGGGAAACGCAAGGAAGCCACCTTCAGAAAAACCAAGGACCTGCTCACTTCGGATGCTGTCCTCATCCAGTACAACGAGACCCTACCACTAGCCATCACATGCGATGCATCACCCTTCGGCGTTGGCGCTGTCCTCAGCCACACTCTCCCCGATGGAAAAGAAGCACCCATCGCGTTTTTTTCAAGGACCCTCACCAAACCGGAGCAGAACTACAGCCAGCTGGACAAAGAGGCTTTGGCTATCGTCGCCGCAGTAAAAAGGTTTCACGAGTACCTCTACGGCTGGACGTTTACCATCATCACCGACCACAAACCGCTGCTGGGAATCCTTGCAGGGAACAGGGCCACCCCAAACATTCTGTCTCCCCGAATGACAAGGTGGTCCGAATTCCTGGCTGCCTACAACTACGGACTCACACACCGACCTGGTAAAACTATCTCCCATGCGGATGCCTTAAGCCGCTCACCGTTACCTGAACCAGACACTGACCCAGCACCCACGACGACCACCCTCAGCATAGAGACTCTACCCAACCTACCCATAACCACGTCAGACATTGCCCGAGAAACTAATAAAGACAAATGTCTGGCGCGGGTTTTGCATTGGGTAGAGAAAGGGTGGCCGGAAAGGGACAATGACGAGTCCGTCAGGACATTCCGCAACCGGCAAACGGAACTCTCGTTACTAAAAGGGTGTATACTATGGGGGGATAGGGTGGTCATCCCGGAAAAACTACAAGGGAAGGTTTTGGAACTGTTACACGAGGGGCACCCGGGCATCGTTAGGACAAAAGCCCTGGCCAGAAGTTACGCTTGGTGGCCAGGGATGGACAAACAGATCGAGGCCTGGGTAACAAGGTGTCAATGATGCCAGGAGACTAGGCCAAGCCCACCCACAGCACCCACCCTAGAGTGGGAAACCCCCAGGGGACCGTGGTCTAGGATCCACATAGATTTCGCCGGGCCCACAAAAGGACACACTTTTTTAATAACCGTAGACGCTTACTCCAACTGGCTGGAGGTAAGCAACATGAGAACAACCACCACGGAGGCCGTGATCAAAGAACTCTGCAAACTTTTCGCAACACATGGCCTCCCGGACGTCCTCGTTTCCGACAACGGGCCCCAATTCACCTTGCTAGAATTTGAAAAATTCCTAGCGGAGAGGGGCATACGACACGCGCTGACAGCCCTGGCGCATCTGGCGGCGAATGGTAGGGCGGAACGGATGGTTCAATTCACAAAGAAAACCATCCAGAAAATAGACCACGGGGAAATCCAGGACAAAATAAATAAATTACTTTTCATACAGCACATAACCCCAAGCACCACAACAAAAAGCCCAGCAGAACTGCTAATGGGGAGGAAAATAAGGTCCCCACTCGAGAGATTACACCCCACTTACAACCCAGAGAAACCTCCAGACTCCACCAGCAAACACCGAACCTTCGCACCAGGCGACGCTGTCTACGCGAAGAACCTAACCAGAGACCCATTATGGGTAGCAGCAGTCATAACACAACTAACAGGCCCACACTCGTACCGGCTACAAACAACTGACGGACGAGCGTGGAAATGCCACATCGACCAGTTAAGATCGAGGACGACCACACAAGAGACCACCGACGCGCAACCAAGCAAAACCAACCCCCGCAACACAAACCAAGAGGGGAGGGGATACCCAGGGAACCAAAACCCAGAAAAAAGAAACCAGCCATACTCACCTGAAAGCAGCCAGCACGAAACCTCACCAGGAAGAGAAAGCCAGGCTAGCTCAACCAACCCGGGAAGACCGAGCGGCAGCAGCGAAACCTGCAGCTCAACCAACCCAGGTAGCCCAGGAGGGAGCTGCGGAGAGCGGCCCGGCCAGACAAACCAGGCGGTTCCCACGACGGAGTCCGGAGAAACAGAGACCCCAACCGAACCGGCCGGGATCCAACCTACGACTGACCTGTGCAGGTCCAGTAGGCAGAGACGGAGCCCCGCCTACCTATGGGACTACGCAACGTAAGGACTGAACCAAGAGGGGAGGGGTGTTCTGTCCCCTCATTTGAATTCTTGTGATCCCTGCGCTTTGATTGGCCAAAGCGCGGGGCGATCAGATTGGCTAGGCGAGCCGCGCTGATTGGCTTGCTGAGAATCTCCCGCGATTGGTCAATTCGAATCACGGGAGATTCAAAGCAGTGCCATTGGCCGCGGCCGCCGCAGCTTGGAAATAAAAAGCCGCGAAGTTTTCCTTTAGCCCCAGTTCGGTTCCTGCTTCAATAAAAGAGCTTGATACTAAGTCAGCGACTCCTGGCTTCCTTTCCACGTGGACTTAACAGAGTACATCTTTGGCTTAGGTAATTTTGCCCCCGAAAGTATCGCAATGTCACAGTCAGTGGGGCAATGAGGAGGGAGTATGTCTGATTCCCAGTCACTGAATGCTTCTACTTGGTCTTTTTTTTCCCCCAAACAAGTTTTATTTTTTTAGAAACAGACTTACACAAACAAAACATAAAACCATCATCGAATTACATTATAATATTTACTTTTGTATTGAATAGCATTCTTTGGCATTTCCAGGGCAACATTCAAACATCCAGAGGTAGTATTCAGCAGGTTCTGGTTACATATCTTTTGTGCTTCCTCTTCATAGTCATTACTTATCATTTATATAAGTTCTGATATTATCAATCTAATATATATGTGTACATTAATTATCAATCATTAATCACTTATTTGACTAAACTGTTATTCACTCATTTTATACAAGATATTCTATATTTGCTATAAATTTATATTATGCATTCTTCCAATGGTTATACATTTTTATATATACATACACACACACACACACACACACACATATATGTGTGTATATATATATATATATGTGTGTGTGTATATATATATATATATATATATATATATATATATATATATATATATATATATATATATATTCTGTATCATTCTATTACCTTTAAAGTTTTCTAACATATTTCATTTCCATGTGTTTTTATCTAACCATTGATAAAATAAATCCCATATCTTATAACATTGTTTATCTTTTTGTTCTCTAATTTCAAATGTCAATTTACTCATTTCAGCACATTCCATAATTTTCTTAATGACTTCCTCCTGTGTTGGCATTTTTTCATTTTTCCAATTTTTAGCAAATACAATTCTAGCCACTGTTAATACATTTACAATCTAATACTTCAGTTCTTTATTGTATATTTCCGGTATGATTCCCAATAAAAATATATCTGACTTAAAGTCTATGTGTTGTTTTATCATTTTTTCCAGCCATGTGTGGATTTTAGTCTAATATCTTTTTGCATCTGGGCCACTACATATGGTAATATGAACCCGGTATCTGATGACATTTCCAACATTTATCTGATTTATTCTTAAACATTCTCGAAATTCTTGTCAGTGGTAGATGCCACCTGTAAAACATCTTATACAAATTTTCTTTGTATGCAGTTGACATTGTCGTTTTATAATTTTGAGACCACAGTTTTTGCCATTTCTCTAGTTCATATCCAAAAATTTTCCCATATCCAAAAATTTTCCCCCAAGCAATCATTATTTCTTTAATTTGTTCTTCTTCTAATTTAAATTCTAGTCCATCAAGTTTTTAAATTACCTGTTCATCAGTACCTGTCAAGATTTTATCTAAATCAGTCAACTTATAGAAACCTTCTGTTTTAAGATCTTTATCAAATCTAGAATGTATTTGCACATATGAAAACCAATTCATCCTTATACCTTGCTCTTCCAATTCTTTCATAGATTTAAGTTCACCCTTTCCATTCAGTGCCTCACCATATCTAACTGTATTTCTTTTTATATGTTATTGGATAAGAAAAAGCTTTGATAGTAGATAACCAGAATGAAATTTTTAAGTAATACTGCTTTTTAATCTTCTCCCAATTTAATAGCAATGCCTCTCGAATATAATGTCTTCTAAAATATCTCTGTGTTTTAGTTACCTTTGTTAGGGATAACATTGTTTACCCTAACTGGTTTAGGAAAAATAATAAAAATGTTATCATGGTTTATAAGTTAAAGTGTCTGCAACTTTAAATATAGGAATGTAATTAAGGGAGTGGTTGTGAAAGCACTTTAAAAGAAGCAAGACGACAGCTTGCTCTCTCTCTGGCTTGATGATCCCTAATTACTGGATAGACTGAAGACTGCATTTTTTTCCCCTACTGAAAAGGAGAGACAAAGGACTGATTTGTAAGTGAACTGACACTGGATATTCTACATGGACTTTGCTAATTGAATATCCTTGAATGGACTGACTGATACGATACATGACTAATGGATGTTATTTTGACTATGCTATAAATTCTAAATGGAATAAACTATATTTTTGATAGCACAAGCGTATCTGTTATTTTTACCGTATGTTAACAAACATACAAACATATCTCATTCATTTATCTGTGTGCCTATCTGACTAACGCTGCACATTCTGTTTAGCTTGTCTCCTTAACCCTGGTTGGAGAACACAGGCTTAACAACCTTGTACCAGAGGAAAGCATTCCATCCCAACAGCAAATCACGTCCTTCTAAAGTCAATAATCTACTGTTCCTTAGCATTATACATTCCTTTACCCACATCAAGTTTGTCGCCTGATAATATAATTCCTAGTTAGGCAGGTCAAATCCTCCTCGTATTCTTGCATCTTGCAACAGTTTGTTTTATTCTTGCTTTCTTTCCCTGCCAAATATATTTCAACACTGTTTTATTTAAATCTTCAAAAAACTCTCTCCTAACCTCATTGGAATTGTTTGGAATAAGTATAAAATCCTTGATAATATATTCATCTTAATTGTTGATATTCTCCCAATTAAAGATAATTGTAATTTTTCCCATTTGGCCAAATCTATCACAATCTGTTGTTTGAGTTTAAAGTAACTATCCTCCTTGAATATACTGCATCTTACTGTCATATGTATCCCTAAGTACTTAACCTTATTTGTGACCTGGATCCTCAGAACTTCAGCCAATTCTTCCTTTTGTCTTATTAACATTTTCTTTTTAATATCTTTGTTTTATCTTTATTTATTTTCAAGCCTGCTACCTTTCCATACTCTTCTATCTTTTCTATCAATTTGGGTGCTGTTTCTAGTGGATCCTCTAATATGAAAACCAAGTCATCTGTAAATGCTTGCAATTTATATTCTTCCTTTTTAATTTTCATTCTTTTTATGTCTTTTTCTTCTCTAATGTTCCTATTCAACACTTCTAATGTTAGCACAAACAACATAGGTGACAGTGGACAACCTTGTCTAGTCCCTTTTCTTATATCAATGAAATCTGACAATTCTCCATTTATCATTACCTTTGCAGTTTGTTTATAATATATTGTTTCTATGCCTTGAATAATTTTCTTACCAAAGCCCATCTGTTCCAACTATAACATAAATCGCCAATTCATGTTATCAAAGGCTTTTTGTGCATCTAAAAACATCAAAGCCATTTGTTTTTCAGGATGTGCTTCGTAATATTCCAAAGTATCCAGAATTATTCTCATATTGTCTTTAATTTGTCTCTTTGGCAGAAACCCATTTTGATCAGGATGAATAAAATTAATTAAATATATTTTGAGTCTTTCTGCCAATACTGAAGCAAAGATTTTATAGTCTGAATTTAGCAGGGATATAGGTCTGTAATTCTTGCTGTGGGTCGGTGTCTCCCTTCGGCACAAGTGTAATATATGCTTCTGACCATGATTTGGGTATTCTCTTCCTTGACATAACTTCGTTCATAACTTCTAATAATGGAAGATATATATATATATGGAAGAATAATGGAAGATTCAGTGATTCCTGGAATGTCTTATAAAATTCCGCTGGCAATCCATCTGGACCTGGTGCCTTTCCATTGTTTTACTCTACCAGTATACAAGGAACAAAAAGGGAAAGGGCAGCTTATAGCAGATTTAATGTGTGGCTAAAGGAGTGGTGTAAAAGGGAAGGCTTTGGTTTTTATTAGTCATGATGTCTGCAGCTGGTCCAATGAAAAACTGTACAAAAGAGATGGTTTCCATCCATCAAAGAAAGAGACTGAGTTACTTGGCATTAAATTCACAGATTTCCTGGATAAACATTTAAACTGAACAGCGGGCACAGAGAATTAATGGATTCAGAACATTTCTGTCCCCAGCAACCTAAAGCTAATAAGGATACCAGTGCATGCAAATAGATGTTTGTGCAGGTAAGATTATAAACCTTGATGCCAACCAAAACCAAGCATTTAATAGTGAGTGCCCTACCATGTACACTAATCAAACAGGTGGCAAGAAAGTAGGGGCAGGCGGGCAGAACACAGGTTATGTAGACAGTAAACACAGTGTCATACATAAAGATCTCAAGTGCCTATATACAAATGCACAAAGTCTGGGGAACAAACAGGGTGAACTTGAACTACAAATACATGAAGGTAAAATGTGATATAGTTGGAAGAACAGAAACTTGGTGGGATTAAAACCCATGACTGTAGAAGGATACAAACTATTAAAAAAAAACCAGACCCCATAAAAGAGGAGGTGGAGTTGCACTGTATGTAAAGGACCACTATATTGCTACAGAAATGCATGAAACCAAAGATGAAAACCTCCTAGAATGCATATGGGTCAATATAAAAGAAAAAAAGAATGACATGACCATAGGTGTATATTATAGGCCACCCAATCAAGCAGAAAAAATAGATGTCCTTTTTGCCAGCCAACTAACAAACATATGCAGGAAACACACAATAGTAATGGGAGACTTCAATTATCCTGATATCAACTGGAAAACTAATTCTACACCAAGTGAGAAATCAAATAAGTTCCTTACCAACCTAGCTGACAACTTTGTTGTCCAAAAGGTAGAGGGTGAAACTAGAGGGTCAGCCATACTGGACTTAATTCTTACAAACAGAGAAGAAGTGATAGAGGGAGTTGAAACTGCAGGAACCTTGGGTGAGAGTGACCATGTCATACTAGAATTCAACATAACACAAACACAAGCAACAGAACATAATGACACCAGAGTCTTGGATTTTAAAAGAGCTGATTTCAATAAATTCAGAAAGAACTTGGGAAAGATTCCATGGATGAAAATCCTAAAGGGGAAAACAACTCAAAAATCTTGGGAAACTCTAAAAAGTATGATCATAGAAGCCCAGACCAGCACAATACCACTGAGAAAGGAAAACAAGAAATCCAAGAAGAAACCAGCATGGATGCACAAAGATCTCTCTGGCAAATTGAAAGAAAAAAAGGACAAGTACAAAAAATGGAAAGAAGGAAATACAACTAAGGCAGAATATCAGCAGATAGTGAGAATCTGCAAAGACAAAGTCAGGATAGCAAAGGTTCAGCATGAACAAAGACTTGCAACAAAAGTCAAAGATCATAAAAAAAAGTTTCTTCCAACATATAAATAATAAGAAAAAAAATCAAGGAAACAGTCGGTCCACTAAAGAGAGAAGATGACAAGGAAGTAACAGGCAACAGAGAGAAAGCAGAACTGCTTAACTCATTCTTTGCCTCTGTCTTTACGCAAAAAGAAACTATAGCTCAACCCACCAAAAACATAACTGTAAAAGATAGACCAGAAATAAAAGTTAAAATAAGCAAAAAATAGTAAGAGAACACCTGTCTGATCTTGATGAAAACAAATCACCGGGGCCTGATGGATTACATCCCAGAGTTTTAAAGGAGCTGGCAGAGGTCATCTCAGAACCACTGCACCATATCTTTCAAAAATCCTGGAATAACCAAAGGACTGGAAAAGAGCTGATGTGGTTCCCATCTTCAAAAAAGGAAAAAAAAAACAGACCCAGGAAACTATAGACCAATCAAGATACTGCAAAAGATAATAAAAAAACAGATCTGCCAACATCTAGAAACAAGTAAAGTAATAACTAGCAGTCAGCACGGGTTTGTTAAAAACAGATCATGCCAAACCAATCTCATTTCATTCTTCAACACAGTGACCAAATTAGCAGACCAGAAAAATACTATGGACATAATTTATTTAGATTTCAGCAAGGCATTTGACAAAGTAGACCACAACCTACTTCTTAATAAGCTAGAAAAAAGTGGAATAGATAGCATCACCACTAGATGGACTCGCAACTGGCTGGCAAACCATACTCAACGAGTAGTCCTTAATGGGTCTAAGTCTACATGGAGGGAATTAAGCAGTGGGGTGCCACAAGATTGAGAGTATCTTGGCAACGTTTCGATGAGGTCCCACTCGCCAGCATGAAGCTGAAAGCACCAGCCTGAAGATGGCGAGTAGAACCTCATCGAAACGTTGCCAATGGGTACAGGTATGTAGGTCTAGGTGTGTTCGGGTCTTTCCCGTTTAAGATTAAGACTATCTTGGTGATGTTTCGGCGAGGTCCCACTCGCCATCCTCAGGCTGGTGCTTTCGGCTTTGTGCCAGTGCAAGCAGCTTGCACTGGCAGGAAGCCGAAAGCACCAGCCTGAGGATGGCAAGGATGGCGAGTGGGACCTCGCCGAAACATCGCCAAGATACTCTTAATCTTACACAGGAAAAGACCCGAACACACCTAGACCTATATACATACATACATACATATGTGCTAAAAATTAGTTTAGCTGATTTAATCATATTAATTGCAGCTGCAGTATAAACCTATTTCATGTCAAACTTTTCTGTTAAACAGAATATATGCAGAAAATGGCCACGTCAGTCATTTTGCTATGCCATATAAGATGCATTGTATGAATAAAAGTGGCAATAGAGTCACTCACTCTAATTTCTCAAATTTAAAGGGTTCTTACATTCAAATGAGTACAAGGAAAAATTCCAATCAGAACTTTTTATCCAGTGAATTCCCCTAAACTTACCAAAATTTTCTTCTGAATAAAAGTATAGAGAACCAAGCTATTCTTGCCATTAAAAGCAATTTAATTTACTTAGAAATAATCCCATGAAGTTTAGTGGGATTTATTACTCTGAAATCAGTCTCCAGGATTGCTACTAAATTTATACAACAGATTTCCTCTTTTGATATAAAATGCAATGAAAGTAATAACTCTAGGAGGAATTTTTGATAAGAAAAGATTGGCATATACTGATTTTCTTTCTTTGTCCATTCAAGAAAATGACGGCTGTTTTTTGATCTCCTATATCCATGATGGCGAACCTATGGCACGCATGCTGGAAGTGGCATGCAGAGCCATTACTGCTGGCACATGAGCCCTTGCCCAGAAAAGGTCTACTGCGCATGCGCCTCCCACACGCCAGCTGATTGTTGGGTATCTGGTGTGCATGGGGGCTCGGGGGAGACGTGTGCATGCACAGAGGCATGTGGCACACGGGGGGGGTTCATGCGCGCATTACCTTCTGGATGGTGGCACACAAGCACGAGTGTCCAACCACACACGCAATTATTGGTGCGGGAGCCCAAAAAGGTTAGCCACCATTGTCCTATACTAAGCTTGCACTTCAATGTATGCCTTTTCCCCCCCTTGGACATTTAAAGTCTGCTTTTACTGCTAAATATCTAATTGTGGTTAGTGATTAGCATGGCCTTCTTTACCGGTGGCCTTTCGGTTATGACTGGTCACATAGTAACCATTCAAATTACAACAGACCCCCCCAAGATACTTATGATCCATTCCTGAAATTATATCCACTGCAGCATCCCTACATTTGTTCATAGTTACAACCTATTGTAGACTTGCTGTGTGTGCCCCCTGCCTATTCCCTTTCATTCCTGTCCTCAGAGGCACTGGTCCTGCTTTGCCATCCCAGCTGTTCCACACCTTTCTCCCCAACATGTCACTGATTGCTCACTTACCTTTCAAAGCTCAGGAGATTGGGGTAGGGAAGGAGAACAGGCCACTCTGTTGCTGGGCCACGTGGCAGAATCATGGCAGTAGACATCTTTTTCTGAGCAAAGAGTAATGTGGTGAAGCTCTCAGTTCTCCTTTCCTCACTAAGCACTCGCCTTAGTTCCCCCAGCATTAGCAAAACCCTTGCCTTATTAACACTGATGATGCTACTTGGGTTACTGGGTAATGAAACAAGAAAACAAACAAGTTCAGAGACTACCAAGGAGCTCTCAAAGAGAAGCATGTTCATTTATGCTAACTCAATTGTACTTTTGCCATAAAAATTTAATTGATCTTTGAAGGTCTCAGAAGACTTTGTCCAGTTTTGCAATGAAGAGCACTTGCAAATAAATTAGTGAGAGACCAAGATAATGATTTGTGCCACTAGGAGTACATGAAATGGAGCAAACTAATTTCTAAATTTTAAGCATAACATAGCAAATTTTGGGTAACTACACAGGGTGTGCTGGGAGAAAATACTTAGATTGTTGGCTAAAGACTAACAGCTGATCGTATCATGAAGGGTCGTTTAATTCCAATGCAGTATTTTGTGCTTGGTCATAATCAATTCAGTAATGTATTAATTTAATAGTATTGTTTGATGACATTTGATATTTGATTGGATTTTGGCTATAAAAATAATAGAGCTATATTGCTTTGCTGCCAGTTTTTTGGATAAGGTGCTGTTGTATAAAAAAATATAAAGTATTTGATGAGTGAATTTATTTTCCTTTATTAAGTTTTTGGTAATTTTATGAAATTTTAGTCATCTATTATTAATGTTTTTGTATTTCAGTATCTGTATAATTTTTGTATATTTGTCGTACTTTTATGAACTGATTCATAATTTCACCTTTCTCTTCCTTTGAATCTTTGTGTTTTATAATTTTGTTTGTACAAAATATGCTCAATGACCAAAATAAGGGACTTTTTTGTTTTGCTTTATCAAAACATGGTTAAGATTAAACAAAAAGGAAAAAAATTAAAAAGAGGTATTTTGATGGAAATAATTGTTTTGGAAATGGAGATACACAAAGACCTTCAGCAGAAGAAAGGGTATCAAGAATAAAAGTGATGATTTTGGGGAGAATTAAATTGAAACAAGGGATATTAGAAGGGGTATTTTAAAGATTAAGTATAAGAATGATACCATTATGTGCAAGAGCATATTAAAATAAATTCCATTGTGTCAATGTCCATGAAAAATTCTAAATGCTGAATCTGGAAACATGTAATTAGTGCCAAAATGGATGTGGTTTGCTTATAGTGACAACCTGTAAGACATACACGAGACGTCAGTGTCTGTGCTTGGTAATTGGAAGAATACCACATCCACATTTATTCCATTTGCAAAGTGAAAGGTAATAGCAATGTATGAAAAAAATATATAGAAGTGATTAATTTGTTAAACACACCTGAGCAAATGCTGACTGAATATTAGATTGATGCAGCAAAGATTATTTATCTGAAAAAAAATGTATCAAAAGACTAAGATAACTATGTTTGACAGAAGTAGATGATTATGTATTATACAGAGCCAATATGGAGTAATGATTAAGGTGCTGGTCTATAAACCAGGAGACTACATGTTCTAGTCTTTCCATAAGCATGAAAGCTGTCTGGGATACTTTGGGCCAGTAACAGGCAGCTCAACTCACCTTACAGAGCTGTTGTGGGGAAAATAGGAGGAAGGAACATTAAGTGTGTTTGCCGCTTTGAGTTGCTTACGAAGTAATAAAGGCAGGATGGCAAGAAACAAAAGCAAGTAGATTAATGTGTATTTTTCGCATGTTAATTGTGGAAAACATAAGAAATGTGAAGATATTCTGGAGGCACAGTGATGACTAGTATGTAGTTTTGTTAAAAGCAGGGGTGGGATTCTACCAGTTTGGGTGAACTGGTAGTTCCAGTGATCATTTGGCCCTCCCTATCCACCCGTCTGTATCCTCTACTTTTTCCTTGTTTTTGAGCACAGCTGATTCGCGCGGCAGAGTGGTTTGCTGCACATCAGCTGTTTTAATCATGAGGGATGCAGCAGAAGGTAAGTATTACAGCTGAAAAATTTCTAAATGCTGTGTGTGTATGCAAAGCTCGTACTCACTGAATTGGTTGTATTGCACCACTGATTGAAAGGAATACATTTTTGTCAAAGGATGTGAAAACAATTATGTAAGAGTGCATTGCTGCCTGTATTCTGCATACAGGTCGAGCATGTCAAGAGAAATGAAGCAGTTGAAGACAGTGAGAATGTTTAGTTGTGTTGGCAATTCAAGAAAATATGTAATAAAAATGGATACCGAATAAACATGAAGGCAAAAGATAGCACTTGTATGAAAGAACTTTGTTGAGATGGTTTACACACTTAGGGAATGATAATTGAGATCAAAATATCTGACAAGAGAATAGAGAGGACATTGTCAGATATTGCTCATGAACTCAAGGGGTGAGAACAAAAACATTACATGGGAAATAATATAGAAGAATTTCTAAGGTAGAAAGATATGGAAAGGCAGTGAATGGAGTTGGTATAAACAAAGTAGGTATCCTTTTGCCTTATTGCTTGCCTTCCATTTCTATTATTTTCTAGTTCATATTGTTTTTATGCATTTTGTATATAGGTTAATTTTAACCTAGCATAGGTTAATTTTAACAGGAGACTGGGAAGTGTGTGTATACACACACACACACTGTACATAGAATAAAACAGAGCTTTGTGTTTTATGTTTTGAATGATAAAGATGATAATTTTATGCTGTAAATGTAAATATAAGGTTTAGAAAAATAATCCAGAGTTGCACATAAAGTAACTTTTAATCAAGGTCAGTTTCGCTATGAATTGCAAAATGGAACTTTAAAAAAATGTTCTGTATTGTTACTGTAAACCTAAAGAAAAAAATGTAGGTGGGAATCATCTTTCCGAAGTTATCCTTTAATCTTATGTGACAGCACTATATTAGTAGAAATCCCCTTTTGTCTTGGGTAGTCCTTATCTTGTACTATGCTTCTTTCCCTGGAGTATCTGGTTAGCATGATTCCACATGATGTGTTCTGAAGCACGATCTTTTCCATATTTTCATCTCTATTTATCTAATTTCCAGTCTGCCCCAGAAGGGTTTAATTTCTAGCAATCTGGATCATGATTTTTGTACTTTGATGGCCATTTCAAGAGAAAATCTGTGTCTGCCTTAATGATAGATTAGAAATAATATAGTAGTGAAAAACATGATAAAAGTTACAATAGTTTAGTCTTTGTTAAACATGCAAACTTAGACATAGGCAGACAAAAGAATTATGAATTCATTGGACATTATGAATACAGCACACAGATGATCTCCAATGGAATAAATGATTCATACAATCTTAGTTCTGAGAGTTTTTTCTGAACAATAAGCACTGTTAGTATCTATTGGAAATTTTAAAAAATTAACTGAATCACCAACTGTAGATACCATCTATTTTCGATATCACTATTGCAGCATTATTATTATTATTATTTAAATTTTATTTGAGTTTTCACAAAGAGAAAAAAAATACAAATAAAACATCTTTTTTGAAAGTAGCGTAATCTCGGGTTACATTTCTTCGTACAGACACAAATTCAGGCTCGTGCTCATTTTTATATTCTATTCCATATCTTATTACTATTTTACATTTTCTGCATAGCTTCTCCCCTCTTTTAATTTTCTCAATTTTATTTTAATTATCTCATCTCAATTCAAATCATTGTATTTATATTTTTTTGTCTGTCCTGTTTCAATTATCTATTATCTTTTCTCATTAAACAAAATTTCTCCTATAGTTACTGATTGGAGTATGATGCCTTTATATCTTTTCCCTAAAGTTGTAACATTCAATATAATACATAACTTCCATTCGGATTCTGCTTGGTACATTCTTAAAATACACTGTATTCTTAAAAAAAGAAAAAATTATAAATGTATATAATTAAAACATTCCATTCCATTCCAATTCAATTCTATCATTAATATTAATATTCATTAAAGTCTTAACATATTTAACATTACTTTTCAATTAAATATCATACTTCTATGGGAAGAATTGTAAGCTTTCCATAGTTAATTCCCCTCCTTCACTTATATTTTATAAAACATTAACTAATTAAAATGTTCCCGTTCCTTCCTAATTCAATTTTCTCATTTATTTTATTTCACTTACTTTATTCACAAACATTTCACTAAATTACACTATTTTATCCCTCATTTTAATCATACGTTGTTTCCAATTTTCTAGTTATTTCTATTACTAATACAACAATACAATCTTATGTACCTTTACAGAATCCATTTTTCAGTTAGATTTTCACCCATTATCTCTAAATAGGTCGTTTCTCTATATCTTGCTCCAGTCCTTTGTAACTTCTTTTCCTTTCCTTCTTCCCTCTCTTCTTCTCTCTCCCTTTTACCCCCTTGTCTCTCTACCTCTATTTCTCTTCTGTATTCCCCTTTTCTGTTGCTTTCCAGTATTATACTTATTTTTTGAATTATTTTTCTTTTCTTTGGTTGTTTTTTTTAAGTCTTAAATTCTCCATTCTCTTTCCCCCCTTTCCTTTTTCTTTCCCACATAAAATTGCTTGTTTATTAAAGATGGCTTCTTCTTTGTCCCAGTCTTCTTGTTCTGCAGTCTTTTCTTGTTGTTTCTCATAGTTCCAAATCTCCATTTCTAAGAATTGAAAAACGAAGCCAAAATTACCCTTCCCTTCTTGTGCATCTTCTTTGTACTTTTTAAGTTCCATTTTCAATTCATCCAGAAGTGGTGCCATTGTATAAATTTTTAAACAACCACCCGATTGATTTTAGTCATTCTGTCTGTTGCCGAAGCCCTTCAAACCGGAAGTCCCCACTATTGCATTATTATTGCAAGTATTTGATTAGGCTTCCAGATTAATTTCTTTTAATATTACTTTGATATCTTCAGACCTATTAGAATTTCTGAACTTATGAAGTGTCAAGATTTATGAATGGGTTACTAAATATCTGGTCATATAGCATTCTTTTTGACTTGTCAATAAGTGCTAATGAAGCAGTTGCTTGGGCATATGGGTCTGTTATGTTAAAAGACAAATTTAAAGGCATAAGACCGTGTTTGAAATGCAGAAAAAATATCAAAGTCACTCTTCAATGTTTGCCATTATATATTAATTTTGGGGAAAAAATAAGATATTTGTAGAAATAAAGACCTCAGTTAATTCTATTTAGATTAACATCTAACATTAAAAAAATAAGAAATGTGGACATGCCTCCAGAAAGATGTTTAATTTTTTTAATCCAAGTTGAAAGATGATATAAAAATTTCAAAAACTCAAATGCTGTAATACTTTTGCACATACACTTTCCATATGGAGTGGCATCCAAGTCCCAGAAGTGGCTTAAATCAAATTGAGAACTAAGCAGAATTTGAGATCAAATATACTAAGTGAAACATAGATATAAGTGGTCAGAACAGTGGGATTCTTTAAAATTCTTTTCATATTAAAACATTGTACTAGCTTATTCATTATAGTGACCATGGTAATTTTTTATTGTTAAGCAAGAACCAAAATCAAGGAAATAATTCTATAGCTTTATGGTAAGATCCTAGTAAGAAAATGCAATGGCAATTCTTTGCAAACTAAATTTTGCTGCTCAATTATCTGTTAATCGGATGAAAAACTTGTCAAAGCACACATGCTAAATTCAGCTTCTGAATCATCCTTTCAACGTGTTTTCCACTGTTTGGCAGATAATTATTTAGCTGTTTTTTGGTGTTGAAAATTTTCTGTAGCAATTTTCTTCTAAAAGATAAAGCAATTTGAGGTGGATTTGACAGGAAATTTGTAGGAAAAAAAGTGAAGGATTAAGCAAAGACTCTCTGCCATGGGACTTAAAATCAATCTTTCTCCTGCCAGTTTACAATATAAAAACTAATCAGTTGTGAGACTTCTAGTCTTTTTTCTTTAGAATCTGGTACAGTTTGATCATTAAACAGTGATTAGGCACTTGAATAACCAAAATGTCTATTTATATATTTTCTTTAAAATGAATTCCACAATTGATTATTTACTACTTTTCCTTTTTTGAAAACAAAGCTGAAATAGACCGATGAGACTATCCAGACATATAAAACAGTTTGGGAAATCTTTTATAACTGAGGGCAAAGAAAAGACTACTCTTATTACAGGTTGCCAGATGGATAATGCTTAAAGAGAAGAAAATAATTTTGATTATCAGCATTACAGAAATCTGAGACATATTGTAGGTCTTAATTTAATATCCTTTAACTACACAACAGCTAACAAAATTTTGAATGAAGTAGCACTATACTATAGAATGCACCAAGAGAAAAAAATCTGATTGTGCTTTGGGCACTCAATGCCAAAAAGATTCACCATCAATTACCTATTCTATACTTCTGCATTTGGTTTTTCTTGCCTTACTTTTCTCACCACTGAATTTCATTTTGTTGGATAGAACCCAGTGTTCAAGTCTGTCAAGCACTTTCTGAATCTTATCTTCCAAAATGTTAGCAATTTCCCACAGCTTGGTGTTATCTGCAAATTTGATAAGCATCCCTTCTATTCCCCCATCTAGGTCACATAGGAAGATGTTGAAGAGCACTGAGCCCAAGACAGAACCTTGAGATACTCCACTGCATGCTTCTTTCCATGTCAGGGGTGTTAAACTGGTGGCTCACGGGCTGGATGCATCAAGTGCAGGCCATCCCCAGCTCTGCAAAGGGAAAAATGTTGTGAAACATCACGTGACAGCAACATACCACAAGTTTGACACCTGTGTTCCATGTAGTTCTGATGAGGACTACATGCTGAGTGCATTTGGTCAGCCAACTGCAAACCCATTTGGTGATGATCCAGTCTCTCCCACATTGTCCTATCTTACCAACAAGTAGGCTGTGATCTACATTATCAAATGTTTTACTGAAATCTAAATTTATTATATCCACATCATTTTCCTGATCCACTAATTTAGCCACGTTATTAGCAAAGACATTATAAGGTGGGTTAAAAGCAGGTCATGTCAAACATGAGCATGCTGGCTTCTAATAATCACCTTGTTCATTTCTAGATGTGCACAAGTCCACTGTTTATCTTTTCCAATATTTTCTCAAGTATTGAAGACAAGCTGATTAGTCTGTAGTTTTCTAGATCCAGTTTTTCCCTCTTTTTGAAGACTTCTGAAAGTGTTGCTAAGAAAACTACAGGGACTTGTTCAAGCACTTACCAGAAATCAACACTGACTTAAAGGGGTTCAGACTCAGACAGAGACACATAGACATGCACACAGATGTCCTATTCACCTAATGTTTCTTAATTTCCCTTTACTATTCTTTTTCATAAAGCAGGCATGATATTCCCCTCTGAAAAAAAAAATCGGGGCCGGCCAAGAGACCCTGCGCCGCGAGCCAAGAAATCGCACACACAACACCAATGCTACACACCCTTCCTTTCCAGCCGGTCACGTGTGGATCAGCTCCAGAGCTGGGCAGCCGCTTCCCTGGGGGCGGGGCCGAGGCCACCGCCCGGGGAGCGCCCACTGCTTTCCCTTGCCAGGGCCGGGCGGTGGCATGTTGCATGGAGAGACGGATGGTCCGTGGCTGCCCAGCTCCCTTTTCCTGCTGCTCAGTGGCCTCCGCTCGCACCGCCCAGGCTCTCAGGTGTCCGGCTGGGGCTGTCAGGAGTTGCTACCGCCAGCGCGCTTCCGCACGACTCCAGTCCCGCGTTGCCTTGGGAAGGGAAAGGCAAAACTGGGACCTGCTGCGCCTGAGCCTCCAGTGCCACTGCTGCTGTTGCAAAGCGCCGCCGCGGCTCTCCCTTTTTGCCTTTCCCTTCCCGAGGCAACGCGGGACTGGAGCCGCGCCAGCGGTAGCAACTCCTGACTCAGGGGGCCTCCGAGGGGAGGGGAAGGAGGAGAAGAAGGGGGGGGCGATTTGCAAAAAAATCAGAATTCCAATTTTAATCGGAAGAATATCATGTCTGATAAAGAGAAAAACTACGACAGTTAATCCTCAACTTACAACCACAATTGAGCTTAAAAATTATGTTAAGTGAGCTTTGCACCATTATATGACATTTTTGTCATAGTTGTTAAGTGAATCTCTGAAGTTAGATAAGTTAGTGCCATGGTTAATTGAAATCTGGCTTTCCCATTGATTTTGATGTATCAAAAGGTCACAAAAGGTGATTGCATGACCCCGGGACACTGCAACCGACATAAATATGAACCATTTGCCAAGCATCTGAAATTTGATCACATGATCAAAGGGTTGCTACAAAGGCTGTGTGAAAAATGGACATAAGTCACTTTTTTTCAGTGCTGTTAACTTTGAATGGTCACTAAATGAACTGTTGTAAATCAAGGACTACCTATAGCTTAGTCATTATTTAAACTTTTGTGGCCAGGTAAAGCAAATTTGTATTTAATTATTTACCAAATATGATGCAATGTATGCATATTATGGTATAACTTTATTCTCAAAAACAGTTTTGTTATCATCTCCCTCAAATTCAGGAAATAACAGGCCTGTTTTCTTAAGTGCAACAAGCTTTCTAGCATGCATGAATCATCACAATGATAAAAACAGCAAGTTTCTAGTTTAAAAAATCCCTCCCAACCAGATACCCTTTTTGTACATTATAAAACAATAAACATGTTTATAATTTTCAAGTCATTTTTAAAGGTAAAGAACCATCAATATAGATTAGTCTTCTTCATGATTTTCAAGAATTCTTCCTCATTTATTTCTCCATCTCCATCACGATCAGCTTCATCTATCATTTCCTGGGAGCAAGGGGAGGAGAGAACCACTGAAGATTAGGCACTGTTCTATAAGCATCTGACACTTCTTTCATGGAATACATCCTCAATATTAACTTATAACTTTTATAATGTTTAAACTTTAGATATTATACACGGAGTTATATCTACTGTAAGAAGTTATAGTTATATGTAAGTATAAATTTATAAGTATCTGTATCTCTTAAACATATAAAAATGGCACCATCCTTCTACCAGTGACAGAGAGATTAGGCTTGAGAAAATCCTCTGATCTGCAGAAATAGTCATATTGTTCAGGAAAAAAGTATCAAAGGAGAAAAAATACAGACTATTTTTCATAGAATATTTTGTGACCTTGGAATGATAAATACCAGGCAGGGAAAAGAAACAAATAGAAAATTGTCCAGATGGATTGTGTATTCTGAAACAGCGTGTCACCACTAAATGCACACTGAACATGCTCATTTTGTATAAGGCATCACATGCTTTTTATTATTCTATAAATTCTGATAAAAAAGCATAACTGAACAACATTTAAGCAGGTTATAAAGGTCTTTAATTCTTAACATATTAAAAATCTATCAAAATAGTTTTATCAGGTCCTTAATGAGGTGTCCCTGCCTAATTTCAGACCCTTCAATGGAACCAACAAAATGTGGGTTAGTAACACTGTGTATCAAAAAGATATCAAGAAGATTCCACCTCTACCGCATCTATGCATGAGTTCCTTTTATCCACTTTATTATTAAATTCAATATTTTAATTTAATGACCAATGTTTTAATGTTTTTAATCTTCTTTTTTTATCTCTTTATAACCTACCCACAGTTGCTTGATAGTAAAATAGATGGTATATAAATTTCATAAACAAATATAAAATTGATTTAAATCCTAATTATTTTATCTTTGTTTTGCTTTTATTCACTTTTTAAATTCTGATCATATATTGAATTGTCTTCCACTTTGTAAACTGAAGCATTAAAAATAGTAAGATTTCCGTAAAAAAAATCATGAATTGTTTATTAGCAGCTACATCAGAATAAGGTGAAGTGTACTAAAAAAGTAAATAAAACAGACTCAATAGTTTAACCCCACAGGAAAACACCAGAAAAACCAATCAGTAAAAATGAATCAAAGCCTGAATAAAAGATAAACTTTTATTACAAACCAATAAAGAGCAGAAATTACTACTCTTAGGTGACATGATATAAAAGTCCAATGTGTTACGCAAAACTGAACAGTTACCTGCAGTTCTTCATCTGTTAAATTTTCTCCGAGTTCCTTGGAAACTCGCTTTAGATTTTTAAAGGAAATCTTGCCTGTACCATCATCATCAAAGAGTCGGAAAGCTTTCAGAATTTCTTCTTTAGAATCTTTTTCATTCTTACAAAAACAAAGGTAAAAAAGTAAAATAAAACAAAAACACCCCCCAAACAACCTACGTATCTCTATAATGACAGTAAAACCATGTTACCATTTTTGTGGTCATCATTGCTAAAAAGTCTTCAAAGTTTATGGTGCTGCTTTCATCTTTCCCAGAGTCTGCTATCATCTTTTTAATTTCTTCTTTCTTTGGCTCAAAACCAAGCGCGCGCATTGCAACCTGCAATATAAAAGCTAATAACTTAACTAATAACTTATACACATTCAATAGATACTTAAAAATTAGTTATATGGTTTCCGGTTCCGCGTGGCTTCGGGGCAGCAGGAATTCGCGACAGCTCGCGATTCCTGCTGTGCTAGCCGTCGAGGTACCCCCGATCCAGATGGGTCAGGGGGATATGGCTGCCCTGTAGGGACAGCTGAAGAGAGAGGGGAGTCGGATAGGGAGGTGGGGGTGTCGCAGACCCCCCCCTTCTCCGGAAAAATCCTTTTTTCCCAAGGCGGTGGAGCGGCGGTCAGCAATGGCCGCCACGAAGAAGCCAGCAACCGGGTAAGATTGTGCTGGAGGAAGTGTGAAGAGTAAAAGTTTTGTCTGAGCCGGGTCAAGTAACACCTTTTAAATTGCCTGGAATTGAGCTGTTTGAATTGCTGAAGGATACATTGTATCCCTAAGAAGAGCGAAAAGCGGCGGAGAAGCTGTTAAAGGGAACTTTTTTTTTTTTTCTTTACTCTCCCACCCCATGGAAACAGCAGAAATATTTGGATATATTGGACATTGAAAGTAAATTGCTTTGAGAGTTGAAGCTAAGAGACAAAAGGATTATTGGACATTGAAAAATTTAAGAAATTGGAAAACCCTTGTTGGAGGTATGGATTTCTGATTATTTAAAATTGACATTGCAAGTGGGAAGGGAGAGGAAAAAAAAATTGGAGCAGAAGCTGAAAAAGGAGGAGATTGCCTAGAATCCCAAAGAAAGGTATACGGTAATTGGACCTCTTTGATTAAACATTAACCCCAGAAAGAGAAAGAGAAGAAGGAAGAAAAGTATTAACTTTTGGAACTTTTTTTTAATTGTTTTTGATTGTCTTTGATTAAAAATACTTGTGGTTGTTTTGGAAAAAGTTTCCCTTTTCATAATGGCATCGTTTGTGGATGAACTAGAGATTGAATATCAAAAATATAAAAAAGAAGATACTTTGGGCACTTTGTTTCAATTCTTAGAAATGGCGTTATGTACTTATGAAAAGTTGATTACGCAGCAGAAGGACTGGGACAAGGAAGAAGAGGAAGAAGAAGCCATCTTTGATGAACAATGGGTCCCTTCCGGAGAGGAGGAGAAAAAAGATAAGAAAAAGGGGATTTTAAGAATTATAAAAACAACCAATAGAGAGAAAAATGAGCGAAAAGGTGGAGGCAAGGTTAGAAAGCAAAGGAAAAGGAGCAAGAAAAGCGAGGAGAAAAAACAAAGGGGTAAAAAGGGCAAGGAGAAGAATAAGCAAGAGAGAAAGGGGGGGAGGAGAAGCCTTAATGGGGGGAAGCAAGACCTAAAGAAAAAAAGTTTATTTAGAGACAATGGGTGAATTTAATTTAGGATAAAAGAGGGATTCTGGAGGGTACATAAGTTTGTGTTTTTATATGTGTATTTAGAGTATAAAATTCATTATGTAATCTTAGAATCTTTTAAACAGAATCCCAAGAAAAATTGCTATACGAAGTATTTTTAAGTTAGGGTAATGAGTTATAGACGTTACTCCAATTGGTGTATAGGAGAAGTATAGTAAAAGAAAAAAGAGGAATGGATAATTGGAAATAGAACAGACAAAGAATGTTGTTGAAAATGGTAATAAGATATGGAAGGATATATATGTTTTTTGTTTTTTTTTTGGATTTTGTATATTGATAAAAGGCAATAAAATTTTAATTAATAAGAAATAATTTGGATGAAAAGGAGAAGTAGGGATAAGATATGAAGTTAATACTATATGAAGTATTGATACTATAATTTGGAATTGTTATGCTTTATTGGTCTTTTATTATTATTTTTTCCTAGAAAAGAATTTATAAGCTGTTATGCCTTGATTCTTTGTGCATTGTTTTTATAAAACTGATAAAAATGGTTTTTATATATATATATAAAAAAGAAAATGATAATAAGATATGGAAGGATATATGGGATGAATATGATGTTTGAATTTGTGTCTGTGTGAAGAGTTTTAACCCGGGAACAGACAACCTTCAGAAAAGATCTTTTAGTTTTGTTTATGTTTTGTGTTTTGTATGTTTGTGTATTGTGTTTTTTGTAAAACTAATAAAATTTGTTTTTTATAAAAAAAAAAAAAGAATCAATAAAACCTTGGAGGAATGTTAGATGAGAATAATTGTAAACAAGCCAGAAAGAAATGAATATGATGACTATAAAATGGATAAATATAGAAAAGAAATGAAATTGAATAAGAGTAAAGAGAAATAATGAGAAATTTGCTGAAAGATATTTATGTGTCCATATGGAAATGGGATAAATTAGAATTATGTTGTATAAAAATAATGTTTTATTCGACTTGTAAAAATTTATGTTAAGAGGTTTTATGTACTTAATGGTTAATGATGTGTTGTTTGTCTTTAAAATTAATAAAATTTGTTTCAAAAAAAAAAAAAATTAGTTATGAATTTTTCTACCTAAAACAGTCGCTCCTGATTAAAGAAATGTTAGTCCCATTGTTCTCCCAGGTATGCTATACATTCTTAATGTGGGGTGCTCTGCCAAATTGAGTTCTACTAGACAGAGATCTTTGCAAAGCTTTATTCAATAAGAATAATGTATTCATTTATTTAACTTTATTTGCTGCCTATTTTGCTTACTGTAGGCTACTCTAAATATCTTAATGGTGCTTGGGAGTAGATTCCAACTCAAGCATGTCTGTATCTTTTATACAGTTTTTACAAAGTACCATTAAAGGAATATACAGTCATAAATAATTAAGTCTTAGATCTTTTACTGCTTTTACGCCTCCAGTCTCACCGGAGGAGTTAATAGGGACCTGCAATTAGCTTGTTTTCTTTTTAATCCATGGAAATTGTCCTATTGTTCTTACATTACATATCCTGTTGGTTTAACGATTTCTATGCAATTTCATTTCCATATATTCTTATTATCTAACTTTAATTTACAATTTGCTATTGTTTTCCTGAGACTGTCTCCTTCTCCTTTTCTCTCCAATAAGATAGCTGGAAAAACATCCTATGCTTATCAACGTGTATATGTTTCTGTTCATAAAATGATAGGTTAAAGATGCCTGCTAATGAAAGTAGTGGTTTGGAGCCTTGTCCAGGAGGAATTCCTATTTTCTCATCTGTAGCAGATGCTTTTTCTAAGCACATGCTTGTCATTTGCTGTTTTATGATGAGTTCTATGCTCCAACATACATCATCAGATGAAGATTAAAAACTGTTAATCTCTGAAACAACAATACCTATTTCTCCAGGAACTCCTGAATTTAATTCTTATTCAAATAAGAAACAAGAGTTGATCCAGGAAGCACAAAATGTATGCTATGCTCCCTCCATAAGAGGCCATCGTTAGACCCAATTGTTTTTGAAAACTATTGACCAATCTTCATTCTTCCCTTTTTGGGGAAGATTGTTTGCAACTGATTAAAACCCTGGAAGAAACAGATTATCAAAACCCACTTCAGATAGATTTCAGGCTGGATTTAGTACTGAGATAGCCTTTGTTGCATTTGTTGATAACTTTTGGCGGATAGTGCATCCATCCTTATGCTCCTTGATCTGTTAGAAACTTTCAATACTAGTGATCACAGTATTCTTCTGAGCTGGCTCTTTGGATTGGGGGCCCCATTTTATGGCCATTGATTCTCTTCCTTTTTCCAAGGCCTGTTCCAGTTGGTGTTAGTTGCAACAGTGTGACCTGGACTCCTCTCTGAGATGCTGCAGGATTCCTCTATCTCCTCTATTTCAACATCTACATCAGGGATGTCAAACTCAAGGCCTGTGAGCCAGATCCGGCCTGCAAGATGCTTGAATCTGGCCCGCGATGCCTCTGCTAGCAAAAATGGGGCACGAGGGAGTTGTCGTAGTTGACTGTGGGCCAGCCAGGGGAGGAGATGGGACAGACGCCCTCCTGCAGCATCCTGCCGGCCACAATGGAGAACTACAATGCTAATCCAGCCCTCGAAGAAATCCAGTTTGACAACCCTGATCTAGATGAACCCACTGGGTCAAATTATCTGACCATTTGGGGTTTGGTACCACTAGTTTTTTTGACTGAAGTACTGTACTACTTATACTTTTCACTATTTTCTTCTTACACTTAACACAAAGTTTATTTAAGCAATGAAACAGCAAAGGCAACTTGTTTAAGTTGGGCTTCTGTGGTAATAATGAACAGATATGGCAAAGTTGGATTTTGCATGCTAGTCCTGATATAGCCCTTAATAGACTACTTTGGATAATATCATAGGGTTGTTAGAAAATATTGCAGCATAAAAAAATCAAAATCAAACTAAATTGTTAAAGAAGACAAGGAAAATTAATATATACCTTCAATTCTTTCACATCAATGCTACCACACCCCTCAGTATCAAACAAATCAAAAGCTTCTCTGATCTCCTGCTTCTGATCTTCAGAAAGGTCAAGTCTTAACCCACTTTTCCGACGATGGGAGCCACTCAAACCTGGTTTTTTGTATCCAGATGCCTTCAATAAATGCAAGTTAAAATAGTATTTAAAGTATCTATTTCAGTGAACTTATTTTCCACATCACCAAACAAGCCAATAGTAAACAGCCCAACTAAAGATCCTCTAAGACCACCTTCCCCAACCCTGGCAGAGCAAGCCACTAGAATATAAACTGACACAGAACCCCACTCCTTACTAGCACCAATGATGTTACCTAATTTGGGTAATGAAACATCTGTGAGAAAACAATCAAGCTCAGAAGGGTACCAAGGACTCTTCATTTCAACCTTGAGCTAAAAATATTCTTTATTGGTCCATGTTGCTTTCAAGTGTATATGTTCACTATAGGTGGTGCTTATATTGTTCATTTGTACTGCACTTAGATATAAGAAGATATCAAAAATATTAATTGGTAGAAAACATAAAATTTTCCTCCTTAAAGCCTTATTTCAATTGCATGTACTTTACACATAGGTGTAATTTGGATGCTTTCTCAAAGGGAACAACCAGAAACACTTGAAGGATGGGAACAAACTGTAAAACCTCCCAATTTTATTAAGACTGGAAAGCTGGAGTCATACACGGCACTAAGCCATGTTTACTTTTGAGTGTGTTGTGGAAATACAGCCCTTTTATAAGCAATGATTTTCAGCCGCTGGAGCTTAGTCAGCAAGTTATGGCTGAAAACCACGCATGCGGTGCCCTTTTACTACAAGTATTAACACTGCAAAGAGGAAACAAAATCCACTGTACAATAAATGTTATTCAAATCGCCTCATGTTTCCTCATGAGGCATTTCTTGATTTACGGGATTTAGGACTCAGGTATATATATTCACCAGCAAAAAGGGCTTTCTGCACACTTATCCAGGAATGGGGAAACTTTTTTCCCTTCCAGCAGAAATTCAGAAGATCGAGATACAACATTTCATTTTTTATTTTTTTTTACTTTGTTCGGGTTCTTAAAATATCCGCGGGGAAAATAGGGCATAGTTTTACTTTAGCCAATCAGGCTGAATTTGGCGCGAAAAGTAATCTGAAAGCCACTGGTTTAGGATGAATTGCAACTGTGGTCGCTAGAGGTTTAATGACGCTGCAACTTAATTCAGTTAACAAGATCTAGTGAGAGGTGAATGCGTGAGAAAGGCTACAAAGGTATTATCACATGTTATTTCCTTTACCAAAACGTGAGAAAAGAAACACTCACCATTATCTTACAGAAGCTCAGTTCACTCGTTGAAGAAACCACACAAACCAAGCCACCTGCAAACATTGATTACGTCCCGCCTCTTAAGTGCCCGGATTCTCCAATGGCCGAAAAGATTCCCGCGAAACTTCGCCTCTGTTCCTTTTAACCGAGGCCAATCCAGAAACGCGAGTAGTGGGCGAGCTTTGTGACGCCATTTCGTGTTGCCGTTTCCGCTGGATACACAACAAACGAGGCGCTGGCGTCCTAGTAACCAGACCCGCAACGCGTTGGTTTCCCTGAGCAGCTGCTGGTTGACAAATTATTTTGCAATCAGCCAAGGAAGGACGTGGGGGCAGACCTCTGCTGAGGTTATTGCGGTAGGGAGATTTGGAATAATGCGAATTGGCTTTTGACCGCTTCACGGGATGCCTTTCATGAACGGAACTACAAGGTAGCCAAATTGGTCCTGTAGGAACACCAAATAAACCTTCGAATGCAACAACGCAGGATTCTTTGGAGTCTAGCTATTTACTTGTCGCAGAAGCAAGTAGTGAAGATAAATTTATCAAGGTCTCGGCAGGATCAGAAGAATAGTATTGGAAACTATTGCGATTTCATAAGACTAACCCTTTTCATAAAATCCTTCCGAATTAAGAGTTGTAAAGCCTCTTGTTTATTTGTTAATGTTTACACTTTTCTATAAGGATCGTTTAAACTGAAGGACTATTGGAAAATAATAAAAAGCTAAAGCAAATATCTGAATGGAAAGCAAAGTTGGCAAATGATTATTGACTTGAATGAGTTCCTAGGTGAAATAACCGACAAATAAAGCCGAAGTAAATTCTTAAGAGGATCACAGGTTAAAAGTGATTCGCGGATGTCCTGTCGATTGCTATTTTACATAATTTACGATTTTCAGTTAGCTTTAAAACTGACCTGAACATATCAATACTTTTTTGAAGCAAATATTAAAAGCACACTACAGAATATTAAAACTTAACATTTAAAATGTAACCAAAAATGCACCTTTTTCTGAGCTCGTGGTCAGAATATAAGTAATATTGCAGACTTCAAAATTTTCAAAATCATAGAAAAGAGCAGCGCAACCTCATGCTGTGTCATTAGGATCCTTACTCAAAACCCACTCCCTGCTTTTATTTAGTCCTCTGCTGCAATTTAAAGCTGCAGTCGAATTATATTAATGCTTATCCTCCTGATCGAAAAGCTTCCCATGGTCTCAGTAGACTTCTTTATATCTCGCTCACCGTTTCATCTTTTCGCTCAAGTAAGGGCAGAGTACGGGCAAAAGTTTCACATGCTATCGAGCATGCTCAGTAGAAGACATTTCCGTCCGGGCAGGCAGCGCAGAGACTGTTGCTTGCTCGAAATGCGTCTCCTTGGCAAAGGGAGGCGAGGTTGGGACCCTTGAGGGAGAAGGATTAGCACCATCTTGAGTTCAAGCCGCGGCTTCTGACTTTCACAAGGGAAATAAAGCTGAGCAGGTAATTGCTTTATTAAAGCCGATTCAGTTCGCGGGAGATATTTGACGCCCTCCTTTGGAGAAAAAAACTCCCCTCCATCCCGATTCTGCCCAACCCCTCCCCCACCGTACTGGTGGTGGGGGCTTGTAGGGCGGAGTCCGAGGAGCGGCAGATGGTGATTGACGCTTGCGCTGCCCCTCCCTCTGGTGACATGGCAAGCATCTTCCTCGACCACCTCTCTGCCTCCCCAGAGGGCCGCGTTGGGAAGAACAAAATTTAGCCGCCTCTGTTTCCTCCTCTGTATTATCCTAAATCTGGGGCGACAAAATGCAAGGATTGGGGGCGGGGCGGGATGCGGTCCAAATCCTTCCCATGTGTCGCCCAGAGGAAGATGGCCGGGCAAGACGGGACGGGATAGTTGTTGCTCGGGGACTTCTCCCTTGCCGCGCAGAGAAATGGGCAACCAACCCGAGAGCCTGACTGATCTCCTGGGTTGGCAAGGAGAAGGGTGTGTGTGAGTGTGGGAGAGTTGTGACCGGACAGCACAGAGTTAAGCAAGTAACAAGAGTGTTGCGGCCCTTTATGCCGACTTCGATCCGGTTCTGCTGGTGTCGTTGGGTGAGCAAGAGGGTGGCAGCCAGCAGCCAGCTAGTTGCCCCTCGGGCAGGAAGAGAAGCCAACTGAAGGAATCCTTTTCCAGGTTTTGGCTTCTTCCTTCTCCTGTGGTGATGGCCAGCTATCCTGTCTGAGTAGTGGTTGACAAGTCCTTAAGTAGTTGATTTCCCTGCTTCTGTTGCCCTTTGCCTGCCCAGGGGAAAGCAAGAAGTTTTCCTTTTCTAGAGGATGGTGGGGAACACAATTCGCTAAAGAGGAACCAGGTAAAACTATAGTTTCATCTTCGTGTGGGGCCTTTTTTAAAAAAAGTTTGCCCTTTCATACCAGTGGATCATTCGACCAGTGAAATAAATGCCATTTTATCATGCACTGATCAAATAAGCAAAAGCCTAATCCAAGGTTCTGAAGCAAATTTTTCAGCTCAATCCTGAAATGTTCCTGACTATGTCAGCAGAAAGAATTTTAGCAAGTGAAAATTGTACCTGCTGACTTCCCTGAGGATTTCTATACCAGAGCTCTACACACTTCAGGGCCAGTGGTGGGTTTCAAAGTAGGTTACCACCTGTTTGGTGGGTGTGGCTTGGTGGGTGTGCTTTGCGTACCTGCATGCCAAACACCCACTTCGCACAGGTGCAGAGGCTTTCCTACTCACCTGCAATCCTGCACTCTTACTGTAGTTGCAGCAGCTGACGTGCAGCAATCTGCTGTGCCACGCAAAGCAGCTGTGCTTCAAAAATAGGAAATAAAGGTCAGTATGGGAGCCCGGGTGGGCCCAACAGCAGCTCCTTAGAGA
Organism: Hydrophis major; assembly: GCA_033807585.1. Classification (NCBI taxonomy): domain Eukaryota; kingdom Metazoa; phylum Chordata; class Lepidosauria; order Squamata; family Elapidae; genus Hydrophis; species Hydrophis major. The sequence goes on along the minus strand of CM066333.1, from coordinate 46,815,763 downwards.
ACCGGATCGGTCTCCACTGAACTTCGGCGCTACTGATACGCCAGAACCGGGCTGAATCGGTAGAATGGCACCACTGTTCAGGCCTACTTTAGACCCAGTTTGATCTCATGTTGCTTCTTTGTTGGTGACTCTGCTTTAATATATTTGTAATCACAGCATAGCTAGTTTCCTGTAAATCATTGGGTTCTGTGGATCTTAGTGATATCATTTCCCTTGGTAGGAAGTCTTGCCGGCTAGGGAATTCTGGGAATTGAAGTCAACACATTTTAAAATTACAGTGGTTGAAATACACTGTTCCAGAGAGTATAGCATCTGGTCTCTTCCTTATTTAGAACATCCCTTGGCATGCAGCCAAGGTCCCATCTATTGGGAAGAGCACTTAGTTACAAAATTACCACCATGCTGACATATCATCAGAATTCAAATTTGAAATGCATCTGAGGAATGACAGCCAAAAGCCTTTGAAATATTTCAGTGTGGTCCTTTACATACTTTACAATCAATCCTAACTTTTGAAAACTCCCTACCATAATGACCATTAGATTTTATTCTGCCAGCATAAGATCTGAAATACAAATAAAATACGTGTACAAACCATGACTCAGGTGTGTTATCAATTTGTTCTCTTTTGTATGGAGATGAGTCTTTTTACTGCAGGACTATTGGCAGGTAGGAGATAGAGACAATAGGGGATGATTTTCTGTTGGTCAGCTGGGGCAAAGGACAGTAAGCACTACTCACCTCAGGATTTTTTTTCCATTCATGGCCTGCAGGAATGAAGACAATTAGGTAATGCTTTCAAAAGGATTGAAGAGGAGGAGTAGAAATTCAAATGATGTGGATGAGCCCAAGTGATGATGAGAAGGTTTTACTGTTGTGCAACACTGACATAAACCCTTCCAATCTAGACACTTCAGCATGATTGCAACAGCTGACTGTACTCATGTACAGCTGCTTTATTATGTGAATTATTCCATTTATTCAGCTCTGTACAATATAAAGTTTATGTTCTTGTATGATGCATAAAATGCTAGTCCACTGAATTAATAAAATTATTTACCCAACACTTCAAATCATACAGTCACCACAGAGGATTTGTACAACACACTGAGCCAAAAACTAACTGATTGCATTTCAACGTCGTGGAATGTTGTGGGAACACAGTCTAAATTTTATTTATACTATATTCCGTGATAAGTTTTGTTGGTTCTAAAAAACACCAATGCAATTTCATTACTTTTATTAAGACAACAGTGGTTCCATAAACAATTGCATTTATGATTCTGTTTTAAAAAATTGTTTAGGGAAAAGACTGATATAAGTAGCTCAGCAAATATAGATAATGAGCAAAGTAAGTTGCCAAGAAAATATTGTAGAAGAAATAACCAGTTTCGCACTATATATTTTTTTCTTTTTTTCCTTCTGTATTCATGCATACATCTAAGAACTTTTCAAACTAATAAAGAAGTTGATTAGTTTAAAGATATGTCCAAATCATTTATTAGCAAATGCAGTAGATATGACCATGGCATAATTCTAGTTTTTGAAAGGCTCTATAAATTTACTCTGTTCATCTACCAGAAGAATGGGAGAAAAAGAGACTAGATTCTTGATTTTAGTACAAAGAGAATCTGCCTGCATGCCTAGTCAAAGTAAATCCAGAAATCACAGCAGTTTTTTCCCCATTTGCTTGAATTGTAACACTATGCACATTTAAATTGTTTTTTTTTTTTAATGGCAGTATTCAGGAGATAGTACTTCTCTCTTTTTCTTATAATCTGGTCTTTATATGGTTCCTATTACTCCACTAATAATCTAATTTTCCAAATAAATTTTATGAATTTCAATATACTTGATTCATTCTTTAATGCTAATTCTAGGTTTTTATTCATCAAATGTTTAGCCACATCAACCAGCAAATTTATATGGGATGTAGAATTTAATCTCTATCTGAACTGAATGCAGCTCTATCTCAGAGAGACATGTCAGTAGTGTCTAAAACGTAACATAAAAGCCAAAACAAATAAGGCACAAGCAACAAATATTTGTTTCATTTACAGCTGTCCTGGGAACATGGCTTTCAGAAATGTGAACAGAAAGAGACATACTGGTCTGCAACATCTTTCAGCTTTGGCTTCCACTGGACAGACACTTTTAGGACCCATGAAATCGTCTAAATTTATAGTTGATGGAAGTATTCCTGGTGGTGTGTTGATTTTCTCTCCACTGAGACTTCTTGAGAACATGGATTTAAGTAGTGCTGTGGGGCAGCTTCTGAATGAAACCATCCAAGCACAGAACAAAGATTATAAAACAGGAATGGCCACTCTGCTCTTTCTTGTTGGCGCATGGAGTAATGCTGTACTTGAGTGCCTTCAACACGATGTTCCAGTTTCACTTATAGTAGCTATAATGTCTGAAATTTTGGATTCTTGCATTGAACAAGTGCAGTGTATTGCATTGTCATTATACAGCATACAGCAAAAGCTAAATGATATTCCTATAGAATATGAAGGCATGAGCCTTATCAATAGTAGCTCTAGCCCCTCTGGAAAATGGTTTACTGGTACTAGTATTTTAAATCTGCTTAAAAATGAACTATCAGAAGAAAAATCAGAAGATCATATGATCCAGCAAACAAATATCAGTCCAGGCACACCCATCATCAACAGTATGAAATGTTTACTATCGGAGTCAATGAACAGCAATTTTGTTTTCAGTGTTTGCAAGACAATGATTAAAAAACCCTCTGATTTGCATAATTGTCATTTGGATGCCTTAACTTACAACAGAAGATCAAAATTAACCCATAGTAGATATTTTAGCAATGTAAATAAATGTGAATCACCACAACAAGCAATACATCTGGATGAATGTCCAAAACCTTTTGAAAAGCTCAGTTATTTGGGACAACTTGCATTATCTCTTAGCCATGGAAATGAATCTGCCCCAAAAATGATACAGGACATTCTCAAATGCCAGCTTCCAGGTGCCAACCAAAAAACTGAAACCTGTCCTTTCCAATTTAATATTTCAGAAATTGTGACATGCTGTTTATCAGGAATATCTGAAAGTCATTCATGTGTTCACCCTGGCTATATTACGCTTGTATGTCCAGCAAAAGCTGCTGCTGTGAAGCAATTTCAGGATATGCCTATTCGTGTTATTCTTGTAGATGGTGACTTAACTGAAAATTATCGCCATTTAGGGTTTAATAGATTAGAGAATATGAGCATATTTTCAGAAAATGTGTCTCATTCAAAGGAAAGCTCAAGCTTATGGGTTCATTCTATAATGGACATTCTGATTCAGTCTAATATTAATTTAATTTTGGTACAAGGTGCCACATGTGAAATTCTAGAAGAAAAATGTCTCTTACATAAAATAGTTATAATTAATCATGTGGACCATAATGTGTTGAGAGCTTTTAGTGATATGAGAGCTGAGATAGTGACTTACATTAGTCAAGTGAATGAGGATTGTATTGTCAAAGGCATATGCGTCAATCTCTATGGGACTCTGGAATTAAATTTGGTGGAGATCAGTGGCCAAATCCCACTTGCTTTAACAGCAGAAGGACTTCGATTGGTAACTGTTGTGCTCTGTTGCCCTTTTATGTCAAAGATGCAAGCCATGGAAGATCAGTTTTGGACCTGTGTGTATCGTCTACATCATGCACTTCTTGATCAAGCTGTTTTTCCAGGAGGTGGTGCAGTTGAGCTCCTATGCCTCAGTTTTCTTGAAAAACTAGAAGCAATCCCAAACTCTACAGACCACTTTCATGTTGCCTCTTCCTGGTTCGCAAACTCTTCAGAACAATATAAATCTTTAGTGCTTAGTGTTTTGGCAAGTGGTTGGCGCCAGTACCTTTTTGCTGTCATGGGTAATGCAGCAAATTGTACATCAGAGTTTGAAACCCACAGTGTCATACAGCAGCATCTCAGAAGAGCAGCCATGCATGCTTCACCATCTGCCTACATCTTGGAGGAATTTAGTAAGGGAAAGATAGGAGTAAGCATTGAACATTCTGCAATAGGCGGAAAGGCTTTGAAAATGTATGACAATATTACTGCTAAATTAGAAGCTTGGCGCAGAGCTCTAGAATTGGTGCTCTTGGTCCTTCAGACAGATGCTGAAATTATTACAGGCTCGAAAAAGGATGAATTGTTGAAATCACAAGACTCATGTGACTTCCTATTTTTATAGGATTCTGTGTTGCTGTTAATGCAGGGGTGGGCAATTAATTTCTGTCGGGAGCCACATAGAAAATCAGATCTGCGTTCGAGGGCCGAACCAATTTTATAAAAGCCCATTATAAAGGGCCCATTATAAAATGCAGCAAATTATATATAAGAATATTATATATATATATATATATATATATATATATATATATATATATATATATATATATATATAAAATATTATATTTGTTTTCTTAAGTTTTCGCGGGTACTTACATGTTTGGCATTCAGCTTTGTTTGGGTATTTTCCCACGTCATTGTAGAAGAAGAACAGCTTTAAAAGAACAGCTACAATGACGTGGGAAAATACCCAAACAAAGCTGAATGCCATAATATTATATATATACACATACATATACATATACATATACATATACATATACATATACATATACATATACATATACATATACATATACATATACATATACATATACATATACATATATATATATATATTCTTAAGTTTTCGCGGGTACTTACATGTTTGGCATTCAGCTTTGTTTGGGTATTTTCCCACGTCATGGTAGTGGTGCTTTTAAAGTTGTAGCAACGTTTCAGCAGAATCTCATCTGCCATCATCAGGCTTCTGTATAGTGTTCCTCTGTGTATAGTGGGGGCCACGCGGCGCAGGGCAATACGCCACACCCAGCTATTTTTTTTCAGGGGCGGGCCAGATTGGACAGACCAACGGGCCGGATGTGGCCTGCGGGCCGTAGTTTGCCCACCCCTGTGTTAACGGATGATTAACAGTATTAATTAGCTATTAATAGTATTTGTGGGCAAAGTCAGGAGCAAAAATGTCTCTGAAAATACAGTCCAGAATTATGGAACCTTTGTTTCATAAAACAAAGTTCACCTTCAGAGAATGAGGTCAGTCCCCAAAGACTCATTTCCATAAAAATTATAACTCTGGTTTCCTTAGTTGGCAATGATATAATCTGGTGAAAATTTAATTGTAACTGTATCCCCTCTTCTAAATGTGGCTTAAACCCCATTCTGTGAAAATTTTGTCTTTCATCAAACAGAAATATTAAAGGGCTCAATAGTAAAGAAAAGGTACTTTTAAAGGCAATATTTGTATCAACATGTTTGTTAAATTTGTTTTCAACAAATGTTTATTGAGCATTTATGTTTAGAGTGTAAAACAAGTTTTTAACAATGGTATGTATATGTGTAAGCAATATATTAGCTCTGAAAAATAATATTTTACATATCTGAAACTATATTTCATTTTTCTGTTCTGCTTTGATTTAAAATATTTGAGATTATTGCTGTTCTTAAAAGAAAAAACACTTCCATCTACTGATCAAACACAGCATACTTAGTTGTAAAAAGAATTGACTGTTCTTTTTAGCCAGCAGATGGCAATCTACACTGCTATTTACTACAACCTTAAATACAATTAACCTTAAATATTTTAAATTAAAAACAACATGGTTTTGTTGCACATAAAACTGTATTCAAACTGTGTTCATAGAGTTTGACAAAAGTTAGAGAATCAAATAAAAGCCATATTTGCAAATAATAGGAAAAATAAGGGCTAGTCTTATCAACCTGCCCCAGGTGCTTGATATGGACCCTATGAGTTTTCAGAAGGAAGTTGGGATTATTCCTGAAGCTCTGCTACATAGTTTGAAATTAGAATGCAATGTGGGTCTTATATTGAATCATATCTGTGCAGGCACTTTCAGTTTGTGAATCCTGTAATGTCCACTCTTTTATGGAAAAACTCTCGGAGATGAAACTGTATGAGATTCCTAGTGCACTGCTGGAAAAAGAATGAATCCAATTGAACATGGCTGACAACTTCATTAGGACGTACCTTGTGAAAATAAAAGTGATGAAGAGAACAAACTTCTCCACTCTTATTGTGTCCACATATATTTGTTTATTTAATAAACATATAGCCCACCCATCTCATATACTGTACATCATTCCAGGCAACTTATAACGTAGTCAGCTGGCCGACCTGTTCTTGATAAACAGGTCACTCTGGTAAGAAGGGTTCATGGAAATCCTTGTGAATATTATTGCAGGCATTTGTCAGATAAAAACCACACACCTGTGTTTTGGACCCATGTTCCTCTTGGATTATCAAAGCTTCCTGGGATATGGTTGGATCCAAGTGGTGTTTAATGCCTGCTGCAGAAGTGTCTGGTTATCTCTGCCTTGAAGAAGGCAGTATTTCACTTCAAGAAGCCATTTTTGAACCTAATTTTCTTAAAACAACTTTTGTCCAATGTTCAACATTTCCCTTTTTGGGAAGGTTGTAAATATGGTGATAGGTGCTCAGCTTCAAAGAGCCCCAGAAGAAGATCTTTTTCAGTTAGAATTCAGACTGAGTTATAGTAGTGAGAAGGTACTTATGGAGTATGGAAAAGACATTTTGAGACTGGACAAAGCTGTCAAGATGAGATAAAAGACAGCAAAATCTCAGCTGGACAGAAGGAAGGGCAACAAATTCAGACACTCCCAAGTTACTCCAGTGGTAAAGGAGATTTGGGGAAGAGAGAATTGTACTTTCAGACTCACAAGATTCTCTCAGTATAGCATTAAAATAAAGTAGAATTAACTCATGTGGTTGTGAGTCCAATTTAATTTATCCTGTGAGGCTGACATCAATCTAACTTCCCAGAGTTGCTTTGGATAATGAGATGGGTATATAAATTTAATAAATAAATACAATCCCCCAACTCCGAAATATTTTAAGAACAGCTACTGTATAGGTCTGTTTGCTATCCCAGCAGATTAAAAACAATTACCCAAATTAATTATTTTATTAGGCTAGCACAGTGATAGCAAACTGTTTTGTTGTGTGTCGAAAGTGTGTGCATGTGCACATGTCCAGCACCCACAGTGCAATGCACCCCCCCGCGCATGCACACACAACACCCCTGCCCCACAGCCTTATATTGCACATGCGCTCACCTTCCAACTGATTTTCAACCCATTTGAGGCCATTTTCGCCTTCCTGGAGGCTCGAGGAAAGCCTCTGCAGCTTCTGGAGGCCGAAAAACGGACCTTCTGGAAATACTGCAAAGGCCCATTTTCAGCCTCTGGAGAGCCTCTGGAGCCCCGTTTTTGTCCTTCTGGAGGCTTGAAGGAAGCTCTACAGCCTCAGGAGGCCAAAAAATGGGCTCATTTCGGCACTTCCGGTATTTCTGGAGGGCCCATTTTTATTGTTTTCATTGATATTTACATTTTAGATGTCTATACACATGAGATTAATTTAAGGACCCAGATCTTGCACATAGCCAAGGCACAATATTCTCTTCTCTTTCAACCAAATTGTTGATATATATATCCCAAAATAAAGTGAAAGAGCAGGAGTGTACACTTTGACTACAATTCCAAAGCTTGGGGGTATGAATATGAAGCAGAAGAAACATTTATGGTCTCATCCAAGCCCGTTGTTCTCTGCTCTGGTCTTGGGGGAAAGGAAAGAAATAGTTAAAGATCTGAAAGCAAGCAGATAACCTGGGAGGAGGACCAGGAAAGAAGAACACCTGAAAGTAGAGAGATTATTGAAAAATTTAACCAAGGGGAAGACTGGAAATAGCTGCAAGGATTTGGTGAGCTATTTTCCATGAGAAATATAAAGGTCGTTAGGAAGAACTGTATGTGGGAGGAGGGAAGCGGATCTCTGGGATTAAAGTTTAGGAGAATGCAACTCAAAGCCAAGAAAATCTTCAGGGAACTGTGCAGAGACCTGCCTGGGCATGAGAAGACAGGAATTGGAGAAGAGAGAAGGTGCTGAACTATGAATCAGAAATTTCTAGGAAATCAACAGGAGACAAGAATAAATACTCCTACTAAAATTTGTGGGAATCGGGGATTAGTCATGCCCAACTAAATGGAGTAATGACCTGGAAGATAATTTCTGTTCTTGGAAATAATATAAAAATTCTAGGCCAACATTTACAATCAAATTATATAGCTTTTAGATATGCAAATCAGCTTCATCAGGTGTGGGGTTCTACCAGTTCACACCTATTTGCTAGAACCGATTGTTAACATTCTAAGCAGTTTGGAAAACCGGTTGTTAGAAGAAATTACTGGCCTAATCCTGTAAGGAAGGCAGGAAGGAAACATTCTGGTGTTGCTTACAGAAACTCTCTCCGTTAACCCTGATTACATTCTTGGCAGGACTAGACATCCTGTCTCTGGAACTTCTCTGGAGTTTTCCCCCACTCCTTTGCTGGTAGTTTGCTTGTATGGAGTGACCATTCAAAGTTACAATGGCACTAAAAAAAGTGACTTATCACCATTTTTCACACTTACGACTCTTGCAGCATCCCCACAGTCATGAGAGGCCAGGCAAGGAGATGCATGCCTCGATGTGAGTGATGTTGAGTTGGCCATACCCAGCCAATAACATGACCACCAAGCTGTGTCCACCCAGTCACATGAACACCAAGCCACACCCACAAACTAAGCCACACCCACAGAACCGGTTGTTAAAAAATTGAATCCCATCCCTGAGCTTCATGGATTCTGATGTTTGAAGGTGGTTGCTAACTATTTCAAGAGATTTGCTTCTTAATCTTGTAGCAGAAGTTGATTAACTTTTGGGTTACCTAAAGAATTTTTTTGTTTGCTCCAGCTAAACTACACTGCTATGTCCCTTGCCTGATGGTAAAACTGTGTGTTCAGGACCTTTTAGAGAGCCAGCAGGGTTGGGGCTAATCTGATGTCTTGGGAGATATTGTTCCAAAGGCTATCTTCCTGGACCTCATCAGACAAGACTCTCTAGCTGTCAGGATCCAGAGCATGCCTTTCCTGCTGGATCTGATGGGATAGATAGATTTGATTGAAGAGAGGTAATCCCTCAAATAGTCTGGTCCCATGCCATGAAGGATTTTAGTATCACCAGCACTTTGAATTGAACCCAAAATGCAAAGAGGCAACCACTGCAATCCCATCCAACACAAAAAATGGTATGTGCCCAGAAACAGTGGGCCTCCACATCCAAAAGTACTCAGTGCTGCATAGATTGAACTGAAGTCAGGCATTTCTTATAAAACCTCCCACAGCCTCCAGACATCAAGACAAGACTTCCATGGCATCATTTATTTGGCCTAGAGTGGAGATGTAAAGCTAGGTACTATCAGCATGCTAATGGTATCTTTTTGTGATTCAGTCGATAAGTCATGTCCAACTCTTTGTGACCCCATGGACCATAGCACACCATCCCCCCCTCTTCCATTGTCTTCCTGAGTCTGCCCAAACTCATTCCCACTGCATAAATGACACTATCTAATCATCTCATCCTCTCCTTTTGCCTTCAATGTTTCCCAAAATCAGAGTCTTTTCCAATGAGACTCATTAGGTGGTCTAAGTATTTGAGATTGAGAGTCAGGGTTGATTTCCTTTAGGATGACTGATATGATCTTGAAATCCAAGGGACTCTCAAGAGTCTTCTCCAACAATGGTATCGTACCCTGTACCATTGGATAATCTTACCTAGTGACTTTATATATATATATTAAACTATGGAAAAAGTACCTAAAATGTGGCATCTTGCAAAACAGGGATTCCCCCCCCTCCCCCGATGAACATCAACTGGAATAAGCCCTGCATGACAGAAGAAAACTAACCATCCACTCCCAACCCCCAAAACTGATCCAGAATGATACCATGCTTGTTTATACAGTTTTGACTGTATAAATAAGGTAGCTTTGTATAAATATATATTTATCTTAATCATTAACATATAACCTCTTAATATTTATTAAATATTGAATAATATTTGATGCTTATTTTTGTTTTGTACTTTTTGTATTATAATTGTTGGGGTTAGGGTTAACTCTTTGTAAACTAAAAATTTCCTTTTCCCCTGTATATTACATAAAAGGATTTTACATTTATTCTGGAGTTTCCTTTCTAAATATGCTTGTCAATGCAACGCTCCATAAAAAAAAAACATTTTAGTTTCAGAAGCCCTTTTGATACTAAAACCTGATTACAGCTGCTTGTTAGAAGAAATGTCCATCTGGGTTTAGTTCCAAGTGGGAAGAAAGACACTGGAAACATGGGGGCTGCTTGGAAGGATGGTTTCATGGTAAAGCAGAAACACCAAGCACTTGTGATTCTGAGTAGCTGACCACATGGAGTGGAGAGTGAGATATATTTATACCCTCTCTTGGGCCTTGCAAGAAATGTATCCTATTGGTTGTTAGATTCCCAGGGGGTTATGCGGAGGTCCAGCTAAACTTGTAGGCTGTCTGTGTTCTAGGCTTGGTTGAATCTTGCTGGGTGATGATGAATTGAAGAGGGTTCTGTTCTGAAAGGGTGTTGGGCAATTTCTATTATGGCTTAATGCCTTTGTCCTGGTTTGGATCTTGAGTGAGGGCTAATCCTATCCCTTTGAAGCTGAAGATCTGTCTTATAGATAGGATGGCCCAGTCTTTCTGGGGCTATTAACAAAGGTGGGGGCTGCTTTCCAAGAGTATGTTTCTCCAGTCACAGCTGCAGTTAAAAAAGCAGGGAAAAAGGGCTTTTTGAAAGGCTGCTTCTCTGCACGCAGCATGCTGATGACGATTTACAGACATGGGTGCAGGGAAGCACATCGTAAATCACCGCACCTCGTAAATGACCAAACTGGTAGTTAACCCTGTCGGATCCCACCCCTGCCTAATGTTTTAATATGGTTTTATTTAATTTGTGGTTTTAGTTCTGCTTTATTGTGGTTTTATGCAGACTTATATTTAATTATATTTAATACACTTGTGCTTTGTTGTAAGCTGAGAGTTTGCTATAGAGGCCACATGGCAGAATTAAAATAAATAAAAATGTTAAATTAATAATATATAAAAAGATACAAACATTACTATCAAATTTAAAAGTGGGCAAAAGTTTTATATCATCTTCTTAATTATTTTGTTGACCACCTTTCCCTGAGCCTTTTCCATTTATGAGAAGTATTACTATCTCCATTACAAACAAACAAACAAACAAACAAATTCTCCCCCACCCCCACCCCAAGGTTTCAAAACTCTAATGAGAAATGATTATCTTGCACAGCCTGGTATATTCCAAAAATGTTGGATGAAAATTAATTGCTAGCCAACATTTTAATAAATTTAAAGCTGCTTTTGGAGAATGGAAGGCATACTATATATGGAGCAATGTCACAGAAGAATAAGAATGAATCTGAGCAGGGAATTTTTTTATTCATAGAAATAATAATGGTGAGATATAAATAAATAAACATTTATTACATTATTTTCATATATTACAGTAAAGGATTGGGGAGTGATGAACAAGCTGAAACTTCATGAAGGGGCTGCTGTGCTGAAAAGTTTGGGGATCCCTGGTTTAAAATCATGTACCAGATACCAAGATGTATATGTCCATTTTACATCTCCTGACTTTGATTTGCTGATTTTTGACAACCCATGGTGCTCTGTCAATCCAGATGTCATATTATGCCGTAGCGATGTTTCTTTGTTGTAGGTTATGACATGACTGAAATGAGCTATGTTCACCAGCTGACTTCAAATAAGTTAGCTGGGTCCTAATTTCTTGAATAAGTCATCAGTTGTGCATAGAATGAGTAGGAGTGGTGCTAGAATTTGCTTCAAACTTTGCTTCTCATTTTACCTGTGCAAACTATCAATATGTAGTTTCAGCACAGCAAAATGGAAGAAGCTTTGGAATATATTGATGAAAATATAATTAGTAAATATGGTATTTTTCTTGGCCAATGAAATACTGTAATTATATTAATTCATTTATTCTTTTAGGGGAACAACATTTGAAAATCAAAATATATACATTGATAAATTTGATCTCTGTTTAGAAATAGTTTAATTATACAAACATACCTTAGGAAAAAAATATTCTATAAATCCTAAAGTACAGTGTATACATGCATTCTCAACTCATATTTAATTCACATTCCTGTGAACTTTTAAAAAGATGTATTCTGCTCAGTGTTTCTAAGTGTTGTTCCAGAAGATATTTGGGCAAATGTACAGAGTCTCCTTTCCAAAGGCACACATACCCCTCTTTAATGTTTCAAAAGATCTTTCTTTCTTTCTTTCTTTCTTTCTTTCTTTCTTTCTTTCTTTCTTTCTTTTTTCTTTCTTTCTTTCTTTCTTTCTTTCTTTCTTTCTTTCTTTCTTTCTTTCTTTCTTTCTTTCTTTCTTTTTCTTCCTTCTCCTCTCCCTTCCCTTCCTTTTACTTCCCTTCCCCTCCTCCCCCCTCCCTCTCCCTGTCTTCTCTTCTTTGGCAAACAACTGGGCAATCCATCAAAGGCTGAAAGGTCAGCCAAAATACAAAGTTGAAATGCTAATTTCAAAGTAAGTGTGCTGCAATTTTTCCAAGAGCAGTCATGTTAATTAAATGTGCTCGAAGTTCATCTGAAATAATTTAATGCACTCTACAGATGTCACATGTGATTCATCTCCCAAAAGCATTTCTTTAAAAGAAAGCTTTAGTTGGAGAAGAATTAATCAAACATAATTTCATTGTAAATGCACCTATGTTTTCTTGCTTTAATATATGAAGAAAAATATTTCATTTTTCAATTAATAATCTTAATTTAAATATTGCTTATTGATACTTTATAATGTCTATTCATAAGTTCTAGATATTTCAGCATACCTAAATGAAGTTCTAAAATGGTGCTGAGTGTTCTGAAATTGCAGCAGTTTATAGCACCTCCACCTCACTCTGGCTATAACATCAAGACCAGCTGTTGACTTTAAGACAAGCAATGAAAGATAATTTTTTCATTCACCTTGAAAAGTCAGCTTTATAACACTTTTAAAGGTTTTGGATAGGCCTCTATTATTGTATTTTGTAATAATACTCCTAACACGTGAGTTCTCTGCACGCAAACTGCTTTATTTTTCTTAACTCCTCCCTTCCGGTTCCTTCATACTGTGTCACCTCAAAATATGTCCTTCACTACTCTCTGTCTAACATTGGTTCCTCTTCACAGTTAAACACCAACAGGTTCCATTTACCCTACACCACATCTCCCTTTTCTAGAGAACAAAGGGTAGACTACTTTGTCTCACCAGACCTTAGAGGATTATTCTGCCTGTTTTGTTGAAGGCCTGTTCCTATCTACATCCTGTAGGGAAGAAAATGTTATCATATAACTATTTACTAATCCAATACACTTAACTGTGTTTAAACTATTCTGCACCTCAGATTTCTTACTGAACTACACATCAACATTAACTCTTTTTCACTTTCTCAGTTCACAGATTCAGTCTCTCTGGTTTAACTATAGCTCTCTCAGACCTTGTCCTTGGGGTAGCTGTCATACTAGGAAAGTTTTTAAGTATTATCCCAGGTGATGTAGAAACTTGTTCACTGTTTGTCTCTGGCAACTCCTGCTGCTCCACTGTTCCTCCTTCACTTGTATGTGTGTGTAAGGGTATCAAGTGCTGACGATTGCGTCTCACCACACTTTTAGGTACATCCACTAGATATGACCTTGGAATCATGTGATTCTGCAGCACAGTCCCAGATTCTTTTGTGTCAGTGACCCATACATGCTCTCCTGTTACCAAATCACTAAGAGGTTTTGCACGATGTCTTCTGTTGTAGTATTCAGTATTCAATTTCCTCTTCTCTCTCTGTTTATGAGCAAAATGGTCAACATCTGGCAATGCTGGATCTAACTGAGAGGGAAGAGTCAGCACAGTGGTACAAAGACATTGCCCCATAAGCAGCTGGGCTGGACTGAACCCACTCTGGAGAGGGGTAGCTCTGCAGGCAAGCAGGGCCAGATAAGGGTCGCTAGCCTTTTTCAAGAGACTTTTCACTGTCTGAACTGCACGTTCGGCTTCTCCGTTATTTTGTGGAAACTTTGGACTGCTGGTAACGTGTTTGAACCCATATGTGGATGCAAACTGAGAGAAATCTTGGCCAGAAAACTGTGGCCCATTGTCTGACATCCACTCCTCTGGAATCCCATGCTGGGCAAAGATTTACTTCAGATGGACAATGACATCAGTTGACTTAGTGTTCAATGAAAGTGCAATCTCAACATATCTGGAGAAATAGTCTATCACAACTAAGTATGTTTTCCTTCCAAGTACAAACATGTCAGTCCCTAACTTTTGCCATGGTCTTTCCGGGCACTCAGATGTCATGAGTGGCTCTTTAGGATTCTGACGCTCTTGAATACATGTCCTGCATTTGAGCACCATTTCACTGACCTGCTGACTGAGTCCTGGCCACCACACACACTGACGAGCACGTTTTTTGCATTTCACCATCCCTTGGTGTCCTTCATGCAGCCTCCCCAACACCTCATTCCTCAGAGTGGATGGGATCACAAGCCTAGTGTCTTTCAGTAGTAATCCATCTTGTACAGTGAGTGTAGCTTGTTCTGGCCAATATCCTCTCAGTGCAGGTTCCTGTTTTACATGCACTGCCATCCATCTGCACACAATTTCATGACTCAAGAGCAAATACTATCAGTTTGCAACTGCTCTTTTATGATTTCCATATATGTGTGGCTAACAGGCAAGATGTCTACTAGACAGTCCACTTATATGTTAGTGCTTTCCATCAGCTCCAGTTCTGCTTGGGACATGTGACAGTCCATAGGCGAACATGACAATTTGTCTGCTGTCCAAAGGGACTTTCCGGGCACATGCACAATGTAGTAAGAGTAACGCATGAGCCTCATCCTGAATCTCTGAATTTTCAAAGTTAGAAGATCTAGTGTTTGGTCTCCAAACAAACTGACAAGTGGTTTGTGGTCAGTCTCCAGGCAGAAATGCTTTCCTCAGAGGAAATCCTGAAATCTTTCACATGCCTAGGTTAGAGCCAGGCCTTCTTTTTCCTTCTGTGCATAGCGTTGTTCAGTTGGAGTGAGTGAACAGGCTTAAGCCACAGGCTTCCATTTATTTCCCCACTCTTGAAGAAGAACAGCGCCCAAGCCATATGACGATGCATCCGCTGACACTTTCGTCACTTTGTTCGGATCATACATGGCCAGCACTGGAGGGGAAGACAAAGCATCTTTCAATGTCTTAAATGCCCTAACCTGTTCCACATCCCAAACCCAACAGCTTTTCTTAGAAAGGAGATCACGAAGTGGCTTGTCTTTTACTGCCAACTGAGGGATGAACTTCCCCAGCTGGCTTACCGTGCCAAGAAAACTCCTCAGTTCATTCACACTAGAGGGCTCCTTAATAGCTCTGATAGCCTCTGTTTTCCTTGGGCCAGGTCGTATTCCTGCATCAGGGATGATGTGACCCAAAAAGACCACCTCACTCCTGGAGAGTTCACACTTATCCACGTTCAGAGTGATTCCTGCCTTTTCCAGTTTTTTTTAGCACTGCATGGAGTCAATTGTCATGTTCTTCTTGGTCCTGTCCCCACACCAGTAGATCATCAATATGGCAAACTATACCTTCCAGCCCCTGTGTAACTTCCGCCATCATACATTGGAAATGTTCAGGTGCTGAGGCAATGCCAAATGGAAGACGGTTAAAGTGGAACCACCCAAAGGGTAAAATGAATGTGGTATACTTTGCTGAATCCTCGGTGAGGGGTATCTGCCAAAACCCCATGTTGGCGTCTAATTTACTGAACATTTAGCACCAGCCAGTGTTTCAAGACTCTGTTCTATTGATGGTAAAATGAATTTTTCATGACACACATACTTGCTCAAGCCAGTCACTTTTTTGCTGTCCTTCTTGGGCACCACTACCATGCCTGTGCACCAGTCCATGGGCTCTTCCACATAAGTGTTTACTCCCAAACTTTCCATGCGTTGAAGCTCATCTTTGACTTTCCCAATCAATGGTAGGGGAATCCTCCTTGGGGTTTTCAAAGAGAAAGGCACAGCATTGGGTTTGAGCTTAATACAATAAGGTTGTCGAACCTCCCCTAGGCCGCTGCATAACTTAGGGTAGCTTGACTTCAGGTTTTCCATGTCAATAGAGTCCACACGAACCAACAGACCAAGAGCTACAATAGCTGGTAGTCCCAGCAAAGGCATACTCAGGTTTTTGACCACATACACCTTCTCTGTAATTTGTTTTGCTCCTTTCTTTAGCTGTAGTTTGGCAAACCCCATCACTTCCAGTGGAATTGTCCCTGGACCCAGTAGAGTTCTCTCTGCTTTTTGCAGCACCGGCACCTGTGTGTTGTGAAAAATGTTGGCGAAATTCTTCTGTGAAACAACAGCGATATCTGCTCCGGTATCCAACTTGAATGTGATGTTTTTATCCATCATTCTGATTTCCACAGTCCATGGATCAGCATGTGATGTCACAGAGCCAAGAAAGAAGCTTCTCTCCTCTTGCTCAATGCCATGCACAGCCTTACTTGCAAAACATACATGTTGATAGTGACCCTTTTTCCCACATGTATGACATTTAGCATCCTTAGCAGGACATTCCTGTCTAGGGTGAAGCATGCCACCGCATTTGTGACACTGGGGGTTGTTAGTGTTTTTGTTCTGCCTGCTTTGAGGCTTCGCTCCATCATTGATCTGCTGAATTTTTACTTTTCTTTCTGATGCCTGCCTTTAAACAGTCTGTCCAAAGAGTTCACATCCTTTAGGTTTACAGCACTAGCATCACTTCTCAATGTGGTTTGCTGTTTTTTAATCTCCTTTGATTGTCTTGCCATATTAATAGCTTTATCCAGGTCTAGGTCTTTTTCCATTTGCATGCGTTCTGATAGCCGTGTATCTACCAAGCCTACTACAATCCTGTCTCTGATGAGCTCGTCATGTAGTGCTCCATAGTTACAGTGTTCTGTTAATGCATACAGCGCTGTAACAAATGCATCAACTGTCTCATTTGCTTCTTGTTTGCATGCTCATACACGATGTTCTTTTTTACTACAAAGAATGACTGAAAGCCATCTCTTACTTTAGTATACTGACACTGATCAGCTTTACTGAGTTTCAGGCCACGCAGAACATCATCTGCTTCATCTCCCATACAGTAAATTAAAGTGTTCACCTGATTTTCTTCGGAGCTTATTGCGAGATTGCTTGCTTGCCTACATCTCTCGAATCGCTGTATCCATTTTGTCCACTCATTTGGTTTAGAAAAAATCAAAGGGCTCCGGTGGTTGGATGTTAAAAGTAGCGCTGGGTGTGCTAGCCATTCTGCTAACTCCTTCCTCATTCTGCTCATCCCCACTGCCACTCATTTTCCTTTTTTGGGTAGACCTCGTTGTTCAGTTACCGTGTTACAGAACTTCTGACACCATGTCATATTTTGTAATAATACTCCTAACACGTGAGTTCTCTGCACACAAACTGCTTTATTTTTCTTAACTCCTCCCTTCTGGTTACTTCATACTGTGTCACCTCAAAATATGTCCTTCACTACTCTTTGTCAACAGGTTCCATTTACCCTATACCACATCTATTACATTTCACCTATTTTAGAATCTCTTTCGCATTCTCTAGTCTAGGTATTTTGGACACCACATTTCTCCTGTATGAATCTAGCCTTTCATCTTTTGTTTGATGCACTCATGCAATAGTCTCCTATGACTTCCTCCACTAATTCAGTTATCTCCCTCTGAGAATGGTGGCTCCATCCTTTCCATCCATTTATTTAATTTCCTAGTATTCTGGTTTTCTAGTTGGAATTTCTTGTAGAAAGTCTAGACAGATACATCTTCTTATGTTTTTTTCTGGGGTGACATTAGTTGTCCTTTCCCAATACAGTTCTGAGTCAGAGATTCTATTCCAGGCCTCAAATTCCCATACCATGCATCTGATTATGTTAGTTGGAGAATTAGAAAGTTTGCTGATTTTCTTTGCCTCCTAACTTTCTCCTATGTTTTTCTTCAGAACATATTTTACCAGAAGCACTAAGTTGAAGGAAGCCAATTCTACCTCTTTATTTTTTTCCCATCTGGAAAGCTGCTACAAATATTAGGAATATTCTAGGGAATGCAGTATATGTATTATTAAAATGAAGTTACTACATCTCAAGACAAGATGCTTATCTTTACACAACTAGTTTTCTTCCTCAAATCCATTAATGATGACATAGGATACAACTAGAACATGGGTGTCAAATTCATGTTGTCATGGTGGTGTCACGTAATGTATTGGGACTTTTCCCTCCCCTTCACTAAACTTGGCATGGGTGTGGCCAATGCGTGATGCATCCGGCCCACAAGCTGGGAATTTGACAGCCCTGAACTAGAAAATATAACTGAAAGCTTAGCTTCATTTTTGACTCAAATTATTTGAACTGAACATCAATTTTATGTGGATGTTATGTGGACTATATATTTGAAGCGAACATTAGAAATTGCTGCAAATTAGTTAGCTGTATGAAACTCTAGTCAGGATTATTTATGCTAGTCACTATTACTTTTTCAGTAGAAGTAATCTTCTACTGAGTCAGGTAACCTCATTTTTTTAAAAAAATTGTTCATGTGGTTTTTCTGCTTTTGCATCAATTTTCTTCAGTTTGCTATTTTCAACATATTTTGATTGACAAATATGCTTGTTGTCGAAAAGCTCATCTATCTGTTAAAATGAGTTGTTTACTTTCCAAATAGAAAACCTAACACAATAACAAATAGTGGAAAGATAATGCTGTTTATGATTCAAGGAACTTTGGAAATTTCATTTTAAAAATCATTTTGAAATCTGGTCTTTTGCTGATTGAAGACATACAAAAATGTAACCTTTCCTAGGACAGCCTTCTAGCACAAATGCACATAAATATCCATAAGTATAGTTGATTGTTAAGAGAAAGAATAACAAAATGTTAGATATACAATATGTGTGTGATAAACTTCTCATTTTATAGCATAAAACAAGCATTTGGGGAATAGAACTGTGTAAGTTTTCAATGAAATATTAGAGAGCAAACTCTTAACCTATTGATGCAATATTCAGTACCCCATCACTGTATTGCAAATTGTTTCATCACAAGGAGGGCTAAACAAAATGGAAAAGACTCAACATATTTCTCATATGTGTTAGTACCCACTTCCACATAAAGGGAACCTTTCCTTTAATTATCAGCCTTACTTCTTAGGATGGAGATGGCATTCTCCTAAAGATCACAGAGTGCTAGGAATGGTTTCTTGAGTTTGATGAAGAACTATAGCTGGAAAAGGAATGAAGAACTTCAAGATTTTTTCTATACACTTTGGTCTAAGTGGACCTTTGGATTTGGTGACTAATATTTTCTCCAATTCAGTTAACGCACAATTTTTAAGGTTGAGAAGCATCCGCCAAGTTTGTTAACCAGACGTTACTTTTTAAAGTTCAGATTAAAAAACCCAAATGTTTCAGGCTTTATTTAGAAGGAAGTTGATGCTATCTTGTATTGAATCAGAATTTTGGAAGACCTCCAAAAGCCAAAGACATTATATCATCTAATGGAATAAAAATCTGCAGTATAATGTTCCATGTCATTCATTACTGGCTTGTTTCCTAAAGTTAACAAAAAATTCAGTGTCTATTCAGAAGTCTATTATGTTAAACTGATACATTTTTTCCCTCCTGAGCATCAGCATGGCTTTCATTGTGTTTTATATATCTGGAAAAATAAGTATTTTAGCTATCCAGAGCTGAATGTCCCAGAGACAGATGACATTTTACAACATCAGGATTTTTTGTGTTTTGGAGTTTAATCCCCTGCAGTGTGAGGTAATACTACCCAGTTTGGCTCAATGGACTAAGTATCTAGCGCAGGGGTCCCCAATTCTCAGCCACGATCCACTACTGAGCCTTGAGCCTTTTGGAACCAGACCATGGAACAGTGGTGGGATTCAAATTTTTCTGTGGGTGAGGCTTGGTGGGTGTGGCAGGGGAAGGATACTGTAAAATCTCCATCCAGAGGTGGAATTTGCCAGTTCTCCCAACTACTCAAAATTTCCGCTATCGGTTCTCCAGAACTGGTCAGAGCCTGCTGAAGACCACTTCTGTCACAGAAGTGATGGGCGAGCACACAGGTTCATGCATCCCCACCTGCATGACAGCAGGTAACTGCATGTGCCTGTGGTGGACTCCCATGGAAAGAATGAGACACAGAGGCTGGTGTACTCGGGATGGGAGTCTAGAGCAAATTCTAGTGCCTCCTTTTATTGAGAAATTTGTACATAGTAAGCATTCACATTGTGGATTACAATAATTAGATATAGCACACAAAACTGTTTACAATTGTCTGAGCTGCTTAATTGTTTCTGGTGTTTGTTTTTAATTTCCTTGCTTATCTCAGTGACCCTTAGGCAGACATGTATGTATAAGGTCTTAGACTAATCATTACCCAATACTGAAGTCAAAGTTTATTCCCACAGTGCCCACCACTCATGCAAATGGAGCTGCGCATGCATACCCGCTGTGTACACAGGACCATCCCCTCTGCCTCCCCCCAAATGGTCCTCAAAGCTGAAAAGGTTGGGAAACTGATTAGTGCACCCCTGGAAATTATTCTAAATTACTGTTCCCTTAGCTGCTATAAAGACTATTTGTTTCTGTATTTATTTCTATATTTATGTATGTGTTTTTTTTAAGCTGCCATTTCAGTGGTCCTACATCAACATCATTAGCTTTTTTTTTTTTCTCCAAGTTTACAGTGCTGTCCTTAAGTTCAGATCATCTTCTGAAGACTTGTTTTATATATTTCCATAAAAATAATTCAGATGATGAGAATGTGAGATAAAGCCTTTTTTGTGGCAACACATTCCCAAAGACTGCATCTCTGGTGCTACAATATTTAGGCAGGCAATATACCTTCCCTATTTTTAAAAGTATGATTAATGATTTCATACTTTTTTGTTACATGGATTATGTATGTTTATGAACATAGAAGGATATTCTGCTCGTATACTTCATCTTGTGCCAAATTCTTTGCTTTCAGATCTCATCTTTTTTCCACCTGACTGCCTCTATTTCTGACAGATTTGTACTTTCAATAAACAATAAATCAAGAGACTTTTCAATTTAAAGCAGATAGTTTTTGAGATATTATAAAAACATATGTTTCAGGAAAAAAAACCCTCTGTTTCAATTACTGTTTCCATAAGACTGTCAAGCATTCGTAGAGGTTAGAGATGAATTATAATTATTGGCATCCCTTAATGTTTCTTTTTGAAAATGGATGTCAATTTTCTGAGAAAGTGCTGAGAATCCCAAACAAAATTTGAGAGCAACTGAAATCTCAGAAGATGCCTCAGACAATGTTGCCAATCTCAAGGGCTGGATTTGTTAACTGCTGCCCCTGTAGTGAATCACATGACTACAAAGTCTGGGGGATGAACTTTATCCAACTGGCTTCCTGGAGACAAGAACAAAAATTTCTGCCTATATTGAGATAATATTCTCTATCTCAGGAGTCTCCAACCTTGGCAACTTTAAGACTTGTGGATTTCAAGTTGAAGTCCACAAGTCTTAAAGTTGCCAAGGTTGGAGACAGAGACCCCTGCTCTATCTAGACTAAAATGAATCTTCAGATTTTTGATCCTAACTTCTGGTTTCTCCTTTGTTCTTGATTGCTCTCATATCAATTTAAGAGCTGTGCTGGTGCAGCAGTTAGACTGCAGTACTGCGGGCTAATTCTGCTGACTGCTGCCAGCAGTATGGCAGTTCAATTCTCACTGGCTAAAGGCTGACTCAGACTTTCATCCTTCTGAGGTCAGTAAAATGAGGACCAAGATTGTTGGGGGCAATAGGCTGATTCTGTAAACTGCTTAGAGAAGGCTGTGAGTGCACTGTGAAGCGGTATAAAAGTCTAAGTGCTATTGCTGTATCTCATTTTAGGTATCCAGCTCTGGTTCAATCCATGTGTTTTCCTCAGCCCAGGCCTGGAATAGCTTTCCCCAATCTGAAGCACTCCACATGTGTCCAGATAGCTTGCTTTAAAAAAAAAATGATGAGCATCAAACAGCTTCAGCTTTAGACCATAACTTCCACAATCTCTTGCAGTAGGCCATGTAAAATTTAGGATTTGTTTGATATTAGATTGAGAAGGATTCAGCATTTATGTAATTAAGAATCATGCAAAAGGAACAGTGAATCTGCATGTTCAGGATTCCACATCACATAACACACATAAATTAAAATAACCTTTATAACCCTTTTTAAAATAAAAACTGACAACTAATATAAAGGTAATTAAAAGGCCAGCCTTCTTCTCTGAACAAGAAGTGCAATTTCTTTTTATAGACATTGTAGTTTAATTCTGGTGGTTCCTTTCTGATGGTTTAATGGACTTCTTGCTTTTGCTTTTTGGTTCTATCTGTAAGCCACCATTAAAGAGTAGCATTCATTTAGGCATCTGTCCCTGTCACCCCACTCCCCAGCTTAAATCCTAAGTCAAGATAAAGCATGAAGCTGAAGTGAGCCTATGAAAGCAGGCTGGAATGATGGTGATTTATGTTCCATTTTTATGGCAACAGTAAAAGGAAAATGGAGCCAGCAGTCACTGGAGTTGCATTCTGAAGAAATAAGAGAGATTGGGGAGGTGGGGTGGACAGGAGGAGGAATGCTTTGGAGTCTTGTTTTATGGAAGGCCTCTCTGGAAGCTATCTGTATTTGGAAGTATAGGAATATGACTGCACTTGTCAAGGGAGTTTTGTTTTGAATTAAATTATAATTCTACCACGGTTATTTGATTGGGTCAATTGACCTCTTTGTAATGGCTCTACAACACACCTATGTACTGTTCCATTATGCAATTAAACATATTGTAAGAACAGGAGCAACGTTTATCTGAATAAATATATTATTAATTTAATTTAGTTTAATTTAATTTCAGAGAGAGTTGTAGACCAAAACTACAAAACTAAAAAAATCTCCATAAAACCAGGATGGATTAAGTGCACCATTAAGGGCCTTAGTGGGAACCATCATAGAGCATTTATTTTGAATGCAGTATTTCAGGCAAAGTCTGCCCACAGGTCAAGGCTGACTCAGCCTTCCATCCTTCTGAGCTTGGTAAAACGAGGACCCAGATTTTGGGGGCAATATGTTGACTCTGTAAACCACTTAGTGAGAGCTGTAAAAGACTATGGAGCAGTATTTATGTCTAAATGCTATTGCTATTGTATTAAGGGTCTTATCTTGGTAAAATATGATACAATACAAACTGAGTGACAATTCAGACAGCTTTTAAGTGCAGCAGAATTAAATGGCTACAACAGTTTGGACACGCTTTCTCTCTGAAGTAACTTAGAGTTGTGTTTTAGACACTTCATCCTGACAGCGATGCCAACTGCAAAAAAATTTGTTCCAGACTTTTCCACTCCTCAGAGTTTTGCCATTATTATTCACTATCCCTTACGTTAGCTAGGCTGCAAAAAGCCATACGTTTTGGGGATTGTGAAAGTGTGCTTTCAATTAGCCCACATGTCTTTAATCCAAGCATAACATTAAAGCATATAATAAAAGAGTAGTACTCCTGCAGCCATAGTATAAAAATAAGAAATGAAAACAAATACACATTCAAAGTTCAGTTCGACTACTGAACAGTGTGAGTGTGTCTTTTAAAAGCAAATTCTGTCCACTCTGATTTGCATTCTTTACCAGTTCATACCAAAAACCTAATCTGTCATTATAACATTCCTCTGACACATTTTATATTAAAGTTATATGTATGCATGTGCATTTGGCAGTTGCACCCCCAAATAATTCAATTTTCTATGTAAATTTAATGGACTGCCTGGACTGCACAGTTCCTTATGAAAGAGTTTTTCCATGAAAAAACGCCGAAGACGCCCTTCCCGAACAAACGTTTTTGTTGCTGGACGCAGTAAGTATACAGCCAATATTGACTCCTCTGCTGCAAAAAATAACAAAATAACAGGCTTTTCATTTAAGATATCGAGCGTGCAGGCAGCCGGGAGGACGCGGCCGTGAGAAAGAAAGGCTGCGGGGACGGGGCGAGGGAGAGAGAGAGAGATCATAGCTTGTTTCCCGTTTCCTGTTGGAGAAAAGTTTGGAGTCTGTGTGTTTTGGTGTTTTCTTGCTCGGTTTTTGGATTATTTCTGTGTTATTGGCGACTGATTTGGGATTGCGGACATTGGACTATCTGTTGACAACACTGGCCTGACCACTGCCTGGTTTAACGACGCTGAGTTTTGGAAAACGGACTGAAAGAACGGAGCTCGGCGGCTAGTTGACAAACTAGCTAGCAGGTGGCTAAGGTAGACGCTAGCTCGTCACTAGCAACATGGGCCCAAAGAGGGCACTGACAGCTGAGGAGGGCGACGACATTAAGAAGTCTCTGGACTTCTTGTCCGAAGAGATTTCTGTCGTCAAACAGCAGCAGAAGTCCATTCTGAACCTGGTGGAGGAGGTGAAGGCGCTCCGGATCCAGAACGCCGAAAAGGACCGGCGTCTGGCGCACCTGGAGAGCCGTGTGGCGGAGCTGGAGCAGTACACCAGGATCAACGACGTGATCGTGACTGGGCTCCAGATTAAACCCTGGTCATACGCCCGGGCGGTGACCGATGATAGCGGGGGGGAGCCCAGTGAGCAGGATGGCAGCTCCGTGGAGCAACAGGTGGCTGCTTTCCTCCAGTCCAAAGGGATCGAAATGGACCGTAGTTGCATCGAGGCCTGCCACCCTCTGCCCCGGAGAGATGACAGCGACAAACGAGCCATCATCATGAGGTTTGTCAACAGAAAACAGAAAACTGCACTGTTAAAACAAGGAAGGAAACTGAAAGGAACCAACGTATTCATCAACGAGCATCTGACCAAACAAAACGCCGATATCGCCAGAAAAGCGCGGCTGATGAAGAGGCAGGGGAAAATACAGCACACATGGACATCGAACTGTAAAATATTCATTAAACTAAACGGGACACCAGAGCAAGCCAAAGTTCTGGTCATCAGAAATATTGAGGAACTGGTCAGGTATGAATGAGCATCATCCCGGACTCGAAGGTATGACAGTACACACAACACACCAATATGGCTCATTCATATCCAACTAGGGACAGCTTATCACAAAGGATTGCAGATCATGGTAACCTGGAACTTCAGACATTTCAACACACTGATCATGATCTACTGGATCTGGAGCATGACATAGACCCGGACAATCATTTTTTCTTTAATATCAATAACAACTGCTGCTATTATACAGAGGAACAGTACAACGACACCATTAAAATGGATAACAAACTATCAATAATACATTTCAATAGTAGGAGTTTATATGTAAACTTTAATAACATTAAGGAATATTTAAATCAGTTTATAAAACCATTCAAAATTATTGCAATATCAGAAACATGGATCAATACAGCTAAAGGAATGGATTTTGAACTGGATCAATATGAACTTCACTGTGCAAACCGAAGGAATAAGAGTGGAGGAGGTGTCGCTGTGTATGTGAACAAAAACTTGAATTACAAAGTAGTAGAAAATATGACAATTGTGATTGATAACTTGTTAGAATGTATAACAATTGAAATGTATAATGAAAAAAGTAAAAATGTAATAATCAGTTGCATATACAGAGCACCAGGCTCTAGTGTTGAGGTATTTAAGGAATGGATTGGAGAATTTTTTTCGAAGACTAACCAAAAGGTTGTTTTCATCTGTGGGGATTTTAACATTGACTTGTTAAATCCAAATAAGCACCAAATAACCGATGATTTCATTAACACAATGTACAGCATGAGTTTACATCCAATAATCACTAGACCTAGCAGAATTACCACCCACTGTGCTACTCTAATTGATAACATATTCACCAATGACATTGAAAATAATACAGTAAGCGGACTACTAATCAACGATATCAGTGACCACCTACCAGTTTTTACAATTTATAATAATAGTCAGCTGAGAGATCACCCAGAGAAGAAACTAAAATACAGGCGAGTGAGGTCAGAGGAAACTATGAATATGTTAAAGAATGACTTATTGGCACAAAATTGGGAGAATGTATATAATAAAAAAGACATTGATAGTGCATATGAAACTTTTATAAAAATGTTTACATCATTATATAATATAAATTGTCCAATAAAACAATATGACAGAAATCAAAAGTACAAAGATCGACCATGGTTCACAAAGGGATTACAAAATGCCTGTAAAAAGAAAAATACACTATATAGAGAGTTCATTAAAAAACGAACGAAAGAAGCAGAAAATAAATACAAAAAATATAAAAATAAGTTAATTAATATTATAAGGGTGTGTCGAAAGGAATATTACAGTAAAATATTATCTAATAACAAAAATAACATTAAAGGAATGTGGGACATATTAAACAGTATTATTAAAAATGGTACCAAGCAACAGAGCTACCCTCAATATTTTGTTGAAAATAATATGAAAATTGATAATATGGATGATGTTGTCAACAGTTTTAATAGTTTTTTTGTAAATGTTGGACCAAAGCTGGCAGATGAAATCCCAGATGCATGTTTAGCTAAGAAGTGGAGTGACAACCTTATAGAAAGGAATCCCAGTTCAATGTTCCTTACAGCAGTGGAAGGAAAGGAAATAATAGATATTGTAAATAAATGCAAAGGTAAAACATCTACGGATTTAAATGAAATTGATATGAAAGTTTTAAAAAAGGTCATTATGGGGATTTCAGAACCACTAACGTACATCTGCAACTTATCATTCCAGACTGGTAAATTTCCTAACAGTATGAAAATAGCTAAAGTTGTACCGCTGTATAAAACTGGGGATAGACACCACTTCACAAACTACAGACCTGTTTCCTTGCTTCCACAATTCTCCAAAATCCTAGAAAAACTGTTCAATAACAGACTAGATAAATTTATAAATAAACACAAATTACTCTCCGATAGTCAATATGGGTTTAGATCAAACAGTTCAACATCACTAGCATTAACAGAATCAATAGAAGAGATCACCAATGCCATCGATCATAAATTACACTCAGTTGGAATATTTATAGATCTGAAAAAAGCATTTGATACAATAAATCATGACATTTTAATTAATAAACTTGAGAGGTATGGGATCAGGGGGTTAGTACTGCACTGGGTGAAAAGTTATCTGAGCAACAGGAAACAATTTGTGAAGGTGGGTGAATATTCTTCGTCATGCTTGGACATTGCTTGTGGCGTCCCCCAGGGGTCAGTGTTGGGGCCTAAATTGTTTATTCTTTATATAAATGATATATGCAAAGTTTCTAAAGTATTAAAACTAATATTATTTGCAGATGACACAAGCATTTTTTGTTCTGGGGAGGAATTGCACAAACTACTGGGGAGAGTCATTGAGGAAATACGCAAATTAAAAATATGGTTTGACAGGAATAAATTATCATTAAATTTAAGTAAAACCAAATACATGATATTTAGCAACTGCAATAAAAACATTCACACACATATACAGGTAGATGGGGTAGATATTGATAGGGTGTACGAAAATAAGTTTCTAGGGGTAATAATAGATGATAGGATTAACTGGAAAGCTCATATAAAACATATCCAAAGCAAATTATCAAGAAGCATCTCAGTTCTCAGCAAAGCAAAGCACATTCTGGATCACAAATCACTCCACATACTTTACTGTTCACTCATTTCACCATATTTACATTACTGTGCAGAGGTCTGGGGTAACACATATAAATGTACAATAAATTCATTATCCATATTACAGAAAAGAGCCATAAGAATAATTCATAATGCCGGTTACAGAGATCATACAAATCCACTATTCGTAAAATCCAGAACATTAAAACTCACCGACATTATTCATTTTCAAACAGCTCAATTCATGTTCAAAGTGATACGTAAGGCACTTCCTGGCAATTTACAAAAAATGTTTTTCAACAGAGAAGGGAATTATAATTTGAGGGGGGAGCACAATTTAAAACAACAGAGGGCACGTACAACACTGAAAAGCTTTTGTGTTTCTGTTTGTGGAGTGAGGTTGTGGAACAAGTTAGGTGTGGAGCTCAAGCAATGTCCAAGCATGATCCAGTTTAAAAAGCGATACAGGTACATGGTTTTCACTGGGTACAGGGAAGAGGAAGGGGTCGAACATTCTGGATTTCTTTATTAATTATATTTGTTACTTACTTTCTATCTGCTTATTTGTTTTTGTTTTTTTGTATATATGTATATGTTTAGTACTTCAATTATTTATTATTATTATTATTATTATTATTATTATTATTATTATTATTATCATCATTTTTGTACTATGCATTCTATTGATATAAGTTGAATTCATGGGGAAGTGAAGAAGGGGTAGGATTAAATAAGCTTATGCTTCATCCTACTCCTTTTCGGACATGTTATTGTGTATTATTATTATCATTATTATGATTATTATTATTATTACTGTTGTTGTATTGATTATTATTGTCATTCTGCACATGTTCGAAATAAATTACACAAAAAAAAAAAAAAAAAAAAAAAAAAAAAAAAGAGTAATATGGGAAGATATTGAGAGACAGATGCAGTGTTCTAGTTTACAAACTGATGGCTAGAAAAGAGGAATATTTTGGAGACTCCCATATCCCAACAAGACAGATGCCACAGCTGCCAACCCCAGTTCTGAAATAGCGAAATAAAGAAGTTACTAGATCGGAGCCTTCTGCGTCTTCTCTTACCCACGATTTAACAATTTTCTTTTCCTTTATCTAAGTCATCTTGTTAATCATTAGCTTCTCTTTAGTCAAATTGTATGTGTAGAAGTTGACTGAAAACTTATGACTTAAGAAAAGTCCAATACTACCCACTAATGTCTTATCAAAACAGGAAAATATTATCCTGTTTTTTTTGGAATAAGATATGACCTCAGCAAACCAGACTTGACCCTGCACTCAATAGAATTGTATTGCTGGTTAAAGGATTAACTTCATATTACTGGAATGGAAGTGCTCTATAAAACAAGAGTGAGCCAGATTGCTGTTGGGTAGTGACTCCTTAACAAACAGAAACCCACCCAAGTAGTACAAATGACTAATTTTTCTCCCTGGATTCTTTCACACCCTACACATATGTAATAAAGTAGGGAATAAGAGACCTGTCTATTAACTGGAATAAATGAGAAAGAAAAATACAGTGAGGTGAGAAAATATTTTTTTAGTCTGAGGACCAACTTGAACTAATCAGTGATAAAATCAGTGATTAGGTTAATTATTATTAAAGTTATATTAATTATTTTATTTATAATTATTACTAACATTTTCAGTGTTTTAAGAAAGCCATCCTCAAAGGGTTTTGGAACAGCCAATTAGATAGCCAAATCAAATACAAAGTGCTAACTGTTCAATTTCATAGCTGTTGACCGAGAATATTTTCAGCTTCGTTAACTTTAGATCCCAAGGTAAGTATCATCCCTCTGCTTTCCTACAATATGTATAAATAATTTTAATTTTTAATCATTAACTGGTGAGCAAACTTACTGGTAATTAAATCTAATTTAAATTTAAATCAAAATTTGTTTCCATCTCCATTCTTTTTCTTCAGTCCAATTCTTGTCCGTTAATAAACTTGGGTTCAAAGAATATCCTGGTCATTAGACATAGAGTTCTAACACTGAGGAGAAATATTGATGTTTCAAGAACGTATTATATGCATTTATATTATGTGAAATTCAGAGATGGGAGGAAGAATATGCAGTTCTTAAATGCCCAAGAAAAATGAATGCATGTCTATTTAAAAGGGTGTCCAGATTTTCTCCAGCAAGAAATCTGTTCTCAGCTATTGTTTATGCTTCAATAACTGGAAGTTAGTGCTGTGGGATATTTTCCCCCACAACTGAGTTAAAGTCCTAAACACCCAATCTAGAATCAGCAGAAAACAATGCTTGCATGAAATTTCTTGTTCCATTGCCAATTCCTATCTTCCTGTAGTGTATTGCTTCTGAATCACTGTTGCAAAACAAATGGTTTTCGTATCTTCATCATCAGGTGGGGTACAAAGAGGTATCACAAATGGAGTTTCTAGTAGTGGATCTTGGGGGAGAAGACTTTCAATTAAGAGTCTCTCACCTACTTTCTTATATAATCAAAAAAATGCTGATTTCCAGTATTATATTCAAGTGAGACAAGGAAAGGGTAGGGGAAGTTAGTCCCATTGTTTCACTGTTATCATTATTTCACCTTTTTACAAAACTGGAAAATTCTAGCAGCTAGAGTGGACTATCTCTATGATGGTAATCTGAAGGATTGTCCAGTCAGTGGGAACCTGGGTTGGTGTAACTGCAGGGGCTATAGAAGCTAGGATATAACAAAAGTGGTGGTTGTGCAAAGACAAAGCAGAAACCTATATGAAGACTAGATACAGTGAACCTTCAATTTAAATGGGATCTCATTTAGAAACTTAGAAAACAATAGACCAAATTTCTGTCTGGATAGTTGCAAACCTATTGTGTTTAAGTAATCATAATTACTTACAGTTGAATGAGAGAATTAAGTGTATGTTAATATTATTTTAATTCTATTACATTTGTTGTGATTTATATCATTTGCATAATGACATAACAGAAGTGATAGTGATCTTAAAATTTTTTGCATAATGAGGCAATACTAATTTATTTTACTTTACTTTATTGTCATTGCACCTCATACAACAAAATCAAACCCATCTTCAGTGCACATCATGACCATGAAAATAAATACAAACACACATCCTTCACACTTGTCTGTAGGGTAATTCAAAACACCACATTAATGGGAAAACAAGGTACTGTGGATAAACATATGGAACATTGAAAATTAAATACACAAAAAACTCTAAAAATAAGTATTAACATTAATAAGTATTAAACGAATGATAAGAAGTTTTTCACAGAAAGCTTTGCTTTTTTCTTTTGTTTATCCAGGGCAATAAAAATTCATTGTATGCATTGTTAGAAAGATTTAAGGGAAATAAATGGTACAATGAGCTGTAATTATGTACTGTTTTGTTTGTTGAGATGTACTCAGTGGCTCTTGCTTTGCAAGTCTCTTGCAACATGACTTAAGTATTAAGCACTTAGAATCCCTTGTTGGGCCTCATGCTGTGAATTTATTGCAATAGTTGTAGAGTGAAGTGAAAGCAAAGTAGAAAGCAATGAATGTTTATGTCTCTGTTCTTTGGGGAGAAGAAAACTATCAAGAATGGAGAACATTCCCTTCATGTGATGTGTTATTTAAACATAGCGTTGATTAATATTTCACTTTAGGAAATTTTGTGAGTTCAGCCCTTTGTTAATTCAACTGTTAAAAATTGTTATTCATTAACTATGTGGTTTTTTTTTCAGCTAAGAAAGTTTTAGGAGCTTAGGCATCATTTAAAAAGAGAAAAAGTATGATCATTATATTATCATCATACGATAATAAATTTGCCAGAGATTTGATCACCACTAAAGTCTGCAATGATCATATTTCATCTCTACATTGCTTTGAATGTTCTTGTAATGCTGTGATTTTTTTAAAAAAGTCATGTAAATTTCTGATTAATTAGAAATGTGCAATACTTAAAATGCAGAATTCTTTGAACTTATGACTCATTGGGGTCACTTGATTGAGAAAGAAAAACCAAATTTAAGAATAAAGTCAGAAAAAAAACTAGATGTCCTGATCTTGTGAGCAGCTGCCCAATTAAAGATGTGATATTTTATAATACAGGGTGATGACACACAAGTTGCCTTTGGAAATCATATGCTGTAACATTCAGCCAATGTTGCAAGTCCACATGTTTTTAGGTTTACACTATATTTTTGCCAGATTTACATCATAACTTTTATAACACACACTGTTTTGTAGTCCCCAAACTGACAAGAAATTACTTTCAATCCAATTTTGCTTCTATATTTTTATCTACAAAATCATAAATAATGTTTCTTGTTATTGTATTTTCCCATATAAAACTACGTATAATTAATAGTCCTTGGCAAAATAATAAGAACTTTATTGTAGCATTCTTACTGCATCCCTGAGTGTCCTAATGTCTATTTTGTTTATAAAACTTGCAGTTTATTTTTATAGCATAAACTAATTCATAACATCTTCAAGTCTACATCACAATGTCAGTGTGTGTTGTCTGTAGGAAAATGTTTCATTTCCAAAAATGATGTTTTCAGAAAGAACATTTTCTGGTTTGAAGGACACAAATACATAGTATTTTCAGTTAGTGGACTTTTTTTCAGATGAAAAAAATTATTTGGTTTCCATATGTACATCATTCAATCCATCTCTTAATTAAAGTATTTACATTCAAGTCAAGCCATACAATAATTCTCCGAGTTTTAGACACATTTAGTTTTGTACAATCCTGGGTTTGACCTAATCAACAGGAGACTCCATTGTTCCAGGATCACAACATTACCTAATCATTCCAGTTATGTTCCAGGACAGAGTTAATATCTTGCAAATAAATATGATTGCACATCTGATTCCTGCCCATTTCATAGGAACATAAGCCAAATTCGTTATTTGTTTAGCACTTAGGGAGTTGATTGAATCATTTTTGCTCAGCGTAAAATTGGCACAGCACCTGTGATTGCCCAGCAGGCTCCTCATCATTGAAAGGTGAGTCTAAGTTGAATGAATGAGACAAGGTGTGAATTTTGGCAGAATCACATTCAGGATGGGACGATTAAGACAAATGAGTCTATTATTGCACGATTTTAAAAGAAGCCTTTCTTTACTGGTGTCAATGTTTCCAGTTTCTTTAGAAAGTTACCAATAATGAATTCCTGCATATGTTTGACTATTGACTTTTGTATTCAGGTAGTCTTTGACTTACAACAGTTCATTTAGTGACTGTTCAAAGTAAGAATGGCACTGAAAAAAGTGACATTTTTCACACGACCATTGGAGCCCCTCATGGTCACCCGGTCAAAATTCAGACGTCTGGCAACTAACTCATATTTATGATGGTTGCAGCATCCCAGGATCATGTGATCCCCTTTTGCCACCTCCTGGCCAGCAAAATCAAGCCAGATTCACTGAATGGTTACTAACTTAACAACTGCAGTGATTCAATTAACAATGGGGCAAGATAGGTAAAAAGTACAGGGAGAATCAGGAGATTCAGGCAATTCAAATGAGTGTAAAGATTTACTGCAAGCTTAAGCTCTCTACAAGAATCTGAACTACTCATGGTCAAAGGAAATGTGCAGGAGTTAAAAAGGAATTCAAGGTGGGCTGGATCTAAATTTCTTGTGGGCATGCAAGGACTCATGACATATGATACATTTGACCCCTCCCTTGGCCTCAGACTGGTCATCTCCTGTAAAAGGTTGTAAAATGGAGCAAAACTCACTTAACAAATGTTTCAGGAATTGTGGTTGTAAGTCCACAATGATCACCTGCATACATCTGAAATATAAATAGCATCATAAGCAGATCACTCTGCTCTATCATCCAACAAAAACAAATTCTGGCACATTTCAGTTGCCAGATTGTTTTGTAATATGGGTACAGTTATAGAAAGAATGTAACTTAATCTCACTGAAATAGTTGAAGCACAAGGAGCTTACAAAAATGCAATTAGGTTTTGCTTTGTGTAAATTAATAGTATTCAATGAGGCATACTTCAAATAGTTGCTAGAATACTGCACTCATACATCATTAATTTAAAAAGAGGACAAAATCTTATGGGATTCTAAGCATCATGCTCTATGATGAAAAGAGGTAATGTTTTTTTGTTCTGTGGTTTATTCTTCTTTAGTGTCATATGGTAACCAAGCCATTCATATTCTTAGCTATAAACATATATAGTGCCCAGATTATAGGTGGATTGAAGCCAACTGATGCCCCAACCACAGGCCATTGTGGTGCTCCTGGGAAAATGAGACTCTCACTTCATGAAGAGGAAAATAAATGTAATATTTGATAACAACTTCAAACCTATCTTTTAAATGATAATTATTCATGAAAAATTTTCAATAAAAAAGTTCAACAGTGCACACTAAAGTCAAATATAGCAAAAAAAGGCAAAAAAACAAATCAACCCTGAAGACAGGTGTGGTGGTCTCCCATGGAAAGAATGAGACACAAGCGTGTGTACTCGGGATGGGAGCCCAGAGTAAAATTCCAGCCTCCCTTTTATTGAGATTTTTGTACATAGTAAGCATTCACATTGTGGATTACAATAATTAAATATAGTACACAGAATTGTTTACAGTTATCTGAGCTGCTTAATTGTTTCTGGTGTTTGCTTTTAATTTCCTTGCTTTATCTCAGTGACTTTTAAGCAGACATGTATGTATAAGGTCTTAGACTAATCATTACCCAATACCCAAGTCAAAGTTTATTCCCACATCTCCCCTGTTTTAGTTTTTTGATGATCGCGGATGCCTCGGTAGCTTTTCGCCATTTGCAGCAGCAGTTCTCCTTCCGTAGGCTTCACCCGACACATTCCTAAAAGTCCAGGGAGACATTGAATACAACAGCATACACAAAGAGAAAATATAATAAGCAATATCACTCCAACAATTAGGTGACGAATCCATGAACCATCTGGCAACCAGGACCAAAGTGCAGACCACACGTCCAGTCCCTCACCCTCCGATTGTAATGGATTCTCCTTCAAGGTTTGTTCCATATGCTGTATGGTAGCTGTAATGTTTGGAGAAAAATCAGAGATATACATGCAACAATGTGTATGAATCACAGTGCAAACTCCCCCTTGCGCAGCCAAAATAGTGTCCACCGCATATCTGGTTTGCAGGACAAAGTCAAGGATTTTTCCTTGCTCTTCTTCAAGCAGCTTTAGTGTTTTAATGGTGTCTTTAAACATAGTAACTGTCCAATTGTTTAAAAGATGTAAATCTCTATAGTTCATCATGACTCCTAAAGGAGGAATAACTCCCCTTGATATCTGTGTCCAGTAGTCATGAGTCAAAACAGAGTTTACTTCTGTTGCAGAACGCGCATTGCGGATATGAGCAGTCCCCAAAGATTTTAAAATGACATGAGATGGGATTACTTTCCCAAAGGTGCAGACTCCTTTCCATCGTGCTGGCATGCGATCATAGGCCATCCGTCCACACAGCAACCATAGATTTGCTCCCAGGAGATGACCAACCTTATTTGGTTCAGCATAGATTAATTGTGTAAAGGATTCCATTAACATAGCCAAATAAGTGGGCGGTAGTGCATATTTCCCATTTGCACATTTGGGCAGCTGGTTTTCTCTCGTGGTGGGACAACATGTGGCAGGGATAAATGGACACCCATTTTCATTGATCAAAGATATGATATCAAATTTAGAAATATTATGTACAAAGTAAGTGAGATTTTTAGTTTTCATGTCATCTGGATAAACCCGACTTCCATTGCTAATGACAATTGTTTTGTTGCAAAATGGATATGTTCCCAAGTAAGTCATATTCTCTACTGTCTCATTTTGGGTCCAACAGATACCCGCCACGTCTTGGATCCGGCTTCCAAGGTGTAAGGTATTTATGTTACTTGTAGTCCAACTGCTAGACCATGTCCCTGAACAACCATAGCATTGTCCCTTATACCAGTCACCTTCGGCCAGAGGTACTGCAACCATTGGAAGCCCTGATGTTTTGTGAGTTGGCATGTGCATACATATCCAATAATCAGTTTTATTATGAAAGTTTGCTAGCTTCCCCATGTTCTGGATCAATGTGTTTCTTTTCCATTCCCCCAAATCCATCCCCTTGCCCCTTTGGCTGATGATAAGGACGCACACAGCGAGCAGGAACCCAAACAACTGTCCCCTCATCTTCAACAGCAGCGTATCCTCGACCCCAATTTATCAGCGGGACAGGTCCTCTCCACATTGGATCTGGTAGTCTCCTATACCGAACTTTCGGTCTTGGTGTACCTGCAGAAGGGGAGGAAGCAAAATGCCTACTGGCTGCTGTAGCAGCAGGAGATCCTGTCATGTTTAAAAAATTTAAAGTATATAAAGTAATATTAAGAATGTTTTGTATGTAAGGCAAACCATATTGTAATGCTCCCATTGGTTGAAGGATGGAGTTAATAGCTCCCAGATCATGTAAAAATCTCCATTTTCCATTTTTCTTTTTGATAACGAATACCGGAGTGTTATATGGACTAGAAGTAGGCTCAATGTGTTCTAATTGTAGCTGCTCAGCTACCAATTGATGTAAAGCTGTAAGCTTTTCTTTTGGAAGTGGCCATTGGTCAATCCAAACTGGCTGAGAGGTTAACAATTGTAATTTTTCCATTATCCAATAACAATTTTTGTGCGAAATTGTGACAGCAAATCTCTACCCCACAAGTTTATATGCAGGGGCAACACAAGAGGTTGAATCCTTGCAGTCTCACCAGTTTCTCTATGCAATGCCTTCAACCAATGTACACTACTTCTTGCAAACTGCATACCACCCACTCCACGAACAGCCGGAGAGTCCTCAAGCGCCCATTCATTTGGCCATTCCTTTTGGCGTATCACAGAGACATCTGCTCTGGAATCTATAAGGCCAGAAAATGATTTTTTTTAAAATTTCAATTGTCATTTTTGGTTGGTCTGTAGTCAAATTTTTTGTCAGCGCTAGCAATTCTGCAGCAACTGGAGAACTGGCCATTTCAGTGGACCCGAAACCGCCAGTTCGTGGGATCCCAATTAAAGGATTTATAGGAATGTATGGAAGTAATAATAATTGGGCAATAGAGTCACCGGCCATTAATGATGCAGGAGTATCAGTGTACAATTGTATCTTAATAACCCCTTTATAATCTTGATCAATAACTCCTGGAATAACAAAAAACCCTTTTTCTGATGCAGAAGACCTGGGAAGTACCAATCCCACTGTTTTTTCTGGCAGTGGCCCATGCAAATGAGTGTCCTCAATGTACACTTGATTAGGAAAGGTCACATTAATTGAGTTCAACATTTTTAAACCCAAACCTGCACTCCCAGTAATTGCAGGCGATGCTTTTGTGACAGCCTTGGGAGTGGAGCTAGCTGCATGCCCCAAATTTAGTTTCCTGGATTTTGGTTCTGATCAGAGCGACATTGATTTACCCAATGAAACCCTTTTTTGCATTTCGGACAGATCGACTTCGGGCGGACGTCCTTATTTTTGTTTTTGTTAAATACCATTCCCCCCCCAGGGGCACGGCACTGGCCTTTAAAATGGCCAGGCTTCCCACAATTAAAACAATTCCCTGTAGGTTTCATCCCTTTTTGTAATGCCATAACCAAAGTCTCCATGTTGTAAGCCTGAGAACCCACCACTACACATGCCTTTAACAGATCAGCCAGAGTAACCTCACCTCTAGCCACCAAAGACTGTAAGATACGCTTGCAGTCAGTGTTTGCATTTTCAACTGCCAATTTCAGCAAAAGTTCTTTTGCAGCTTCCTCATTAGAGATTTGCCTGGTAATTGCCAATGTAGCCTTTCCACAAAATCATTATAAGACTCAGATGCTGTTTGCTTAATTTGAGAAAAAGACTTAACTTTCCAACTGACCAGAATAGTTCTGAAAATTTCCCAACAAGTAAAATTGACAAATCCCCACCTCTGATCCCTTAGCGCTACACAACCACCTCGAGCTTTCAAAACAGCTTTGGTTTTGGTATCATTAAGCAGGAGGAGGAAACGTTGCCCCCTGGAAACGTTCCCATCGGTTGTTGCGAAAGAACCGCGAATTATCCCTTGAGAGATGGCCGGTCGTCCGGGGCCTCTAGATTAGCCCGAGACCCATCTTAATGGTGGGGCAGCAGTGGTGACCTGTCGCGCAGGAGCAACTGCCAAATTCGGGATTTGTACAGGCGGCCCAAAAAAGGCCCCGGAGCGGAGCGAGCTCTGGGCAGGGTAGGGTTTACGCGAAGGGATGCGTGCGAAGGAGGCGGGAAGAAACGAACCACTTCGCTTCTCCATCCTTGCCAGTTTCCAGCAGCGGAGCCAGGGCGAGCGCAGGGAAGCACCGAGGAGAAGGTGTGTGTATGTGTGTGTGTGTGGGGGGGGAGGAGAACAGGAAGGAGGTGGGACCGGGGGCGGCCGGGGGCAACAAGCAAGTAAATAATAACGCGGACGGAGCGGGCCTCCCGAGGCAGCCACAGGCGGTAGCGACTCCCTCCTTGGCTTCTTGCAGTGGGCGACGACAGCAGGCGGCGAAGCCTTTAGCCGGCCGGGCTCTTGTCGACCGCCTGGCTAAAAGGACTGACTGAGCGTCCAGCTTGGAGCTGCGGGTCGACGTTAAAAAGCTTGGGAAGGAGCAGGAAAGCGGGGGCCCGACTCGGGGCAAAGCGGACGCCCCGTTCTCCCGCTCCCGGCCGCCTTTCCTCCCGTGCGAGGGAGCGCTCCCTTTCAGGCAGGCGCTCCGCGGGGCAGCCGTCGAGAGGCGATACTGGGGGGCCGCGGCAGAGGGAGCCCTGGCAGAGGGAGCCGTCGAGTCGCGGGGAGAACTGGTGGAAGGGCGTCCAGGGGGGAGACCTCGGCTGGGGCGCCGGGCCCGGCCGGGATGGCGGCTGCGGGGAGCATCACCACCTTTCCCGACGACGGCGGCGGTGGCGGCAGCGGTGGCCCCTTCCCGCCTGGACACTTTAAGGACCCCAAACGGCTCTACTGCAAAAACGGAGGCTTCTTTCTGAGGATTAACCCTGACGGCCGAGTGGACGGAGTCCGAGAGAAGAGCGACCCGCACAGTGAGTAGCCTCCCTCAGGCTTCGCCTAACGTGGCCTCTTGGCAGCCGCCTTGCCCGTCCCCAGATTCCTCGGAGGGTGATCGCGCGGACCGTCTCGAGAGGGAGGGAGGGAGAGAGAGAGACTCTCGGAGTTTTATCTAAAACTGGTCTAAGCCTTAACAGCCGATGCAAAATCCTAACCCTAACCCTGACCCTTTCATGGCAGGCTATGCCTCCTTGATTAAAAATAAGGCATTGTAAATATGAATTTAATCACATTTTTAGTATATTTGGGCACAGAAGGTTCGGCTTTGTCAATTTGCTCCTATCTGCAGCGCAATCCTTTGTAGGTTTACCCAGGGGTAAGTTGTCAACACTTTTAGAAGTCAGCAGGATTGTACCTAAATCAATTCGATCCTTTCCTTCATCCAGGGGGGCTTGCCTGTGGGAAATTTAACTGTTGCATATTTCTGTGTGTGACTTTATCATTTATTTTATAAATAATAAACATGTATGCAGTACCGTACAGACTATATAAATGCATAAAGAGATGCAGCTTGTTCCATTCACGAAGTATGCCACATTGTTCATGTAGTAGCTCCCAATGCCTGCTGCCATAGCATCTTCCTCACATTTCCATTTTCAGCTGTGCCCAATGAGAGATGAGTTTGACATGGTGCTCTAAACAGGAAGTAAAGTTCAGTTTTGGTTTACTGCTCTGTGTAGGGCTACCAGATATACGAACAAACAAAGGAGGACATGGGAAAAGAAATGAGAAAAGAAAGCTATTCTGTTTAACTTTCTGGTCACCTGTGAAAAGTATAGCAAAAAGCCCTGCAAAAATGAATTCATATGTATATATGAAATTACTTTTTCCAACATCAATAACACTGATTTTTCCATCACACTATTTATCCAACAAATCTTTATTTTCAAGAACATATGCTAGAGATAATATAATTGCTGATGGCTCATTTTTCAAATTTCACCACAGAAATGATGATGAGTCATGTGATCTACATACTACAGTGATAATAGATTTGAAGGGGCTGGTGCTGGTTTCTGGAGATAAATATCACATATCTAGGCTATTGAACCTGTTGATAGACGAAGGAAAGAAAGAAGCAGACAGTTTACAAGGTCATAATACATGAAAGTTTGAATGTGAAAATAATTCTAAACCCCCAAGACATTCATAAAGCTGGACAATATTTGATTTTAAGCTTATGACTGCCAGATGGGAAACGTGATCAAAAAGGGCATCTCCTTTTGCCAGACGTCTGGTGATCCTGCCATGAACTTTGATTTGTTTAAGAATCTGCAGTAAAAAATATGATTATATGGTTTAGAATAATGTGTGAGTTCAGTTAATATTGAAGAGCTAACATAACAGCTTTCTTCTATTTGGCATATACTTTTCTCTAGCTTATATGCATTTTGTGGTCTAGAACCACTTCATGCATTTGATGGTGAAGTGACAATTAGTCAACATAAGTTTATGCTAAAATACATCTTTAAAATTTGTTTTTAAGGGGTTTGTTTTTCCTCTAACAATTCAGTTATATTTAGTATCTTTTACTCTGAAGCAATTATTATGTTACTATTAAGACCATTTATTGCATACTTCGTAAGTGTGCCTAACTCTCTGGAATACGAAGTAAACATATTAGATTGCTTACCTGTTAAGCCTTATTCACAGAATTTTTAAGACATCCACATACCATTTTCCTTTTGTGATCTGTATTTTTCAACTTTCCCCCTTATCTTTTCAACTTACATTACCATGAATGGAAAAAAAATCCAAATTAATTAAGAAAGATAGATAGATAGTATACACTGTTCTTAACTAATAGCACTAGGAATCTTGTCTGATGGTATGCATTCCACACCTACACTATTTAGTGCTGTAGGTTTTTACTGCTATTCTAAGATCATGAGTGGACTAAAATACCAGAACCATGTTTGCAGTATGTTCTACTTCTATAATGGATACCATTTCCATATTATTACTAAATTCTGCTCTGCCCCCACATTATATATATCAAATTCCCTATATTTGAAGACTCCAAGTGTACTTCCTCATCTTGCTTAATGTCATTCAGCCAACCACGTTCTCCAGTTCTCATTCCTTGTTGCTTGAATCATTTTTTATATTACTATATCTTCTTAGACCCCATTTTTTTCAGGATGATATTTACTTATCAGAGGTTCACTTACAAGAACCAAAGATTCAGTACAGGTAATCCTTGAGTTACAATAGTTCACTTAGTCACCATTTGAAGTTACATGATAAGCCACCCCCCCCCCCCCGTGTTTATGACAAAGTCCTGAAATTACGAACGTTGCAGCACCATGGCAGTTGTTCACCCTTACAGACAACCACAGAGGCACTGCGTCATTCACCCTATTTCCCCTCCTCTGCTTCCCATGACTGCTTCCCCCTCCCACCCTGCCATGCCAGATGTACTTACCTTACAAAGATAAATCTCTGCCATGGTTTCTTTGCCTGAGGCAGAGGAGAGCAGGACGATTTTTCTTTCAGCATCCAGTCAGCTTGAAAATGCCTTTTGCATTGAGAATGAAATGTTCTGGGGGCCATGATCTCATGTTACTTCAGGCACCCAACCACTTTTGCAAGATCACGGCCCCCAGAACATTTCACTCTTGGTGCAAAAAACATCTGCAAGCTGACCAGGTGCTGGAAGCGAAATTGTCCTGCTCTGTCCCTGTCAAAGACAAAGAAACCATAGCAGAGAAGAGATAGATCTTTGCAATGTGAGTGAGCCTGGCATGGCAGGATGGGAAGGGGGTAGCATGAGGTATCTCAGTGAGTCTGGGAGACCTTGGGTGGCTTGTTCCATCACTGGGCTACCCTGAGATACCTCATGCATTTAATGACCCGTGCATTTGATTAGTGATGTGTGGGCAAAAGCAGGGAGTGATCATGTTCAAGTTAGGTGATTCATTCCTATGAATCTTCAAGTTACGAATGTAATTGGCAGGCTCCGTTACATTTGTAACTCAAGCATTACCTGTAGTTCAGTATTGCATATTGTATTCTTCTATAGCACTTGCAGCTATAAGTCTGTCGAGATTCTCAGTCATCCAGGTCATGGTTGTCCCAAAGGTACTTTTTCAGGAGGTAACTGGACTTTCTTGGGGTTTTTTTTTTTTTTGAAGATGTTTCTTTTCAGGAGGCAACTGGGCTTTCTTGTTTTTTCTTTTGAAGACATTTCACTTCTCATCCAAGAAGCTTCTTCAGCTCTGACACTACTATCCTGTCAAGAGTTGAAGTAGCTTCTTGGATGAGAAGCGAAATGTGTTGGATGAGAAGCAAAACATCTTCAAAAGAAGAAAAAACAAGAAAGTCCAGTTGCCTCTTGAAAAAGCACCATTGAGACTCCTGCAGCTATAATTGTGCCCTTTATTTCATGTAGCATTTGCTGCAGGCTGACTGTTGCATTGGTTCCAACTATATTAGTTTTCTACTTGATCGTTTCTACTGAGAAAAGTCCTACATTTTGCTTTTTTCAACTCTATTCCTCATATTACAAAATCTTTTTAAACAATCTGTAGCTCTTGTTCTGGCTATTCACAAATACTTCTCTTTTTTATTGTTCTATTGAGTCACTTTTGATTCTCAGATCTGATAGACCTAATTTCACCAAGAATGTCTGTCAGTGATTGCTGTTTTGAGTTTGTAAGCTTGTGCTTGTAATATTGGTTATAGTATTTAACCACTATGCCCTCTCTTGGACTATTTCTCCTAATGCCTTCAATTTTTCCAAGATTCAGGATCTTTCCCAGTGATTCTTGCTATATTTATGTGGCTCTTTTATTCAAGATGGCATACAAAATACTTCCTTTTTGTATACTGGAGATATGATACAAAAGTAGCAGATTTTGACTTTCTTCAGTAATAAGAGTTTTCCCGCCTCAGTATTTGGAACTTGAGGGTTTTGCTAGAGTTTATCTGCTTCTCCCTCACCCATAATACAAGGGAAAGATTATAATATTATATGACACTTTGTTCATAGAGTTTTCCCATGAATAAGAAACTATTTAGAAGTAGTGTCACTCTTGGTGCTATAGAGTGGTCACATTTAATGGTAGAGGATTGCTTCAAGTTTACAGTAGAAAATTTAAAAAGCAACAAAGTTATCAAATAACTTCTCAGTTCAAGCATATCAAAGAAAGTACCAAGAGAAGCATCAATAATTGAAATGTATCCTGGTAAATAGTCTTAAAATCTGATTATCATGATTAATTTGGTTTTACCCAACAGGATTCAAGGATTGTAAAATCTCTTAGATGATAAGGAAAGCTTATCCTGTCTAGTTATAAAAGGCAAACCTTTATAAAGTAGAATCTGGCCACTGGGTAAATGTCATAATATAATAAACATTTAGGAAATAACTATCAACTA
Source organism: Hydrophis major (assembly GCA_033807585.1). Lineage (NCBI taxonomy): Eukaryota > Metazoa > Chordata > Lepidosauria > Squamata > Elapidae > Hydrophis > Hydrophis major. The sequence goes on along the minus strand of CM066333.1, from coordinate 46,772,607 downwards.
AGAATGCCTAAGCCATTCTGTCAATAGACATTCTTAATTTTATATATACATATTTTTGTTGTAGATTGAAGTATCTGTATCCAACAAAATTCTTTTGTGACTAAATACCTTAACTCAGGTGCTATATAGGTTTAAATGGATATGTTCACAATGCTGAATTGGTGCTGTCCGTTTTGGCAGTGCTGATTACATGTTTAGAAATTATTTCTAAAGGAATACTGTAATGTATTAGTATATTTAAAATATATTTGTTATTATCTCTATAAACAATTAATGGATTTTTGCTGACATCATTACTGAACTGATGAGGCTTTAACTGTTTATAGATAAGAGATCATTTGCTGTATTTCAAAAGAAGGTGACAAATTACTAAAATTATTTATACTTATTGTGATGGAGGAAAGTCACTTTTTTTTTAACTACATGTTTATTTTTCTTTTCTATTTTTTGTTCTTTTTGTTTTTGCACCTTATTCTTCTATTTTCTATGTTGTGTTAGGTTTTATGGTTGCAATTGATTTTAAAAGAGAATTCATAGTTCAATGTTTTTGTTAGTATGTCACAACTTCTCCTGTTTTCTACTTCCTTTAATGTTGTTAACATTAAGGTAATGAACATAATTTGAACTTTTTAAAAATAAAAAATGCAAAAAACTTGCAACCTATTCTAGACTTTTCTATATTCTTGACTGGTTTCTACTGTTCATTTACTGTGCTGAACACATAGGGATAAATATTAAAATTCTCTCAATTTTTTACTATAATTGTACTTATCTCCATTTTGATATTCTATTTAACAAAGGACTAAAAATTCATTTTTGTTTTCCTAGAACTTTCTATTTTTTATTCCTTTTTTGCAATGTAAGATTCTCTCATATTTTACTTTACAATTGCTGGCAAAAAGAAGAGCAGACAAATTCATTGTTCCAGTATAAATTTTTGTTAATGTATTTTCATCGTATATTTTCAATGTCACTTGTTTGTGCCTCTGAGCACATTGCCTTGTTTTCTTCCATTTCCAATACTGAAACAAGTTCATCTAAAGTTTTTCCAGTTATTTTTTTTACTAATTCCCTCTATGAAGGAGATGAGTGTTTCCAAAAATGTGATAGATAGATAGATAGATAGATAGATAGATAGATAGATAGATAGATAGATAGATAATAGACAAACATACAGGCAGTTGATATTCTCTTGCTCTGTGCTTTTTCACATACTGTACTTTTGCTTTGCCTTTGTTCCAGACTTGCTTTTACCCTACTTTCAACCATGTTCAAATATTTGCTTTAAAAAAAGAGCTAGTTGTTTTACTGTTCTCTTACATTTGTGTTCTGTCTCTGAACTACATTTGTAAACTCCATATCTTTTTCCAATTCTAGTTAACGTTTTTGAGATTCCCCTTCCCCCAAATGAATGCTCATCCTTAGTGATGTACTTGATGTTTCATAATAGTAAAGATTTCCCCCGTCCAGTCGTGTTGGATTCTAGGGAGCAGTACTCATCTTTGTTTCTTGGCCAAGGGAGCCAACATTGTCCAAAGACACTGCAGTGATCATGTGACCAGCATGACTATACATCAAGTTGCACAGAATGCTGTTATCTGTATAAATAGTAGTACCTATTTACTATAATAATAATAATAAAATAACAACAACAACAAAACCACCACCACCACCACCACCACAACAACAATAATAATAATACTTTATTTGCGGTTACAGACCAAAACACAAGTACAACAAAAGAAGAACATGGGAAAATTAATCTTGAACAATTGGTCACCAAAAACTTGACTAAGGGGAATTACAGCATTCTTCTCTGATGGTTACAGCTCTTAAAAAAAATTTGGAAACCAAAGAAGTGATATATGAGGAGCCATCCTCTAGACAATATAAGAACAAATTACTAACATTGGGTCTAGAAGGGTCTGTTTCAAGGAGAGACAGTAACTTAGATCTGCCTGCGTTATACATAGGGCAATATAAAAGTACATGCTCCACAGTTTCAACCTCAGCTCTGCCATAGGGGCATAGCTGCTCGTTAATCAGGAGCCTCTTAATTCACCCATCCAGTAGTGCTGAGGGCAAGACATTAAAGCGAACTTGGAAGAAAGCTCTTTTATACTTGGGAATGGTTAGAGTGTAAAAATAGGAAGCCATCCTCAGTCCGTAATTATTAAATTGGCTGAAGATCAGAGGGGAGCAAGTTTTGTTAGCTCTGGCTCATAGATATTGCAAGTCAATGTCCACAAGCCTTTGGACTACCCTAAATTGGGCGTCTTTAAGATCATAATCTCTCAGGGCATCCCCTGTAAAACCTAGCAGGTGTAATTTCTTCATCAGCTCCCTCTCCCAACAAGAAATATGAGAGTCAGCAAATGCCAGGGAGAGGTAGCTACCAGGAACTGCCAGAAAGAGCACCCGAAACCACAATTTAAAGGTGTTAATCCACGCCAAACATTCAACTGATTGAGTGCCCAGTTCCAGGTACATCGGAGCAAAACCAACACAAGGAGGAAGACCCAGAAGTTTTCTAAAAAAGACAGCCTGGGTTCTTTCAATACAATCCTTGAAGCCCCGTATCCATATGGGAATTCCGGAAAAAGTTTGAGCCAAAGTTATAAAAAATCTTAAAATCTGCTGGTGACTACAGGAGGCCGAGTTCAGCACCTGGGTTCGATGTCCAGTCCAAGCACTGGTGTTCTGAAGTAGCTATTTATTTACTTGCATTTGCAAGTTTTCAAACTGCTAAATGGGCAGGAGCTAGGACAAAAAAAAAATGAGGTCACTGTATTGATTGGCACTTGGGCCTTGAACCCGGGGTGACAAACTAAACGTCTTTAACCGTTGATCCATCATACTAGCATAGGTTTCATAGCAGATGTTAATAAAGATCTTGTGATCCCCCACTTCCTGAAAAACAATAGTGAGAGGACACCTGTTTGAGTGGAAAAAGGTAGGTCAGTTGGACAGCTTAACATAGTTTCTTTACACAAATACATACATACATACATACATGTCAATTCCAGCACTTTTAAAAGTTTTTAAAAGCAATGGGTGTGTGCAAGACCAACTACTCTCATTTCCATTCTTAAAAACTCTGTAGGGCCACTAGACCCACACCCACAGTGGCACTATGTTGACTGCTTGGAGCTACCATAGGTATGTCCCATATCTATGCTTTAAGAAAACTAAATCAATCAATCAATCAATTTATCGTCTATCTATCTATCTATCTATCTATCTATCTATCTATCTATCTATCTATCTATCTATCTAGATTTTTATTGACTTAGTATCAATGTGACTTTATGTTGGCTTTAAATTACCCACCCAGTTTTAGACTTTCCTTTCATGATTTACATCCATCATTATTTGATGATAAAAAAAAACCTTATGTGATGTTCACAGTCCCTTATTCTCTACAGTTTACACAAGACTCTTCAATGTGTGTAGATCTTTTAAATTATTCAGCTCACTGATTTTAGATTCAGTGTCTTGATTAAATTTATTTTAAATACTATTCTCTTTTCCCCTGTGAACTATATAGGATATAATTCTAGTCAGTTTCCCAGGAATAACTTCTACTGAATCCTGTATTTATCTGCATCATCAAACATTGTTCAATCAGCAATTTTTCTTTCACTCCTTCATAACAGATTTATTGTAATTATTAAATAAATCTATGAATTAAAATTGAATCATTGGAAACTTGCTATAAAGATGAGTCTTATACTGCGGATGCAATGTGGTGTAGCGTTCCCTACCCTGACTAAATAAATGTTACAGTATTTGGTATATAAAAACACAGTAACAATATTATATAGTAATTGGAGAGAGAGGGGGAGAGAGAGAGTGCACTATGAGGGCAAAGAAGAGCCAGCTGTAATTGTTAATTGATAAAGTAATACAGTACTTGTAATTTTTTCCCCACAGGTAATCTGCATCTGCATAATCACCTTGCCTTCCTTCTCTTGTATCCTAAATTAAATCCTGTATCAGTTTAATTACCCCATGCATTTGATGAAGTGAACTGTAGCTTATGAAAGGGATGTGAAATACAAGCAGTGATGTTACTGGCATTGTTTTACCTGCATCTGAATGGTTATAAATTTTTATAAGTTAATTTGACTGTTTTCTCATACTTAGCTAATAAATTAGTCAAAGATTAATTGTTCCTGTGAGTTGACCTGCAGTACTTGAATGTGCAGTAATAACATTTAATTTAGATGGATTTGGCACTGTAAATTCGCCACAGAGTATGTCATGCAGGGCCTCATGAAAGAATTTTCCTCAGAGGGCCTCTGCAAAAATGTTGGAGATGAGCCTTGAACTCTTGGCTCGGAACTGGCTTTTCCGTAGCAGAGACGGTAGTACTGCTGCTCATTGATCTAGAGACGTGCAGCCTGAGGTTTTTTTTCAGTGAGTACACAAGCTCCCTTCTTGTACACTGAAAATGAGAAGTGTTCTTCTGATAATTGAGCCAGTTGAAGTAAACTAAATGTACACGAGACAGCAAAACTCCCGAAGCTGTGTATTATTTCCTCCTATTTCTTTTTGTAAGCTTGTTTACTTTATTTGGCTTATGCAGTGTTCTAAGCAAAATGAAAATATTTTTTATTTCATTTATTTGTTTTAATTAGTTGGGACCTGAGATTATTAGGGAAATTATTGTAAAGGGAAAAAAAAGACAGACAGATAAAAAGATTACAAATGTAATAGGCTAGGTAAAAAACCCCATTGCTTCATGCATTTATATAGAAACAACGTCATATTTTGGCTTAAAATCAACTTTTCTTTTTTAGCTGCTCACGCAGAAGTATTTTAATTGTGTGTGTGGTGAATGAGCAAATAGTGTATAAGCCTTAGCTTTCTGTTTGGATTGCTATGAACATATTGTTCCTGATTAACCGAAATGATAGATCCACTACTCATATATAGTTGTATCACATAATGTGTATATACATGGGGAGGAAAGCTCCCCAACTTTTCCATATGGATTTGTTACCAAAGGAGAAAATAAGCTGGAAAAAAACCTACAGTATAAACTGTAAAATTGACAAATCATTACCACTTCCTCTCTGGAAACAGAAAGTAGTAAGTCTCATACTCACTATAACCATCATTTTGGATTCTTAGTTTAGCCACCCTTAACCATTATCAATAAACCATGAACCAAAGCATATGCACTTATGACTTTCATAAAATTTAAAATACAATCCTATGTGTTTACTTTGAAATAAATGCTACTGATTTCAGCCCCATCAACCTCATATTTACTTTTGAAATTATTGCTATTAGTTGTTTTTTAATCTGATAATATATTTGCAATGCAGTCTTAAATATAAGATCAATGCACTTGACATGCAGGTAGTATATTAATCAGATGAGCTGAAGGGATTCCTGCCATGAGAAGTGGTGAACAGTAGAAAAAAGCAGAAAGGAAGGACTGGAGCCAAATATATTTTCCCTGTTGTGTAAAAATATTAATACTTGACTCTTTGGAAAACATTGGTCATCTCTATTTCTGTAGAGTATCGTTTAAAGAATATAGTACATCATTTTTAATTCTTAGCAAAGGTAGAAATTAAGACTATTACTTTATTGCCCCTTCTATTTAAATAGCCTACAGTTTAATGGAATTTTTTGTTGGTCATTTTTTGAATGGTTCTTTGTTAGACAAATAGAGGCTGCAGAATATTATTTATGCTTTTGGTGATACATAATTGAGACCCAGTTTGGAATAGTGGTGAAAGGCAGAAGGCTAGATCCTGGGAAATCATGAATTCTAGTCCTAACTAAGGCACAAAATCAGTCGGGTGTCTGGGTAGCCCTAGGAAGAAGGCAATGGCAGATCACTTTAAAAAATCAAGAAAAACTGCATGGACTTGTCAAAGCAATGACCACTAATGATTTGAAAGCACTAATAAACAAATAGTTATTATTCTTTCACATTGTCCAATGCATTTTATGCAAATAACTATCAGTTTGCAAAAGCCAATGATTGTTTGGTTCTTTATATTATTTCAAATACTAACAAAGGCATTTATTTTAAGGAATAGTCATACATTTTATATTCAGTTTTAGGGTTTACACATTTTAAGATTTGGTTATATATAAATATGACTGTCTAGAGAACACACTTTAGCAAATCCTTTTTTTCATTAGCAAATGCAATTAAATCCAAGCAATCTTTATAAAATGTTGCAAGTGTATTTATGGTACATTTCCCATAGTTCCGTACAAAGAACTATATCATGTTAATTGTAGGAATTGGTAGATATTTCTTCTATATTAAAAATGTTGAGAGGAATGTTCCAGCATCTACCTATATCTAATAAGGCACAGTCGAAATTAAATTCATGAATACATGAAAGCATTAATTCATTGTTTTCCCAATCAGTGGAACAGTTATCTTCCTTTCCTTTCTATTAACTAGGCTCAGGTTTCTATATAGATGTTGAAAGATGTTTTTATTCATTTATTGTACTTTTACTATATATGCTGGTGGTAAAAATAAACATGGTGTTTTCTACAACAGTTGTAAACTAGATAGCAAAGCCAAACTTATAAATAGGGGATCTAATAAAAACTGGCATCATGAAAGAGATGCTTTGTTTAATGATAAGTAGAATTGAACTGCTAATCATATTCAAACAGCAAAAGAAATTGGTCATTTCTATATAGGGTCATTTTAAAAAAGATGTAAAACACCTGAAAGAGGAAGCTCCATTTTGCATTTCTGGAGCACATTTGGTTTGTTATTGGTATGTTTTTATTCATGTAAATCCTCAATTTAATGCTCCTTAGTTTAGCAGACTTTGGATTTTAATGACTAAATGTACCAAATCCAAATTTTCTTCTAATTTCAAGCAAATCAATTTAGAGTCAGATAATGTGTGCTGCTGCTTCTTAGGATGGGTATTCACTGTTATTGAAAATAAGTTTTTCCTCACATATGTTTTGGAGTTTCAAGAATCTCATTTGACTTTAATTGCCTGCTAAATCAAGGGTTTACTGTAATTTCAAAGCAATCATAATTGCCTATGGTCATTAAGCATTTTTGGTGAATCAAGATGAAGAGCCTGTTTTTGATTAACATCCTTCTATAGTAAATAGAAAATATTGGTTGTAAAATTATTTAGACTAGTTTTGGTGTATGAATGTAAATACATTTTTTTCATCTTTAGTGTCTTTAGCTATTTAAATCTTAATTTTAGTTTTTGTTTTTAAAGTAAATTTTGTTATATATGTAAATGCTCATTTTCACGAGACTAGATTATATCCAGGATGTGGATATGTCTAATCTAGTGAAAAGAAGGACTGGGATGACATGATAGCAGTGCTCCAATATTTGACAGGTTGCCACAAAGAAGAGGCGGATAACCTACTTTCCACAGCAGCAGAAGGCAGGAAAAGAAGCAATGGATGGAAACTAATCAAGGAGAGAATAAAGCTAGATCTAAGGAAAAATTTCCTGACAGTTAAAAGAATTAATCAGTGGAACAACTTGCCTCCAGAAATTGTGGGTGGTCCAACACTAGCTTTTAAAGACGAGATTGGACAGCCAGTTGTTTGATATGGTATAATGGTCTCCTGTTTAAGCAGGCCATTGGACTAGAAGACTTCCAATGTTCCTTTCAACTCTATATTATTTATAATGAGAAAGAAAAATAGGACTATTTTGGTAACACCCCCCCCCCCATCTCTCTCTCACGCACAAACACCATTAAAGTAAGGCTGAAATCAGATTTCCTAAAATAAATTCTAATCAGTTAGTCTGTAGCCTGCTGTGTAAATTCATAGTGCCAGAGATGAATGAATACAAAGGAATGTAGGCTAAAACAAAATAGGGCTCATTTCCTTCTCTTAAAAACCTCTTCTTCCCATTCCTGTTGTTTAGAGGTTGATTTTCCCAGGTTTTGATTCTCTTCCCGTTACCTACATGGAAGGATCAGAGGTTTTTTTTTCCTTTCACTATTTTGTGCCTTAATGTTTGCATTTCTCCCAATTACTTCCCTATGTTTCTAATATAAATGTGATGGCAATAGTGAAGGCCAAATCTGGTTCTAGGCTTGTGCCTCAGTATGCATATTTTCCCAATGAAACAGCTGAGACAGGAAGACCATTTTATTATGATTTATTCAGAATGTTCTGACAAAAATAATTCATCTCATTCAAAGAGGGAACCCTGACACCCATCTTACATTCTCTTTTATAGTTAAGATATCAAAGGAAATTACAAAAGAAAAGTTGATTGGATAGAACAAAATCATCCCTCCCCTTTTGCATAGGAAATCAGTTAAATGGAGTTAAAGATGTTACATTTAAAAGAGCTATGATGTAAGTAGGAGTGTAAAATGTGGCATTTGAATAAGAATAGGCTCATGAAGAGACAGACTAGATGTCAATTAGCACTCTTTTTATCTGAAGATAAACTAGACATCCTATTAAAACTAACATTGTCCTATCCTATCCTGACCTGGAGAGCAAAGGAAGTTTTTAATCTTGCAGTTTAGGAATGTTCAAATAACAAAACAAAGACCTTTCTACATTCCAGTTTGCAACTGTTTAGTAAACCATTAACATCATTCAAAAGAAAGAAAAATAAACCAAATTAAAATACAAAATAACTTAGTAAGTACAATACTACAAAGTCCATGTTGGTATTGCAAAGTCCATGTTCAGTATTCATGCATTTTAAGCAATAAACTTGATGACTTACTTGTGATTACTCCAAAGTATTGCTACAATTTTTTGGATAGGGGTACAAAATATTATTCCAAAAAAGTGTGCTCTGTTAGATTTTTTATTTTAGCTCATACGGGACATTTGGTTAATTTAGCAATACTTATTATGTACATTATTGAAATAATGTATCTTATTTCTACAAAAGTTAAACTCTTGATGTTTTTAGGCTTTAGGATACATGTACAGAGAAATAAATTAGATTTATTTTTCCATGTATGTATCCAGACCTTAATTTTAGGCAAGCTGAAGAATAGCTTGTAGGCTGATAGATGATTGAAACATCATGATTATATTTTTCCTTCTGTTCAGTCAAGTTAATACTTCAAGCTGAAGAGAGAGGCGTGGTGTCAATCAAAGGGATACGTGCAAACCGCTTCCTTGCTATGAATGAAGATGGACGATTGTTAGCACTGGTAAGCGTTTGTCAATGCATTTTATTTTTCCCTTCTGATAATTAATGCTTTAGGACAGCAGCTTTAATATAAATATTATTTATATAATATAAATATAAATTTATATAATATAAATATAAATTTATATAATATAAATATAAATTTATATAAAATAAATATTTATATTTAATATATAAATATATCTTATGGAAGCTAATTTCTAGGGTATTGCAGAATGCTTTCGAAAAATGTTAATTTTTTGAAGAACTTATAGGTTAACATAGTCTCCACTTTTAAAGTTCTTATTAACAGCTCTTTCTTCTGGTCTTCAGCATGTTAGTTTTCATAATAATGAAGTTGTGTTTGTCTGCTTTTGGGGTAAACTGATGAGGAAATTAGGTTTAACTTTAAAGGATATTCTTTAGGACTCTGTAGCACTTCAGATTTGTTGGCACATGCAGTACTTGTTTGTTACTCTTTAAACGAGGACTGTCAAACTCGTGGCCTGGAAGCATCATGTGCTGGCCATGCTCATGACCAGTTTAGAGAAGGGGGAAAAGTCATGATACATCACATAATGCCGCTGTTGACACCCCTGCTTTAAACCAAAACATGTTTTCCTGATCATGCAACTGCCATGCAAACCTGGGAAAAGGACCTTAGGATTCAGGGCACTGCGAACAGGTGTTAACATACATTCCTCCATTCATTTCAAAGCAACATTTTACTTTTAATCTGAAATGCTGCAAGTTCAACTATTCCATGTGATTTATTTATACATTATATCAGAATAACATCAGGTTGTTCTTGTGGTTCTCATTGCCCTCAAAATAATACTGCTGATTTTTAGTGGCAAATTGCTAAAGAACTGATGTTAGCTAACATTTTTGATATAAAAACACACAATAATGGTCCATAAATCCTTTGTTTATATGTGAAACCCTCCACATGCCAGCTGCTTCCACTTCAGTTACTTCACTATCCTTTGTTCTTTAGTAACTCTATCTACCTGTTTTATATTATTAATGAAATAGTTAATAATCAAAATTTGGAATAATTTCATTTAAATTCATAAAATGTCAATTGTCCTTAAATTTTAGGTCAGGTTAAATGCTAGTCATTTATATTCTAAAAGTTAAAACAGGATTTTAATGTGGCTGACAGCCAATGCAATACCCTCAGAGTATTAATCCAAAAGAAGTATTTGCAGGTATAGATTTTTCAGTTCATTACTATATTTCTACTTAAATCTCATAATTATAAGGATGTTAATCTTTCACACAGAAACAATTTGAAGATTGCAGTTACTTTAGACTTAAGTAGTATTTATGATATGTTTGTGTGTAAAGGTAGGTAAATGAGGAAATCTGCATTTAAAATGTCATGATTTGATCTAAACTCAACATAGATTTGATTATATCTTTTATATCAAGTGATTTATATCATTTTGGTAAATAGTTAACAGCCAAAAGAACATATCTGATAAATCATTTTATTTTTTTCACAAAGGCTATGAATAATATTTCCATCTTTTTTCTTACAGAAATATGCAACAGATGAATGTTTCTTTTTTGAACGCTTGGAATCTAATAACTATAACACATATCGGTCTCGTAAATATTGCGATTGGTACATTGCACTGAAACGAACTGGTCAGTACAAACCTGGACCAAAAACTGGACGAGGACAGAAAGCTATTCTTTTTCTTCCAATGTCTGCCAAAAGTTGATCTGAGTGTCACAGTTCATAAAATATTGTGCAACAATAGATGTTCCCTTGTCCAAAAGACAAATTAATATGATATTTTCCAGTCAACTGTATTTGCTGATTAATTTGAAATCATTACTTTGTAGAACTATAAGACTGAAAATTGAAAACCATTTTCATTCTTTGTTTATATAAGGGTGTTTGTGTATGCATACTAATGCAAGTGTGGCACGGAGACATAGTTACACTTAAATATGTCAGTTAGTTAAGTATTTCCAATTAGATTTTATAATCATTTTAATCTGATGGTTTAGGAGTAGACATTCTGATGTAGGCCATTGAATGTGTTTTAAAATATGCATTGTCTACAGAGTCTTTATTTCCTAAAGGTAATATCTTTTTTAAAGACATAAACATAAATATTGATTTTGATCTGGAACAAAACACACAATCACAGACTTTGGTTTCAAATAATCTTAAATTAAAAAAATATTAATTTTACTGCATATCTGTCACATTTCTATAATTTTCTGGCAGCTCTCTGTGGTATAACTTATAGAAAAGACCTGTATACACAGCTGGCAATTCTCTCATAGATATATCAATTTGATCAAACCCTTCCCGATAGCCATAGAGAAGTAATTTAGCTATATTGCTAGTGACTGGAGTAGTTTCATTTGTCTTGGAAAGCTCTGTTAGGTCCATCCATTCACATCTTAAGCACTCTTGTTGGCAGAAATTAATATGGAAAGAAGAAGGCTCCAGACGGCAGATTATGTACATATCTGATTTCCCAAAGGCTCCAGGTTGCCCATGCTGCTGTCGTATACTTAGAATAGACTTGAATTCAGATGTTACACCTGTCTCTTCAAAAACTTCTCGAACTGCTGTGTTCCCTAAGAGGAAGAATGAACTTATATACTAGTTTTTATCAGAAATTATAATTTTAGGAGCTTGTAAAATATTAGATTGGTTTTAAAAAATTACCCTAATGCAAACAATCATTACAGAGACTTCAATTGTTGTAGAGCAAGGATCCCCAACCCCCGGTCCATGCACTGGCACTGCTCATGGCATGCCAGCAACCAGGCAGAGCAAACAAGCAAAGCCCCATCCGCAGTTTGCAGGCAGCACACAAAATCATGCATCTTCCAGTCTGCGGAAAAAGCATGGAACCAGTCCCTGCTGCCCAAAAGGTTGAGGGCTGTTGCTGTAGAAAGTAAGGAAGATAACCTTGGCAGAAGAAATATGCAGAAGTCATTGTCTGGATTACTATTATAGCCACCCTCAATAAAAGTAGTTTTAGGCTTCTTATAGAATTTCCTGGTTTGGTCCACCTAATGAAGCTGATATCAATCTTACAGGTCCAAATATAAGCCCTTCCCCCCTAATTCAGTCAATTCGGGAAGTGTCTGCCTGAGCCACTTTTAAAGGTTATCTCACTCTTGGCATCTTTTCTCTAGGCAAAAGCTCTTGTTTATATCTGTCAAGGTCATCATCCTTACTCTCTAAAATTAGTTACATTCTAAAATAATCATTGAAGCCACTTTAAGAAAGATATATATCTGAAATTTGAGAGCTTCTAGTAGAAAAAAGTTGGTCAAAGTTAATGCATTTTAAAATTAATACAACATAATATTGTTTAATTACTTATTAATGTATGTAACAAGCATAACTTAATGATTTCCAATTTTTATTTTCAGAGCAATGTGATTATACTGCTCTTAATAAAAAATAGACATTATTATTCTTTTCAAATATTTTTGGCAATAAATATATTATTTGGCAATAACTCATTTAACTGTCATCAGATTGAATTGAGTGTTATTACTTGTGTCTAAATACTGATAAAAGAGGTATCTTTAATTAGCCAATTAATTAATTGTCTACCCCCTTGCCTTTCCAAGAATTGTTCTAAAGGACTGGAAGATCCTCTAGAACAGATTTGACAGAATACATGAAGCAACAAAACTCCGATCTGTGATTTTTGGTTTGAAACCACTACATTTCAATTTAGGATACGTACAAGCAGGACTGTACAAGCAGTATAGAAGCAGTACAGCATCTATACAAACATTTTGGGCCATAGCAAAAAATGTATATCCAGAAATATATTACTTGGGAGCAACTAAACACTGCCATTAAACGAATGAATTTGGGCTTGTGTATATGTTGCTGCAAATTTGCAGCAGCTCTGAAACATTTACCAAAGTGATGACATTATAAACATTTACAAAACAAAAAAACAGAAAATTAGTTATGATTCAGCTTCCTGAATACAGGTAATCCTTGACTTATAACAGTTCATTTATTGACCATTCAAAGTTACAACAGCACTGAAAAAAGAGATTTATGATCATTTTTCACACTTATGACCATTGCAGCATGCCCATGGTCATGTGATCAAATTTCAGATGCTTGGCAATTGACTCATATTTATGATGGCTACAGTGTCCTGGGGTCATGTGATCACCTTTTGCAACCTTCTGACAAACAGTCAATGGGGAAGCCAATTCACTTAACAACCGTGTTATTAACTTAATAACTGTAGCGATTCACTTCAGAAATATGGCAAGAAAGTTCTTAAATGGGGCAAAACTCACTTAAACAAATGTCTCATTAGCAATAGAAAATTTGGGCTCAATTGTAATTGTAAAATGAGGACTACCTGTATTGCCTCTAAATTAGCTAGGGATTTATTATCTCAAATGTTTATATTCAAAGCTTTAAAGTCCCTAATGAAAAGTATGTCCTAAGTACTTTGAGGATACCTTTCAGCAGCTATTTAAGTTAAAACCTCAGATTAGTTTCCCCAATCTGCCTTTGTATGTGGAATAAAGGTGATAATATAGATATAATTATTTTATTGGCAAAGCATGGTTTTCCTTTTCATGTGTGCTATTGCTCCCATTTTTGAGGTAGCTAAATTAGCAACCATTCCAATAAGACAGTGGTTATCGGTTCTATCATTAAACCACTTCTAAAAAGGCTGAATAATAAGCTATTCTGCAAATTGCTGTTTGGCTCATATTTCACCAGAACATCTCTTTACCATTCAAGCAATAACAGATATCTCCATAATTTAACTGGATAGCAGCTACATTAAATATGAGATATTCTATATAAATTAAGAAAATGTTTGTATTAAATAATAACAAAGCAGCTATTTTGATTCAGTATAGATTAACTCATTAATTCAGTTACAGTTAATTAGAAGTCCTGAATCTTCATAAGAAAATTTCAACTAAATTTTGAACATGACTACTTTGAAGAGCTAATATATTCTTTTTGAAGAGAGCTATCGAGGTACCACAAATCACAACTAAGTTCTCAAATCTGCAAGTTTTGACACCAATTTATAACTGATGATATAACCAATTTATAACTGAATTTATATAGCTAAATACTTACCAATGTCTTCACCTGGTTCTGACAAGCCTCCTGGAAATTTCCATGCATTTCTTGTCTTAAAAGAAACAAAAAGAACTCATTAACTCAGGGATCCCCAACTCCTGGTCTGTTGGACCAGTACCAGACCACAGCATGCCCGAAACAGGGCCATGCAAACAAGCAAAGCACCATCGCAAGATGCAGGCAGCACATGAAACCACACCCCTTCTGGTACATGGAAAAACCTCTCAACATGGGACCAGACATTGGTGCCCAAAAGGTTGGAGGTCACAACATTAGCTATTTTCTTGAGTCCTTTTTGCGAGGAAGAACTAGTCCTTATTTACAAACTTGTTTTTTCAGATGTGATAATTTGAGACAAATGTCTATACAATATATTGCAAGAAAACATCTACTGATTCATCTAATGATTGTCAATTTTACTGCTCATTAACTATCCAAGCAATAAATATAACATTAAAGAAGTTATTTAGTACTTAGACTTTGTGGCCAGTATTTAAAACAGAGCTTTGAATTTGTAAATACATTAGTTATGTATTAGATGGGAGCCCAAGTAATCTAACCTTTAAACACGTATATACTATTTCAGTGTTTCCTTTTTGAAAGCAAAATCCACTCCTTTTCTAAATAAAGATGTATTGATCTAATAGTGCTTTATTCGGCACTGGATATAAAATTTTCTTTTGTGTCTGTTAAAATCAGTAAGTGCTGTGTATTACTTTCCTGTTATGCATTGAAAAATAAATCAGATTCTTATATATCATGATTTCTTATTCTATAATTCAGAGTTTTATAAAATGGAGATATCTGTCTGCTGTAATTGTTCATGAAAGATATAAGCTATTTTTCAAATGAACAATGGTTTATAACATGTCATGTATCTAAGGGTAGAAGATAGCTATATCCTGTTATTGAGCCTTTCTTCAAAACCAATCAGGATAAATCTGTTTGTTCAGCTAAGGTACACGTGGCCCCTTTTTCAAAAATTTCTCTTCAGCCCAACTTTAACAACAACAACAACTGCTACTACTACTACAATAGCAGCAAATAGAAAAAATCATTGTGCGTACAGAAATATATACCTGTTTTTTTAAAATCCCGAAACAAGAAATGTGCTCTAATTATGCACTTTTTATATTTATTTTTAAAAAATGGAATGAGGGGACAAAACCAAAAAACAATTATTTTAAAACATTATGAATAAAATCTCTAATGAGCAATAAACATTCTACCTGCTTAATCAGGATCCTGCGTTTTAGAACATATGGAAGATTCATTTCAAAGATGATATCTTGATAGAATGTTCTATTCCTTTATTTTGATGCTTCTGGATAGAGTATTCTGTTTGCTTAGATTTGGAGTAATAGTTTCCCAATTTTATAGAAAATACAGGCATGCAAGGACAGCCCTTTAGGGGAGTTGACTGTTGTTTATCCAGTCAAGTGATATGCTTCATCTCTGACATCAGTTGACAAATCAGAAAGTATCTAGCCATCAAACCTCTTTCTACATATACCCAATTGAAAGGGGAAAGATCCACCCTAACTGGCTAAAATACTGTGTAAAAAGAGAGATTTGAAACATCAAGAGGTAGACAATAATGATGAGTAGGAGTAATTCTTGATTTACAACTGGTCACTATGCAACCATTTGAAGTTACAATGGACCTATCTGGGGGATCACTTACAACCTGGGTTCAAAATACTTACAGTTGCTTCCCCCCCCTTGAAAAAGACCGCACATTGGGGGCTTGGCATTTGAGTCATTTGCAGCATCCCACAGTAATAGGACTTATGTTTTACAATGGTTTTGGCAAAACTGGTGCATAGCAAACCATGGGTTTGATTTTTCCAACAATCATTAGAAAAAGGGTCACAAAAAAATGGCTGACCCACTTTACAACTGTTATGATTTTCACTAATAAGCAGGCTCCATTAAGTTGTAACTTGAGGACCATCTATGCAAGAATATTCCTTTTCTAGAATCCAGTGAAATTTTCAGGTTTTTTTCTAGCACGGTTTTATAAACTGTTCTGACCAAACCTAGGGTTTTGCAAAAATTGAATGGGGCTCAATTAATGGGGGAGACTAAGGGAAAAATAATAATAACAACAAATTCATTAAAACATACAGTTCTATGTCATTACAGTTTGTCTCTTAATCTGGAATTCTGAGGTTTTTTTCTTTTTTGGAGATTCTACAGCCTGCAAAAAGCTTTAACCCCTCTGCATATACATATAGGATATATAAAGATCTCTTAGAATGAGGTTAACCAAGAAAAGATTCTGACACAACTTGGATATTTTTTTCAGCTTCAAAGGGAAAAAGATAATTAGGCTATTTTATTTTTTAAGGCCATCTGATTCTACAAGAATCCTGGGCAGCTTACAAAAAAACTAAATATGTAACTAAAAACCAGTTTAAAACGTAAGAAAACCTAAGTGCCCAGAGAAGAAAACAACAATTATATTAACCAAACATGACAGTGGTTTCATCAGAACCCTAACTCCAGCCTGGGAGCAGAGCCAGATCTTAAGGGACTTCCGGAACACTGAGTTCCGGAAGAGTGGGAGCCATGGACCTCCGAGGTGGGGGGATGCTATTCTCGAACAGGAAGAACAAATTTCTAAAGCTTCCAATTCACTGTGCAAGTGGATATCCTTACTCTAACCTCTGTTCAACTTGCCTTTCTAAAAACAGTAGCTATTTATGTGTATTACTATCACTGTCATTATTGATATTAAGTAGGCCAACTTCCCTGCCAGATATGTTGTACCATACAGTATCTCAGAATTCCCAGGTAGGAGAACTTCCATTTGGCAAAGTTAATTCAATCTATCTGGAAAACTCCACATTAACTAAGATTGTTCTTGGCAAGTCAGCTAGTCAGTATTGCAGTCATCCCTACCATGAAATAAACAAGTGTTTGTGGAAAAAAGCACAGTCTGGCTTGTGGAAAACAATGATGACTTCCTACAACAGATATCCTGTTCTATCAAAAAAAGAAAAGAAAAAAAAAGAAAACTATGTTCAAGTGACAGCACTAGGTAAATACCAATCTGGCTCCTCGTTCACAAAATATTAATGATTTCTTGACTACTGCATTTTTAAAACCATCTGATAAAATAAATATTTTGTTTCATAAGACTTTATTTTCAGCCACTGGAAACTGTTCTGTATTTTAATTGGCTTTTGATCCTGCTTACATCACATAAGCAACTCTTGAAATAAACTGACAAAGTACAGATCACTATTATGCAAATACAAGCTGACTTTGAGTTTTCACTAGGCCACATCCTTGAAAGGCTGTAATGTTTCAAAACACATACAAAGAGAGAGAGGGGCATAAACACATGCACTGACATGTAATCAAAAATACATTTCTAAAACTAAAACAAACTTTAGCAAATTGCACGTGAATTTTAAAGACAATAAATCCAATCCTTAGAAAGTATGATGTGATTTTTTAATAAACATTTTTATTTAGAAATGTATTTCATAGCATTTTAAGGAACAGTGATTTTTATTTTTATTTCATTATTTCTCTAACCTTAAAATGAGAAATTGAAAAAATCATTCAAGATTGGGGAAAATATTTAGTAAATGAATACTGCTTGAATTCTCCACAGGGGCTTCTTCTGTTTGGTTCTTGGGCTATAGAATACACTAATATAGCTTTTGACCAGCTGTTAACCAACATTAAAATATAAACTTATAAAAATATAAACTGAATTTATATTTTTAAACTTGTGTAACCTCTGCTTGACTTTTAATACAGACAAAGAGTGGCTGTAAATCTGACAAGTGACAAATCATGTAACATAACCACAATAAAAATATGAGAATCAGTTAACACAGTTGCCATTATGCTTCACTGGAAGTAGCAGAAAGCATAATTGTTGCAGATTACCACAAACAAATTATTTCAATCATCCAATCAACTGGATTTGTTTCATCCATTCCTATTATTGTTGCAATGTAACCCCTGGAAACCATTACTAAACACCAGGATCAAAACTATCTGATGCTGAGAACTCTTCTCTCCCCTGTCTTGACCAAGGGTCTCTAATCTTGGCAACTTTAAGCCTGGTGGACTTCAACTCCGAGAATTCCCAGACACCATTCCATTGTCCATTTAAAAAAGCTTTCTTCTTCTGAAGCCACAAAAATTGAGCCATTTGCTTTTGAGCTATTTGACAGGATTACATGAGCCCCATAGTTCTAGTTTATAGAACTGGGTCATTACAAATTCTCATCTTTTGCAATATATCTAAAATTATTGTTGATAACGGGACATATTTTTCAAAAGTCTTTTGTAATGGCTCGACTATCTATCTATCTATCTATCTATCTATCTATCTATCTATCTATCTACCCACCCACTCACCTACCTACCTACCTACCTACAAAGTGTTTCCTCAGAAGTGTTTCATTATGTTCAATAATGCATTATGTTTCTATTTTATGCTTTACAGTATATATTAACATATGGTATCAACTGCAGTATAATACCCACATATAAAGTGAAAACCAAATAAACAAATGTCTTAATTAACTCAAACAGAACACAATTAGAATGCATTGACCAAAAAAGATGCCAATATCAACTTTCAGTTAAAAAAAAACACCTCTCAGTGAAATTTAACATTCAGAAACTTTCAAAACTTAGCTTTCTAAAAATAGAATTGGCGATGTAGTCAGCTCATTGCTATTCCAATTGATCTTGGAATGAAACTGACAGAAAAGAATGACTATTTACTTTTTCTGTCATTTTAACTGCAGATGAAAATGGAATGGTTTAATTTTATTATTAACTTACGCTGAAAGAAAACCAAGGGTTGCTTAACCAAAATAATATGTACTCAAATTAGAGGAATAGAATTAAGACTTATGCACTTAAAGTTGGTTCACTTTGCATAATCCTATCTTGGCATAAACACATTACTTGAGAACATGCGCAATAATCTATGTAGACAATTATATTACATCTTGAGCTAAAATGAAAAGCACACTGCTGAATCTCAAGTCTTTTTTTCCCCCCATTAAATAAAAGTTCTTGGCCTAAAGCAGATTAAAAGCCTTTTGCTCAAAGAAAGGGCCTCTTAATCCAAATCAATTTAAACACATTATAAATAATGTGACATACTTACTTTATTTTTGTCTTGAACAACTAATACTCTCTCAGTGTGGTTATCCAATACAGCACCTGTTGGGAGAAAGAATATTTTCTATTTTATCAAAAAAATAGTAATGCCATGATTCACTTCAAAACTAATATGAAACTTCCTTTCTATCAAAGCCTGGAACAAAGTTTAGTTTCTTGATTGCATAAATTCCTGGCAGACTATAAATTATGTTCACTCATATATATCTACGCCATTGATTTTTCACCTTATTTCAATTTTAGAAGTATTTCTAGCTAAGTGTTTCTGTAATGTATGCTAGTTAGTTAATATTTTGTCTTGTTATATATTTATGTTACGTTACTGATAAGGTCTTATGACTATTCAATAAACCATAACTACTTAACTGTAAAGTATGCAGATTATTAAGATTTTGTTATTTCAGATACAAAAGTATACAAAAAATTAATACAAGGCATAAGTATTTCCAAACAAAGGAAAAACTGAAGAATGAGACTAAAAATAACCCCTTCTTTAAGGGAGTAATCACACGTCTGTATGTGGGAGAGAATATTTTGTAAATGCAACAGGAATCCGGAACAAAATTTCTGAAAGGACATTCCTTTGGAAAGTACTCACCAATTTTCTATATTCAACATTGAGTATGATTTCATCCTTCTGATATATGACTGTTAATGTGCTAGCTGGTGTGGAATTCTGTTTATTAGTCAAACTGGAAGTTTGGACTAACTTTGAACTTGTCTTGTTATTATGCTAAGACTATATTTAGTCTCTTTATACGAACATACATCTCAGCTGCTAAAACCTATCAAGCCCACTGAACAACCTTCCAGCTTATCCATGTAGGGACCAGTAATGCCACCAAAAAAAGTACAGTTGTATTATCTCACATTTTGAAGCTCCAGGAAGGAATTTCAAGGATTTGAAGCATAGGAGGTGCTCTTATCAATCTCTCCTATCCAAACATACTACAGATAAGCAGTTAAATGTGGGAATTATGAACTTTGCTCACAGTCTAAGACAACTTCCATTCATTATTTTTAAGAAATACAGGACAAGGAATAAGGTACCAAAAAGACAATGTTTTCCAATGTCCAGAGACAAAAGGGGCAACTAGAAAACTACAGCTGTCTATTCAACATTAACATGCAGAAATCATTGAAAACAATATAACTTCCAGATATCATAAAGCAGGCCAGATACATCACATGCAGGCCATGCCCACCCTGGCTCCGCAAAGGCAAAAAGTGTCACAATACGTCACAATCTGGCCTGTGATGTGATTGAGTTTGACACCTATATAATAAAGGATTTGTCAGAACTAACTGTACTTTTCTTACTCGATTTTTTAATTAATTTCCTAAATAGTTTGTGGCAATGTGATGGACATACTGTAATCTTGATTTAGTGACATACCTGGCATGCTACTCTATTAAATTTTAATCAGCAGGTAATAGGTTATTGGGCATATCAGCACTATTCCTCATTACCAGACTAAATTCAATGAGCAAGTTCTCAGTTGTAAAATAACTAAAATAGGGCTGTTTGTGTTACACTTGGAAAAAATAATTCATACCACATAATGACTATATAATGTATAAATACACTGAAATGACTTTCCCAAGTTGATTTGAAGGGCAGCTTTCCTCAGGCTGCATTTTGGCTTTTTTGTATTTTGGCCATCCTGACATAAACATCTATATTTATGATTTTTGTCTATTTCAGGGGTTTCACACTCAAGGACTGTTGGCTGAATCCGGCCTGCAATGTGGTTGGATCTGGTCCACAGGGCTGTCCTGGTCTGTATGCATTGCTTTGATCCAGTCTACTCACATTGCTTTGGCCTAGTCTACTCGTGTCACTTTGGCCTGGTCTACCCAATACAGAGAGGAAAGATCAAGCCAGTGAAGCTTTGGCCCAGTCTACCTGGTGCAAAGAGAAAGGTCAGGCCAATGTAGCTTTGGCCTGGTCTAGCCACTTAGGCCAGAATGGCTTCAGCCTGGTCTTCTCAATGCGAAGAGGAAACATGCCAGCAGATTGGGGACTGGCATCAAGCTGGCCACGCCCATCTGGTCAGCCACACCTACCCAGTCAGCCACACCTACCCAGTCAGCCACACCCCCATGGCTCCCCAAGGTCAACCACAGCCCTGATGCGGCCCTCAATGAAATTGAGTTTGACACCCCTGGTCTATATCATATATCCCATTCATGTTGGTAGGAAAGTCATTTGGTGAATTCTGCCCCTATGAGATATAAAGGAGTAGGAATCTAGAAGCAAGTTTTACTGGTTCTAGTCCTGCTCTGGAATAGTTTTCCTTTAGGTTAGGGTGAGCCCTTTCCTAGAGCAGAGGTCGCCAGAGGTGGTCCATGAGAAAATTTTGGTGGTCCGCAGCACACTCGTGTCTTTAAGAGGGGTGATACTGGGGCGGATGGACTGATGCATGGGGAAGAAAGGTAGCGCATAGGAGATTGCAGCATTGGAGTCCTTTCCAGGTGTTCCCTGGTCTGCGAGGGAGTGGGGGGAAAGGAACCTCTGAACTGGTGCTGGGGGTGGGAATCTGATGTTCAGAGGCTGACGAGCCACGTGCTGAAGACGAGATAGCTGGCAGGGAGATGGGGAAACAGGGGTGATACTGGCGGCAGATGGACAGATGCGCATGGGAGATCGCAGCATCGGAGCTCTTCCCAGGTGTTCCCTGGCCTGTGAGGGGGTGTGGGGAACCTCTGAACTGGTGTTGTATCCTGCCTCCACGCATCGAGGAGGCTGAGCGGCTGCCAGCGATGCCCTCAGGTGAAGATATTGTGAGGGGGAGGCTCAACCCCTCCCCTCAGAAGCTGCATAGCGCTCACCGCCTCTCTGGCACCCGCCAAGCCTCCTCCTTCCTGATGGGCATGTGAGTGCTTCTGGCGAGGAGAAAGAGAAGCACGGTGGGAGGAGGCTTGATGGCTACCAGAGGGGCAACGAGCGCTTTGGGGCTCCTGAGGGGAGGGGTTGAGTCTCCCTTGCAACATCTTCACCTGAGGGCATTGCTGGCAGCCGCTTGGCATCCTTGATGCGCAGAAGCAGGAAACAACAGCAGTTCCGAGGTTGTTTGTATTATAGCACTGCTATAATTATAATTTATAATTTAATTTACTTCTGAAAAAGACAGTGAAAACAAATTGGGAACCAGAAAGTTTGAGAAATTCATTAGATAAGAAGGATAGGACATTTGTTTTACAAGAACTTGATTGATAGTATGAAGCAAATTAGGTTCTAGTTTTTCCTTTTTTATGAATGTGTATGATCTTTTCTTGTTTGAAATTTATATTTTGTAACCTGTTTACTGTTCTTCCTTAAAATATATGATTACACAGGCATTAGTACTATTAAGAACAGATTGTTTATATTTATATTGGAAACATGCTTTTTGTTATTGTTTAAAAGGACTTGCAAGAAGATTGACCTTTTGCAGAAAAAAATCCAGAGCTTTTAATGGATGAGAAAGTCACTATTGCATAGTGTTTCATTTAGGGTGGGAATAATTTTTACATGTATTTTAAAGGTTTTAAGCAATTCTGTAAACTGCTGGGAGCCTTTGGAAGTTTGCTGTATGGAAATGACATTAATCATTCATAAGTAAATAAATTGAATGATGAAGGCTCTTCTATTTTTTTTTTAATACCAAATATACCAGATCATCAAACTTTCAATTTAAACAATGTTAAACAAGCCACTATGTTAACACTATGAAAAAAGGAGTAGGCAACACTTTACAAATTTGGACTTCAAATCTCATTATGCCCAACTAGTAAAGATATGTAAAAGGCACATGATGCTCACTTTTGGACTAAATATTTTATTATAACCATACCATATTAGCACAGTGGAACCTGATACAGAATTTCCCAGTTCCCACATAGTATCACTATTTTTAAGTTTTTGTTTCAACCTCTCTCATTTTGTTTGGCAGAATTTAAAAGGGCTGAACTTTAACTAATTCATGCTTAGGTAACTAGGAATTCCAACTGGAAATTAAAATTGTATTGATAATTGATGTTGAGTTTTATCTTTCACGCTTTAGGAAAACATGCTCAAACATGCCCTTAAAAATAAATAAAAAACATCTTTTGTTTTGCTGCCCTCTACTGACTTAGTTATAGGTCAAACTCGAAAAATTAGAGTATCGTGCAAAAGTTCATTTACTTCAGTAATGCAACTTAAAAGGTGAACCTAATATATGAGATAGACTCATTACATGCAAAGCAAGATAGTTCAAGCTGTGATTTGTCATAATTGTGATGATGATGGCTTACAGCTCATGAAAACCCCAAATTCACAATCTCAGAAAATTAGAATATTACATGCAATCAATAAAACAAGGATTGTACATAGAACAATATTGGACCTCTGTAAAATATAAGCATGCATATGTACTCAGTACTTAGTTTGGGCCGCTGCAGCAATTACCGCCTCAATGCAGCGTGGCATGGAAGCGATCAGCCTGTCACACTGCTGAGGTGTTATGGAAGACCAGGATGCTTCAGCTCTTCTGCATTGTTCGGTCTCATGTCTCTCATGTCTCTCTTGGCAATGCCCCATAGATTCTCTATGGGGTTCAGGTCAGGTGAGTTTTCTGGCTAATCAAGCACAGTAATCCCATGGTCATTGAACCAGGTTTTGGTGCTTTTGGCAGTGTGGGCAGGTGCCAAGTCCTGCTGGAAAATGAAGTCAGCCTCCCCATAAAGCTTGTCTGCGGAAGGAAGCATGAAGTGCTCCAAAATCTCCTGGTAGACGGTTGCGTTGACCCTGGACTTAATGAAGCACAGTGGACCAACACCAGCAGATGACATGGCTCCCCAAATCAACACAGACTGTGGAAACTTCACACTGGAGTTCAAGCATCTTGCAATGTGTGCCACTCCATTCTTCCTCCAGACTCTGGGTCCTTGGTTTCTAAATGAGATGCAAAAATTGCTCTCATCAGAAAAGAGGACTTTGGACCACTGAGCAACAGACCAGGTCTGTTTTTCTTTAGCCCAGGTAAGACACTTTTGACATTGTTTGTTGTTCAGGAGCGGCTTGACAAGAGGAATACGACATTTGAAGCCCATGTCCAGGATCCGTCTGTGTGTGGTAGCTCCTGATGCACTGACTCCAGCCTCAGTCCACTCCTTGTGAAAGTCCCCAACACTTTTGAATGGCCTTTTCCTGACAATCCTCTCCAGGCTGCAGTCATCCCTGCTGCTTGTGCATCTTTTTCTTCCACACTTTTCCCTTCCACATAATTTTCCATTAATGTGATTTGATACAGCACTTTGGGAACATCCAACTTCTTTTGCAAGTACCTTTTGAGGCTTTCTCTCCTTATGGAGGGTGTCAATGATGGTTTTCTGCACAACTGTGAGGTCAGCAGTCTTTCCCATGATTGTGATTCTTACTGAACCAGAGTGAGAGACCATTTAAAGGCTCAGGAACCATTTGCAGGTGTTATGGCTTCATTAGCTGATTAGTGTGGGGCACTAGCCTAGAATATTCTAATTTTCTGAGATTGTGGATTTGGAGTTTTCATGAGCTGTAAGCCATAATCATCTCAATTATGACACATCATGGCTTGAACTATCTTGCTTTGCATGTAATGAGTCTATCTCATATATTAGGTTCACCTTTTAAGTTGCATTACTGAAATAAATGAACTTTTGCATGATATTCTAATTTTTCGAGTTTCACCTGTAAAATCCAAATAGATATTTTTGTGCTTAGGGATTCAACTGTAGCAATCTTAAGTTTTTGTCTTGAACGTGTAATTTAACATACCTTGCTGAAAGAAAAGCAGCAGAGAACTTTCAATAATGGGTGGGAGAAGTACGATAAAAGATAAAAGGTAGATAAAAATAAAAGGTACCGTAAAAGAGCCAGTGTGGTGGAGAGGTTAAAGTGCTGGCCTAGAAACCTGGGAGACTGGGAGTTCTAGTTGGCCTTAGACATGAAAGTCAGCTGGGTGACTTTGGGCTAGTCATTCTCTCGACTCCAAATTATCTTACAGGGTAATTGTTGTGGGGCAAATAGGAAGAAGGAATATTAAGTATGTTCATTGCCTTAAATTCCTTGTGTGTCTAATCACACTTGGCCAAAGAAAGCTATTCTATTCTATTCTATTCTATTCTATTCTATTCTATTCTATTCTATTCTATTCTATTTCATTCCTATTCTATTCTATTCTATTCCATTCCTATTCTATTCTATTCTATTCCATTCCTAGTCTATTCTATTCTTATTCCATTCCATTCTATTCTATTCTATTCCATTCCTATTCTATTCTATTCCATTCCGTTCCTATTCTATTCTTATTCCATTCCATTCCTATTCTATTCTTATTCTATTCTATTCCATTCCATTCCAATTCTATTCCTATTCTATTCTTATTCCATTCCTATTCTATTCTATTATTCTATTCTTATTCTTATTCTATTCTTATTCTATTCCATTCCATCCCATTCTTCCATGTAAAACATAATAAAGGTGGGATACAAAATATAACAAATAAAAATAAAATTATCCAAATTTACAGAAGTCTCCTTATGTCCAAAAAAAGAAAGGTGGGGGAATAGCAAGCCTGCATTATATGCTTATTCTACTTGCTTATAAAAAAAAATGCTAGGGGTAATAAGATGTGGCTATCTGGTATTTTGTACTGTTAATCCTTTGTAAAAGCTTATTTTTGTCTTTTATGTGTTTGTTTGTGTGTGATGTTTTCAAGTGCTTACCTGCAACACCTACTTGATGAGTGGCATAAACTGGTAGTCTGCTACATCCTTCTGCTAACCAGAGAGCCAGTGTAGATGAGTTTGATTCTGCATGGTGAAAAGTAAACCCTTGCTCTGCAGCAGTAGCTATAAATCTGCTTTGCAGAATAGGGACATGCAGCCATACTGCTATGTGGCCTTCTGCTCGCCATTGCATGATAGCACCTAAAGGAGAAAAATACCGGACAAGGTGTTGATGTCTGTGCTAAACATTTTAATTAGCGGTTGACTGTTTCCCTTTAATTTCTCTCATATTGTTTTAACAGTTGAGAAAAAATGCTAGTCAAAATTTCCTCAGCCTGAGATACCGGTATAATAACAGAATTTGAAAACTCTCAGTATTTGAGTTCTAATCAAGATTTTTTTCTTTTTCTTTTTGTGACCTTTTGCTCCCTTTGTTTCGGGGTGGAGTGAGTGGAACTGAGCAATTTACTGGCTGGATGCCCTTCCTGACACCTACATGGAGTTCACAGCAGATATTTTTTCTTTGTGCCCTGATACAGAAACAACTGCCACTGCCTAGGATCAAACTCTCAACCTTCTGAATGGGAAGCGAGCTTCTTCACCTATAGGTCATACCACTCATTTGAGTTCTAATCTAGATACCACATAAAAATAGCTAATTATATAGATGAAGTTCAATCTGAAATCTGCTTTTAAATGATTTAAATATTTCATGTATTCCATTATAAAGTGTCTTACATTTTTGTAAAACATTGTAGGATTTAGTTATAGTAGATATTCTCAGTAGAAATTTTTGGAAAGAGAGTGTAAGTGTCTGAAAAACACAGGATATGACAGAGGCACCTCATGGCTCTCTGGAGATCATATCCCAAGGATATTGATGCAGCCAGAAAAGCTCAACAGGCATAAAGTGTTTGAAAGTGGAATGGAGGCAGGTTTTGATCATACTCTCCTGCACAAGGGACATAAACACATGAGTAAAAAGCTGAAGATCTCCACAATAGGCTTATGAAGACAATAGCATGTGCTGGAAGCAACCAGCCCAAAGAGCTCCAGCATTCTAGAGCTTGGTGTAGCCAGTCTAAGTGAAGCAAAGTGGGACTATTTAAATCTGATGTTATATGCAACAGGATTTCAACTGCTTTTGGCTTTCAGTCTGAAGTACTACTCAGCCCTAATACTATTTCAGTGCAATTTTATTTTTCATTTCCTTCATGTACTGTATAAAGTAGTGCAATCTAGGAAATTAATTTTTGTGCTTAGCAGACATTGAAAACATAATTTACATGGTTTTTTAATTAACACATTTTTAAAATGTGAGAACAGCTAAAACAAATTAACAGACTAACAATTCTTTAATTAAGGATTATTCGCTCATATCAGTCTAATTTTAAAATTATATTAACGAAGTACAGAAATTAATAATAATAATTTCCGTGCCCCTGTAAAATGGGAAACCCTAGTATTGCAGTGGGGTGCAAATTGCTAGGTGAAATAAATCTATGTTTTAATAAAAATATTAAATATGGATGTTAAACGTTGGAGATTTCTCAATGTTATTAATACTGTTAGGGGTACTTCCAAACTAGATGATTAAAAAATGGCTATTTTGCAATTCTGGTTTAAAAAAAAGACTAGTTCAACAAAACTATTCCAAGTATAAGAAAAATGCTCTTCAGAACTGGAGAAATGATTTGTGACTTCATCCATCTAATATTATTAGAACTGCTCCTCAGCCTGAAATACTATACCATTTATTAAGGGCTCAAATTCACTGAAATCAAGGTAATTTACTGAATAAAAGTGCTTATAAAGAAAGTGCATGAAGAAAGTGCATAAAGTGCATAAAGAAAGAAAGAAAAGTGCATAAAGAAAGAATCTTTATGAAGTTTTTATTCATAACTATTAATAACTACCTGATTATTTCGGTATTCAGAGCAACAGCAATTTTGGTTTAATTGCATATTAAAACCTCAATTCCCTGCATCACATTAGCTTTTCACAAGCATGATGTGCCTGGTATGTACAAACCATTTTCCTATTTTGTTACTCACGATTACATCACTCCTTCAGTTCATTTCTAGTTGGCAAAATATTACATTACACTTCTGTCTCTATGTCTGTAAAGCTGAGTGATCAGGGGGGAAAAAACCCTTTTGTTCATAACGATCACGCATCATTTGGTAGACGAAAAAGAAGTATTAAAGCTAATTGGTTCAATGGAGTGTATCTGCTAGTTTGGCTGACAATTGCTCCCTTTTCCCGAGAAAGAAACAGCGCTTGGCCATAAGATAATTCATACATTTTGCTCCGAAAATTGTCTCTGGACGAATTTTATCAGGGAAATTTGGGGAGGGGGGGAAAGATACATTCTGCACGTATTCAAATACAGATTTTTGGTTTTTTTCCCCATCTATCCTGCCGTGGAAGTTGCGGAACTCTCAGAAAACCTTTGGTCCGACTGTGCTCTGTCTCCCCACAAGCTTCCAGCAAAAGGCACTTGCCCTGTAGCCAGCGCCCGAAGGAGGCTTGATCCAGGCTCTCAGGAGAGCGTAGCTGAGCCAGGTGTAAGCTCACTCCGCCGAACTTATCCCGTCGCGGCTTCAACCCTGCTTCGGCCACGCTGAAGCGTCGGCGACCGCTCACGCCGCCCCGAACTTCGGGCTGCTGCAGCAGCCGCCAGCGGGACGAGAGCAAATGCCGGCTGTGAGCGGACCAAACAGTCCAGCCGGCCATGG
Source organism: Hydrophis major (assembly GCA_033807585.1). Lineage (NCBI taxonomy): Eukaryota > Metazoa > Chordata > Lepidosauria > Squamata > Elapidae > Hydrophis > Hydrophis major. The sequence goes on along the minus strand of CM066333.1, from coordinate 46,743,716 downwards.
CGGCTGCGTTGCTGCTGCAAAGGAACGCGGAGAGAAAAGGATGTAGAGTTACTCACCGTCTGGACTTCCGTGCGGCTGCTCCAGTTGGGAAATTTGGCTCAGTTGGGAGAAGATTTTAACATACTCTGTACACGAGATGGGCGGCCATATAAATTTAATAAATACATTTCACAGTAAAATAAATTATTATGTCAGAGGTTCGGTTCAGTTCCTGATCCTTGAAATCTAGATGCATCAGATTTAGGTCCCAACATTTTCCAGTCTATAGGAATTCTGGGAATTGAAGTCCAACACTTCTAGACAGTGCCAGATTTTAAGAAAAAGGTATTGTTGTGGCATTAGATTTGATCTTAGATTTTACAATATTTTAACTTCCTTCAAAACTTCTATATACTATTATATGTATATGTTATTTATGATGGGAACATGACAGAAGTAAACACATAAACACAGTCCAGTGGCCTTATACTGGATGTCCAATTCAGCTATGCGTATCTTCTAGGGAACCAGAGAACGCACATTGTGGGCAATCTTGCACAATATATTTAAAAGTTTGCACATCAGCACCACACATGCAACAACAGGAATCTTTTCATTCCCATTGATAGTATGGAAGAGGCATGTCTTCTACTATCATACCTAATTCTGTTCAATTTTGACTAGAGAAAAGCAGGTTATAACCAGGTGAGGGATACTAATGATGAGATCACAAGAAAGTACTTTGGACCATTCCTCTCTCCAAGCATTTTCAACTTAAACTGGGTAGATGTTAAAGTTAATAGCTATTTTCCAAGCTGGCCTATGAAATTGCAATCGTAATGGGTTGAGCATTGTCCTGGTGAATACAGAACCTTGTTCAACATCTCTGATCTTGGCCAAATGACAGCTTGTTGTGTTCTAATGTGAGGTGGTATAAGATTGCTAAGTACTGGTAACCAGTCCACAGGAGAGGGATGCAATATACCAGAAATGATATGCATTGTCTGGCAGAGTTGGATACTGGCACAATATTCAGCTGCAGAATAAACCAAAGCTAAGACTGGTGCTCGTAGGATGTTCTTCTATATATTGATATTGCCAGAAAATGTATTGATATTGTCTGTATTTGAAAATAACCTATTATAAATAGAATAATCAGTTGTACTTTTAAATTTGTGCATTATCCCTTTAACACAGACAGAATGAAAAGAATATATGTGGCTCCGAATTAAACTGCTGACTCCTTATTGCTCTCTGAGCTGCCTCGTTTGCAGACCTTTCATTACCTGACATGGTAATATCATCAGCCTGGTTGGGTAATGAAATGTCAGTAAACCAACAGCTCAGAGGGCACCAAGGACTCCATACACTAGGGAAATTTTGCACTTCGATACCTGTTTTACAAAATTCTAATTATAAACAATATAATAACAATGAGCAGATCAAAAGAGAACCAAACCTAAAACAAATGCCTCAGAACGCCAATGAAATTGATCAGAACTGAGTTCTGGAAAAATATTTAGGTTACTATTTGAGTAAATATTTAAAATTGAGGGATTTAACATCAGCTAACCTGAAATTTGTTTCAGATTGAGTGTACAGTATACGATTACACTCTAAAACAAGGGTCTTCAAACTTGGCAAGTTTAAGACTTGTGGACTTCAACTCCCAGAATTCCTGAGCAGGAGTGCAGGAGGAATTCTGGGAGTTGAAGTCCACAAGTCTTAAAGCTGTCGAATTTGAGGATCCCTGCTCTAAAACTTAGTTTAATACTAATAAGATTAAAGTTAATTAGAAACAAATTCCACAAGGAACAGGGAAGCTAATCATATGAGTTTAGGATGCCTTCCATCCTTCCAAGGTGGGTAGAATGAGGACCGCTTAGAGTGGGCTGTTAAAGCACTATAAAGCGGTATATAAGTCTAAGTGCTTTTGCTATTTTATGTCCTGCAACTAATCTTATTTAAAGTTATATCTTCTGCCTGGAGTAGCCGAATAAACAGTTTAATGAGGAAGTGACTAAACGAAAAGATCAGCATCGCAGGGGAAAATAAAGCGAAGGTTCTCAGGGACGCTGCATTTCGGAAAGACTTCCGGCATTCCATTGAACATAGCCGCTTGCTAACTAGCAACTGTGGGTTATCCATAGAGATACACTTGCAGAAAGAACAACATCCGCTCCCTGCTACTGAGCATTCCTAGACGCTAAAAATGAAGAGTGATATTCGGTGCAACTTCCTAAAAAAAATAAAAGAAAAGCACATTAGGATTTTAATTTTTTTTACGATTGTGATCAGGAACTTTTAGAAAACGCTTCGAGGAGACAGAGCGGCGTTTGGTAGCGCTTGAAACCCACTTTCTCAGTTCTTGAATTGCCCATAGAGGAGGTCTTGAATCGACGTTCTTCTAACTCTTTAGTATCTCTTTGAACGAATTTTGCCTTCCGGGGAAGAAACCGCGCTCGTGGTGCAGAGACGATTAAAGCGGCGCTGCCTCCGCCTTCCAGCTGAATTCTTGCGATGTCCTCTTCCAGCAAGAGGAAAAACAAGAAACGGCCTCCTTCGGAAAAGGACTCGGCTCTCGACCAACGAGGCGCAGCCCAAGAACCCCTCGGGTGGCAGAGGTTGTCGGTTGCAGACTTTCTGGACAAGGGTAGGATGCTGGGAACGCGCGCGGTTTTGTGGGAATTGTTCATGAACCACTAGTCTCCAAATTTGGCAACTTTAAAACTTGTAGACTTCAACTGCCAGAATTCTCCAGCCCACAAGTCTTAAAGTTGCCAAGTTTGGAGACTTCTGTTCGTGCTCTCAACAAGCCTGTACGGTAGGCAAGATTGGGAAAGCATTGAGGAATCTCAGGACCCTAGGATGGTCACTCTGGTTATTGTGACAGAAGCATGTGGCAGAAGCTCTTGCAAGATTATTGTGACAGAAGCTCTTGCAAGATTCTTGCCGCAGTTATAACATCACTCCATCACATAATTGATGTTATCTTAATACAAGGGTCTTCAAACTTGGCAAGTTTAAGACTTGTGGAGTTCAATTCCCAGAATTCCTGAGCTAACATGACTGGAGGAGGAATTCTGGGAGTTGAAGTCCACAAGTCTTAAAGCTGTCAAGTTTGAAGACCCCTGTAGACTTAAGAGAAAACTGCGACATACAGAAATATATGGAGAAGTTCATTCCGGAATGAGTTGAATTCTGGCAATCCCTGTCCAAATCAGACACAATTAAGCCACAGAAGCTCCCAGATGCTGTTTGCATGTTTGTGATCATCCTTTTTCTTTTGCAACATTTAATATAAAGCTGTTATTCTTTTTTTAAATTTCTGTATTGAACATTGCTGGTAGCTGGAACTGCACAAGATGGAATACAATTTATTTTTTTTAGTATACATTTAGGACAAATGTCACCCTCACTACCTTTGGGAAAGCCAAAATTGCTTTGTTAGAGATCCTGAAAAATGTTATATTTAATTCATCATCAGTTCAGTTCAGGACTAAAGTAGCTTAGCAGTTGTAATTAGCAACTCCAGTTTTAAATAGTGTTATCATTTCTCCAAAACAGGTCAAGCCATGTGATTTTTCTGTAATTGCACAGTTACGGAATGTCACAGTTGTGAGTTAGGATATACCAAATTGCTTTTTGCCTGCTTAGGTTGTTTCAAGCATCTCCCCTGCCTTTCCTTCCAGTTGCGTTGGGTACTGCTCTGTATAGCGATTTTGACTTGAATTGCTTTGTAACAAGGGGCCTGGCTCCAACATAATATACCTACCTGCATAATGTCTAACATATAGTGCTCTTTTGGAAAACACCAGATCTGTCTTTAAAAGAGGGGGCAAGAGTTCGTTCTATACCAGTGTGCTTTTGTTGCCCAATTTACATTATAGGTTTACAGTTGCTCCTAGCTCAAATAAATTCATGCAGGTATACTTTTTATAGTTATTCATTTGAGGCTTGATGTAGTTCTTTTTCTTACTACTCTGCCACCTAGTGTACTTTCATGGACCATTTTAGGCACATTAACTTGCAACATTTAATCAATTTGGGATGCATTGGGATTTGGAATAAAATTAACAAGAATTCTGCCACTTCTTGTTGATTACTCTAGTGTTCACAAGTTCTTTGGAGGCAGATAGGGCATTGTAACTAAGTTTGTTAAGTTGTGTTACAATGAATGAACATACATCACATTTCTTATTAATTCTATTCAGACTTAACTACATTGTAATGGCCAAGTATTTGAATGATAATCATGGTTTGGAAGTTGTTCCTCAGTGATCCCTTAATACAGGTAGTCCTCAACCTACAATAGTTCATTTAGAGACAGTTTGAAGTTACAATGACACTAAAAAAAAGTGATTTATGATCATTTTTCATATGACATACTTATGGTCACATGATCAAAATTCAACTGTCTGGCAACTGACTCTTATTTATGATGATGACATTGTCCCAGGGTCATATGATCATCTTTTATGATCTTCTGACAAGAAAGGTCATAAACTGGGATAAAAATCACTTTACAAATATTGCACAAATGGAAATTTTGGGTTCGTTTATAGTCATAAGTCAAGGACTACCTTTAATGTAATATGCAAAAATATAGTGAATGGGCAGAGCCAATTCTCTTTTCTTCTTGAACTTTAACATTTTCAAGGCAGCATAAAATAGAACTTTGTAGAACAACATGGGCAATGGTTATTGAACATCAGAATGTTGTTCTTGCAACAGTCAATTGAATAGCCCAAAGATATCTAAATCAAAGATATATTGCATAACATGTTCTGCTCTTATATTAACTTTGAGGAGATAATCTGCATTTTATTCTTAAAGATTTTAGATCAACCAAATGATAAGTAAATGTATAATTGTATTTTTCTCTTTAATTTTAGAAGATGACAAAGTCCCCAAAATATACAGAGAAACTTTTGTGCAGTTGGCACTCAACACAATGAAGCTGGGAAATATTTGCATAGGGCGTCCAGTGCTGCTTACCAGTACAAATGGGAAGCAAGAGGTGGTGTTTTTTTCTTATCAATTCTATGTGTATTTTTGCATGCAGGCGGATTGTTTATGTAATGGTGTATTTTATTTTTCTTCAAAGGGGTAACACTAGATGGATTATTTTTTACTTATATTTTCTATTGTTTTGGTTAGGTTTGTACAGCATGGCCTGTTGCAGGCTTCCCTGGTAAAAAAATTGGCATAAGTGCAATTACACAGAAGAATCTAAAAGTGGTACCTGGTGATATGGTCTTTGTCCAGCCTGTGACTGGTGCTGTACTTCAAGCAGAGGAAGTGGAAGTAAAGCTGGGGTATGTTTATATCCATGCATTTTATATCCTTACCTATGTTCAGATTTCTAATTTATTGTGACTTTGACTGAATTTTGTCATGAAGGAGTTTCATGTGACCATAATGAAATTTATTTTAAAGTTTTCCTCATATTTAAAAGTATGACATTGCATGCCAGGACTTTAGCAATACTTCAGTTATGAGTTCTGGAAGAGAAATTTAGAGTGTATGGAGAGCACAATTGTAGCACTTTAAAGCAGTTTATCTTTTCTTGAGATCACATGGCAGATATGAAGAACATATACACTGCTCAAAAAAATAAAGGAAGCACTTAAACAATACAATGTAACTCCAAATCCATCACACTTCTGTGAAATCAAACTGTCACCTTAGGTAGCAACACTGATTGACAATCAATTTCACATGCTGTTGTGCAAATGGAATAGACAACAGGTGGAAAGCAGAGGCAGTTAGCAAGACATCCCCAATAAAGGAGTGGTTCTGCAGGTGGTGACCACAGGCCACTTCTCAGTTCCTGTGCTTTCTGGCTGATGGTTTGGTCACTTTTGAATGCTGGCAGTGTTTTCACTCTAGTGGTAGCATGAGATGGAGTCTACAACCCACATAAGTGGCTCAGGTAGTGCAGCTCATCCAGGATGGCACATCAATGCGAGCTGTGGCAAGAAGGTTTGCTGTGTCTGTCAGCGTAGTGTCCAGAGTATGGAGGCGCTACCAGGAGACAGGCCAGTACATCAGGAGATGTGGAGGAGGCCATAAGAGGGCAACAACCCAGCATCAGGACCGCTACCTCCGCCTTTGTGCAAGGAGGGAAAGGAGGAGCCCTGCCAGAGCCCTGTAAAATGACCTCCAGCAGGCTACAAATGTGCATGTGGCTGCTCAAACAGTCAGAAACAGATTCCATGAGGGTGGTATGAGGGCCCAATGTCCACAGGTTGGGGTGTGCTTACAGCCCAACACCGTGCAGGACATTTGGCATTTGCCAGAGAACACCAAGATTGGCCAATTCGCCACTGGCGCCCTGTGCTCTTCACAGATGAAAGCAGGTTCACACTGAGCACATGTGACAGATATGACAGGGTCTGGAGATGCTATGGAGAATGTTCTGCTGCCTGCAACATCCTCCAGCGTGACTGTTTTGGCAGTGGGTCAGTAATGGTGTGGGGTGGCATTTCTTTAGGGAGCCGCACAACCCTCCATGTGCTCTCCAGAGGTAGCCTGACTGCCATTAGGTACCGAAATGAGATCCTCAGACCCCTTGTGAGACCATATGCTGGTGCGGTTGGCCCTGGGTTCCTGCTAATGCAAGACAATGCTAGACCTCATGTGGCTGGAATGTGTCAGCAGTTCCTGTAAGATGAAGGCATTGATGCTATGGACTGGCCTGCCCGTTCCTCAGACCTGAATCCAGTTGAGCACATCTGGGACATCATGTCTTACTCCATCCACCAATGCCACATTGCACCACAGACTATCCAGGAGTTGGGGGATGCTTTAGTCCAGGTGTGAGAGGAGATCCCTCAGGAGACCATCCGCCACCTCATCAGGAGCATGCCCAGGCATTGTAGGGAGGTCATACAGGCATGTGGAGGCCACATACACTACTGAGCCTCATTTTGACTTGTTTTAAGGGCATTACATCAAAGTTGGATCAGCCTGTAGTGTTTTTTTCCACTTTAATTTTGAGTATAACTCCAAATCCAGACCTCCATGGGTTACTAAATTTGATTTCCATTGTTAATTTTTGTGTGATTTTGTTGTCAGCACATTCAACTATGTAATGAACAAAGTATTTAATAAGAATATTTCATTCATTCAGATCTAGGATGTCTTATTTTTGTGTTCCCTTTATTTTTTTGAGCAATGTATATTTGTGCTATGCACCTTCTCTCTTATTCCCCAGAATACCTTTGTAACTCAAATCTGAATTGCTGAATAAATTAAGTACATTATATGTAGTATATTTTTGTAAAATGTAATTCTCTTCAGAAAGCTTAGATTGCAGACACTTTGCTCTTAAAGTTTCTGTAAGGAATTGGAATGTTTCTCATTTATTTGTCAAAAGTGTTTGCCACCTGTTTCATACTTCAGATGACTCTGAATCAGGTGGGATTCAAATTTTGTAACAACTGGTTCTGTGGGCGTGGCTAGGTTGGTATGGTTAGGTGGGCGTGGCTAGGTGGGCATGATCATGTGACTAGGTGAGTGTGGTTTCTTTTTTTTGGCATCCCCCCCTTTTTTTGCACCTTCTGGGCCTCATGGAAACCTGGGGGGGCATTTTTGCTCCCAGGAAGGGAAAAAATGGAGGTGGCAGGGGGAGGTGCTGCGCCCTCCTCCATTTTTTGCCTTCCTGGGCCTCAAGGAAGCCTCCTGGGTGAAGCAGTAAGTAAGCGAGGGGAATCCAGGCATAGCTGATCATAGGAACAGCTGATTGTTGGGAGGGGAAAAAAAGAAATACCTTAAGGAGTGACTGGGCAGGGAAGAATGCAGTCAGCGATGTTGGGCATGCGTGCAATATTGTGCATGCGTGATAAGGACTGACTGGGCGGAGAGGGGAAGGGCCAGCCAGGGGCACAATTTTCTGGTTCTCCAAACTGTGCAGAATCATAACCAATTCTACAGAACTGGTCTGAACCGGTAGAATCCTACCCCTACTCTGAATGGAATTCTCATTTGGAGGCATATGGTTTGGATTAACTGTAATTAACTAACTTGGTACATAGAACCATGGTATGTAGATTCAAGGATTGGTGATATAAAAGTGTTCTTGTGCATTTAATATCAAGTAAAAATATCAGTGGCTATAAACCATATGATACAAGGACCAAGATTTATTTAAAAGCAAGGCTTCAATCTATAAAATAGTTTGGAAAGATCTTGGGTTGTAAGTAACAAGATAAAAAGAAAGAAATTTAATGAATGGGATGTCCATTTAAAATCTCTTAGGATTCATACATTCTGGATTTGAAGGAGATGAATTTCAGAATCTCATATATGAGGAATCTTCTGCTAGATTAACATTGCTATTTGACTGTTAAAGAGTAATATTCTTTTTTCCATTTGCTTCCTGGATGATTTTTTTAATTTCTCTCCTTTTTTTTTCTTGTATCTTTGGTTTTCATTTTTAGAATCTCCCCAGATAATGCTTCCAAAATTATCTGAGGAGAAATGACTAACCCTTAATGGCATATCCCAAGATGGGAACATTATATAAAAGTATATATAATTTTTTACCTTATAAAAAAAAAATCTGATTGCAGCAGAGGCTGTCTTGGAAACAAAATAACCAGAAGTATATATGAGAAACATCTACTGGTCTTCTTGGGATGTCAGGAATAGAAGAAACATCAACATAAGAATGTTGACAAAGTTAGTATCATTGATTTCTGATAGGTGTGACATTTACCCAGAATTGCTACTGTATTCAGGTAGGTAGGTAAATAGGTAGATCAATGAACTTTATGTTTAATGCACTCCCTACTGATGTTAGTTTAGTAATTTCTGTTATACAAAAGATTTTTTTTTTTAGGTCTTAAATTTAAGATTCTGTGCATTGAATTGACATAGTCTATGAGTCCATGTGGTGATGCTAACGAAGAACCAGTATAACAGATTTCTGCATGGGAATTGCTTGTAAGAAGTCACTTTTGAGGGAGCCTAATTTATTTCTTACATTGGAGTACATTTTTTGAAATAATGATATTTATTAAATTTTAACAATGATTATTTTATGTTTTCTTAGGGTTAAAGATGATTGTATCAGTACTGAAGACTTGTCCATTAGCCTCTTGAGAAACTTAGGTATGGGTTTAGTTTATATTTTCTGGTTTATATTTTTAAATACATATAAATTTATGTCTGTCCTGTAGTAAAATGTTTTGGATTTCTGAGTTTTACAGAGATCCAATACACCACTCTGGAGCAAGAGTATCAAGAATAGGGAAAAATACTGCATTTGAAACTTTATAATTATTCAGTTTGAAGGGTGTCTTTTAAAAGTGCATAGAATATTCTTTTAAGAAGGAAAGTGCTATTCAAAAATAGGTTGTTTTGACCTCAAAACAGGCTCATAGGTATGCTTTGTTAAAACTAACCTTTCTGAGCTTTTCTGTTGGATTTCTATGCCATGTAGTCTTTATTTTCTGTGTATCTTAAATTGTCACAGTAAATTAATTTTGCATGCTAAAAGCAAGTATAAAAGTAGAATATGATATCCCCATTTTGATTTAAGTCCTTCTAAAGGACTGACAATTATTTTACTGTGTTAAAGCTTACCAAGACTATGGAAAATGCAATCTTTTTTAAAATTAGAGAACTGGCAGTTAGATCATCAAGATCATTGCTTTTGCTTTGAAAATAATTGTACTTCCTGATATATTGCTATTAATCTTTCTTTTGCAGATGGAAAGATAGTATTGCCAGGAAATTTCCTACAAGTTACTTTCTATGGCCGATCTTGTGATCTAAAGGTTACAAGGGTGAAAGGAATGGATGGTGTGTTGCTGGAAATGCAAGATGTTTTAAAGATACCACAGGAATTACCATTGGAGAATTCCACTAATAGTCATTTCAATTTATCTATTGAACTTGGAAAACTAGTAATAACAGACAGTGAAGTATCTACCAGTACTCCATGTAAGCATGAGGATCATAACATATTCATGAATGATCCTTTAAATAATATGGGTGAAGCATTGAGTCCTGATCCAGCAGAGATCCTTGATGGTGATGGGTCTAACCTTCATTCTGAATCAATCGTATCACAAGATTGTGAGAAAGGTTTTGCAGGTGAAGGATTACCTTTGGCTGATAAAACAGGACTGTCACAGAATTGGGAACCATTTTACTTCATATCGTCAAGGACTAGGGTCAGTTTCATTCAATCACAAGCCAAAGTGACAGAAGAATGCAATCTTGAACCAAAAGTTACTTACGATTCAATAGGTGGACTCAGTAACCAGCTGAAAACTATAAAAGAAATGATTGAACTTCCTTTGAAGCAGCCTGATCTATTTAGAAAATACGGTAGGATATCTATGATATAAATGTGTGGTATAAATTACTATTTTTCATTTGGTAACACTGTCAAAATAATGTAAGACATAGTTTAAATGCATTTGTTTTTCTTAAAATGGCAGATCTTATTCTGCTTTTAATATTTTGTTTCTCTTGCCCAAGTGCTGTACAATGACTTAATTGTTTTTTTTTCTGTCATGTTTTGCTTAATCATTGCTTGTTAAATAAACTCGAATGAATTAATGGCCTAAATCAGTTTTTCCAAATAGTTTTCCTGTGGTGGGGCATCCAAAAAAGCTCCTCTTAGAATTGGGAAGCTTTTTTTAAAGATACATATCGGAGAAAGGGTAGCAAAATTTATGTTAACTGTCTTGTGCTCATGAAAAAGCAACTTGCATGGTTTTTAAAAGCTAATAAAATTTATAAAAGACCCTTCTTTTCAATTATTTAAGTTAAAAGAAACAAATACACAACAGTAGTTAAAAGGGCTCTTAGTAGCAAAAATTGTGTTGTTCCTTACTGCCATTTGGAATGTTTCTAAAAATAATTGTGACATATTTCATATAAAATACAGTTTTTCATTAGTAATTTAATGTTAACACAGGGACAATTTTATTATTGCCATTATGAACTTTTAACTTCATACAATGTCGAAGAATTAAAACCAGTTCTTTGCTGTTTATGTGTGACGCTGAAGGAATCCCACCTCCAAGAGGAGTGCTATTATATGGTCCTCCAGGTACAGGAAAGACATTGCTAGCCAGAGCAATTGCAAATGAGGTTGAAGCTCACTTCTGTACAGTTAATGGTCCAGAAATAATAAGCAAGTAAGTGCCCTTCATTGATTTATTTCAGACTTGCTTTATCTAAGTTTAAATTAGCAATGTACTTACTGTTTTTAAAATATAAGGCTTGTTACCCAGATGGGATACAGCTATGTCTGTAAATGCAAATGAAGGACTGATTATGTATTTTTATATCAAGATGTTGACACAATAATGTACTTATATAGGAAATTATATGAGGGCCAGACTTTTGACAATGAATCATGTTTAATTTTCTTGTAGATTTTATGGAGAAAGTGAAGCCCGGCTACGACAGATATTTTCTGAAGCCTCTTTACGGTATGCTTCTATTCTTTCAGTGAAGTTACTTCAGATGGTTTAACTTAAGGAACAGGTAACTTTTTTGCTCTAATGACATATTTAGAGCAAATATTTTGAGCTTTCATAAAGTAGCCAAGAGAGGTAGTTTGTCTATTTAAAAATGGCTGCTGGGCTCACAAAGTGTTTATTTCCTAGAAGGCAAACTGCTAAAATTCCTCCCTACCAACTCTTCTATCTTCAGAACATGCTTTTTAGCACTTCAGCTTCACTTTGTCTTTCTTCTTGGGTAAATGGAGTTTCTTTGAAGAAAGCACTGATCTACAAACATCAAAAAATGAATATGCAGTTTAGTCCAGAGGCATTCTTCTAAGTAAATGATGCCAAAGGCTGGAATTTGTTTTGCTGAATGCTAGATTCCCATTGACTATTTTTAGTTAGAATAATATTTTTTGAAACTATTTGGGTCAACATAGCTGATGAACACCAGTGAGATATCTGTAGGCTGATTGATGCTCATAAGGATCATACGATGGAGGGAGGGAGGGAGGGAGAGAGAGAGAGAGAGAGAGAGAGAGATAGGTAGAAACAAAAGCCCACCCCCCAGGATAATTGGCAGAAATTTATAAATGTCAGCATGCCATACTGTTCTCATAGCCATTGTCTTTTGGTTTATATTTTCATTGGGGTTACATTTTCCTTTCATGTTTTTAAGAATACCTTCTTTATTTCTGTGATAAAGAAGAGTGTGTATTCCTAATTTTGGCCTATATTTAGTGTTTGAATATATATACTGTTTTAAGATACATTCTTATTTTCTTAGCTGAACCATGAAATGCTGTAATCAGCTGAATATTTGAATTATTCAAATGTCTATTCAGTGTCATAGCTGGTGGCAGCACCCAACCTCTTTGATTAATCTTGAGAAAGTTAAGCAGAGTTGGGCTCAGTTAGTAATTTGATGGAGACTACCAAGAAGTCACAGGTTAGTAGATGAGGTTGAAAACATACCCTAGAAAAAGGCAATAATAGTTTGAAAAGTAGGACATTCCTGTATAGTCTGTAGACATTGAATTTAATTTGAGGGTGTCTTTACCTTTTCATTTTATTTCATTATTTCATTTTATATGCATATTTATTCTAATGTGCCTATTGTAAGAGGTATGCTATTATTTCCCTTTTAATATTGTATTCCAAGAAACATTTTATTTCTCATTTTTGTTAAGGCGACCATCCATTATATTTATTGATGAAATTGATGCACTATGTCCAAAGAGAGAAGAAGCCCAGAACGAAGTTGAAAAAAGAATTGTAGCCTCATTGTTAACACTGATGGATGGTATTGGATCAGTAAGTCTCTTCATCTCTTTGCTCATCCCTTCTGTGATTCTGAAACATAATGTAAACTAGACATTTTGCCCAATAATGCTTTGGGGTAAAATTTATTTTTCACTGATGATTCCATATTATGAAATGGGAGCTTACATTACATAGATGTGCCTCGTATGTTGTTCCAGCTATGGAACATGTCATGATGGAGCTACATTGCTTAGGTCAGGCCTGTCAAACTGGCAACCCATGGGCCAGATATGTCACATGCAGGCCACGCCCACTCTATCTCCACAAAGGCAAAAAAACATTGCGATAAGTCACGATATGTCATGTTTGAAACCCATGGCTTAGGTGGTAGAGTCCAGAACCAGTTAATTATGTGAAGACACCACACTGCTGCATGGTTGGAAATTGTGCAATAGTGAATGGTACATTTTATTAAAATTTTAAAATTACTTAGATCCTCAGTTCAAGCCAGAAGGTAGCTTTCCCTTTAAAAGGAACAGAGGACACCTTTAGTTGTTCTAAGCATCTGCAACACTTTGCAACTGAAGCCAGTGGCTGTTTTGGAAAAGCCATGGGTACACATGCTACTCCTGTTTCTTTTTCTCTTTTTAAAAAAAAGATACAATCTGCTGATAGCCATGAGATTTGCATGTGAGTTTAATTGTGACACTCTATCCATACTAAAACTTCTTGTCACACCATGATGTCGGGTCTTTAGCTGAAAGACATATTTTCCCAGGATGATGTGACTTTGTGACTATCTCAGAGTACCTTTTTGGTTTCTGATCCAAATTCTGTATTACCTTGATAGTTTTAATCTGTGACAAATAAGGATAAGCTAGTAGAGAGCTTTTCAAGAATTATGTAAAATCTGTGTTAATAAATTATCTGAGCCTTGTTTAATAAATATTTGTATAACTCTTAGAAAGCAAGATCATTGTTCCCAGTAAGTTTATTGCTACCTTGAAAAGAACCAAAACTCTTTATGTGTATATTGGATTGTGGACTTAATGAGAAGTTCTTGCTGATGTTTTGTGAAATATCACAGCTGCTTTAAAAAGATACAGTAGTCTTATCCATCTTTACCCCAATGCTTACTCTACAGTACTATTCATTTCTACAACTTACAGTAGACCTGTTTTCAATAATTTTTTTTTGTCATTTAGGAAGACAATGAAGGGCAGCTCTTAGTTCTTGGAGCTACCAATCGCCCTCATGCACTAGATTCAGCCCTGCGCAGACCGGGACGTTTTGATAAAGAGATAGAAATTGGAGTTCCCAATTCTCAAGATCGACTAGACATCTTAAAGAAGGTTCTCAGTAAGACTCCTCACTCATTGTCAGCATCAGATTTGACTCAACTAGCAGACAATGCCCACGGGTATGTAGGAGCTGACTTAGCAGCACTTTGCAAGGAAGCAGGTAAGCTAAATGTGCTTCATGCTGAACATCAGTGTTATTGAGATAACTTTAGCATTTACTTACAATAAATCATTATCTGTGTATATGTACTAAGAAGGCATGGTATCTATTTATACTTTGAGTAGAAGATTATTTAAATATAATTAATTAAAAATTATATAACACTGGAAGAGGAATGGATGCATCCTATTTACATGACTTGTGTCTACTGTTTAGCATTTTACTAACATGGCTCAATATAGCACGCTATAGAGAAAAATTAATGTGGACGAAGTTTGGACAAAGTTTGTTCATTGAAGACTATATGAGATCAGATTAGCATAAGTTTTATAACAGAACAAAACATTATATCAAGCGTAAGTCTGTGTTTAGTGTGAATACATTGAGGACAGTTTGTTTTCTATTGTGTATAAAGGTAGCAATATAATGTTTAAAATGGAAAGGCATTAAATAATGTCATATAATAGCATATATTCAAGTTGTTTTTTAAAAATATACATCAAGATCAGTTAAAATTTCGACATGAATTCAATAAATTGTTCATTAAAATACTACTTCAACTGTAGTGAACTGACCTCTAGTGGTAGGAAATAAGATTTCATGCAAATACGTTTAAAACTGTTTCTTATGTAAAAGGAATCTCTGAATTAAGACTATTTTTAAAAAGTAGGAAAATTGGGATGATTATAATGTCAGAAAACATGTGGATATTATATATGCAAAATAGTAAATCATTAGTAAAACTTACACTAGGTAAATTCTTTAAGGATAGTTTTAAGTAATGTATTCTCACATGCATCATACTCCAAGAAATAAAATCTGTACAACCTTTCATATCAGGGGTCACCAACCTTTTGGGCCTCAGAGACCACCAAACTCATACTTTTAAATCCCGATGACCACTAATACAATTTTTTTTTAAAAAGATAATATATTTAATATGATTATAATATAAAATTATAATATAATATAATATAATATAATATAATATTAATTTTATATTAAATATAAATTATATATATATATATGTTTTCTGAGGTTCTTGCAGGTATTTGTATGTGGATCTTTGGTTATTCGGGTTTTCTCCCGCTTAAGATTGGAAGTATCTAGGCAACGTTTCAATGAAGTCTCATTCATCATCTTCAGGCTTGTGTCTCAGTATATAATATCCATGTGTTCTCAGATGTTATAATCATCCCAATTTTCCGACTTTTTACAAATAGTCTTAATTCTGAGAAGCACAGAGCCGAAGACACAAGCCTGAAGATGATGAATGATTATAACGTTCCTTGGAAGAAAAAAAAAAAAAACAGACAGAAGATATTAGAAGCAGAACACAGCAAACTCCAAGACCAATAAACACAGACCAAGACTTTCAATCAATCAGGAGGAAGAAAAAACCATTCTGACACAGCAATAGGCTGCCCCAAATTTAAATCTGAAACCACTGTAAAAGTCTGACTCACAGACAAACACTATACAGAAGCCTGATGATGGCAGATGAGATTCTGCTGAAATGTTGCCTAGATACTTCCAATCTTACGCGGGAGAAAACCCGAATAACCAAAGATCCATATATATATATATATATATATATATATATATATATATATATATATATAATATAATATTATATATATATATATATATATATATATATATATATATATATATATATATATATATATATATATATAGTTGTTTTCGTAGATTTTCACGGGTACAGGTAGGTAGGTCTCGGTGTGTTCGGGTCTTTTCCTATGTAAGATTAAGAGTATCTTGGTGATGTTTAGCAAGGTCCCACTCGCCATCCTCAAGCTGGTGCTTTCGGCTTCGTGCCAGTGCAAGCAGTGTGTGATCGGAGCTGCCGTCTCTATAAATACTGGTGGTGGGGGCTGGACGGACAACCACCATCTAGAAAACAGACCACGGCTGCTTCGCCAGCTGTCGCACCCCCCCGACCCCAAAACCAAACAAGCTGACATGCCAAGAACACAGACCCAGACCCCAAACTCGAAGCCAGACTAAAACCCAGAATGCTACACCACAGCCACCCGCTCAGGTTATCATATCAAAAAACTCAGGAAATTACACCACAGGAACTCAAGAAGTTGCAACACAGCAAATGACCCAGGATATCACAACACAAGACCAAGGATACCACAGCAATAAGTCTCACAAGGTCATCACACAACCCATTACCCAAGCCATTACTACACAGGAGGCTAATGGAAAAGAGATCAAAACACAAACGACCCAGGAGATTACAACACAGGACCCAGGATACCACAACAAAAGAACTCGCAAGCCCATCACACAACCCATTACCCAAGCCGTTAAAACACAAGAGGCTAATTGAAAAAAGATCACTACAAAACAAACGACCCAGGAGATTACAGCACAAGATCCAGGATATCTCCACAACAAAAAACTCACAAGGACATCACACAGCCCATTATACCAACATCAACTCCATCAACCAATAAAGAGGCAGGAGCGCAGCCAACCAGCTCAGCACACCAGCCCCCACCACCAGTATTTATAGAGAGTCGGCAGCTCTGATCACACACTGCTTGCACTGGCACGAAGCCGAAAGTACCAGCCTGAAGATGGCGAGTGGGACCTCGCTGAAACGTCACCAAGATACTTTTAATCTTACACGGGAAAAGATCCAAACACATCTAGACCTACATACATACATAGTACTTATTTAATTATAACAAAATTGTAAACACTTAATCATAACTGGGGCAGAGCGAAGTGAAAGGAGGGACCTCTCTCATCCTTACTGCTGGGATTCAAAAGAAGCCACATGGTGTCTGGAGGCTGGGAAAGTCTGGATGGGGAGGAACTGGTTCCCCCTCAAATGGAAGAAAAGCAGAGCCCCCACAATCTGGTCCCCTGTCATTTCATATGTCCCCCTCTCGCATTACTAGGGTCTCAGCCACTCTATGGCCAGCCATGCAGATGAGGCAATAATCACAGAATCCAAAGGAATAACAGTGGTTTATTCCATCACAGCTGTAGCAGTAGCAAGAAGCAGCGAGCATATGTAAGTAAAGTTAGTGCTGAGTGTTTATCGATCCCAGCATTCTATTTATCCCACCTGGTAATCACCTCCCCACATCTGGCAGCCCTGCCGCACAGGTAGCCAGCATCCCGCTCCTAATTGGTGACAGCTAACTCCGCTGTCTCACACCACAATGTGCTGATTCGCCTGGAGCAAAGGCTTGCCAAGGCCTACAGGGATGAGAGATAGTGTTCCTATAGGGTCCAGTTATTTTTGCAAAAAGCATTTGCTGATGAAAACAGAGCCTGGAATGGCTGTGTGTACCCCTCGGGCCTCTGTTCTCATCAGCAAAGGCTGCCTCAAGCGTAGAAGTACTGGCAAATAATCATTTCTACAATCCATTGATTGCCCATTCATTAATGAGCAAAGTTCTATAAAATATTGTTCGTGCACTTCATTTTTGAAAATTTTGTGTATCATCTTTTGTTTTCCTGCCTAAGAAATAGCATACTGCCATTTGCATATTTGTGTTCAAGAAGAGATATTTCTGTTGATCAAAGTTGTACCATATGTATGGTTTGGCATTTTAATTACTTTTATGTAGGAATAAAAGTATTCTAGAAAAACTGTATCAGCCAGAATTCACGATTCAGCAACCAATTTCTGTTGCAGTGCCACCCTGATACTTCAAGGATATCTAATTAATTCATCATGAATCCTCACTTGAAGCGGGCATTGATAAATTCTCCTTTTCATCTCTTCATACCTCATCCTTTTTTTTCTGGCTACGCTTTATTTTCTTAGTAATATAAATAGTTTTTTCCTAGTAGTTTTCATTTTAAATTAACTTTGACTTCAATCTTGCATTGTTACAGTTTGTTGTAGGACTGTTGGCTTTATTTAATTTTTAATTGAAGATTATTTTTATTCTTTGTAATCTTTTTCTAAGGTACTTTGGTGAAAAGATAGGTACAAAAATGATTATTAATATCATTGTCATTATTTAGTTGCGGACAATTTTAGCACTTCATATCCTGCTCAATCATACCTATTAAAATATCTATAAAATATTTATAAAATATCTATATTTAAACAGCAAATTAAAAAACCAAATTATAGTAAAACTACAGCTGTTGAAGAAGATATATTTCAAAAGGATAGAATGTAGGGCTATTATAAGAGAATTGTAGAAATATGTTTGTAAAAAGGGACTTTATAAATGGATGATTTGATTATTGATGACTTGCATATTTTGCCTCAGTAGAAAGTTAATACTTGCGCAACTTTTATCAAAAGAATTATTCTAATTATTGAAATTTTCGAATGGACTATTCATTTTATTTCATATGGTTTGCAGCTGTGAATAGTTCTAAAATCAAGAATAATAATCTTACTGACACTGTCTTGAAAATAAACAAGATCTGCCCTTGTCGGAGGGCAAACAAAGGGCAAACAAGATCTGCCCTTGTAGGAGGAAACAACTTTTTATGTAATGGAGTTTCATTTATTTGCAATGAAATTAATATTATTTTCTGCTTCCTGTGCCTTGGCACAACATCGTTAGGCCAATAGGCATGTTTCAGCAAATACTGGTACTAAGCATTCACAAAGCCTGACAATTCCACATTCCTCTTTCCAATAGTTTATCCAGTTCAACTTGCAATGTACGGATTGTGAAGGACAAATTCTTATACTTGTACAAGCAGGAACGATTTTATATTGCTTTTGTAATTAATGTACAAACTTAAATAATATAATAAAGATCCCTTCCCATCATAAGTAGTAAACATATCTTAAATTTATCTAATAAATCTCATCAGATTTCCAAATATATCTGCATGGAGTCAACATATAGAATAGAATAGAACACCTTATTGGCCAAGTGTGATTGGACACGAGGAATTTGTCTTGGTGTAAATATTCTCAGTATACATAAAGAAAAAGTACATTCGTTTCGAATCAAGAATCATAACGTACAACACTTAATGATAGTCATAGGGTACAATCAACAATCAATCATACTAGGAAACAGTCAATATAAATCGTAAGGATACAAGCAACAAAGTTACAGTCCTACAATCACAAGTGGGAGGGGATGGGTGATAAGGAATGATGAGAAAATTAACAGTAATAGTAGTGTACACTTTGTAAATAGTTGAACAGTTTTGAGGGAATTATTTGTTTAGCAGAGTGATGGCTTTTGGGAAAAAACTGTTCTTGTGTCTAGGTGTTCTGGTGTGCAGTGCTCTATAGCGTCATTTTGAGGGAAGGAGTTGAAACAGTTTATGTCCATGATGTGAGGGGTCTGTAAATATTTTCACAGCCCTCTTTTTGACTCGTGCAGTATACAGGTCCTCAACTGAAGGCAGGTGGGTAGTAATTGTTTTTTCTACAGTCCTAATTATCCTCTGAAGTCTGTGTCTGTCCTGTTGGGTTGCAGAACCAAACCAGACAGTAATAGAGGTGCAGATGATAAATTCAGTAATTCCTCTGTATCAGCAGCTCCTTGGGTAGTTTGAGCTTTCTGAGTTGGCGCAGAAATAACATTCTTTGTTGTGTTTTTTTGATGACGTTTTTGATGTTAGATGTCCATTTTAGGTCATGTGATATAGTAGAACCTAGAAATTGGAAAGTCTCTACTGTTGATACTGTATTGTCTAATATTGTAAGAGGTGGTAGTATGGGAGGATTTTTTCTAAAGTCTACCACCATTTTTATGGTTTTGAGTGTGTTCAGTTTCAGATTGTTCCAGTTACACCACAAGACAAGATGTATAACCTCCTGTCTGTATGCAGATTCATCATTGTTTCGAATGAGACCAATCACTGTTGTGTCATCAGCATATATTATATATCTCCTGATTGGCGGGAACTGGGCAACAGTATGTTAGCTTACAAGTTTGTTTAAAATAGAGATTCTCTAACTTGCAGATAATAGTGTGAGCCTTCATGATGTAAAACTGGAATTTAATTAAGCATTAATTAAGCCCAGGGGTGTCAAGCTCGTGCCCTGTGGGCCGGATGTGTCATGTGCCGGCCAGGGCCATGCCCGGTTTAGCGACAGGAAATGTCATGATACATTATGTGATGCTGCCATGACCATGCAAATTTTATACCCCTGATCTAGCATATTGGCCCAATTGTGCTCAAATTGCTTGTATTCTCACAGTTAAAAAGGAATGGTGTACATATCATTGTAGAATTAACAATGATAAACTGGTCTATTCTTTTTTTACAATACTAAAGATGTTATTCAAAAACCATTTATTGGAAATGGAGATCAATATTTAGGAACCTTGTTATTGAAGGTTGACACTTGGAATGAAATGACACTTTTATATGAATAAAAGTATAAATTAATAAATGTATTGAAAGAAAATTATATATGTTGTATGTTTGTAAAATTTGAGGAAAGGGGAAGAAGATATGAAGTTGATACATACCTTATGAAGTAGAAAAATAAAATTATAAATTTACAAAGGAAAAGGTTGAACAGTATGCCAGAAATTATAAATTGGTGTTTCAGAAAGTGTGCAATACTCTTTCAGAAAGTGTGCAATACTTTGAATTAATGTGACCTGCAGAGAAAAGATATATTGTTATGTGGCATGAATTGATGTGCAGGAATGAAATGAAAGTGCAGAAGTAGCTGGGCAATTCAGAGATCCAAGGATGAATCAGAATAGTAACTATTTGGCATGAATTTGTTTTGAAAAATATCTTCTTGTTTCAAGAAGTGATTTAAGCATATGCCTGTTCATGTATACATATGAGAAAATAATGAGTCAAAGAGTACAGTTGAGTTGATTGTTTACGGTAAAGAGATAATTAATGAAAGATGTAAAGGTGATGAGCGGTTCCACCTAGTTAGATAGATCCTTATTTGGTGTTGATCATAAGAAAAAAATGGATGTGAAAGAAAAAGAAACAAGAGAAAGAAACAACCAAAAACAGACTTATTTAATAAAGAGAGGTACTAGCTCTATATGAACATATATTTTAGAAGATTAGGTAATCTCCAAACAGAATGAATGCAGCGAAGTGAAAACAATTACCGTATATACTCAAGTATAAGCCGAGTTTTTCAGCACATTTTTTGTGCTGAAAAAAACCCCCTCGGCTTATACTCGAGTCAGATTCCCCTCTGAAAAAAAAATGGTGTGGAGCTCTGAAGCTGGGCAGCTGCTTCCCTGCTTCCGTGTTTCCTTTGCAACTTTTAAGCATGGGGGTAATCGGAAGCAGAAAAGTTCTTGCTTGAGGATATATTGTTTTTTCTTTTTTTAACTGTTTTTTTTTGGGGGGAAGACCCACCGCCATGTGAGAATGCTCAGACACGAAATCTATCCAACTGAAAATAAGTGTGTGTGTGTGTGGGGGGGATTTTAACGGAGGGAAGATGTAGGGAGAAGGCAAAAGCGACGGAAGATCCTTCAGAGGAACTGAGGGGGAGACTCACCCTTGGTCCAGATGAGCCCCCTTCCCCTTTCTCTAGGCTGAGAAAACAATGCGAGCTGAGGTTGCTTCGGCTCCACTCAGCTTCATTTCCTCAGCTCCAGCTGCTTTCAGTCCACTCGGGAGGAGGGGGAGGAGGAGATGGAGGCAGCTCGTGTTGTTTTCTGAGCTCTAGGCTGAGAAAGCAACGCGAGACGAGGTCGCTCCACTCAGCTTCATTTCCTCAGCTCCAGCTGCTTTCAGTCCACTCGGGAGGAGGGGGAGGAGGAGGGGGAGGCAGCTCGCGTTGTTTTCTGATAGTGAGATCATTTCCCAAATTAATTGATTCACTAACCCAAAAGAAGAAGATGTTGATGACAGTGGGAGGCAGGAGTCACTCTCTCCCTTGCAAGAAAAAAGCAAGAGCCGTTCTTACGATCTCTCCCTCTCTCTCTTTCTCCCCGTAATATAGTCAAGCCCTTTCCAGCACACGCGCGCGATCCGTCCCCGCCGCTTTGCACCTTGCAAATGCAAAAACCCTGGGGTTTTGCATTTACAAGGTGCAAAGGGGCGGGGGCGGATCACGCGCACGTGCTGGAAAGGGCTTGACTTTATTGGGGGGGGAGAGAGAGAGAGAGAGAGATATCATAAGAACGGCTCTTGGTTTTTTCTTGCAAGGGAGAGAGTGACTCCTGCCTACCACTGTCATCATTATCATCTTTTGGGTTAGTGAATCAATCAAACCTTTCATGATAGTGAGATCGTTTCCCAAATTTCCCTTAAATCAGGGAAGAAATCAGAAACAAACCTTTGGGCTGAGAATAAGCCTGTTCCTATGATGCCATTTTTGTTCACTGCAGTGTGAAAAGTGAGAAAAAACACACTTTTTTTTCTTCATCTTCTTGTTCCCTATTTACTGGTCTCTTTCAAAGAGGAAATTGTGAACATCAAACTTATTCTCAACTGTCCTAGTGAAAGTTTTTATTGGTATCTATTTTTATTTTTGAAATTTACCAGTAGCTGCTGCATTTCCCACCCTCGACTTATACTCGAGTCAATAAGTTTTCCCAGTTTTTTGTGGTTAAATTAGGTGCCTCGGCTTATATTCGGGTCGACTTATACTCGAGTATATACGGTATGTCAGAGAATGCCAAAAAGGAGTTACATTGATAAAAAATATGAAAAAAAGGGCTTGGTTAAATGACAGTATGAAGGAAGCTGAGAATGAAAAAAAACATCACATAGAATGATGCAAAAAGGAAAAAAAGGAAAAAAGAGGAAAAACCGCATTGCGCAGTGCATATATAGAGAAAAATAAAGTTGAAAACTATCCAGTCAAAGGGAGCCTGGTTGGTTAAAAGAAGCAGGGAAATGGAGAGAAATTATGGTCAAAATATTTACGGTTTGGGTAGAGTCTAATGCAAGGAAGAATACTTTTTGAAAGTATCAAAAATCACTGTTTGAGAGTCTACTTCTGCCCATTTTATTATATGGAAGCAAAAGTAGGATATGTCACAAAATGAATTCAAGGGAAAGAACTGTCTGTGATATAACAAGAAGAAATGGGGTCTAGATAATTGGATTATGAATTAAATAATGAAATAAAGAAGTAAGTACAAAATAAGTTATAATGCCTTTATTTAGGATTGATTTGATAGTAAGGATAGGATATACATTTAATAAATATTATTACTACTTTTTTTCTGTAATTAGTTAATTCTGTAATTTTCGCTGTCAGAGACACAGGGGGCCAATCCTTCGCTGTTTTCAGGTTGTTCAAAAGGAGTTTTTAAAAAAAGGAAACTGCTGTATGCTGCTTGACAGGCTGGAAAGTGTCTTCGCTTATGCAACATTCTTTGCAGCTGTACAAATATAAATGTTAAATCCAGATTCTGTGATTGCAAGAAAGGAAAGAATAAGTAGTTAAATAACAGTAAGTTTAAAAATTGAAATATTGTAATAAGGTCCTCTCAGCTTGTGATAAGTTAGTGACCAAAGGCCCTTGAATTTGTACCTTCTATTGCATATATAATTGAGAGGAAAACTATGCGCAGAACTACTTCCACATGAGCAGGGAAAGAATAAGATAAGAACTTGCAACACACAGCACATTCTGAGTAGTGGTATGTATGGAAACATTAGATTATATGTAGAGATGAGAACAGGAGATAGAATAGCTTTGTTTGATAGCTATTCTCCGTCCCACACAGAGTTGAATTGGGATGGATCTGTTTAGATCTGTCTGGGTCAGTGGGATCTGAAAATGGTCTCTTTGTTCTTCCTACGTCTTGGGCAACCCCTACATAAGACCATATTCCAGTTATAGGGTTTCTTTTTTACATTCATAAGCCTAAATTTTGATCCCACCTCTACTTTAGCTAAACCATGGTACAGTTAGTCCTCAACATACTACCACAATTGAGCCCAATTTTTTTGCTGCTAAGTGAAACATTTGTTAAGTGAATGTTTCTCCATTTTATGATATTTTGTACCACAGTTGTTAAGCAAATCACTGCAGTTATTAAGTTAGTGACATGGTTGTTAAGCGAATCTGGCTTCCCCATTGACTTTGCTTATAAGAAAGTCATAAAAGATGATCACATGACCCAAGGCCACTACAGCCATCATAAATAGTCAGTTGCCAAGCATCTGAATTTTGATCACGTGGCTGGAGATGTTGCAACAGTTGTAAGTGTGCAAAATGATCATAAATCACTTTCAGTGCCATTGGAATTTTGAACGGTCACTAAATGAACTGTTGTAAATTGAGGACCAGCTGTACGCATCTAAAACAATGCTACAAATTTAATCATAATCAAACTAATAACTATACTTTGAATACTAGCTAAAAATAGTGGTGGTATATAATTATTTTATGTTTTCTAATTGTATACCCTTCCTTGAACACTAAATTGTCCTATAAATATACGTTCTTGAAAACTAAGCATTCTGATTAAGTCAAATGCTAAGTCAGATTCAAAATTATATATATAAAATATACAACAACCAACTTTGATTACCTCTTATAAGCTATGTGGACTTTTTAAATGAATTAAAGTATGGGTATATTTCATTTAAACTCTTGATTTGTAAATATTTTATAATTCTTTGTTTTTAATAGGATTTTGGAAAAGTTAACCACAATAGTTAATGGTAAGGGATCATGATTATCTACTAAGGAGATGGAAAAAAAGAGCATGTTCTTCAAGCTGTCTTTCAGTATATGAATAAAAGCTGGGTCTTATCCAAAATGTAATCTGGCAAACTGTTTTTTAAACTTCCTTTGTGTTGGACACATGCCTGCTATTTTTGGAATGCAGCTTTAATCAAAGGGTGAGGTCATTGTTCAGGATTTGCTCTATCTTACAACTAGAACATACTTCTCACATATGCAAACACAAGTTCTTCCTCCTCATTTAATGAAAAAGAAGATATATTTATGTGTTCGGTAAAGTACTGACAAGATCCATTCCTGGAAATAACACAACCACTGATTAAGGTCAAGGTCAGCGGGGACAGCAGAAATAAATGATGCTAACAAGAGGAAACAGGAAGGATTAAAGTTTTGGCTTCAATCTGTCTTTTATTACTGTTTTTTTTTGTAAAACATTGCTCCATTTAAATGCTGAACTGCATAATGGTTTGAGCAAATGTGTACTTTATATACTTTTATTTTGAACAGTTTTAACCATCTCCGTTTTTCAACTTCTTTATTGCCCATATGGAGAATAGTAGGGCTGAACTTTTAACTACATAGAAAGAAGCAGATTTTTCCCACATTTCTCAAATACTGCACTGATGTAAAACTAAGCTGATTGAAGCATCCCCTAAACAAAATGGAGTAAAGCTCTACTACTCCACATGCTGTTGCCTGATTTTGGAGGGATGCCCTTTTCTCTTCCTAGAATAAGCTTCCAATATAGCAGAGTGCCCCAGATCTTAAGGAAGAAGTAGGTATAGGGGGGCCAGAGGAGTGTGGAAGAAAGATCTAGTTAGATATTCTAAGTTTGAATCTAGCTTGGAAACAAGGGGAAGGCATGCTCTAGCCTGCTTGAACAATTACTGAATGGTCCTGTTTCTTTATTTTTTTAAAAAAATTGGTTGAGAGCAAACTGATTAAAAAACCCAGATATATTGGGTAATAGCAAATAAGACATGAAAAATAAGACATTACGTGTTTCCTTTTACATATCAGATTTCATCAATAACTTCTTTTTGGATTAGAAATGGTTAAAGATATATTTTTGGATTAGAAATGGTTAAAGATGTTTTCTTTGAACAATGCATGAAATAAGAGTTTTTTTCAATTAAATATAACAACTGTTTTAAATGGGTAACTTTAACATATTTCAATATGCTACTTTTATCACAAAAATATTGTGCAACCCTGATCACCACCAGGTCTCTAGTATTTGCAGTATAATAATGTGAAAATGAGACATTATTTTATTTGAGAGATATAGAACCTTTTTCTTCGTTGTACAAAGCTGTTTCCTAAAAGTTTAATTTGGTGGGTTAGTCTAAAGTAATTTGGTGAATTGGACAAGTTGAAAGAAGACAGTGAATTGGTATCTTTCCCCTGCTTTTTTGGATGCCCTTGTTCTCCCAATCAGGCTTATGGAAGAAGATGAATAACCATGATCAGAAATCTAAATCCTTTTTTTATGAAATGCTTGAAAATAGTCTCATGGATGTTTACTTGGGATGATGGTAGACTTTTAAAAAAATAAGTACTAGTTTAAGATACAAACTAGTCATTGTTTACAGGTGTACCAACCAGCCTCAACATGCCTCAACATGTTCTTAAGGATAAAGTTAGAGATTTTGTGACATTTCTGATGTGATTTTAATGTATGACACCTTTAGTTATTTTGGAAAGGGGGACTAGTGATGGAAGAATCTGGGATAGGGAGATGCAGTTCAGTAGCATCTGGAGTTTCAGAGGTTGACTATCACTATTATAAATGCTAAAGCATTCATTTGTTTATGCTTGATGGAATCTAATTGAGAGAAATCTCTTACTTTCTCATATTTTGTGTTTACTATATTCAGTTCAATCTTTATTACTGTCATGAATCAGCACAGCATTTAATACTATTGTTAAATATTTGTGAAATGAAATAAATCCATACATTATTTGGCATTTTGTGTCCTTTATACAGGTATGCATGCTTTGCGGAGAATACTTCGTAAGAAAGAGAATCTCCTGGATGATGATGTATCTGTATCTGTAATTATTAATCACAGTGATTTCCTGCAAGCAATGAACGATGTCAGGCCCAGTGCCATGAGAGAGGTGACAATTGATGTACCCAAAGTAAGATTTCTCAATTCAATATTTGAAGATGATTATTTGGAGATTGGAAAATAAGAAAAAGAATCATGCTTAAAGGCAGTCATCTGATCATAGAAGTAGATAAAGTGGTCTTTATATCTTTCCTTTCTATATCTTCAGAATATATTGGAACTATAACTCCTTTAATTCCTAGTTATGCTGTTTGGATATTCTACAGTTGAAGTTCCAATATAGCTGGAGGTCAAGAAGGCTTGCCTATGAAAACATCCATCATGATAAAAAATAGTGAATAGTCAATGTTAACCTTGCATATTTTCCAACATCATAAGTTTCTCACAAGAGTGTAAATTTAGCAAATAGTTGTACATTGATATCATTCTTTATTTTTGTGGAATGTGCAGGGATAGACTATTTTAAGACAGGCATATAGGTAGAATAGCAATATATCCACACATGGACACAAAAATTACTGTTTCGGCAAAGTCTTTCAATCCACGATGAATGAATTTCATGAATACAGCTTAGCTAAAGAAACATCTTTATAGTAGATAATGATATAGCCATGCAAATAATTGACCATTGTCAACAAGAGAGTGGAAATGACTGTTATACTTGTGATAGTTTAAATTTATGGGGTTTTTTCTTGTGCATTTCCCATGAATGAACAGCTTCTTGTTGCAACATTTGATGACCCTGAACTGAGCACTTGTATTTATATAACTGCCTTCTTTAGCCTAAAAATGGCCTACGCATTTATAGGACAATAAACTTGAGAAAGATTTTCTAAAGAAATACTACATCAGTATTACCAGAAATAAAGATTGATTACTGTATCCTATTTGGCACTGATTGTGGTATGTGTATTCAATAAAAAGTAATCCGAAGACAGTGTTAAAATAGATCTAATTAAGTACTAAACTCTTAGTAGCTGCTTGATAATGCGGTATTTATGCTGCTGAACATGGGAGCTACAAAAAATCGGTGAGTGAATTAATTAAAGTGACTTGCATTATAGATATCCTGGTCAGATATAGGAGGGCTGGAAGATGTTAAACTGAAATTAAAGCAAGCTGTTGAATGGCCGCTGAAGCATCCTGAATCTTTCATTCGAATGGGCATTCAGCCGCCAAAAGGAGTACTCCTCTATGGACCACCAGGATGTTCTAAAACCATGATTGCCAAGGCCTTGGCTCATGAAAGTGGTCTAAACTTCTTGGCAGTAAAGGTTAGTAATCGCTGTGTTCTTAAACATGATGTTTTCAAATACCATAAAAATACTTATCTAATATTTTTCAATTATCAGCCTGCTATATATGTTGAGTGTATAATAATTACCTTAGTTTCCTGTTTCATATATTTGTTTATAATGTTTTATATTTTTGTTCTCAAGATTTATCAACTTAGTCTGTGTTATGGACTAAGCCAATGCAGCGATACAACCCTAAACAGCTTTACTTTACAGCAGGCTTGTAATCCTGCACTTCTCATTGGCCCGTGAATAGCGAGTTGTGATTGGTTGTTTTTGGCCAGTCTGATTGGCTGTTAACGGGGCCCCCTGATTGGACGCTTGTGAAAGCGGTAAACCCAAATCATTGGTTGTTTTGACAGCAGCCAGCTCTATAAAAGAGCTGCTGCTACCCAAGTATTCGCTCTGTTCTTTCTGTTCAATAAAGAGTTGAAGTCACCGTTCAATGCCTCGTCTCCGTTCCTTGCGCCCATGCCCAGGACTTAACACTGGCGATGAAGGTGGGATGTGGAGACAATAGAGCTGATTAAGTACGCATCGAACAAGACAGAGCACATGGCGAAAGAGTGCATGCAACAAACGGCAAGATGACCAGCGGCGCCATATCACCCGCTCCATTCGACCCAGCAACTGAAGACTGGGACTCGTAGATAGATCGCTTCCAGATGTTCCTGGAGACCAACAATTTAAAAGATGCTATCCTGGCAAGAAACGAGCGGTGTTCCTGACTGGCAAAACCGGCAGAAGTGAAGACTATGGATTGGGATACCCTCGCCCCAATCCTCCGGGTCCATTACGCACCCACAGTACCTACACTGATACGAAGACACGAATTTTACCAGAGGGACCAACGGAAGGACAAGAGCGTTGGAAATTTCGTAGCCGACCTCCGGAACCTAGGAGGCCTTTGTGGTTTTGCAAACTTAGAGGAAGCCCTAAGAGACTGTATAGTTCTGGGATTAAATGCACCACATGTGCAGAGTAAACTGATGGCGAAAGGCAACATCAGCCTTACAGATGTCATCGCCGACGCTACTGCCACAGAAGCAACCAGGAAGTCAGCCGCTCGAATGCGCCGAGCAAACGCAACGCTTCGCCAACTCGCTAACAATAGCCCAATCGTCACTGAGAAGCACACCACCACTACCCACCATGAAGACCTCGAGTTATCCTCAGACAGTGAGGAAGAGGAGGTCAACCGGCTCCGCTCGGAACGAGAGCAAAGGAACCAGAGACATCCACACCAATGTGCTGGTTGTGGGGCAAACCACCCATGATCGGACTGCAAATTCCTCGACGCACTCTGCTGTACTTGCGGAAAAAAAGGCCACATCGCAAAAGTTTGCAGAAGCAAGCGAGAGTCCAGTCCCAGCCAAAGGGAGAACAACCTCCGTCGGGAGACAGGCAAACCTCCTGAGAACCGGGACCGTCTGAACCACCAATGGAGCAACCACTACTCCTACAGAAATCAAGTACCTGCCTCTTCAATGAGACGAGAAGAGGCCCACCAAACCATTATTATCGGCCACGCTTCATCGTTCGATGCAAGAAAGATCGGCATAAAGGTGACTATTGAGAATCGACCGTGCGTGATGGAAGTCGATTCGGGATCATCCCTGTTGATGGTATCCTGGAAAACCCTCAAACAGCTGATCCCTGATATCTGCCGCCAGGACCTCAGCACGCAACGAATCATCCTGAAAGACTACCAGGGAAACAGAATCCCTGTTGTCGGTTCCAGCCACATCCAAGTATCCTTCAAGGACCGCACAGCGATGCTTCCTCTGACTGTCGTCGATCGTGACCGACCCAGTTTTGTTAGGGTTACAGTGGTTCGCCCCACTGGGATTGAACTAGCCAGCATACACCAAACCAGAAATGACGACTGGGAAGAGGCTCTCATCCAGGAATTCCAGGACGTGTTCACAGGGACATTAGGCAAGTACAAGGGGACCCCTATATCATTTAATCTTAGCCCCGATGTAGCTCCCATTCGGCTTAAACCTCGTCGGGTACCTTTTGCCTTAAAACCGAAAATCGACGAGCAGCTAGATAAGCTGATAGCCCAGGGCGTATTGGAACCGATTGACCATGCCCGCTGGGAAACTCCGATAGTAACGCCCATGAAGCCAGATGGTTCATTAAGAATTTGTGGGGATTACTGGGCCACCCTAAATCATGCTCTTCAACAGAGCACTTACCCAGTACCGGTGGTTCAACACCTTCTTCATTCCCTGGGTGGCAGAAAAATATTTGTGAAACTTAGGCTCAGGCGTAGCAGCAACTACCTGTAGACGCGACAACTGCAGAAGCCCAGACAATAGTTACCCATAGAGGCGCTTTCAAGTGCAATAGATTCCAATTCGGAGTAAGCGTGGCGCCTGGCATTTTCCAAAGTTTAATAGAGAGACTATTACAAGGCATAAAAGGCGTCGTGCCTTATTTTGACGACGTCCTAATAGCTGCCCCCACTAAAGAGTTATTAGTACAACGACTCAGAAAAGTTCTTCAGAAATTTAAAGACGCTGGTCTGAAGGTAAAAAGGGACAAGTGTCAACTTTGTACAGAGAGAGTGGAGTTCCTGGGATACCCTCTCGACAGACAGGGAATCCACCCCACCAAAAAAAACCTAACCGCAATCAAAAACGCCCCGAGACCTAGGAATAAGACAGACCTTCAAGCCTTCCTGGGACTCATTAACTTTTATAACATCTTCTTGCCCCAGAAGGCGACCATAGCCAAACCCCTACATAGACTTCTCGACAAAAAAACTTCCTGGGTCTGGGGACGGCGTGAAGAGAGAGCGTTCCAAGAGGTAAAAGACCTCTTAACCTCCGATGCTGTATTAATGCAATACAACGACACTCTACCTTTAACGGTTACCTGTGACGCCTCACCATTTGGAGTGGGAGCCATTTTAAGCCTTGTCCTACCAAATGGGAATGAGGCACCTATTGCGTTCTTTTCGAGAACTTTGTCTAAAACCGAAAGGAACTGTAGTCAACTCGATAAAGAGGCTCTCGCTATTGTATCCGCAATTAAACGTTTTCATGAATATGTGTATGGGAGACCCTTTACCATAATTACAGACCACAAGCCGCTACTGGGTATTTTGGTGGGAAACAAACCAACTCCCCATATCTTATCACCAAGAATGACACGTTGGTCAGAATTTTTAGCCGCCTATGATTACCGATTGCAACACCGCCCGGGGAAAACCATTCCCCACGCTGACGCTTTGAGCCGCTGTCCACTACCAGACATCATAGAGGACCCTGCTCCAACCTTAGCCGTATTGCAAATCGAAACCCTCAAATCGCCGCCGCTGTCCGCTCGAGACATCGCCTTAGAAACAAAAAAGGACCCTGTTTGGCACGAGTCCTCAGTGGGTAGAACGGGGTTGGCTGCTCAGCACAACCAATGACACGTTCAAGCCATTTAGGAATCATCAAACAGAGCTATTCTCCCAGAAAGACTGCATAGTGTGGGGAGACAGAGTCATAGTCCCGGAGAAATTGCAATATAGGGTTTTGAAAATGTTGCACGATGGACATCCAGGCATCATGCGGATGAAGGCATTGGCCAGGAGTTATACATGGTGGCCTGGCTTAGACAAACAGATAGAGACCTGCGTGGCAAAATGCAGCAAATGCCAGGAGATTCGCTCCACTCCTCCAAAAACTCCCCCAACTCAGTGGGAAATGCCTTGAGGTCCTTGGTCCCGTATCCCCATCGATTTTGTGGGACCCACAAGAGGACACACTTTCCTCCTAACAGTGGATGCCTATTCAAACTGGCTCGAAGTCCACAAGATGAAAAGCACCACCACAGAGGCAGTCACTAAAAAGCTGAATAAACTATTCGCTACCCACGGATTTCCGGATGTCCTGGTCTCCGATAATGGCCCCCAATTCACGGCCCTACCATTCGAACAGTACCTGGCAGATCGGGGCATCCGTCATGCCTTAACATTGCCTGCTCACCCTGCGGCCAATGGTAGGGCTGAGCGAATGGTTCAATTTGTAAAACAGACCTTGCACAAAATGGACCACGGCGACATTGACGACAAAATAAACCGGATGCTTCTCCTCCAGCACATAACCCCAAACAGTACCACGAACAAGACCCCAGCTGAACTCCTGATGGGCCGGAAACTTCACTCACATCTCGATCGCCTCCACCCAAACTACACGCCGGAACAACCCCCGGGATCCAGTAACAAGTATCGGGCATTCCAGGAAGGTGACCTTGTGTTTGTGAAAAACTTCTTGGGCGACCCATTGTGGGTCCCCGCGACCATAATGCAACTTACGGGACCCCTATCGCCTACAAACTGCAGATGGTAAGATGTGGAAACGCCACATAACTCCGTTCCAGATTAGCACCTAGTCCCATCTCAGCCCCGGAACCTCTAGCTGGTGGGGGAGGGAACATTGAGGAGGCCGAAGAAGAAATGATAATCGAAACCCAACAGCCTACACAACCAACCAGGGGATACTTACCATCAGAAGGAGAACCGAGCCAGGGAGTGGCCTCGCCGCATGACAGCACTGCGATGGAAACAGATCCAGGAAACCCAGAAGTCAGCACTCGTGTAAGCAGGGAAAGCAGCCCAGGGCCCCTGATTGGACGTTTGTGAAAGCGGTAAACCCAAATCATTGGTTGTTTTGACAGCAGCCAGCTCTATAAAAGAGCTGCTGCTGCCCAAGTATTCGCTCTGTTCTTTCTGTTCAATAAAGAGTTGAAGTCACCGTTCGATGCCTCATCTCCATTCCTTGCGCCCATGCCCAGGACTTAACAGTCTGTACTGAAAGTCTAGGGAAGAATAGTACATTTAGAAGAAGAAAAAGAGGTTACACTACTTGCTTAGCTAAATTTCTGGCTTATTCATAGCTATAATATATTATAGTGCAATGATTGAAAACACCTCAAGGTAGTGCCACAGGAATTCGGTGCCAAAATGATTGAATTTTCATGGCATGATTTGTTTTTGAAATAAAAAATCAGAATAAGAGTAGAAAGACTGGGTGTCAAAGTGTTCAATTTTTATTCCTAAATTCACCATAAAAGTGGGCTGAGATAACACCTTTCACAGCTACTTTGTTTTTTTATTAAATGATTTGGACTTAGAAGCTATGAATCAAATTGATGTCAGCTTTGTTTCTTCTAGTTACATCATCAAATCACCAGATGGTTTCCTGTTCCTTAAGATGTTGTTGCTATTTTTATTTTCTTCCTAGCATTTTCACACAAATGCAGGTCCCACTTTTTTTAGATAAACCAAATATTAATCCATTGGTTGCAATGGGAATTGACTGAGCGGCTTGTCATCAAAGCCTTATGGATGAAAGAGCGACTGGACTGGGCCAAAGTCACCCAGCTGGAACTTGCAGTCTTTGGGTTTCTAGCCTAGTGCCTTAACCAATAGATCAAACTGGCTCTCATTTATATATTGAAAATATTGTAAGGAGGGGGAAAAACTTTCCACTAAGGTCTTCAAAATTAGAATCAAAATATAATCTAAAATCAAATGCTGAATTGCCAATGGTTTTTTTGAAAAGTACCAGTATGTTTATTTCTTTTATGCATGTTTATTATAAGAAAAAGTAGCTTAGCTCAGAGTATAAAAGAGGTTAAATCCTTAGTTGGAGGAGGATTTCTGCCTGAAAGAAGCAGCTGGAGGCCAAAAAAGAGTCGCCTCCAGCAGCGGCTCCTTTGGCCAGCTGGTTTCCTCCCCCTCAGCCATATAAAACAGGCAGAGAAAGAGACTAGCCAGCCGATTCGGGGAGGATTTCTGCCTGGGAAAGGGGTGGCTACTGATCTCTGGCTCCACCCCTCTTCTCCAACGGTCCAGTGCTGCCCTGTTCTATGCGCCAGCTGTTCGGACTTGCTGGCTCGGCACATAGAACAGGGCGTGCTTTTTTCCATGCAGCTGCTGGACTGCAGCTGCACGGAAAAAAGCACACAGCAGCTGCAGGCATCTCGCGACAAGGGGGGCGAGAAGCCCCAGGACATGTGTTCACCTGCTGGCTGGCTGGGCTGGAAGAGGTGCATCCGCCAGGAGAAGAAAGAAAGCATGCTCTGGGAGGGCGGGCGCTGGACAGGCAGGCAGATGTCCTGGGACACTTAAAGGTCAACTTTAAGAGTGGCCCTATGGAAGAAGCCAAAAACCAAGAGCAAATGTAATGGTGGTGGGGGTGACGGATGTGTGTGTCCCTTCACAAGGAGTGTGCAGGGAGGCAGACACTGTGGCTCTGAGGAAAAGAGGAGGTGCCAAAGCCCTGGCTGTCACCCAAGAGGGGACCGCGGGAGAAGCCATCGCATAGACCTGTTGCCCCAGCTGCCACTACTTTTGCTCTCTCAGACGGCCGCAGCAGTGCCTATAGCAGCAACAGGCAGCACTGCAACAATGAGGTACATTAAGATTTGGTGGTACAAATTTATCTTTGAGGGGCTTCTGGCAAAAAACAAAACCACCCCAAAACAAAACCTATTCAGCAGGCAGACTCGGCAGGCAGTCATGATCTTTAGTTGGGCTTTTTTTTTTTTGTCAGCCCAAGTGCGGATGAGGCGAGGGGAAGGTACGAAGGAAATCACCCTGTCTCTGCAACACCAGTCATGTGACTGAGTGGGCGTGGCCAACTCGACAAGTGGGCGTGGCCAACTCGACAACTTGCAGCAAGGTGCCATATCATCTTGCCGAGTTGGCCACACCCACCCAGTCACATGACCACTAAGCCACGCCCACCAAACAAGCCACACCCACATAACCGGTAGTAAAAAAAATTGAACCCCACTACTGGTTGGTTGTATCATGTGTATTTTAAAAAACCTTTTGCAGTACGTTGCTTCATGCGTCAGCTGTGTGGTTTTCAGAAGAGACATGTAAAACAATTAGTATTTCTAAAGGACTGTCAAGTAATATTGAACTTTTGTAGGTTTTAAAACTTGATTTATCTCAAAGTACAAATTTATGCAGATGAAGCAGAGAGGCAGCGGCTTGAAATGTATTTCAATGTTTCAAGCATGTATAATTGTGGTAAAGGCTTTGGTAGGAGATGTTCCTTGTGTCTTTCTTTTCCTCTTAAATATGAAACATTTCAGTTAGCTTTTCTTTTTCCAATTAGCAATACTTTCAAAATATATTCTGTTGGCAGATTACTGACTTCACTTTGGCTTTGCTAACTTCCTGTATCCTTCTTCAGATACTTTGTGGTTTACTGCACTTGACATGGGCTTAAGTTCTGGTTGTCATCTGGATCAATTACAATAAAATGCTTTCCAGTTTACATTTGCTATTTCTTGGCTGCAGCAGTTAAAATAGATTAATGGTTTTGGGAAGATCCTGCATCTTGACTTTATGAGTTATGATCATTACATTTCTGGAAGAAAATTGGTTGATGTTCTGAAAGGCTCTTTGGACAGTTCCTCATGAATTGTTCTTTATTAAATAAGTAACATGAAATTCACGAGATAAAATCTTTTTTAAAAAGGACCTCATAATTAACTTTGTGGATCCCATGACAATCTTTTAGGTACTTGAACACTGCTATTATATTAGTCCTGAATAAATTTTCTTAAGGTTACATATACCCAGGTCCTTCTATCTTTCCTTACAAAACTTCTTTCCATTTCCTCTGAATCTGTCTTAAAATGTAGAACCATATGTACTGTATTTCTTGAAGTATGACCAAAGCAGATACTGAAAATAATAATATAAATGTTAGTAGAACTATCATTTCCCATGATTTGAAAACTGTATTTCTATTGATGTGACCTAAAATACAATTTCCCTTTTTAGGACCCAGGTTTTACTGTGGATTCATTTCCAGTTTTTTGTGAACATAATTCCAAGCTTCTTTTCACCTGTACTATTAACAAACTGGGTATTTTTCATCCTATATTTGTGTATTTTTCTTTATTTAAGTGGAAAAATCAGGGTGTCATATATTATTCTGGTTTGAGCCTACCTCTGTCAAAATCCTTTTAAATTTTGATTATCTTTTAGTCTGACCAATTCATGCTTTTCATCTTGTAATCAGAACATTGCTTTCAACATGTATACGGCTTAATTACTTGTCATTTGTTCTAGAATCTTCCTTAGTAGTGATGTTTGCATGTATACTATCAAGCCTGCAAAAGTAATATGGTGTATCCTTTAGCTAAATAGTAGATCATATAAAAAGATATATGTACAAATAATTGCTTTCTCTTTTTTTCACAATCACAAAGCCGAAGAGGACTAATTAATATTTATATAAACATTGTTATATTACTTACTGTGTTGATTGCAGAGGTGGTACAATTCTTTTTCCTGAATTTAGGGTATAAAAATAGAGATTGGACAGTGGTAGAAGAAAAAGGCCTCAAGGGATATGTAATAGATGGCACGTTGAGTCTAGAAAATTAAGATTATCTAAGAGACAGTGGAAATTAAGCAAATCCAAACTAATTAGGTTGATTGGTCAGGAACAGCATGCACCTTCCAGCATTTTATAATGAATAAAAATCTTTCAAGAATTGTCTATTTTTTTTAACATTCAAGAGAAAGTATGATGTAAAGGAAACATCCTTGAAAGTTGTTTGTTTTTCTTTTTCCATGCAGGGACCTGAATTGATGAAAAAATATGTTGGGGAATCTGAACGTGCAGTCAGAGAGGTTAAGTATAATAAACTTAACAGTATAACAGATTTAACAGATAATCAGACTTGGAAGGGACATTTTAGGTCTTCTAGTCCAACCCCCCGCCCAAGCAGGAGACCCTACATCATTTCTGGCAAATGACAGTCCACTCTTTTCTTGAAAGTCTGAAGTGATGGCACTCCCACAACTTCCGAGGGCAAGTTGATCCATTGGTTGCTTGTTCTCATTGTCAGAAAGTTTCTCCTTATTTCCAGGTTAAATCGCTCCTTGTTCAGTTTCCATCCATTATTCCTTGTCTGGCCTACAGGCGCTTTGAAAAATAGCTTGTCCCCTTCCTCTCTGTGGCAGCCCTTCAAATATTGGAAGATTGCTATCATGTCTCCCCTGGTCCTTCTCTTTACTAGACTAGCTAAGCCCAGTTCCTGCAACTGTTTGTTGTATGTTTTAGCCTCCAGTCCCCTAATCATCCTGGTTGCTCTTCTCTGTACTTTTTCTAGAGTCTCAACATCTTTGGTGAACAAAACTGGATGCAGTACTCTAGATGTGGTCTTACTAAGGCTTTATAGAGTGGTATTAGTACTTCCTTTGATCTTGATTGTATCCCACTGTTAATACAATTTAGGATTGCATTAACTTTTTTGGCTGCTGCTGCACACTGCTGGCTCCTATTTAGCTGGTTGTCCACTAAGACTCCAAGATCCCTCTCACAATTACTGCTATTGAGCCTGGTTTCACCCAGTCTATATGGGTACCTCTGGTTTTTCTTGCCTAAGTGTAGGACTTTACTTTTATAAGTTAATAACAATTCATATTTACTTATAGAATGGGTAAACTAACCTTGGGTTGCATTATGAGAGAGAAGGGTATGCCTATTTTACACCACCACCCCTAGCATCCTCAAATAGATACAGGACAATATTACCTATCAGAACCATTGCTGATCCTGTTATTGGTGGGTAAATTAAAATTGGATGGATCTGTTAAGCCTCTGTAAGAACATAGTATTAAGATTCTTTTGGTCATCTTAATGCATGTTTTTTTTCCTTAGATATTTAGGAAAGCCAGAGCTGTTTCACCATCCATATTGTTTTTTGATGAACTAGATGCCTTGGCTGTAGAACGGGGGAGGTAAGAGAAATTATTTATAAAAAGCATACTTCATGGTTATATGAAACTTCCAGTTCCATGTTCTATAGCTTTCCCTGCATGAAAGCAGGATAATTTATGAATAATCTTAATCTGCTCTTGAAAGTAATAAATTGATTAGAGTAGCAGTAACTTGCAAAATCCTTTCCATTAAAAACCTTAACACTTCTTTTCTTTCACAAACAGCCACAAGGCAGCTTCTAATTTTATTGTAGCAAGGATTTTTGGGGAGACCCTTATTAAACATTTTCTCATTCTGTTTAGTTATCAAAATTTCTACATGGAGTTGGTTGTTTTATAACAATAAGATAGATATATTCATTCTACACCTTTTCCTTCTGTTTGCTATGAGAACTATATGAACTTTAGAGAAAAACGGATCAAGTAAACCTCAGCAAAGGAGAAATCAAGCCAATTTCTATCAGAACAGTACTTGCACTAAAGATGTGCGTTACCTTGAATTATAATAATTAGCCCTGGTAGGAAAGTGAATTTTTGTTTAACTGGATTATTGTGATTTGAATCTGTACAGTTATTTATTATGTACTTGAACAAAGGAAAAATTGGACACAATGTGGTCGGGTCATTCAAATTATCAGATTTGAAACTTACATTAAGTGAAACACAAGATTTAAAGCTTACAAGTATAATAAAAAAATGAAAAAGTATACTCATTGATATCTCTGTTTAAAATGCTAAGTTCTGTACTGGATGTTCTTGACCTATTATCTAATTAGACATAAAATGGAGGAAAAAATGAGAACTTTTGCTAGCTGGTATAAAACGTGACATATGACTTTGTTAAGTCATATTTCATTAAAGACATATGTAAGTTGTGTTGTGGGGGGGCATAGAAAAGAGCAAGACAGGATGTAAACATTTTATTGTTAAATTTCAACCATATGGGTGGTAAAATGCATAACAAGCTTTTCATAACATTCATCTGAAATTGAATGGTGTAGGAAACCAGATGAGGCACTAATTGGAAATGGACTGTTTTTACAGATTGATCTTCCACAGTAGGAATTTGAAAATGTATTGAAGATAGTAATGAATTGCAGCCTCTGTAGATCCACTTTCCTTTTCTATAACCAGATTTAGACTTTCAAGAAAACACCTGTTAACATTGTCACACTATTCTTAGTCATTTTGCTCTACCAGTCAAATTAAATAATCCATAGATTTTTCTCCTATGATACCTGATTTAAATTCTTGTTTATAATTTACTCATGTGAAAGCATTTAAAAGTATTTGCAATATAGATTGGTGGATTGGATAAAATTGATATGCAGGACAAAAAAATGTACTCATGAAGCAGTTGTTTGCATTTTACTTGTAACTGAAGCATCAGGTATGTAGTGAAACGAATAATACTAACATAAGTCCAGCAGCTGCATATTTCTTCTTTCTTTCTTCTTGTTACCTATTCTAAAATAAAAGTGGTCAGTCTTTTGGAGAGTCTAATGTAATGGCCTTAACATTACTCTGATTTTTTTTCTTAATTCATCCTGAATTTACTTCACTGAATTAAAATCAGGTTTATTGGTTTTAATGGATATACCCCCCCCCCCAGAAATCCACACCAAGAACATAGAACATAAGAATACAATCCCCTGACCCATTTAGTCTAAAAATCTGTTCTCACAGTGGCTAACTAGGAAGCCCACTAGTCTCCCAAGAGAAAAACAAAATGGTCATAATTGACTTTTTTTCAGAGATGTTGTAACTTCAGATGGTCACTAAATAGACTGTTGTAAGTCAAGGACTACCTGTACACTATGTTTATTCTTCATATTGGCTTGCAAGATGAAAAAGAGTGGTGTTACCCTCCCCCCTTCTAGTTCACATTAAATACTTTTATAGCAAAACCTGTGTAAGAAACATGAGGAATTAATAGGAAGACTGATGTTCCTAGATGTTATTCTTCTAGGAACTGCTCTTTAAGATTGCCTATTTCTAATTTTGAAATCTTTTGATTTAAGAAAAGTACCACAAAGCACAGCAGAACAGAATTATGCAAAATGTGCACATTTTAATAAAAAAGTTTGGAAAAAATAAAATGAGAGGTTTTGTTCTGAATTGTACAAGTGGTTGTTCCAGTTGTGGTTGTTCCTGCTGACTACCACAAAATCAGTTTGGCAGAAATATTTGTTAAAATATTTAATAAGACATAGGGGTATATCTGGCATATATTGTATGTGACTGGCCAATCCACAGTTCAAGTGTACAACTGGTACAATCTGTACTGCTCAAGAAATGGATGCCTTTCCATTTCTTTGTGGCTCCATCTAATATTAGGTTTCCTTTCCTTAGCAGTGTTTTCTCAAACTTAATTGCAGAATAAAAGTCTCCCTTGAGATCATGTCCACATAAATGTTCCAGATGCAACTATATGCGAGAAGGAATGTTTGTTTCTAAAAAAATCCTTTCCTTTTCAAAGGTTCAGATCTTAACAGATTGTACAGCTGAAGAGAATTATGGGTACTTCTAATTCCTTGTTATCCTGACCATGTAAAACTTAATTCCACTGACCAGTAAAGGCTGCCAAGAGGAAATTACTTCGTAATTAAACTTGAAGGTGATAAATGAGCCTGGCTCTGTGTAAATGCTGTTCAGACAGTCTGTTTGCTGAAACTGGGATATATACGAGCTTTGGAAATAGGATGCTGTTTATATATGTAGAATTGTGGAGAGTTTCAGCATTAGACATGTTTGTTCTTTTGTGTTTTTTATAAGCAGCTTTGAGCGGAAGTTTGGAGAGAACTCTTCTGTTAAATTCCATTCTGAAAAATCTAGCCCCTTGATGTACATTATTGAAGGCCTGAAATTATATAAGGATTCTCTTTTCTATTTTAAGCCAAAAGTAATAGCTTTATGTTTTCTTTTGATATGATAATGTAGCACAATGACAAAAAAAAAATGACTGATTTTGATTTCCATCCAGTTGTTTTTCTCTTTTAGCATCCACATAGATAGATAAATTGTGTCCATAATGATTTATCTATAATTTGGTCTTTCAGGTCTTCCAACAGTACTTTTCCTGTCACTGTAACTGAACCCTTTCACTCTCCTTGCTGGAGTTTATCACTTTGAGAACTATGTTTTTTATAAAATTATGTAACCCAGCCTATCTATTTCAGGTATAGATGTAATTAATTAGCATCTGTACTCATATATAATATATATATATTCAACATATGGACCTGGCTTCATCCCATTACCTCAGTTCATCCCACCTGGTCAGGCAGGAAAGAGGTGTTGCGGACCCTGTCAGTCAAAGAATTCCTGGGATTAGGAAAAGAACCTTCTCTGCCATTGCTTCTGCCTGTGGAACATGCTCCTCCCAGAGGAGAAGTGGTCCCCCCGACTCCCCTAGCCATAAAAACATGGTTTTATACCCTTGGTTGGGGCATGCAGATGAACATACAACTGTGTGGTTCATTGATGACCCTAAAACCTTCCCCCACCTTTTAATTAATTCTCAACATCTCTTGCCTCTTTTAAATTTTATATACTGTTTTTCATACTTTTAATATTGTATACTGCCCAGAATCCCTCTGTGAGGGAGAAGGGTAGGTCTTAAATATGACAAAGAAAGAAGGAAAGAAAGAAATTTAAATTCAGAGATCATTATTACTACTGCAATATTTTTCTCTGTTATTATCATAGTTTTTTTAAAAAAAAATTACCTGAAATTCTTCAAATAAACAATAATCT
Organism: Hydrophis major; assembly: GCA_033807585.1. Classification (NCBI taxonomy): domain Eukaryota; kingdom Metazoa; phylum Chordata; class Lepidosauria; order Squamata; family Elapidae; genus Hydrophis; species Hydrophis major. Next base: position 46,702,053 of record CM066333.1, on the reverse strand, counting down.
GCAAATTGGTCTATTTGATTATATTAGATTAAGTTGCAGTTGTACCATCATCTGGTGAAGTGTGGTTTTATGACATTAATACTTAAAAGGCTGGAAGATATGTTAAGATTGTCCACTCCAGAAAACATGAAATCTGTTGATTTCTAAATGTTTCAGGGTAATTTCTAGAGGCAAAAATTAGTGATCTAACGAATCCTTGATAATGTGTGCAATGAGAAAACAGAATAGGCCACTGATTTCCGTTCTCCTAGGGTCTGTGGAGCTCTGAGCAATTATGCCAGGCTGAAGATTGCTACGGCATAAAATTAACTATCGACATTGAATGGAAGCTGGTTTAATTTACCTTAGCCATTCTACAGGGCTCATCTGAGTAGTTAAGGGCTACTGGAAATAATGCAATGAAAGCTTACTATAGAGCTCTTTGAAACCTAACATGATAAATATATAAACATTTTGAGGAAAAAATTCATGTAGACTAGGACACTTCAATATGAACTGTTATTTATGTTAATATACATTGTTTTATCTAACTGTATGGGATAGATTTTAATTTGAGAACCTGAGAATATGACCTTTAAGCAGTATTGGATGACATACTGTCATTGAAAGAAGTTAAGCAACTAGTGTCATCAATGTCCTGATCTCATTCAGCTTTATTTGTCAATATCTTGAAGTTATTTATGTCTATGTCAGTGTCTGGATTCGGTGACAAGGTGTATAAAGCACTTAAAATGAAGCAGAATCCTGAAAAGTTAGAGAACTTGTGGCTGTGGTTCTGTTAATCTGTTATCTATATTCCCAATTGTATCATCTCTTTGTTTGTCTTTCTCTTCTATATTTTGGATTCTCTCATCATGTTTCACCATCATTTGTTGAAAATTTTCAATTTTCTCATCCATCTTTCCAATTCTTTGATCAATACTCTCCATTCTTTGTTCCATACTCATTTTAAGATCTTGTATTCCTTGCATAACCATCGTTAAATCCACTTGCGCTTTGTCTTGCTTCGCCATTGTTGAGAGTCGTCTTCCAGATGATGGGGAAACAGGAGCGGAAGTTGAGATGCCCGAAGGTAAAATTTTCTTATTCATTTCGATAACTCAGGGTCTTCCGGATCTTTTAATCCAATTAGTGAGGTAGCCAATTATAATCCAATTTTAAAAAAAGGAAAACACCACAAAAAACAAAAACAAAACAAAAATAAGTAAAAAGCCCAAAATTAAAAAGAAAAAGATTCTTCAGGTTCTTCAATACCTTAATCCAATTGTAAAATACGCAAATATAATTCAAAAATAAAAATAAAAAGATGAAGAAAAAAAAAGAGCAAAATAAAGCCCAATAATATCAAAAAATAATAAGTAAAGAAAAAAGAAAAAAAAGAAAAAAGAAAAAGAGAGTTCTTCAAATTCTTCCCACCTTAATCCAATTGAAAAACCTCAGAAAATGAAAAAAAAAGCCATCAAAAAAGGAAATCAGAAAGGCAGACATCCCTATAAAAAAAAGAAAAGAAGCAAAAAAAGTATTCTGAGGCTTCCCCTTTAAAAAAAATAAATAAAAATAAAAGATAATAAAAGATAAAGAATAAATATTACAAAATAGTGTGGGGTTGGAGGGGAGGGATGAAACAATTAATAAGGAGTTAAAAAAAAAAAAAAGACACACACTGCCTTTTATTTATCCAAGGCTCTTATTTGACTTCTCCACAAGTTTCAAAGCCAAACTTCAAATATTCATTTAATAATAGAAGTTCCAAAGAGCACCCGTATAAACATCCTCCAGTACTCTTCCCTCTATCTTATCATTTCCAGTAGCCTTGAGAAAAGTTTTTCAAACAAAAGTTTTTCAACTTCAAACAGAATATTTCCAAGCCTCTAGTTGGCAGTGTTACAAAGTTTCTTCAATCCACTCCCCCTTCTTCCCCCCAGAGAAAAGCCTAAAAAGAGAAAAAAAAATATGTATGTATATTTATATATATTAAAAAAAAGATATTAAAGGGAGCCTCTATTTTTAAAAATACAAACAGTCAGAAAAGCAAAGAGAAAACCATTAAATATAAAAATATAAAAGAAAAAAGCCAGTCTGGTTAACTATATCGCAATAGAAATTCAGTAAAGAAAAAAAAAGTAAAAATAAAAAGCCAAGCCTCACTTTGACATTACTAAAAAAGATCGCTGCTAAGTCAAATTCTGTCATTAATTTTACAGATTTCTTCTAATATTAGAGTGTTCTTGAATCCCAAGCAAAAAAAAAAAAGATTCTCACCAGCCGATACACTTCTTTCTATCCCGTTCTTCCGGAGCTGTCCCAGCTTCAGCAGCCTATGGCTGCCTCTCCGCCGTTGGCAAAGGGGCTTCTTCTGGATCGACCAGGGACTTGCGATGTCCCCGGAATCTACAGAACGCGCCCCTTACTGTCACCGTCACTACGAGACGGTTTAGGTCCGTTAGGACCGACCGGGGCGAAGATATCAGCTGTGATCTCGGAGCCCCGAGATCGCAGCTGTATCGCAACGACGAAGCTCCGCCTTCCCTGGCTGTGGTTCTGAATGAGTTTGTATTCCTATTGAGATGCTTCTAAGATTCATAATTGTTATTGCAAGCTCAAGTAACTTATATTGCTAGAAATGTCTAGTCATTTGACATGCCAACTATGTTTTTTTCTGGACAGTGAAGCTTATAATAGATATTAAAAAAACTACATTCCCCTGTTATAATGCCAGGTTTTTGAGATGTAAAATATCAGACAGAGATAAATCACTTCAGCATTGTTTTCACCTTGAATATAACATATAAACTGTGATCCAGTGTCCATATGCATCATTGCCCAATTGGCTTATTTTGTGTGCTTCTACAAAATGTGTGTGCAAGCACCATACTAGATTTGTATTTTCAAACTGGTTAACTGACGTCTAGTGTTGGGATAGGGAAGGTATTTCAGAGGTTACTGTCGGAGCCTTATCTTATATCCTTACCTAGGGAAATTGTTATTTGTAAAATTATATCACAATCAAGGCTTGGTAACACGTTCTTAGCTATTTTCTTCACAAATGTCTACATTTTGTTGCTGTTATGGAAACACAATTCTAAAAATAAATACCGTATTTGCCGGCGTATAAGACGACCCCCCAACATTTCCACTCAAAATATAGAGTTTGTTATATACTTGCCATATAAGATGACCCCCCCACTTGGAGCAAAGGCTGAAACCGGGAAGAGAAAACTTCCCAAAGAAAATCGCACGAGCAGTATCCCATTCCTGGGAGAAAAACAAAAAAACAAAAAACATGAACTCTTCCCGAAGCACAAAAGCAAGGGTGGTGCTTTCTCAGCTTTGAGCAGCGTTGCTGCTCTCCCACCCCCTCCACTCGTCCCCACGTGCGGCAAAGTTTCTGCCACTGGGGGGGTGGAGGGGGGTGGATGGAGGTGAGGGATCGGGGCAAAGCCTGGAGCCTGCCGGTTCGCTTGCATGAACGGAGTGGGTGGTGGGTGGGAAGAGAAAGGAGAGGCTGCTGCCTCCAAGTGAAAGTGATGCGCCTGCCCCCTCCCCCCGGGGAAAGTAAAAGGCCTCCTCCCTTAAGCAGCCCCCGCGTGCACGCCATGGGACTCCAAGGAAGGGGGATGGACAGCTGCCAACTCTCTCTCTCTCTCTCTTTCTCGGTGTGTGTGTGGTGTGGAGGGTAATTCTGGCTATCTCTGGCCTCCGCTTGGTTTTAAAGTCGCTTGGCTGGTTCCCAAGTCGCAAGCACGCGCTGGCCGGGAGATGCAGTGCTGGGTGGCAGCTCGGTGCCGGGGAGGCAGATCTTTCTCTCTTAAGCGGGGAGGGGAGGAGGGGACAAGAGGAGGGACGGATGGGATGGGACAGGGGGCGGGAGGAGGTCCCTTGCCTTCTTCCACCGCCCACTGGACCCTTTTCTTCCCAAGGGGACCCTGGAAAGCAGCTCGGGAGCCGGGTGGCCCTGCCCAGCGGGGTTCCATCAGGAACTTCCCGAGGACACCCCCCCGCCCCAAGCACAGCCCTCCCGGTTTTTCAAAGAGGGAGGGAGAAGCGGGAGGAGCAAATTGCTGGCCCCGCCCTGCGGCCAGGGGGAGCGCCACAGTCCACCCCCACCACCTTCTCCCCCCCACTCCCCAGGGCATTATGCGGCTCGGGGCTGGCTGGGCGAAGCGGCCCTGCCAGAGACCCTCTTGCTCCACCCCCACCCCACACCTCCAGATTGGCCTCCGCAAGCGCCCCAAGCCGGGCGGAGGGTGGGGGGGAGGAGGAGGAAGAGAGACTCTGGCTGGGCTTGAAGGGGCTTCGCAAGTTGTGGAGCTCTGCCCCCGTTGCTCTTGCACCGAGTGACAACAACATATTTGCTGGCATATAAGACGACCCCCCCACTTGGAGGCATGTTTTTCAGGGCAAAAAAGTCGTCCTATACACCGGCAAATACGGTACATGGGAAACCTAAGTTGGCCAAAGATATATTTCAATAGGAGTTGTGAGGAAAAGGACATAAAATAGTATGACAATTAATTACAAATATGGTACATGGACTGAAAAGCCTGATCTGGTGATGTTGCCTTGCTTTCATCCTGTGAAACTTTCATCCTGTGAAACCAGGGGTGAGATTCTACCAGTTTGCATCTCTTCACAAGAACTGGTTGTTAACATTCTAAGCAGTTTGGAGAACTGGTTGTTAGAAGAAATTACTGGCCTAATCCTGTAAGGAAGGCAGGAAGGAAACATTCTGTTGTTGTTTACAGAAACTGCCTCACTGTTAACCCTTATTACATTCTTGGCAGGACTAGACTTCCTGTTTCTGGAACTTCTCTGGAGTTTTTTCCCTCCTTCTTTGCTGGTATTTTGCTTGTGTGGAGTGACCATTCAAAGTTACAATGGCACTGAAAAAAGTGGCTTATGACCATTTTTCACACGACTGTTGCAGCATCCCCATAGTCATGAGAGGCCAGGTGAGGAGAGGCGTGCCTCAATGTGAGTGATATTGAGTTGGCCACGTCCAGCCAATAACATGACCACCAAGCCACGCTCACCAACTTAGCCATGCCCACAGAACTGGTTGTTAAAAATTTGAATCCCACCCCATGTGAAACCTTGACACAAATGTCAGGAACAATTTTTTTTTCTATTAGTGTGATTGGGGTACTATTGTGGAAGGATTGATGAGCAGAGGACTTTGGTATCTTAGCAGGGGTGGGATGCTACCGTTTCTGCCCGGCTCTATAGAACCGGTAGCTCTGAAGAGCAGCAGACACCGAACCGGTTCTGTGTCTGCTGCTGCTGTTTGGCCCACCTGCCTGCCTGGGCTCTTACCTGTCCTTTATTTCACTCATGCACAGCACTTGTCAACTGTCTGATGGCATACCTGAAGGTTTATTACACGCGTGCACAGTGCGCAAAACGTAATCACCGAACCTGTAGCAACACCAGTTGAATCCCACCCCTGAGTCTTAGCAATGTTTTTACCTCAGAAGTGTCACCTCAGAAGCGCTTTACCTCAGAAAAACAGAAATACTGAATACTTCTCTGCTTAAGTTACTACTTAATCCAGTAGCAAGATAAAGGCTTTTAATAATTAAAGTTTGCACAAAATGTAGATAATTTAGTTTTTAAAGGGTTCAACCTATATAAGAAATCAAGTACAGCCAATGTTATTTTGCTTACATTTTCAAAGAAATTAACATTTTTTAAAAAATTATCTGAGTAGGAGTTTTAAGTATATTGGAAAACATCAACTTTGTTAAAATCTACATTCATTATGATTTAAAAAAGAAAAAAACCCAGATCTGATTCTCAATTTTTTTAAATTTATTGTTACAAATAAATATAAACTTGAAAAGCCAGATATATAAAATAGATAGCAAATTATTTGATACATATCATTGATGGAAGAATTTTATGTAATTTCATTGACATGGACCAACAGTCTTCTGCATTTTAAAGGACTTGTTATTATTACTTTTTCCTAAGTTTTTTACTGTTTTCCTTGGAAAGTTCTACAAGTGTGTATGGATATTGCATGAATACTGGTTTGTCAGGTAATCAATTTGTTATAAAATTATTTTGCATCAGTGTCTGCTCAATTGCTGTTTCTTTTTAGCTTGGATGATGACATCAAAATTTTATAAATCGCAAATAGTATGGCTCAGTTGCTTACTGCTTTGTAAATTAGACTGGAAAGTTCAATATAATTTGGGTCTTTGCTTATGCTTGTGTCAAAAAGCCAGGCATGTTTAATAAGCATTGACTGATTTAACTTGAAAATCTTGCTAGAAAATCATGGGAAAATGGAAAAAATGTGCTTCTATCTTATCCTGCAGATTAACAGTTTATTCAGAGCTCAAACATCTGAACACACATGCTGCTGACGCAGTTGTGAAGCAGCTGGTGGAGAAATCTCCTGTTATAAATGTCTATCTGTCTGCATTTTTATAGGATATCCTGTTAAGCCATAGAGGCTTGTTTACTTGTAAGAGTCATGCTAAATATGGTGTGTAATTTGACAGCTGACTTCCATGCCTAAAGGGAATCAATGACAGCTTGGAGGAACATAAAGAAATTTATTTTGATTTCAGTAAAAGTAGTAGCCTTACAAAGCCAAGGATTGTAAGAAAGCTCCTTGAGGAAAAGCTAATAAAACATTAAATAGAATATAATTAAAATTATGCATGTAACATAGCATTTCAGGATCTTGACGGATGAACAAGAAAGAATATATTATTTTTATTTTACTTAGTTTAAATTTTCATTGATTTTTCTATAATCTTTGTTAATTTGGTTCCTGTTGAGAATTTTGACATGTATAAGTATCTGAATACTAAATTCTGTGACTATGTGTTTGTCTTTTTGCTCTTTTACCCCCATCCACCTGTTCAAAATTTTCAGCTCCACTTAACAGTTGTTCAAGAGAGCTTTTGGAGGGAATCCTTCCTTGAATTCTTCTAGACTTTTTTTTTTTTTTTTGCATCAGGTTATCCATGTAAATAGTGCCAACTGGAAAAAAAAGGGAACCATTCAGTTTTGGAGTTGATTACTTAAGAGACATATATACCCCACTGAACTTACTATTATTATTTTTTTAAACAAATTTTTATTAATTTTAAAGACAAACAAAACATCATTAAACAAACATAAAACCTTTTTCCATTGTAAATTATTTTATACAGCATAATTCTAATTTATCCCATTTCCTTATAGACAGATAAATATCTTTTAGCAAATTTCTCATTATTTCTCTTTAGTTTTATTCAACTACATTTCTTTTCTATATTCATCTATTTTATAACAATCATAATTATATTTTCATCTGACTTGTTTACAATTATTCTTGTCCTCCAAGGTTTTATTAATTCTTAATCAAACATAAACACACAAAACACAAAAACATAAAACTTCTTTTTAGAAAGTGGCTTGGCCCCAGAATACCTCTCTTTGTACGGACTTCAATTAAATTCATGCTCATCTTATATATCATTACTTATCTTATTAACCATTCCATATCTTCTATATAACTTCTCCCCGCTTTTCACTCTTCTTAATTCTATTTTATTTATTTCATCTTACTTTAAATCATTATACTTGTATCTTTTGTCCATTCTTTTCCAATTATCCATTTATCACATTCTCTTTAATATAAAAAAAAAGATTTCTCCTGAAATCACTGATCGAAGTATGATGCCTTTCTATCCCCTAAGTTAACATTTAGCATAATATCTAGTTCCCAATCTGATTCTGCTTAGTACATTCTACCTATTAAATTTTAAGAAAAGAAAAAAAAGAAAAAAGAGAATAATAAATCTATAAAATAATTAAGTACATAATTACCATTCTACTTTTTTAGTACATTTTAAATAATACATTTTAAACTAAAAGAATTAAAAAAGGAGAATAAAAAAAAGTTATGATAACATAAAGAATAACAAATTAAGCTCTATCATTAAATCTTAAACATTTTACACATTCTCAATAATATTAAATGTTAAGATCTATCATTAAATCTTAAACATTGTAATATTTTGATTTATTAAATCTTGTAAATTCCAATTACCTACTTCAAAAACAAATGCTACAATAATACATTTATAATAATATTAACATAACCAATATATATTTTAAACATTCCCTTTAATATTCTAGTTTTCTATTTCTAATACTACAATGTTATCTTATGTACTTTTGTAGATCCTCTTTTTTTTTTTAATAAATTATACATTACCCTTTGTCCCTGAAGAAAAATTTCTTTTTCCCATCTTGTTTTATACCTTTGTGGCTTTTTCCCCCCTTTTACCTTCCTTTCTTATCCCACCTAGTCTTTTCATCCCCCCCTCTCCTAACCTCCGCCTTTTTAGTTTCCCCTCTCTGTTGTATTCCTTTTTTCTTTTGCTTTCTGGCATTGTATTGGTTTTGCATCTCATTTTTCTCTTTTTTGGATGTTTTTTTAGGTCTTAAGTCCATTTTCCTTCCTCTCTTTCTCTTCTCTTTCTTAGTCAAATTATTTAATTCATTAAAGATGGCTTCTTCTTCTTCTTCTTCTTCTTCTTCTTCTTCTTCTTCTTCTTCTTCTTCTTCTTCTTCCTCCTCCTCCTCCTCCTCCTCCTCCTCCTCCTCCTCCTCCTCCTCCTTCTTCTTCTTCTGTTTCCTCCATTTGTTGTTGTATTTGCTGAAATGGCAAGCGCCATCTCTAAAAAGTAAAAAATATCTCCCAAAGAGTCCTTTTTCTTTGTTTTTCCATATTCCTTTCTTAGTTCATCAATAGATAGAGCCATTGTAAACCTTTCTTCTTCTTCTTCCCCCCCCCTTCTTCTTCTTAAAACAACTAAGATGTTTCAAAACTTAAAAAACAGTTCCCCAAAGTCCGAAAGTCATCAAACATCCAAAAAAAAAAAAAAAAACACCAGAAAGTTCTTCCCTTTACACTTTCTCTTCCTGGGGTAATATCAGTTAGGAAAGAAATAAAGAACCCAGTCTGTACTTTAAAGCCTTATTGCAGTTAGCTTCTAGTCTCAAAATCTTCAAGGCATCTCCTCCAACAAAATCTTAATATAAGTTTTTTTTTTGGTCATCTCCCTTCCCACTTATAACAAAGAGCTTTAAATTTTACCTTCTTTAGTGAAGCAGATTTTTCAGTGTCCATTTGTTCATTCCGTAGGGAAGGAGAATAAACTTTCCCTTTCAGCACTATTCGCCGCTTTTAAAATCTCCTCTGGAAACAATGTATCATTCAAGAAAAATGTAGTTTTCAAGATATTAGATATATCTTAAAGTCCTGGCAGCCAAAGAACTTTCACTTTAAAACTTTCCAAACTTTCTCCTTCTTCTTCCTGCAAATTCTTATTCAGTTGCCAGTTTCTTTGTGGCGGCCATTGCTGACCACCGCTCCACCGCCTTGAGAAAAAGGGGTTTTTCTGGGTGGGGAGGGGGTCTGCGACACCCCCAAACCCCTATCCGGATCCCCCCTGTCTTCAGCTGCCTCTACGTGGCAGCCTTATCCTCCAGACCCGTCAGGATCAGAGGCACCAAGATGCCTCCGCAACAGGGATCGCGCTGGATCGTGAATCCCTGCCGCCACCGAAGCCTGGCAAACCGGAAGTCCCCACTGAGCTTACTATTGAATAATCAGTTTAAGAATCTTTTTGATAGAATTGCATCTTAAGATTAATGCTGCATAAAGTTAAACTGTAAAGCTGTAGACTTTATTTATATTAGTATAAAAGCTATCACAGGCCTAATCTAGCTCAATCTGTAATGATAATAGGAACTAAACCAGGGGTCTTCAAACTTGACACCTTTAAGACTTGTGGACTTCAACTCCCAGAATTCCTTCTCCAGTCATGTTAGCTCAGGAATTCTGGGAGTTGAAGCCCACAAGTCTTAAATTTGCCAAGTTTGAAGACCCTTGAACTAAACTATTTCCTACTTTCATTTCTTCCTAAAATTGCAACAACTGTTTTATTATTTTACTTATACAAGTTATTTTACAAATCTTTCAATGACTTAAGGACCCTTAGACTGTGGTTGGGTGAAAAGAGTTAATTTTACTGTGTCTTGATAGTATCTGCCATATCTGTAACAGTATCTATTCTATAAGAGTAGCCAGGTTAGTGTAACGGTTAAGGGATCAGACTAGAAACTCAGTGGCAAACCATTTCTGAAAAAACTTTTCTAAGAAATCTTCAGGGACTTGTCCAAACAGTTTGCAAGGATCGGACACAATTGAATGGAAAGGTAAAAAAAGATCCAATGGGAGGTTGATACAGATGATAGCCCCATTGCTATGGAAAATATAATCAAAGCTATAGTATTGTTCACGCATCAAAATATGACATGTTTTCTATATGTATTTATATGTGTATATGTAAATCCACATCCACACACACGCACATATATAGATATATATGTCTGTCTGTCTATCTGTCAATATTATCCAAGTCTAGTGAGATTTTCTGGTGCTAGTGAGAAGCAGTATTTATGAGAAATGTTTGAACAGAGTAGAAGACCGAATTGCTATTCTACAATTGCAAATGTGTGTATGTACTGTATGTAAATGGGAGATTGCCAGGACTGTAGCTAAACAAGAAAGAAAAAAGAAAAGTAAATCACAATAATTAAGAATATTCCCCAAACATTTCAGCATTGTTGGCAAGAGCTACATGGTTATGTCTATGAGGTCACTAGGAGTTGAGCTTCTTGGCAATGTTACTTTATGTAATATAATGACTGGTCCTAGAATTACTTGTGCCTAAACAGGCAGGAAAGTTTGGGGTAGGTGGAGCACCACAATAATTGGGCAGTTAATCCAAGAAAAGCAGATATCAGGACCCAAATGTATATAGTCTTCTTCATTAAATGTATCAATTTTTTTCTTTTTTAAAAATTTTCTTGTGAAATCTCGCAACTGAAGGAAAGGTTGAAATTTATTTTTGGGAAACAGTTTATTAATATTTGTATTATTAAAAGAAATTGATAAAACAATAAAAGTTTGTAATTTTTAACAAAGTATCGATGCTTTGCATATTTATTTTACCTAGTCAACTGAAAAATACTGAAAGCATTTTATTATAGCAATACCGTAAGGTGAAAGAAGACTACAGGCATTCCTGCACAGCTAAACCACTTAGCTTTTTTATCTGTGGAATGTGAACTTGCAAATGAAACTTTAGTGGTGTACTATAATTCACTATTTTGCAATAAGGAGGGCTGAGAAATAAACCTTTAAAAAAGCCATTCTATTATACAATGTTTGCAGGTACTTTAGTCAGAAATATGAAAGGTATGGGTAAGTACACAGAGGCATATGGGATGTTTGTGATATATTTGCAGTCACACTGACTGGGAATTTTAGAGGACTGAAATGACTCCATACGAGTTTCAGCCCTTGCATATTTTGGACTCAATTTTGGTAATAACAATTTCATTTTTAAAACAAATGATAGCTTTGTACTTCAGAAGTTGAAAGAACCAGAGAGCTGTCTACCAGGTCTTCATGGTATGTCGGGGTTTGAAAATAAAATCAAAGTAGAGATTCAGAGAAGCATTTTTGACAATAAGGAAGCATAGTTTTCAAATGGCTAGTATGCTGTCATTTAGTTTTGAAAAAATGCTGACTTAAAGACTGAACAAACACTTCTGTGTTGTGATGTAGCATCCCAAGTTTGAAAAATAGTGCTAAAGCAATTTTTGCTGCAAAAATGTTCTCTTGTTTTGTCTTTTAGGATTAGAATAAAATAGAATAGAATAGAAGCTGTAAGAGACCTTGGAGGTCTTTCTAGTCCAGCTCAAGCAGGAGAATCTATATTATTTCAGATAAGTCTAGTCTTTTCTTAAAAACCTCTAGTGATGGAACACCCACGATTTCTGAAAGCAAGCTGTCCCATTGGTTAATTGTCTTCACTGTTAGAAAGTTTTTCCTTAATTCCAGGTTGCTTCTCTCTTTGGTTAGTTTCTAGCCAGTGTTTCTTGTCCTGCCTTCTGGTGCTTTGTGGAATAATTTGACCTCCCTCTGTTTTGTGGCAGCCCCTCAAATACTGGAATACTGCTGTCATGTTGCCCTAATTCTTCTTTTCTTTAGAGTAGCCAAACCCAAATCCTACAGCCATTCTTCATGTTTTAGTCTCTGGGCCTTTGATCATCTTAGTTGCTTTTCTCTGAACTTTTTCCAAAGTCTCAACATTGTTTTTGTGCTATGGTGACCAAAATTGGTTGCAGTATTCCAGGTGTAGATTAGAAAGATACAATTTTTGATTTTTTTTTCCTTTTTATCCTTGGGTCATAAAGTTTTGAGAAAAAAAAAAAAGTTAATCCCAGCATCATCAAAGTATAGATATTTTTTAAAGTAATGTAACTGGGATCCTTGCTCCACAGAACTTTCAATTTGAACTTAGACAAATTGATGTGAACAGAATTTACAAATTTCTAGTATTAAATGCTTTAATATAAACTGTTATGGGTTTCTTTTTCATCAGTACTTCAAGTTCTGCGAATGTTACGAACCGTGTTTTGGCACAGTTGTTGACCGAAATGGATGGGATTGAACAGTTAAAGGATGTGACAGTTTTGGCAGCTACAAACCGGCCAGATATGATAGACAAGGTAAGTGATGCTTGTGGCTCTTGTTACTACTTTTGTGCCAAATAATGATTTGTGATCATTTGACTTTGTTAGAATTACAGGCAGTGGATAATTTAAATTTTTATTAAAATTCATTATTTTTAAACAAGCCAAGACATGGATGATGTTTTAATTGATTATTGATCTGCTGCATGCAGATCAATACAGTTAAGTTTCTTTACAGTTAAGTTTCTTCCACCCTTTTATCTGCTCTTCTAAAGTTTTGAACTGTCTCCTAGACTTATATTTCAAAAGCAACAAATATAACTGAACCTAGCTTGCTACTGATGAGAAGAAAAAAAGAAAACCTTTTCTTACAAGTGAAATTATATTCTTTCTTTAAACTTTTAATTTATTCAGTCCAAAGTGACAAAATAAAAAGTCTTAACTTTTTAGTTAGAGTGAGCTTAAATGTAGGCTTTCCTAAGTTTTAGCAGATTGTAGAGAAATTGAATGAATTGTTTACATCAACCATTGCAGGAGATATGCAGAAGATAATCAGGGTAAATTTATCACTGATGAAAATCAAAGGGGATTGTAAGGCTTTAGAACATGGATGTCAAACTTGCCACGCCACATTGTTGTCACATGATATTGTAATGTTTTTTCCCCTTTGTGGAGCTGGGGGGTGTGTAGCCTCCACATGATGCATCTGCCCAGCGGCCACCAGTTTGATACCCCTGCTTTAGAAGGATCTTGTCAAGACTGCGTTGGAGCCTGAGTCTGAGAATGAAACAGAGCTAGGGCCAATGGAGGAATGACCAGAGGACCAGGATGAGGCAGTCCTGGGTCCCTTGGGCTTGGGAAGTGTCACCAGCGAGGGAGAGGGGGCACAGGAGGATCAGGTGAGAGGGGAGGATAGGGCAGGCAGTGAAGCAGAGGAGCAACAGAGTTCCACTTATGAGCAATCACCTGCCCCCCGATCTCTGAGCATGAAGAATGGAGACGAGGTAGGATCAGCACAGGGCAACCTGACAACTCAGGAGGAGGGTTCCCCGCCCCTCACCTGGGGAATTAGATTTAAAGTGACACTGTTGGGAGGGGCATTTGTCAGGACAAACCTCATGTGCTGTTACCGAGATCCGGATACTTTGCTGTGTTTTGTCTTGTTTGTCTTGTTTGCCATGCTGCCTGGCTACATACGAGGTTGCAGTGACACAGTTATACTGCGGGTGGTGCTGCAGTCCCAGGGAACTTTTCCTATGACAAGGACTCTGAAATCAAACTCTCAGAACTGTGCTGCTCCTCTGGACTAATAGCAGCCAGGAACTATTGGAGATACGTGTTTAGAGCTTTGCTCCTGGACTTGAAATTGGAACAATAAAAGGGAGTTAAGTCTTCATTCTGGCTGTATTGTTTCCGTGCCCAGCTCTGGGTCATCACAGACTCCTTTAAACAGAACAAACATCAGTAATCATCAGAAAAAGAAAATGTTGCATACCAGGACTAAAGCTTTCATTTCACATATAATACTATAGAGCAGGGGTGTCAAACTCAAGGACCATGGGCCTGATCCGTGGCCCTCCCGTACCCCATTTTGGTTGGCAAAGTGCTGTAGGAGGCGTACATCCCATCTCACCAGCCTGTGGAGAACTACAATGTTGATCCGGCCCTCCAGTTTGACACCCCTGCTATAGAGTGTGAGCTGTCTATAGTTACCTAAGAAAAAACTTGTGGTGATAGTGGATAATTCAGTGAAGATACTATTTCAATAAGCAGTGCCTAGGGCAGTGGTGGCTAGCCTTTTTGAGCTTCTGTGCCAAAAATTGCATGCGTGTTAGCGCGCGTGCACTTGCGTGCCAGCACCTGGAATGCAATGCACGCCCCATGAGTATGCATGCACAATCCCCCCCCACCCCCTTAACTGCACTGTGCCTCACAGCTGATTTGGCTGGTTTGAGGCCTTTTTCGGTCTTCCAGAGGCTTGGAAAAGGCCTCTACAAGACTTTTCAGGACAAATAATATGCTTGTTTTGTCACTTCCGGTATTACAGGAAGTGATGAAACGGGCCTATTCGTCCTGAAAAGCCTTGCAGAGGCTTTTTGAAAGCCTCTCGGAGGCCAAAAAAGGCCTGAAATCAGCAGAAAAATCAGCTGTGAGGCGCGCGCATGTGCAGTGAGGTAAGTTTGCCTGTGGCTCACGTGTCGGCACAAATGGCTCTGTGTGCCACTTGTGGCACGCATGCCATAGGTTCGCCATCATAGACCTAGGGGGAAAAAAAACAAATTCCATGATAGGAAAGGCATTAAATACAAACCTGCTAACATTTATCTCCATGTGGAAACTGGTATAGAATACTGGTTACTATATACTATATATTTTGAAAAAATGTAATAGAATAAGAATGTATTATTTTTAGGTTCAGAAATATAGATTCAGGATAGTATTCTATTCAAGTGGTATTCTGCACATTATATATGTAATGGCATTTACATAGACAAGATGGTAGCTAGCCATTTATACAGATTATAAGATTAAAAAACAGAAATGAAGTTATCTGTAACTTTGTTAATACTGTCAGTATCTAGGGATATGTGCTGGGCTATCCAAACAGAAAATGTTCCTATTTCTGGGCTCCTGGTAGTATGAATATAGATTAGATTTGTTTCTGGTTAGGTCCAACTTAACTTTTAAATCTGGTACCTTGAATGGGGACGGGAAACATACTTTTTAATCATGGTGATTGAATTAAGCAATTCATTTTAATTAAAAATACTTCACAGTTAAGAAAATAGTTAAAACTTGCCTTACTTAAAATAAGGGATGTATTAGGATTAATGTTTTCGCATTATTAAACAGTTACTTAAAAATGATAATGGTGATGATGATGATGATATCCATTCTGTTGTGTCCAACTCTTAGGTTTATTAAATTATTAGCTTTTAATTTTGATGAAAGACTTCACATTAAATAGTTTACTTACTTTACTGAATTGTGGCAAATTTGCCTTTGCATGCTTATTTTAATTTATTGATTTTATAGCTGACATTTATAAAGATACTTGAATTTCCAAAGGAATCTGCAGAATATTTTTTTTAAAATGCCAAATACAATAAATAAATATTTCCAGGTGTGCTGAAATGTTCTTTGTTTCCAGCTCTTCATTTGTCAGGAAATATTGAGAATGGTAAATCAGCCTTGAGGCTCCTGAGTTTGCTCCCCTTTACAATCCAGTTTGTGACAGTTTGAGCATTGTAAATTTTTCACTAAAGATTTATTACTTACTTGACAAAACAAGGCATAGATGAACTTGTTGGGTTGCGTTTTTCACAGCTGTACTAAGACTGAGACAAATAGTCATGTTGTTGTCTATAACCCTATATAAATAAAATTTTATAACAGAGAAATTTTCAAATTGTTGTCATAAAATTGTGCAAAGAATATTTAAGTTGGTGATAATAATTATATTTTGCTGATTATTTTTTGTTAAACTTATTTTTATTTGTTAAGGTTTTTTTTTTCATTTTTTTAAAAAATAATCCATTTATTTTAAACAACTTGAATTTGAAACTTAAGAGTGTGGGATTTTTTGGGGGGGTGTTGGTGAATGCAAAAGCCATTTTATTTCCTTAAAAATAGGAATGTGGAATAACATTATCTACTGAAAATTGAATTTCTTACCTAAAATATATCATACCTAAAATATTTTCTTTGTTTCTTTTCATAAATTTAAATTAATTGGCTTTAATAGATTCACATGCTTTCTGCTGATCTTTTTAAAAAGTCACCTAGGAGAAAGGCAGTACAGGTAGTCCTCTACTTATAATTATTCATTTAGAAACAATTTGAAGTTACGATGGCACTGAAAAAAGGGACTTATAGCCGGTCCTCTTAGCATTTCCATATTCACATGTTCAGTTTGGTAAATGATAATAAACATGTATTTACAATGGTTGCAGCGTGATGTGACTACCATTTTTGAATCCCATCAGGCTTCCAGTAGGCAAAATCAATGGGGAAGCTGGATTCACTTAATGACCTCGTTATTCACTTAACAACTGCGGTGCTTTACTTAACAACCATGGTAAAAAAGGTTGTAAAATCAGGCATGACTCACTTGAAACCATCTTGCTAAGTTATAGAAATCCTGTTCCCAATTATGGTCATATGTCGAGAACTGCCTGTATTCACTTTTAATTTAATTTTAGAAACATTAAATATTTTGCTTTAATTATTATCTAATTATGTGCAACAAACATATGTTTGCCTGTTATGTATAATAGTTGCTTTATAAACTCAATTTTTAGGCAATTCCAAATAAAAAGACATGCTGCCATTAGATGAGTCTTTAAAATGTCATGCTGTTTCTATTATATATACCCACAATGTAAAAATATGAAGCCTTGAATTAAATTTGCAATTTGTCGTGTCCGCAAAAAGACGCCAGGAGTCGGTGACTACGTTTCAAGCTCTTTATTAAACAGTTGTGAACCGAACCGGCGAAAAGGAAAAAGCCCGTGGCTTTTATCCTTTTCGCTGCGGTGGCCGCGGCCAATGGCAGCGATTCAAGTCTCCCGCTCTTGGAGTGAGCCAATCGCGGGAGACTCCAAACGGGCCAATCAGCGCGGCTCGCCTGGCCAATCAGAAATCCCCGCACTTTAGCCAATCAAAGCGCGGGGATTTCGAGTATGTAAATTAAGGACAGAACACCCCTCCCCTCTTGGTATAGTCCATCACGTTGCGTAGTCACGTAGGTAGGCGGGGCTCCGTCTAGTCCTACTTGACCTGCGCAACTCAGTTGCAAGCTGGATTTCGGCTGGAGCGGTCATGTTTTTGGCTGCTCCCTCTTCTGTGCGAACCGGCTGGGTGATCGGGCCGGTTCTTTCTCCGTGGCTCCCACCTGGGCCTTCCGGGTTGGTTGAGCTACGGGTTTCGCTGCTCCCGCTTGGTTTCTCCGAGTCGGTTGAGCTGGCTAGGTGGTTCTTCTCCAGTGGGGGATCGCGATGGCTGCGTTCCGGTAAGTACTGCTGGTTTATTTTTTCTTGCGTTTGTTTATTCGGGTATTCCCTCCCCCCTTGGTTCGTGTTTTGGGGGTTGAGGTCCGTTGCTGTTCGTGACCTGAGCTGGTCAATGTGCCGTTTCCAGGCTCGCCCATCGGTGGTTTGGAGCCGGTACGACCTTGGGCCTGTGATTTGGGTGATGACGGCTGGGATCCATAGGGGGTCCCCCGTCAGGTTTTTCGCGTACACTAAGTCGCCGGGGTTAAATGTTCGGTATTTTGAACTTGAGTCTGGGGGTCGCTCCGGGTTATATGTTGGGTGTAACCTGTCGAGCGGGGACCTCAGCTTCCTACCCATTAGTAACTCGGCTGGGCTTTTGTTGGTGGTGGTGTTCGGGGTGATGTGTTGTATAAAGAGGAGTTTATTTATTTTGTCGTTGATCTCCCCGTGGTCCATTTTCCGGATGGTTTTTTTGGTAAATTGTACCATCCGTTCCGCCCTACCGTTCGCCGCCGGATGCGCCGGTGCTGTTAATGCGTGGCGGATGCCCCTCTCCGCCAGGAATCTCTCGAAGTCGAGGGAAGTAAACTGGGGCCCGTTGTCGGAGACGACGACGTCTGGGAGGCCGTGTGTGGAAAAGAGTTTGCAAAGTTCTTTGATAACGGCCTCCGTGGTAGTGGATTTCATGTCGCTTACCTCCAACCAGTTGGAGTAAGCGTCAACTGTTATTAGAAAGGTATGCCCATTCGTGGGACCGGCAAAGTCTAAATGGATTCTGGACCAGGGCCCCCTTGGTGTTTCCCACTCCAGGATGGGTGCTGCGGGTGGGCTTGGTCTGGTCTCCTGGCATCGTCGGCACTTAGCTACCCATGTCTCTATCTGCTTGTCCATCCCTGGCCACCAAGCGTAACTCCTGGCCAGGGCTTTAGTTCTGACGATGCCAGGATGCCCCTCATGCAGCATCTCTAAGACCTTCCCTTGCAACCTGTCCGGGATGACCACCCTGTCACCCCACAAAATACACCCCTTAAGCAGCGAGAGTTCAGTCTGGCGGTTTCTGAATGTCTTAACGGATTCGTCATTGTCCCTTTCAGGCCAACCTTTTTCCACCCAATGTAAAATTCGCGCCAGACGCCTGTCCTTAATAGTTTCCCTGGCAATGTCTGATGCGGTAATGGGTAGGTTGGGCAGGTTCTCGATGTTAAGGGTGTTTGTCGTTGGTGCTGGGTCAGGATCAGAGTCTGGTAAAGGCGAGCGGCTTAAAGCGTCCGCGTGCGAAATTTTCTTACCTGGCTTGTGTAACAGTTCGTAGCTGTAGGCTGCCAGGAACTCGGACCATCTTGTCATCCGGGGTGATAAAATGTTCGGGGTGGCTCGGTTTCCTGCGAGGATGCCCAGCAACGGCTTATGATCTGTCACAATGGTAAACGGGCGGCCGTAAAGGTATTCGTGGAATCGCTTAACGGCGGCAACTATAGCCAAAGCTTCTTTGTCCAGCTGGCTATAGTTCCGCTCCGGTTTAGTTAGAGTCCTGGAAAAGAAAGCGATGGGTGCTTCTCTTTTGTCGGGGAGGGTATGGCTGAGGACAGCGCCGACGCCGAAAGGTGATGCGTCGCAAGTGACAACCAAGGGCAAGGTTTCGCTGAATTGAATCAGGACGGCGTCGGAGGTGAGAAGGTCTTTGGTTTTTTGGAAGGCGGCTTGCTCTCGTCTCCCCCAAGTCCAGGTTGCTGCCTTATCCAGGAGCCTATGTAAAGGCTCCGCCGCCGTAGCCTTTTGGGGTAGGAAAACATTATAAAAATTCAGCAACCCTAAGAACGCCTGGAGTTCCGTTTTAGACCTTGGGGTGGGGGCTTCTTTGATGGCTTTCACTTTTTTAATTGTAGGGTGAATGCCATGCCGGTCTAGAAGGTAGCCCAAGAATTCCACTCGCTCTGTGCATAGTTGGCATTTTTCTCGTTTTACTTTTAGTCCCGTTACTTTAAATTTTGTTAAGACCTCCCTGAGTCGGTTTTCTAATTCGGCTTCATTTGGCGCCGCCACTAATACGTCATCAAAATAGGGCACCACCCCCTTGATGCCTTGTAGTAAACGTTCCATCAGGCCCTGAAAGATGCCTGGTGCCACGCTGACTCCGAACTGGAGTCGGTTGCACTTGAAGGCCCCCCGATGGGTAACGATGGTCTGGGCTTCCGCTGTTTTTTCGTCGACCGGCAACTGCTGATATGCCTGGGTGAGATCGAGCTTGGCAAAAACCTTGCCCCCTCCCAGTGAGTGCAGTAGGTGTTGCACGATTGGGACGGGGTAGGCACTTTGTTGCAACGCGCCATTTAGGGTGGCCTTATAGTCCCCACAAATTCTCACGGACCCGTCTGGCTTGACTGGGGTCACTATAGGGGTCTCCCATCGGGCATGGTCTATCGGTTGCAACACCCCCTGTTTGACGAGCTTGTCGATCTGCTCGTCAATTTTAGGTTTTAGGGCGAATGGTACCCTCCTAGGTTTTAGCCGCTTGGGGGGAACCCTAGGGTCTAGGTCAAATGAGATAAGGGGCCCCTGGTACTTGCCCAGGCTTCCGTCGAAGACCTCCCGGAACTCCTGGGCTAGCCGCTGTTCCCAGCCGTCGTCGGTGACGTGGTTGACTCCTGTCAGCGCGATGTCGAGTGGGGCGAACCATTGTAGTCCCAGCAGGCTTGGGCGGTTGCGATCGACGATTGTGAGTGGGAGTTGTTCGGTGCGGCCCTTATAAGTTACATTAAAGTTCTTGGTGCCCACTACCGGGACGCGGTTTCCCTGGTAGTCTTTTATAATGATTTTTTGGGCATTTATGTTCCTCTTATGGAGGGTGGGCACTAGTCGTTTTATCTCGTGCCATGCAATCATGGAGAGGTAGGACCCGGAGTCCACCTCCATCTTGCATGGTTGGCCTTCAATATGGACTTCTACGTGTACCTTTCTGGCGCCGTCGGAGATGGCGTGGCCGATGGTTACCGTCTGGTGGGTATCTTCCTTGCGCCGGCTGTCGCCGCCTCTTGAGGGTCGTTGGATTCGGTCCCACCGGCCGTCCGATTGGCGATCTCTGGTCCTGGGCGGGGGGCTTTCCTTTTTTCGGTCGTGTTGGTCCCACCTGGGTGGACTGCGAGTCTTCTTTTGGCAGCAAACCCGAGCGATGTGTCCCCTTCTTTCACAATGCCTACAGATAGAGTCAAAAAATCGGCATTCTGATCTGGGGTGGTCGCCGCCGCACCCGGCACAGTTGGTCCTCAACCTACGACCTCTTCGGTTCCGTAGGTCGCCGCGCCCCGTCTGCACGCGATGTATGTCCTGCTCGTCTTCTGACGTGCTGGATGCAGACTGGAATTCTCCGTAGTGTGCGGTTGATTCGTTTTTTGGGTCGGTCGACCTTGCCGGGTTGTTGTTTCCGCCCTTCGCGTCTGATTTTCGCATGCTGTCAGCGGAAGTGCGGGTTGCTTCTGCGGCTGCGGCTGCGGTGAGGGCGTCTGCTAGGCTGATGTCGCCCTTGGCCATAAGCCGGCTCTGGAGTGCAGGGTCCCATAGGCCAAGTACGAATCGGTCTCTTAGGAGGCTGTTCAGACCTTCGAATTCGCAGAGTCCACCTAGGCGCCTCAGCTCGGCGACGAAATCGCTCAATTTTTCGCCCGGTTTCTGGTCGCGCCGGTAAAATTCGTTGCGCCGGATCAGGATGGGGACCTCGGGGGCGTAATGGCGCCGCAGGATAGGTTCGAGGACGTCCCAGTCCATGGCGGTTGCGTCGGCTGGCTTGGCCAATGCTTTGGCCATCTGGAATACCTCGGTTCCGCAATGGGTGAGGAAAACGGCGCGTTTTAGCGGGCTCGGGGCGTCCTTCATTCCGGTGCACTCGAGGTACATGCGGAAACGGTCTGAGAACGATTCCCAGTCCTTGGTGGCGGGGTTGAAGGGGGCGGGCGGTGCGATTTTCGCCATTTCGGTGCTGAAACTGGCTCTTGTTGGACACGGGGTTCGGTTCAGGGTCGGGATCCCATCCTCGTCGCCAGTGTCGTGTCCGCAAAAAGACGCCAGGAGTCGGTGACTACGTTTCAAGCTCTTTATTAAACAGTTGTGAACCGAACCGGCGAAAAGGAAAAAGCCCGCGGCTTTTATCCTTTTCGCTGCGGCGGCCGCGGCCAATGGCAGCGATTCAAGTCTCCCGCTCTTGGAGTGAGCCAATCGCGGGAGACTCCAAACGGGCCAATCAGTGCGGCTCGCCTGGCCAATCAGAAATCCCCGCGCTTTAGCCAATCAAAGCGCGGGGATTTCGAGTATGTAAATTAAGGACAGAACACAATTGACAGAGTAAAATCTTCCTTTACTTTCAGAGAAGTAGAATTCCCACCAGGGCAGGCATTGTTTCCAGTCACAATATTATCCATTTCTGAACAAACAAACAAGTGTACCCACACTGGTGTTTATCTGGAGTAAAGTGCCCTTCTGTTCATTCATATTCAAACATATTTCATAGTGTTTTCTTGCAGGTTCTGAAATATACAGGTTATGGATAACATCTTTTACTTGGCTAGATTTAAGAAAGAGCCTGTTGATTTCAGGAAAAATGAGCATATCAGGAAAGATAATGTGTATCACCCTTTTTTATCTCTAATGCATGTTTTCTAAAAGTCTGCAGAGCAAAAATATCATTTTAGTCTATTTGCTGAAGCAGGGCTAATTCCGTTACTTCATAAGCAAGTACATAGGCTGTGTAAGCAAAAACGGGAACAACAATATGTGTTCATCAGTCAGTATATGAGAAGCATTCATTCCCCTTGGAACATTTTTTACTAACCTTACCTTTAAAAAAAAAATCCTTCAATTTCTGTCAAATCATGAGGTGCAAAGGGGCCTGTTTCCACACTTGTTAAGTAACTTAAATGCACTTTCATTTCAACAGAATTTAATGTTTAGTCCAAACAAGCAGTTGCCTTTCTGTTCTCAAATTGTACGAAAAAAAAGAAGGCCTCAATTCCTCAAATTACCTTAAAGGATAGTGTGACACAATGAAAGCAAATATTGATGCGGTAACAATTTTTCTTACTAAGCGGGCCCCATAAAAAACAGTTAAAGAAGTAAGTAAAAGAGATTGATTTATTTGTACAGTAAGGTTTTGTCAGTATCATTGGACCTAATTAGATTAAGCTAGTTTATTTTTAACAGAAAAAAGCTGCAAGCAAAGGCATGTTTGATTTAATAGCTTAAACTAGAATCCAAAATGTTTGTTCTGTGCTTTTCCATGCACCCCATATTTCTATTTAAAAAAAAACTTGGAAAGGCATGCTGGATCTGGTTTCCCATATGTAATATACAGTTTATTAAGGTAAAACTGAGTGTAACAGTAGATTTGCTGTGAAGAAAAATCACAAACACAAAATATCCTTTTTATTTAATGGCTTTGCTGTTTCTTACACAATAAATACAATAGCAAGGCGCAAAATCAATTCATGTTTGCATGTATTTTGTTTTGTTGTTTGTTATTAATAAATATCATTTTTTAAAGAATTAACCAGTTTAATGATTTGAGCATTGGAGAGGTTCTTTTAATATCAGCAGATGGCAGTCAAGCCAAGCTTCGGTACAATTAGTATTAGTTTACAATGTACTGTGCATATCATATAGACAAGAATTCTAAGACAGAGACTGAAACAAAGTAAAGAAAATGGCAAGGCTTGTTAAATTTCTATGTATTTATTTACAAACAGATAAATTTACATATTTTAAAATTACTTCAATATACAATAGTTATAGGATATGTTTGCTGTTGAGGCAGTATATCACAGTTTTTTGCTTGACTGTTGAAGTTTGAAGTTCAGTTTTTATATTTTAAAAGTCCATTCTTCATGAGAAAGAAAATACACACAGTTGTTGTAACTACAGAAGAGTTATTTTGTTTTCTAAGATAAATATTCTAAACAATACAGAGTCAAAAGACTTGAATAGGATCATTAAATCTACAACTGCATTTCTATGATAATGATAAATGTTAATGTGTGGGAAAAATCTAGTAAATTAAATTTGTGTTTCTTTTCCCCCTATCCTTATCACATGAAGAATGTGATAGTTCTGATGTAGATTGTATTTATTTTGTCTCCAATTAATTGTGATCTTGGGATTTGTTTAAGTTTTTATATTTATATTTTCTTTAACAGTTTTTGTTTATTTTTACTATTTTTGTTTTATTAAAATAAAGATAAAATACAAAACTCCAATTAAAAAAAGACACAAAACAAACAAGACATTTAAAAAGTGCGTTAAAAAAGAAAAAAAACCCCAAATACATATCCACATATTATCCCTCCATTATTAATCTGTCATCTATAAACTATATTAATGACAGAATAGCTTACAAAAAGAACAACAATAAAAAGCAACATTAACAAACTGTTATTGTAATCAACTCTTAGAAAATTTACCACTGCATTTATCTATTCCAATTTGTTCCAAGAGTTAACAGTAAATATATCCATATTTGTTTCTTAATGCCATCTCTTTCAATTGTTTGATTAAATATAATAAATTTCATTTCCAAATTTGGTCTATCTTCTCAAAAAAGTTCAGATAACATTGATTTCTAGCTAAGTGATATAAATCCATTCCCCAATGTCCCTCAGTCATAAGGAAAACTAATTTATCACTTCTCCACTTAGTCAGGTTTCTGCTGTTGTAAAATAATATAGGCTTGAACTTCAGGGAGATGTGTGCAATCAACTCAATTAGTTCTACGTCTGTACTGTCCATATTTTTTTCTAACATCTGCTGCTTTCAAATTACAGTCCTTTTGTGAATCTAATTTATCTAGACCTACATGAATCTAAATATTTTCCACAAATATTCATTTCATAAAACTTTTTTTAAAAAATTCAACTAAGGATTGCAGTTTGCCAAATGATCACATAACATTAGAAATATCATTAAAAAAAGCACAACAAAGAATGTCCTTCCTGCATCAACTTAGGAAGTTCAGACTACCACAGGAGCTATTGATACAGTTTTATAAAGGAATTATTGAGTCTGTCATCTGTACTTCAATAATGGCCCAGGAAATGGCCCTAAAAATGGTGAAAAAAACAGTGCACCAGCCAGCTGGTCTTCGGGTTTCTGGTGCTGTGGCATGCGCACATGCACACGCATGCATGCAAGTTCTGGTTTGGGCACTTGGTGCCAAAAAGGTTCACCATCACTGGCCTAGTCTAGTCTAGTCTAGTCTAGTCTACTCTACTCTCTATTACAGTGGTGGCTAACCTTTTTGAGCTCCTGTGCCAAAAATTGTGTGAGCACCCAGAAGGCAATGCGCCCAGCCCACTCCCCTTGCACATGTACATGCAATCCCTCTGCAGTTCCCTTACCTGCACTGTGCCCCCCATCTGATTTTTGGCCCATTTGAGGCCTTTTTCGGCCTCCCAGAGGCTTGAGGAAAAATGGTGCAGGCTTTGCAAGCCAAAAAATGGGCCCGTTTTGTCACTTCCGGTATTTCCGGAAATACAGGAAGTGACAAAATGCCCTATTTTTCGGCTGCAAAGGCTTTCCTCAAGCCTCTGGGAGGCCGAAAAAGGCCTCAAACAGGCCAAAAATCAGATGTGAGGTGTGCACATGCGCAGTGAGGTAGTTTGCCTGGGGCTCACGTGTCGCCACAAATGGCACTGCCTGCCACTTGTGGCACATGTGCCAAAGGTTCGCCATCACGGCTCTGTAATATGATACATTGTTACTTGTGTAACTTAATGATACAGAAGGGTAGAAACAACACAGAAGCAACTTGAAGAAGTAGATAAGCAGGAAATATATTTTCTGGATATTTTGATTCAAAGTTAAAAGAAAAAATTTAAAAAGGCTTCAAATATTTTGCAAATTAATAAAATGCAGAAACCCTGTGGTGAGAGTTCAATATAATTTTAAATGAAATGAAAGTACTTTTACTATCCAAGAACATGCTCTATTTCCTTATGGAAAAGCAAAAGTTTTTCAAAACTACCACATAAATAAAATGGAAAAAGAAAAAAAGAGCAGATAAAGTCCAACAAAGGGTTAAAAGAAATCAGCATTCAGCCACCCACTCAACTTTTAAAGACAAAAATAAAAGTGAAACCAAAAATTCAAAAGCTCAAACATGCTTAAGAAAATGAACTGAGAGGAAGATGAATGGATGATCAGTGATTTTTCAACTACTCCCACAGGGAACTGGAATCTTCAAGACTCCCCTTTCCAGATGGGTCCATGGCCATCTAAAATCTGTCCTGGGTTATTCTTACGTGCTCTCACTCAAATCCAAAGAGCAGCACTTTCAGAGAAACAGCTTTGGCAGCAAAAAAAGCAGATTGTTGGCAGGAAAAAAAAATCCTACTATTCAGTAGCTATCTTGGGGAAGAGTCAACAGTTTTTACTTATTGTATTGGTTTGATGTTTTTGTATTTTATTTTTCAATTATTGAACTGCCCATAACCTTGTGTAGAAATAGGTAGTGAAATACATGCTTATTTATCACTATTTGTTCAGTGATTGTTCAAAGTTACCATAGCATTGAAAAAAAAATTACAACTAGTCTTTGCACTGATAATCATTGTAGCATTCTCATCATCACATGCTCAAAATTAGGATGCTTGGCAACCAGCAGATATTTACAATAGTTGCAGGGTTCTGGGATGATGTGATTGCTACAGTGTTTGTGACTTTCCTCACCAGCTTCCAACAAGAAAAGTCAATTGGGGAAACCATATTTGCTTAATAACCCCATGATCACATTAAGTGAACGCAACTACAATATTCAATTAACAATCATGGCAACAACAACAACAACAAAAAACAGGTTGTAAAATTGGACAGAACTCACTTTTCCATTACCTAGTGTCTCTAAATTGAAGATTACCTGCATACATTTAATTAATAAATATTGAGGAATTAGAAGGAACACCAATTTGGTATAGTTGTTAAGGTATTGAACTAAGAAGCAAGAAGACTCTGATTCTAACCAACCCTCAGCCACACAAGTTCAATGAGTGACTTTGGGCCAGTCACTCTCTCCCAACCTAACCTACTTTTAGGGTTGTTATTGTGGGGTTAAACAGGAGAAGGGAATGCAATATATGTCACCTTGAACTTTTGTTTAAAAGACAAGATATAAATCTAATCAATAAAATACTAATAAATAAAAATGTTGAGATATTTAAAATACTTGAAATAAAACAATGGTCTATCGTTAATGCTGGCTTTTCATAGTACAATCAAGTTTCCTCCTATTAATTTCTTCCTATTAATGTTCAAATGAGAATGTACTCAGGATTTATGCATGTTCAGATGGGTATGCATCCATTAAGTGGCTGGGTAAATATTTTTTATGTTAAGCTTCTGTTTTCCTCCTTTTAATTGTTTTATTCTCTTAATATAAAATATAAGAAGTACATTGTATTATTTGAGTACAGTGGTATTTATACATTGTCTGATTGGAGATTATTAACACTGATGTTTAGAAAACTTACACTTTTAAAAACAAAGAGAAAAAGTTAGTGTCAGTATTAACTATGATTTCCAGTAAAAATTAACCAAAATACTTAAGAACATAAGTATATAGTTCTCATTTCCATTAGGTTAATCCCTTCATCCCTCTCTTCATAATTAAAAATTGCAAACTTTTGTCTCTGGATCATAAGTCTCAATGTATATGCCAGTAACAAGTGATAATCATAAAATACAATCATAAGATACAATACTCAGTGATAGACAATAGATACTAAATAAAGCAATAAATATAAATCAGAAGTACAAACAAGTGGCACGCAGAGCCATTTCTGTTGGTACGCGAGTTGTTGTCCAGAACTGAGCTACTGTGCATGCGCGCCTGCTCCCTGCCAGCCAGCTGATTGTTGGGTATCTGCTGCATGTGCTTGGGAGCAGACCTGTGCGTAGATGTATGCACATGTGTAGGAGGCGGGGCACACTTGGGGGGGTCACGCACATGTGCAGAGGCACGCGGTGCAAGTTGCACGTGCATGTGCAGAGGCATGCAGTGTGCACACAGGGGTTGGGGTGGGGGTGCATGTGCATTGCATTATGGGTGCAGGTACATGTGTGCACACGTACACACACATTTTCGGCATGCAATGATGGAAAGGTTAGCCATCACTGTCCTAGGGCATAAGAAAGTAATGTAGGAATTAGTTATTTAGCAGATTGATGGCATGGGGGGAAAATTGCCCTTGTGTCTAGTTGTTTTGGCCTGCAAGGCCCTATAACGTTGTCTTGGGGGAAGAAGTTGAATCAGTTTATGTCCAGGATATGAGGAGTCTGGTCTGTAAATCTTTTCACAGTCCTCTTTCTGGCCCGTGCAGTATACAGGTCCTCAAGGGAAGGCAGGCTGGCAGCAATTGCTTTTTCTGTAGCCTTAACTATCCCTTGAAGTCTGTGTCTGTCTTGTTTAGTTGCTGTGCCAAATCAGTCAGTTATAGAGATACAGGTGGCAGCTTTAGCTGTAAAAGCTTTAACGTTTAGAAAAGCTTTAGCGTTTTACAAATGCAAATGTTAAAGCTTTTACAGCTAAAGCTGCCATCTGTATCTCTATAACTGACTGATTTGGCACAGCAACCAAACAAAACACACAGCCTTCAAACCGCTCCAAACTTGATTGCAGAAAATATGACTTCAGCAACGGAGTGGTCAACACCTGGAACTCACTTCCTGACTCTATTGTTACATCCTCAACCCCCCCCCCCCAAATTTAACCTTAAGCTGTCTACTGTGGACCTCACTTCATTCCTAAGAGGTCTGTAAGGAGGCATGCACAAGCATGCTTACCGTCCCTGTCCTACTGTTCCCATTTATTCACACTCATGTATTATGCATATACTTATACCTGTTTATACTTATATGTTTATATGTTATGTTCATACTTATACTTGTCTTTTAATACATGCTTGACAAACTAAACTAACTAAATAAATAAATAGTTAAGACTACAAAAGAAAAAAACAACAATTGCAACCAGCCTATTTTCTATTGAGGACCTAGCATTTACAAAGTTTCCAGAAAGAATTCTAAAATCATTTACATCTTCATCTGGTCATGAAGCCACTGGGTGAGATCCATCACCATGAGATGAGATCCATATGCTGATGATACTCAGCTCTACTTCTCTATATCTGAAAATCTGAATGATGCTGTTTGTGCCTTCTCATGATGCCAGGAGGCTATAGAGACCTGGATGTGGGACAATAGACTTGGCTTTGGGTGCATTCCATTGGTCAAAGAACTCAGATTATTGGGATCCAGAAGAGCAGCCTTCTCTGCCACAGCGCCCACTCTTTGGAACACCCACCCTCTAAATTGAGGTCTGCCCAACCTTCTATCTTTCTGCGGTAGCCTAAAGACCGGGCTCTGCTGGTTGGGTTGGGGACCGAATGGGAGAGAGTTCCATGCTGGAGTTGGCTGCTCAATTGATAGCAGATTTCAGCTCCTCCACTTTCTGCTCACCTCTCCACTCATCCATCTTTTTGTTATCATATTGTCATCAATATGATATGATCAATATCAATATGATATTCTCATTGTTTCTTTTCACTGTATACTTTATTGTTCTATCATTTTACTTCTATTTTGTTTACATGCTTTTAAATTCTTCCTTTTCATTGTTGTAAGCCACCTAAAGTAGCTCTGTGGCGAGATAGATGGTAAATAAATTTAATAATAAATAAAATAATAAAATCAATCCTTTCCTGAATATTGCAAAGAATTGAAAAAAATAGTTAAGAATGCCAAGAAGATGTAATTTTTCTTCTTTTTAAATAGATTGAAGGGAAACTCCTCCAGTGAAAGGTAGACTTGTAGTTTCAAAGGTTTTTCAATCTTAAAGAAGCAATTTTAAAGAATGAAGCTCCAAAGTGATTAAAGAGAGGAGTTTTGTTTGAACCTTGAATCGTGAAAGACTGCATTTACTGATTAAATAGAATTCGTGAATCCCAGCTGTTCACAAATGGCTGCAAAAATTGTGGTCTACTCACAAAAATCAGCTGTGCAGAGTGCATCTCTAGATTTCACTTTATTCCAGAGAAAAGGTCAGCAGTTTAGATCTCACATTCAGCTGCCTTTTGGCTGCAATGTGCCATAATATGTGGATCAGAGAAAAATGCAGGTATTAGTTCACTTTTCCTCAGGATCCTCAATTCCAGAGTTGTGTACCATTTTAAAAACATTTTGTACTAATTTTCTTTTAGATTGTACCTTGGAAGAAATTTGATGGATTTGATCCATAATTCTTCCTATTGTAGCATTGTTACTATTTCTTTAAATTTTTTGCATTATACAATTTTGTATTTATTCTGTTTGTGTCCTATCAGATTAGGACACTTTGTATATGTGTGGTATTGGTTTTGTATAAACATTTCAAATTTTGTCCCCAAAGTCTTTTATTTTCCAAAAGGCAACTGGACTTTGTTTTTCTTTGAAGACATTCTGCTTCTCATCCAAGAAGCTTCTTCAGTTCATGAGAACTAAAGAAGCTTCTTGGATGAGAAGTAAAACATCTGCAAGGGAAACAAAAGTCCAGTTACCTTTTTTTAAAAGCACCTTTGAGATAACCATGACCAGGATAAGTGAGAATCTCCATAGACATTTCAAACTTTGTCATTTTTCCTAATATCGTTTCTTCATTCTTAAGATCAGATTTTATCCTTCCTGCAATTGGCAAAAGTATCAGTTAATTCTTGGTACTGTATGAATTTAGTTTAATTCACTGAATTTGAGTATACCATGACTGCATATGTGATTATGTTTGTCTTACTGTAATTCTCTCCAAGATGCAAGCATTGGAAGGAGAGGATAATCATGAAAATATTGGGCTAATATTATTAAGCTCCTGTTTTGACATAAAGCTTTTTCAGAGTAATGATGATGTAATGTGCATAGTAAGTTTTCTGATACTTCCCATATCTCAAAATAATTATATATATGAAAAGGGCAGCATAGTCAATTAGTGGTTATTAAATAAATCCTTGACTTAAGACTGTCTTGATTCTTATCATATACGGATGTTGAAAATGGCTAGAGTGAACTGGTTAAATAATGATTTATGCAAAGAGAACACAGCTAAAATAGAAATGAATTGTTATTTATTACTTAGGACTAGAAATAAGAAAACAGTATGCAATAATGTAACAGATAAAGAGTTGGAAGGGACCTTATAGGTCATCTAGTCCAACCCCCCCCCGCCCAAGCAGGAGACCCTACACTATTTCTGACAAATGGCAGTCCAATCTCTTCTTGAAGGTTTCAAGTGATGGCGCTCCCAACAACTTCCAAGGGCAAGCTGTTCCATTGGTTGATGGATCTCACTGTCAGAAAGTTTCTCCTTATCTAGGTTAAATCTCTCCTTGTTCAGTTTCCATCCATTATTCCTTGTCTGGCCTACAGGCACTTTAGAAAATAGATTGACCCCTTCCTCTCTGTGGCAGCCCCTCAAATATTGGAAGACTGCTATCTCAGTCTCAACATCTTTTTTATAATATGGTGACCAAAACTGGATGTACTACTTTAGGTGTGGTCTTACTAAGGCTTTGTAAAGTGGTATTACTACCTCACTTGATCTTGATTGTATCCCTCTGTTAATTTAGGATTGAATTAGCTTTTTTGGCTGCTGCTGCACACTGCTGGCTCATATTTAGCTAGTTGTCTACTAAGACTCCAAGATCCCTCTCACAGTTACTGCTATTGAGCCTAGTTTCACCCAGTGTAATGTTTATCACTAGAAGCCTTAGTAAAATACATACTGGAATAATCATAGTTTTATTATTCCCTACCATTAACCCAATTATCTTATAGCTGGGTTAGAATCAAAATACTACATTTAACAAAATTTATTATATATAACATAGTTTTGTACTGTAAGTCTGATAGTCTTGCAGTTCTTATATATTTATCCTTAGTACAAGCTCAGAACTCATTTTTGTTCAGTTTGTTTATCAGTAATTTACTTCTGTCCTGATGCTGGGTCATATAAACTATTTAGAAGAAAAAACTGTGTGAAATCTTATAGGTATTCAAATGAATCAAATGCAGTTTGTTTACTGCATGCATTTCATCAAGTTATACCTAAGAGTTAAGGTTATGCATATTAAACTAAATAGCACAGTTTACACTAAGGGTTATTTAACATCTACTGGTGGCATTACTGTACTTCCCGTTTTGGGTTCACAATAATAAATTTCTGAAGAGCTCCCTTTGTGTAAATACCTTACTTACATTCTAGGCAAGTACATTCATGTCTTGAGCTAAATACAAATAGAATGATGTATTGGGACACTTCTAAAGAAGGGAATGGTTGTGCTTTGTAAATGATATCCTTAAAGTCTCATAAGAATATTTTTTGGAAATGATCATTGTATATTTGTTTTTCTCTTTTTCATCATGTGGGTTTGAAAGCAATATAAAAAACATAGTGAGGGAATACTATTCACTATTGCATTTATATATTTTTTCTTATGTTTTTCCTATATTTTGTAAATTACGTAAAACCAGAAACATAACTTGATATGTAAAATTGGGTACATAAACAAATCAATTACAAATTCAATAAATTATTTAATGTGAGTTATACTCCATGTGATGTTTTTGTGATGATTTGAGGGTATGAAATATATTTTTAAAACATGCATGATTTCTGTTGTTAGTGAAACCTGAATGTGTTTGCAAATGAAATGTGCATAGAACATTAGAAGTTGTTTAATCCTGGACATTTATTAAGGAGCTCTCAATTCTCTGCATTAATATTTCAGTCTGACAACTTAATGGGCACTTTGTGACCATAGTTAATTACAATAATAACTATAACAAAAATTAGAATGCAAAGTAAATAATACTAAAAGATAAAATTTTGCCTGTCCAGTCGTGTCTGACTCTAGGGCGCAGTGCTCATCTCCGTTTCTTAGCCAAGGGAACCAGCATTGTCCAAAGACATTTTCTGTGGTCCTATGGCCAGTATGACTATATGTCAAAGGCGCATGGAATACTGTGCCTTCCCATTGAAATGGTACCTATTAATCTACTCACATTTGCCTGCTTTTGAATTGCTGGATAGGCAGGAGCTGGGGCAGGAATGGGAGCTCACTCTGTTACACTGCGCTTGGGTCTCAGACTCAGGCTATCACAAGCTCAGTGTCTTTTACAGCTGAGCTATTGCACCCCCAAATAATATAATTAATTAAAGAACTGTGCATCAAGTCAGTGTTTATTTCAGTTTTTTATACTTTAAAAATGGACAAATGATTCTTCACTTGCAGCAAAGGATGTGAGATTTAAGACTATTTCTATGTGATGTAATAGAGTTGTCCTCAACTTTCTCTCCTTTCCTTCAACTCTTCAACAAATATTGGCTAATGCATAGGACTGAAAACTATACTAGTCTTACATTCTGTCTCTGAACTCTTGGATTAGAGTTTTGGTATTAGATCAACATCCCTCTGGAGAACAATTTACAAATACCTATATTCCTGTGTCTGAATATTTTGGAAATATTAACACATAGAAAAACATTTTTTTATTTTAAGAGTGATTCTAATTTTGTCTTTGTTAAGCTATGATAGAACAGTCTGTTTTGTCTTTGGCTGTCAATATACAAATTGTACTTTTTATTAGGTTTATATTTTTATTTTATTTTATTAGGTCTGTAGAAATAGTGGATTGCCCTACAACATGCACGTGAAACTTAATTTTAAAATATTTGTTCAAATTAAATTTTAAGGAAGAACCAAGTTAAATATTTGAATTATGTCCTGTTATCTTTTTAGAGGAAAAATACAAAGACTCCTCTTAAAATGTATGAATATTTTTAATACAACGAAGTACACAGAAGAAAAGTGATACAGAATAAATAACACAGATCTTCCCCCTCCCCAATCAGGCGCTGAAACTAAACTCCCTGCTTCTGTCCTCCTATCTCTATCTCTTTTAACAACTTAATTTGCTAAATTTATTGCATGCCTAGAAAGGATGACAAAATGTGTGAGTTACTTACCTTGACTCCAGGCTGAAGAGTAAAGGTAGGGAATGAAGCAAGCAAAGAAAATATTTCTGCAGCAAACAACCCCCCCCCAACCCCCCCCCTCAACTTGGCAAGCAGGCAGCTAGGACATCTCTAAAAGGTTTTTTTTTTTTTGGCTGTTCGACTGACTGTCTTTAGGACCCAGCTAGGACTCTGGCAAGTCCTACCTAGCTGATTCCTCAAGGCAGTCAGTTGAAAAGCAAAAACCTTTGTAAGGACCTAGTTTCTGTGCACATATCATGCTGTATTAGCTAAACTTTTTGAGTGCTGATTTTTTGTTTCTTCAGCTCCTCCAGGAAAAAAGCTGCAGAAAGATTTTCTTTGCTTGCTTATTACCTTTATTCTGTTATTCAGCCTGAAGTCAAGATAAGGTTTTTAAAAGGAATAGAGATTGGAGAGTAGATGCAGAGAGTTTAGTTTTAGCACCTGAAGAGGGAAGGGGGAGAAAGATCAACAAGTCTGTCTTTCCATGCTTTTTTGTTTCATTCATTGAAGAAATGTAGCTTCCTGGAATAGGGAGGAGGTTAAAGCAAGGGAAAGATTTTAGGAAGCGCATCCCAAAGCTGTTGCGTTGGCATTCAGGATCTGGTTTTTGAAAACCTAGCAAGAACCAAGAAGAGGTTTGCAGTCTCCTGATGGCCAGTGATTGAAGCAGAAAGCTCTAAAAGGATAAGGAACTGGCCCTTTTTTTTTGCCCCAGAAAGATAGGGGCACCTTGGCAGGAGAAAGGAAGCAGCAGAACCAGGAAAGACAAGTGTGCCCAATGTTTTTTTTCCACATTGTTTCTCCCTAGCTGGGTGGTAGGCACATGTGACAGTCTTCCAAGATACGGGAAGTGGAGCATGGGATATCTCAGAATGGGGCAGGCCTTGGGAAGCCTAAGGCACATTCACTAGGCGTCTTAGAATCTTCTCCATCCATGAGCTTTGCTTAATGACCTGCACATTCCTTTAGTGAACGCACTGGGGAGAGCAGGATTAGCTGGTCGTTATTTGAGGCAGCTCATTTATTATTTCTTTTGACTTCTGATCCTAATGGGCAGGCTCCATTATGGTTTTAACTCAAGGGCTATCTACAATAGTTATCTTATTAAAAACCACCCCCAAAAGCAAACCCTCTGAGATTCTTTTGTCATTACTACTTTATGTGCTTTTTCCAGTTTTTAATTCAGTTATCACTCAGATTGCATCTCATACTTGCAGCTCTACTAATATACCTTTTAAACATGATCTTTAACTATGTGGCTAAATGTCATTCATTTAGCACATGACTTGAGTTTTCTTTGCACTGGGTTAAGTTTTAAGAAACTGCAGTGAATTGTTTTAATGTTGTGAATAAAAATATTTGACTTGAATAAAAAATGGAAGTGCTTGGACTAATTATTTATTTAGAATGCAACTAATGTAAATACTTGGGTAATAAATAGATTGGGGTAGACCAAGTCTAGGATCAGTGATCACTGAAAATAACAGGATTGTAACTGGGTATTTGGAGGAACTGCATTTCGGTGATCTGTGACTTTCTGATTAAGAATAATAAATTAATGCCTACTTTTTTCCTATTAATTCAATAGTTTCCTATCTTTCCAAAGCCGTATTATAGCATTATACAGCTAGTTGCAGGCATCTCAACTCAAAACAATCCAAAATATGTATATTCATTTCAGTACTGTAAGATAACATATCTTACATTATTCTGAAAAACATAAACAATGTTGAATTAAAATGAAATGAAAACATGTATTATAACATTTACTTATGTTGCTAATCATGAAAACATTAATATATAATTGCAAATTCTTTATCTTGTAATCTTGTGTTGGTAAACCTTTTCAGCACCAAGTGCTGAAATGGGAGCACGTGTATGTGCCGGGGAGCTGCTCTTCCGGTTTCCAATGCTCCTGCACATGCATGCTGGGGAACTGCTCTTCCAGTTTCTGGCTGCATGCATGTGCAAAGACCAGCTGGCCGGCATGCATATGCGTGCTGGAAACCAGAAACTCAGCTTCCTCGTGCACACATGTACACCAGGGTGTTGCTCTTCCAGTTTCCGGTGCTCCTGTGAACACGAAGACCAACTGGGCAGCACAGATGCATGCACCGGATCCTGGAAGAGGAATGGGTGACAGCTAGCGTGCCCGGAGATGTATGCCGCTTGTGTGCCACTTCCGGCACATATATGCCATTGGTTTGCCATCACGGATGTAGAATAAACAAACAAAATTACTTCCCCTCCTACTACAGGTATTTCTTGTCTTACAACCACAATGGAGCCCAAAATTTATGTTGCTAAGTGAGACATTTGTTACATGAATTTTGATTCATTTTATGACCTTTTTGTCACAGTTGTTAAGTGAATCACTGTGGTTGTTAAGTGTATCTGGCTTTCCCATTGACTTGTGTTGTCAGAAGGCTTACAAAAGGTAATTACATAACCCAGGACACTGCCACCATCATAAATATGAATCAGTTGTCAAGTGGCTAGATTTTGATCATGTGATTATGGAGATGCTGTAGTGGTCATAAGTGAGAAAAAATGGTCATAAGTCACTTTTTTCAACTTTTTTCAATGCTGTTGTAACTTCAAATGAACTGTTGTAAGTCAAGGACTACTTGTACTAGCATATTGAATGTCTACCAATAAAAAGAATAATGGAAATGCAGGACCTCTACATAATTCATATTGAAACCATTAAACTAACCATCACCATATTCGGCATTAATAGGCTTTCGACAATTCGTAGAAGAGTAGGACTATTGATCATTAAAGTTAATCAGATCTTCAGAATTGGAAGCCAGTTCAGAAGGAATCATGCAGTAAGCTTCATTGCTTAATTAGTTAATCTAGAATTTATCCTTTGTGATCAAAAAATCTTTCTAAATTGAAGCCGGTTATTATTAGGAAAACAGGCTGGTGGTTTTTTTTTTGCTGATTCCTTCTTCCCACAGTGTTCTTTATGCCACCTGTAAATATGATTTTGGAAAGATAACCAAAGATAACTAAACTTCCAGTAAGTTTCAACTGATGCAACAAAGAGAAGCAGTAAGTTAAAAAAAATACCTTTACTGTAATTAATTGTGTATTACCATTCATTGTTTTTGCTTAGTCATGTCGTTCAAATTTTTAATGGTTCGACTACAGATGGAGTTAATACAGTGAAAACAATCCTATAATACAACAGATCTCTCTCTTTCTTTCTGTATGTGTGTCCATGAATTTCATGTTTAAAACCTGAAGAAATAAAAGTATATTTTCTTGTTGATAAATAATCTTGGAAATGTCACAAATCACCAAAAAGGCACTATTTCTCCACAAATTTCATTTGTGGATCTAGTGTGGCTATACTGGCAAGGATGGTTTATGCACAGCAAATTTATTGAAGATACAGCTACTTAAACCATTCTTCTGTTTAAAGCACTCAAGATTATATCCCAAATGTGAATTCCATTTGTAAATTTATCTCCACAACTGTAAACATTTGTGGCAGGTATTATTCATCACTAAAATGTATCACTTACATCTCTGCAGTCTTCAGTTTGTTTTGTGATATCCCTCATCATCATTTTCATCTCTGACGGAAAGGGGGGGGAGAGAGAGAGAAAGAGAGAGAAGAAATGGCAAATTACTGTGCACATGTATTTGCTTTGCATTCAAGGAGCACAAAGAATATTTGATGTGAAGTGCTCAATTAATTGCATGTGGCATGGTTCCTTTAACTTCCTGCCAATCTTCATGACAGAAAACAATATAAATGAACTTCTTTGTGACAAGCATTTCATGGAAGTTATGCATTTTAATTGAGTCAACATTTCACATCTGTTCTATGTCACAACAACTTCCTCACATAACTTGGGGTAATAGAGAAGGAGGAATTAACTGTCTTTTTCTTCAAGCTGCCTAAATTATGAATTGCGGGGATTTAAAAACAGATACTACAAGCAACATTTTATATCTTACAACAGTAAAATTAATAGTCTTAAGCTTCTCAATTGTTATATTGACACTGTAAAATAAAGCTGATCATAAGTATTGCTTTATTTCCAAAATAAGTGCCTATCAGTGCTTTATCTGTGCACTGATAAACACTTGCATATATTTCAAAGGAAAGCTCTCCAAGTAGGAATTCTCTGTCTTGTGGTATTGTGAATTTATTTGCCAAAATATCTCAAAAGATAGGGACTATTAATTCTTAGAAGAGCTTTCCTTTGTTTCTAGAGTCTTCTCTATTATTCGTTTGATTGTCCCACCAAATCATTGTTGACTATTGATGACCAAATAGATAGAATGTCTTCAGGAGCATCCGTCCCCAATCTGGTCCTTTTAATACAGGTAGTCCTCGGCTTCTGACCACAATTGAGCCCCAAATGTCTGTTGCTAAGTGAGACATTTAATAAATGAGTTGTCCCCATTTTATGACCTTTCTTATCATAATTAAGTGAATCGCGGCAGTTGATAAATTAATAACACAGTTGTTAAGTGAACATGGCTTCCCCATTGATTTTGCTTGTCAAAAAGTTGCAAAAGATGATCACATAACATTGGGACACAGCAACGATCATAAGTATGAATTAGTTGCAAAGCATCTGAATTCTGATCACTTGAGCATGGGGATGCTACAAAGATCATAAATAGAAGAAGCAGGAAAAATGGTCATAAGCCACTTTTTTCAGTGTTGAATACTTTGAACGGCCACTCAATGAACTGTTGTAAGTCAAGGACTACCTGTATTCCAATAGAGCACCTATCTGTGCTGTCATCGAATCCATTCATTTTGCTGCAGGAGTCAGACTTTTTCTATTTCCTTCCATATTTCCCAGAATTAACAAGAATGACACAATATATCTGCATAATATTTCCAAAATGAGTTTAATTTTAGCCTGGTCATTTGTGGCACCAGTGAGAACTCTAGATTTGTTTTCTTGGCTGAACATGTTATTCTCCAATAACAAAATTCAAAGTCATCAGTGTTGTGTTTGTACCATAGTTAATAAAGTATGAGCTTGAGGTAAAGTGCAGGGTTCTGGCCCTGCATTTCTGATTGGCTGTTAGGCGGCCAGATCGGATTGGTTAGTTCTTAGGAATCCGATTGGCCCTTAACAGAGGATTATTATTGGTTTAAAGAGCTAGCGTTCATAGCTCGCTATTGGACAACTCTCACAAGGGTTGCCTATATAAGGCAGAGTTCACTGTTGTTGTTTAGAGAAGTCACTATGCAATAAAGAGCTGAAAGTTCACATTCAGAGGCTGTCTCCATTTACTCCGACCCATGTCCAAGTACTTAACACTGGCAACGAGGATGGGATGTGGAGACGTCTGAACCTAAGAAGCCAGGAAGTAATACCGAGCACGTGATAAGACGACGCCAACAACGGAACCATGTCCGGCGGCATCGTACCACCCGCTCCGTTCGATCCAAACCAAGAGGATTGGGAATCCGACATGGATCGCTTCCAAATGTTTCTCGAGACGAATAATTTGAAGGATGCCACACCAGCAAAGAAGAGGCTCACCATACTATCACTATAGGTCACGCCTCAGTTTTGGACACTAAGAAAATTCAAGTCACGGTAGCCATCGAGAACCAGCCTTGCCACATGGAGGTCGACTCGGGATCGTCCCTCTCGATGGTGTCTTGGAAGACACTCAAGCAACTTATCCCCACGATCCAACGCCAAGACCTCCAATTTCAATGCCTCATCCTCAAGGACTACCAAGGAAATCGAATCCCCATTGTCGGGTCCTGCCGAGTCCGAGTCTCCTTCAAAAAGCATACAGCGTACTTACCTCTAACGATCATCGATAGAGATAGGCCTAGTCTATTAGGCCTCCAATGGTTCGCGCCACTCGGCATCGAAGTGGTCGGCGTGAACCGAGTCGGTGGTTGTGAGTGGGAGGAAGACCTTATTTCTGAGTTCAGCGACGTCTTCGCGGACTGCTTAGGCAAGTATAAAGGGACCCCAATCTCATTTAGTCTAGATCAAAAAGTAGCCCCTATTCGCTTGAAGCCCCGTCGAGTTCCATTCGCTCTTAAAGCAAAGATCGACGAACAACTCGACAAGCTAATTGCTCAAGGGGTGTTGAAGCCCATCGATCACTCTCCATGGGAAACCCCTATTGTAACACCCATTAAGCCAGACGGGTCAATCCGAATTTGTGGGGACTACCGGGCCACTTTAAACCACGCCCTACAGCAGAATGCGTATCCAGTTCCGGTGGTGCAGCACCTCCTCCATTCCTTGGGGGGCGGAAAGGTTTTCGCTAAATTAGATTTAGCTCAAGCTTATCAACAACTACCAATGGATGAAAAGACGGACCAGGCCCAAACAATTGTAACGCACAGAGGTGCTTTTAAATGTACTCGATTGCAATTTGGGGTTAGTGTAGCCCCGGGGATATTCCAAAGCCTCATGGAAAAGTTGTTACAGGGAATCAAGGGCGTGGTTCCGTATTTTGATGACGTATTAATTGCAGCCCCTACCAAAAAAATCTTGCAGGATCGTTTGAAAGGTGTTCTTAAAAAATTCCAAGAGGCAGGACTTAAGGTGAAAAAAAATAAATGTCACTTATATACTGACAGTGTTGAGTTTCTAGGGTATCGGATTGATAGCCAGGGCATTCATCTTACCGAAAGTAAATTAAAGGCGATAAAAAACGCTCCCAGGCCACGAAACAAGGCCGATCTCCAGGCGTTCTTAGGCCTCATTAATTTCTATAATGTATTTTTACCGCACAAGGCGACTGTTGCTGAACTGTTACACCGGTGATTAGATAAAAAAGCATTGTGGGTCTGGGGTTACCGGGAAGAACAAGCGTTCCGGAATGTTAAAAAACTGCTCACATCTGACTCTGTACTTATGCAGTATAACGAGACTTTACCATTAGTTATAACCTGCGATGCATCGCCCTTTGGGATGGGCGCCATTTTGAGCATGTACTACCTAATGGGAACGAAGCTCCTGTTGCATACTTTTCGAAGACTCTTTCACAAGCAGAGCGGAACTATGGACAAATTGATAAAGAAGCTCTCGCAATCGTTTCAGCTGTAAAGAAATTTAATGAATATGTGTATGGAAGGACATTTACCATTATAACTGACCACAAACCGTTGCTAGGGATAAAAGCCGGGGACAAGCCAACCCCCTACATATTATCCCCTAGAACAGGGGTGGGCAAACTACGGCCCGCGGGCCACATCCGGCCCGTTGGTCTGTCCAATCCGGCCCGCCCCTGCCCTGAAAAGAAATTGCTGGGTGTGGCATATTGCCCTGTGCCGCATGGCCCCCAAAGCTGCAAAACAGTGCGGAGCGCTCTTGGAGTAGGAAGAAAAGAAGAATTTTGCAAAGGCCTCGGCTGAGAGTTTGAAATCACCTTTGAGAGCGACCTCTCCGAAAGTGAGTCCCCGCCAATCCCGCTTTTTTTCCAGGGCTTCCAGGCTGAAATTTTGCACAGGCAAAGTTTGCAGGTGGGAGCGTCTTCCCGCCAAGGAAAGGGAAGGATTCCGCCCGGTGGGCAGGTGGGGGGGAGGAGGCGACCCGGTGGCGCTCCTGGTTTCCCCTCCACCATGCTGTGCAAAGTTTAAGCCTGGAAGCCCTTTCGGCTTCCTTTTAACTCGTGGGCGCTCGCGCCTGGCCCCAAGCCACGTGGCGGAGGGAAGCCCAGCGGGTGGGCGGGCTGCTTGAAGGAGGCGACCCGGCTGCGCTCCAGGCTTCCCTCCGCTGCGCGGCTTGGGGCCAGGTGCAAGCGCCCGTGAGTTAAAAGGAAGCCGAAAGGGCTTCCAGGCTTAAACTTTGCACAGGCAAAGTTTGCAGGTGGGAGCGTCTTCCTGCCGAGGAAAGGCAAGGGTTCCGCCTGGTGGGCGGGTGGGCAGGAGGAGGCGACCCGGTGGCGCTCCTGGTTTCCCCTCCACCATGCTGTGCAAAGTTTCAGCCTGGAAGCCCTTTCGGCTTCCTTTTAACTCGCGGGCGCTCGCGCCTGGCCCCAAGCCGCACGGCGGAGGGAAGCCCAGCGGGTGGGCAGGCTGCTTGAAGGAGGCGACCCGGCTGCGCTCCAGGCTTCCCTCCGCTGCGCGGCTTGGGGCCAGGTGCAAGCGCCCGTGAGTTAAAAGGAAGCCGAAAGGGCTTCCAGGCTTAAACTTTGCACAGGCAAAGTTTGCAGGCGGGAGCGTCTTCCTGCCAAGGAAAGGGAAGGGTTCTGCACGGCAGGCGGGCGGGCGGGCTGCTTGGAGGAGGCGACCCGGCCGCGCTCCAGGCTTCCTTCCACCGCACGGCTCGTGGCCAGGCACGGGCGCCCGCCGTGCGGTGGAGGGAAGCCTGAAGTGCCGCTGGGTCAGCTCCAAGCAGCCTGCCCGCCCGCCTGCCAGGCAGAACCCTTCCCACTCATCCCTTGGGTGTCTGCCTCGTTCCTCTCTCAGTCGCTCTCTCGCTCCTCCACCAGCCCAGAAAAGAAAGAGAAAAAGAGGCAAATAGTTATTATTCTCAGCCGAAACAACCAGAAACGAAGGCAGGCAGGCAGAACGGAGCACTGGCTTGAACCGTGGGCAGCTGTGTGGGGGTGAACGGGCGCTTCAGAGGAGCTGTGCTAACAGGAAGCCACCCTGCCAGCTCCTTTGAAGCAGTTTCTTCCTGGGCTGGTGGAGGAGCGAGAGAGCGACTGAGAGAGGAACGAGGTAGACACCCGAGGGATGAGCGGGAAGGGTTCTGCCTGGCGGGCGGGCTGCTTGAAGGAGGCGACCCGGTGGTGCTCCGGGTTTCCCCTCCACCATGCGGCTTGGGGCCAGGTGCGAGCGCCCGAGAGGAAAAATCAAGCTGCAAGTTGCTGGGAAGTTGCTCGGGTGCTGGGAGCCGCTCATCGGGCACGTATGCAAGGAGGAGGGCTTTTAAAGTGCCGCTCGAGCAGGACCGCCGAGCCGAGCAGGACCACCGAGCCGAGCAGGGCAAGGCTCCATCAGCAGCGGCCGAGCTTTAGGTGGGCTTGGATGCCCCTGAGTGCGGTTTGCTGTTTGTTCTATCCTGGGACTCGTGTTTGGAAAGTGTGGAAAGTAGTAGCAGGAGCAGCCACGGTGTTACTTTTTCTAATATATGTCTGGCATTCAGCTTTGTTCGTGTATTTTCCCACGTGGTGCTTTTAAAGTTGTAGCAACGTTTCAGCAGAATCTCATCTGCCATCATCAGGCTTCTGCATGGTGTTTGTCTTGAGTCAGACTTTTACAGTGGTTTCAGATTTAAATTTGGGGCAGCCTATTGCTATGTCAGAATGGTTTTTTCTTCCTCCTGATTGGTTGAGAGTCTTGGTCTGTGTTTATTGGTCTTGGAGTTTGCTCTGTTCTGCTACTAATATCTTCTGTCTGTTTTTTTTTTGGGGGGGGCTCTTTTTGTATCTTGATTGGTTGGCAACATTGTGTTACT
The DNA here is from genome assembly GCA_033807585.1 of Hydrophis major. NCBI lineage: Eukaryota > Metazoa > Chordata > Lepidosauria > Squamata > Elapidae > Hydrophis > Hydrophis major. Next base: position 46,659,052 of record CM066333.1, on the reverse strand, counting down.
TTATTGGAGGCCTTTAGTGCAGCTTGGCTTCGGGTAAATGGACGGCTATCATTAGTTAGGAAGCTGGGTTTCATCTGGGTGCCTGGTTGGGGTGTGTTTGAGCTGGAGGTATCAGGGGGGATCTGTTTGTGCCCAGGTGTTTGCCTGGCTTGTGGTGTGGAGATTTTTTTTTTTGTGAGTGCAGGCTTCCAAATGATTGACAGCCTGATGGAATCATCTCTTCTGTTCATGCTTTCTGGTCTTTTTTCAATCTCTATGGCTTCTCTAATGATTCTGTGGCTGGGATTTTCTAGAGTGGCTAGGGTTTTGGTGCCATTGAAGTTGATGTTATGACCTGTGGCTTCCATGTGTTGGACGAGTGAGGAAGTGTGTTCCAGCTTTTTGACTGCATTTTTGTGTTCATCCAGGCGGGTGCTTATTCTTCTATTGGTCTGTCCAATGTATGTAGCCGGGCATGATGCACAGGGGACTTCATATATGCCTTGGTTTTCCAGGTCAATTTTGTCTTTGGGGTTCCTGAGGATGGCTGCTATTTTTCTGTCTGTTTTGAAGGCAGTCTTGATGTGGTGTTTGTATAGAATCTTACTACAGACAAAAAAAGTCTGACTCACAAACACCATACAGAAGCCTGATGATGGCAGATGAGATTCTGCTGAAACATTGCTACAACTTTAAAAGCACCACGTGGGAAAATACCCGAACAAAGCTGAATGCCAGACATGTAAATACCCGTGAAAACTTAAGAAAACATATATATATATATATATATATATATTATAAAGGGCCCATTATTGGTTCGGCCCTCGAACACAGATCTGATTTTCCATGTGGCCCCCGACAGAAATTAATTGCCGACCCCTGCCCTAGAATGACCCGATGGTCAGAATTCCTAGCTGCTTATAATTATCACCTACAATATCGCCTGGGGAAAGCCATTTCCCACGCTGACGCATTAAGCCGAGCACCGCTTCCAGAGACTCTCGACGATCCGGCACTAACGGCAACCACGTTGCAGATCGAAACACTCAACTCGCCGCCTATGACCACCCGAGACATCGCGAGAGAAACCAAACGAGACCACACCCTAGCTCGAGTCCTAGGCTGGGTAGAACGCGGATGGCCATTGGACCAAGTACCAGATGACTTCGCGCCATTCAAATCTCGACAGACTGAACTTTTTTCCCAAAAAGGCTGTATCATCTGGGGCGATAGAGTCATTGTCCCAGAACGACTCCGGAAGACGCTGCTACAAATTCTGCACGAGGGCCACCCCGGCATTGTGCGGATGAAAGCGCTTGCACGAAGCTACACATGGTGGCCGGGCATGGACCAGCAAATCGAGCAGTGAGTCAAAGCGTGAACCAATTGCCAACAAGCCAGCAACGCCCCACCAAAAGCCATGCCTACTGAATGGGAGATGCCACGTGGACCCTGGTCCAGAATCCACCTGGATTTCGCGGGGCCAACCAAAGGATATACCTTCCTGTTGACAGTCGACGCATACTCCAATTGGTTAGAAATTCATCGTATGACGGCTACAACTTCTGAGGCAGTGATCAAGATCCTAAATAGACTCTTTGCAACCCAAGGATTGCCTGATGTCCTGGTGTCCAATAACGGGCCACAGTTTACGGCACTAATGTTCGAACAGTACCTCACTGATCGCGGCATCCGCCATGCACTCACCTCGCCTGCGCACCCTGCGACCAATGGCCGAGCGGAATGCATGGTCCAATTTGTTAAAAAGACTTTGCAAAAAATGGACTATGACAATATCGATGACAAAGTCAACCAAATTCTCTTTTTGCAACACATAACTCCACATAGCGTCACCGGCAGAACTCCTGCGGAACTACTGATGGGACGAAGACTCCGTTCCCACCTCGACCGGTTGCACCCTGCTTATGAACCGGAAAAGCCAATAGGATCCAGTGGCCGCTATCGCACCTTCTAGGTAGGAGACCGCGTTTACGCACGAAACTTATCAGGCTATCCGTTATGGATAGAGGCAACGGTAGTACAAGTGACCGGCCCCAAATCCTTCGTAGTGAAATGCTGTGACAATAGACTGTGGAAACGGCATATCGACCAATTACGGTCACGACTCACAACGGCCAGTCAACAACCCCCCCATGACCAAACCGAGGGGGGGGGAAGGTACAGAAGAAGATGATGTTCCAGGGAACCTGCTCGAAGGGAGCGACGAATTAAGTGAGACTCAGGAAATGGAGCAGGAAGGAGAATTGTTTGCACCGCAAGAAATTGCACCTGAGCAAGAAGCAGAGACACTGCCAAACAACAATCTACCTCAACAGGATTGCAATCAACCAGTCCAATGAAAATCCGAAAGACTTAAAAGACAACCGTCCTATTTAAAGGACTATATAACTACACCGTAATTAAGAAGCCAGGGGGAAGGGGTGTTGTGTATGTACCATAGTTAATAAAGTATGAGCTTGAGGTAAAGTGCAGGGTTCTGGCCCTGCACTTCTGATTGGCTGTTAGGCGGCCAGATCGGATTGGTTAGTTCTTAGGAATCCGATTGGCCCTTAACAGAGGATTATTATTGGTTAAAAGAGCAAACGTTCATAGCTCGCTATTGGACAACTCTCACAAGGGTTGCCTATATAAGACAGAGTTCACTGTTGTTTAGAGAAGTCACTATGCAATAAAGAGCTGAAAGTTCACATTCAGAGGCTGTCTCCATTTACTCCGACCCATGTCCAAGTACTTAACAATCAGTATTCTTTCTATCCTGCTTCCTTAAGCTTGCTTCCATTGAATGTCACAGGGGAAACTTTTGACTGTAGATATGGACACATTCCAAGATCTGAATATTATTAGATTTTTGTCCAGCCTTTTTAAGTATAGTTAAATATAACTGAAAAAGTTGAACATTCCCAATATTCCTGCCTCCTATTTTCCCCACTACAACAACCTTATGTGGTGAGTTGGCTGAGAAAGAGTAACTAGCTCAAATACACCCAGCCAATCTTTCATGCCTAAGTCAGGACAAGAACTCACAGTCTCCTGGTTTCTAGGCCAGCACCTTAACCACAACACCAAACTGATTACTTTCCAATACCTTTATGACTACTATACCAAATGACAGTCTATTGTAATTAGTGACTGCTATTTCCTTCAGTCAGTCCTGATTGATGAAACAATTCATTATTTTTAATATTTTCATTGTTAGTTCTAATGCAGTTGCTGTATTTACTTTTATTAGTTTGGTTGCCTTTATATTTAACATTAATTTTATTTTTTATTATACTCATTGGCTTTCATCATTACAGCTGGCAGGCCATTTGCATTTTCAGCTATCAGAATTAATTTTCAGTACAGCACAGGTCATTGATATTCCTTCCTCCAGTTTCCCTCAAAAAATATATATTAGCATATAAGTTGGATAAATAGGTTATGTGCATAGGCTTCTCATGAGAACAATGGGATGTTCTGGAATTTCAATTTTTCTGAGTACATTCCAAACTTAAATGGAATGGCTACTACAGTACAATGAATGGTTGTAATTCAAAATTAATAACCTAAATATATTATACCTGTGCTGTAAACCCTGCACAGGATTTCCTGAAATTCAAGATGATGGTTGCTTGGCAACAAAATATGTTCGGGACCATTTTCCTCAGTCAGAATCTATCTGCTGTGCTTATTTGTTGTGAGAAAAACTCCTGTTTGTACTTATCTCCCACAAGGTATATGGTAGAGAGGCTCAGGATGCTATATATGCTATGAAATAACTTCTCTCTTTAACAAAAATTGGCCCGAAACTACCAGAAGGCTCGTGGTAATGCATGATATCTAGAATAAATAACTATTACATAGCTGGCCTTATCACACTATAATTATGCAATTTTAATATGGAAGTTTTATTTTATGTAAACACCAATATTCTTAGGATTGTGACAATAAGTACAATAATCGAATAGCAATATCATGATTTATATGAATTTAGTAATAGTAATTTTTATTGTTATTCATATTATCCAATGTGAATAATGAAATCTAACAGCTTTATTTAGTATGCTGCTTTTTTCATATGTTGTACAAACCAATGCTTCTTTGTCATCAGTTTAGAATCTTAAGTAGGCCAGAAAAAGAACCACACTTTTGTTTCTTGTTTGCTGGCTAATCAAATCGGAAATTTATGACTATTTAATATGTACTTATCACTTTTTGTTGCCACAGTGATGACTGAATAATTAAGAATTACATCAATTAATAAAAATTCTAACAATTAAAAATAATGCTGTATACATTACTTACAAATCATATATTAGAGTATTTAATATGTGTACCTTTTAATTTCTTTCCTCTTATACTTTTAACTGACATAATTAATAATTTGCACCACAGTGTGGTAAATTCTATACTGTATAGCAAAGGGCTCAATGTAGATCAGGTCTCCTACTCAAAAACTAAAGAAGAAGATGAAGAAAAGAAAAGCCGACTAAATTATACCAACTTAGCTACTTTTGAAGTAGTAAGTGCTGCATTATTACAAAAGCTGTCTTTGTTCTGTCATTACCCAGGATGAGATTGTTGTTTTATAAACAGCATTCAGTATTGGGTGCCAGATGAAAGCATAGCCAAGAGATTAGATTACATTATCAAGGGAGAGACACAGGAAGATGCGCTGAGAATGGATCTTCTTCTAACCACCAGGTAATTATCAAGGTCCATAATTAGAAAGATGTGGCCTCTCTTTCTTATGTATGTTTTAAATGATAGTTGTGATTTAAGAACAGATTGTTTACTTGAAGGGAAATTAAAAAAACAGTTAGCTTTTCCTGTTGGTTTTCCAGTAAAAAGTATAGATATTTAAAAAATAGTTTTGAAATTATATGTTCAGAAAACATTTTCCTTATAACATTAGCTTTGATCTTAGCAATCTTTTCATTTGGAATTGATAGTCATTTTTATGCATTAAATGTGCTTTGCAATAATTGTTTCCTTTAAAATTATAAATTAATAGAAAGATTCCTTGGATCCCAATGCATTATTCTCAGGAAAGAGTTACAGGGAATCTGAAGGCAAGAACTATATTATGGGAATTCTTGTATTGCTTTGAATTGGATAAAAGAGCAAACTTGGACATATATTTATATATGTATGCACAACTACACACACAAACACACACACACACATATTTCTAGAGTATAGATCCTGTGGAATATTTCCATAGCAGAAAAGTTAAAAATGGTTAAACAAAACAGGGTTTCCGTTTCCGCGTGGCTTCGGTGGCAGCAGGAATTCGCGACCATTGGTGATTCCTGCTGCACTTGCCGCCGAGGTACCCCCGATCCAAATGGGTCAGGGGGATATGGCTGCCCTGTAAGGACAGCCGAAGAGAGAGGGGAGCTGGACAGGAGGTTGGGGGTGTCGCAGACCCCCTCCTCGTCCGGAAAAACCCCTTTTTCCCAAGGTGGTGGAGCGGCGGTCAGCAATGGCTGTCACGAAGAAGCTTGCAACCAGGTAAGATTGTGCTGGAGGAAGCAAGAAAAGTGAAAGTGCTGGCTGAGCCGGGTCAATCAACATCTTTTAAACTCGCTGGAACTGAGCTGTCTGAATTGCTGGAGGACACATTGTATCCCTAAGAAGATCGAAAGCGGCGGAGAAGCTGTTAAAGGGAACTTTTTTTTCTTCACTCTCCCACCCCATGGAAACAGCAGATGAAGATTTGAAATTTGTTTGGGCACTGAAGGTGAACTATTTTGAAAATTGAAGTTAAGGGACAAAAGAATTCTTGGACATTGGACTTAAGAAATTGGAAAACTCTTATTAGAGGTATGGATTTCTGATCATTTAAAAATTGATGTTGCAAGTGGGAAGGGAGAGGAAAAAAATTGGAGCAGAAGTGGAAAAAGGAGGAGATTGCCTAGAATCTCAAAGAAAGATATATGGTAATTGGACCTCTTTGATTAAACAGTAACCCCAGAAAGAGAAATGGAAGAAGGAAGAAAAGTATTAACTTTTGGAACTTTTTTTGAATTATTTTTGATTAAAAATACTTGGTTGGTTGTTTTGGGGAAAGTTTCTCTTTTCAGGATGGCATCGCTTGTGGATGAACTAAAGACTGAATATCAAAAATATAAAAAGGAAGAACAAGATGGAAAAGATACTTTGGGCACTTTATTTCAATTTTTAGAAATGGCGTTATGTACTTATGAAAAGTTGATTGTGCAGCAGAATGACTGGGACAAAGAAGAAGAGGAACAAGAAGCCATCTTTGATGAACAATGGGTTTTTTCCGGGGAGGAGGAGAAAGAGGATAAGAAAAAGGGGATTTTAAGGTTTGAAAAAACAACCAAAAAAGAGAAAAATGAGAGGAAAGGTGGATGCAAGGTTAGAAAGCAAAGGAAAGGGAGTAAGAAAAGGGAGGAGGAGAGACAAAGTGGTAAAAAGGGCAAGGAGAAGAATAAGCAAGAGAGAAAGGGGGGGAGGAGAAGCCTCAATGGTGGGAAGCAAGATCTAAAGAAAAAAAGTTTATTTAGAGACAATGGGTGAATCTAATTAAGGATAAAAGGGGGATTCTGGAAGGTACATAAGATTGTGTTTTTATATGTGTATTTAGAGTATAAAATTTATTGTGTAATTTTAGAATCTACTAAACAGAATCCCAAGATAAATTAAGTGTTATATTAAATACTTTTAAGTTAGGGTAATGAGTTAAAGGCGTCACTCCAATTAGTGTATAGGAGAAGTATAAGAAAAAAGATGAATGGATAGTTGGAAATAGAACAGACAAAGAATGTTATTGAAAATGGTAATAAGATATGGAAGGATATATAAAGGTTTTGTTATGTTTTTTTGGGTTTTGTATGTTGATAAAAGACAATAAAATTTTAATTAACAAATAATTTGGAAGTTGGGATAAGATATGAAGTTAAATAGATAAAGTAAATATTGATATTATAATTGGGAATCATTATGTTCTATTGGTTTTCTTCTTTAATTATCACTATTTTTTTAAGAAAAGAATTTATAAGCTGTTATGCCTTGATTGTTTGTGCACTGTTTTTGTAAAATTAATAAAATTGGTTTATAAAAAAAAAGAAAATGATAATAAGATATGGAAGGATATATAAAGTGAATATGATGTTTGAATTTGTGTCTGTGAGAAGAGTTTCAACCCGGGATCAGGCAGCCTTCAGAAAAGATGTTTTAGTTGTTGTTGTTTTTTCTATGTTCTGTGTTTTGTATGTTTATGAAAGGCAATAAAATTTTAATAAGCAAGAAATATAATTTGGATAAAAGGAGAAGTCTGGATAAGATATGAAGTTAAATAAATAATGTAAATATTGATATTACAATTTGGAATTATTTTGTATGTTCTATTGGCTCTCTTTAATTATTCTTTTTTTTTTTTTTAAAGATTTTTCAAATTGTTATGCCTGGATTGTGTATTGTTTTTGTAAAATTAATAAAATTTGTTATAAAAAAAAATGGTTAAACAAAACAGAATGTCTTTTCATTACACCAATATTTTTTTTTATTCTAGACTAACTGAACGTGTATGTTTTGAACTAAATTCCATTTTGTTCAATAACAGTAATGTGATGCAATAGTTAGAACAGAGACTGTCCAAGTTATGCTTGATGACATTTTTGAGACAATATAACTCCTATTATTATCTGATTCTCTATTTAATTAATTTGTGTAACAATAATAACAGGAAGCTAGCATGCTACAAAACAATAGTACAATTAACAGCATGTTTGTTTGAAAGTAAATCCCATATAGGCCCTGTGAACATTATTAGAAAATAAAAATAATGGGTGATTGCAGCTTTGTGCTTTATTTGGAAATAAGCTGTTTCCCCCCCCTAGAAAACAGAGATGCAATTAAATATGGGCATGAGGAGGAAGGGAGAAGTGGAAGGGTGGCAACTTCCATTTATCTTCTACTATGGTGACTATTATGTAGATAAACTATCTCCCCAATATGAGCACTCATAATTCTTAAAGTGTCCCCAATATGAGCACTCATAATTCTCAAAGGAGTACAGAGACTTGAGTAGTTCAAATGCTGGGCAAGAGTTCAGCAAGTCTGCATTTGAGACCCAAGAACTGCTGTGAAGCGGGGTTGAGTTCTCATCCTTCATTCCAGCTCCTGCCCAGGACATGAGAGGAGTCCCCCACTTGACGTCCCCAGAGTCATGTTGATGTCATCTGCTAATCTTTTCAACCTGGAAGCACTTCTGACTTGAGTGCAAAAAAGCATATGTTCTCAAGATTCTGACAGTAAAACACTAGAATTTTTAAAACTGTAGCATTTCAGTTTCATATATTATTGTTGTGGCATGAGAATTACTGGAACATAGCCTAGAAATATAGTTTGATTTGACATAGTACTTAGTACTAAGTACTTAGTACTTGCAAAGAACACTAATTAGTGTTGCAATAGTGTTGATTAGTACTTGCACTAATATAGATACATGTGAGAAATACTTTATTTTCCCAATATTTTTCCCAATTGTACACTATCCAGTCATAATATGAGAACTGTGACCTAGAAATCTACAATGATGTATATTATATGTATATTGGCTATTGCTTTATATTGATTTAAATGAAAAGATTAAAATATAATTGTTCTTTTAAGTGCTCTAAGAACATCGAAAGCCAGTTCTTTCTATCTCTTTTCTTTCTCTTCTGCTTTTCTCCATTTTTGCTTCTTTTTCTTCAGGTTTAGCTCAAATCAGTTTTATCTTTTTTTACACTAAAAATCATATTAAAATAAAAAAGACTCTCAGGTAGCTTGTCATAGCTAATTCCAACACATTATCCCAAATTTAGAAAGACATAGATGTAGCTTTGCACATGTGGAAATGCACCACTATAGCTTCTTTCAGCTCTTCCTTCCTATTTTTTTTCCAGTATGATTCAATGATGAAGAACACCAACCAGGCAAGTTATTATGAGTGGTAGTTAAATATTTTCACAATAGGCTGTGTTCCACTTACTACTACTAAATTAATTTCTGTTTAAGTTGAGATTATAAATGCAGATTCTAAAGGGAAAGAAGATTTATAATGGAGTGGAAAATGATTTGTCAGTAGTTTTGGAAGTATCTACCAAGCAGCTCCCATATTTTATTTTCTGATTGGTTTATCATTTCTTCCTTCTTAGGTAACCATATCAAAGCTTTGGTAGAGAAAAAACGATGGCAAAGTAAACTAAAACATATAGGTTTATTTAAGTGCACATTTAGGTGAGATTCAACAGTATGAGAAAGTAGGAGTTAGGAAAAAATGTTGGATGTTGTGAGAGATGGGGGGAAAAGATCCAATTCCTGGAATGCTAAAAATGTTTAGTGGTATTTGTATATGTCTCACAGGGAGTTGCACCTTGTTTATATAGGATTATAGAAACATCGGTAGCTAGACTTACAGGTGGCTGGTGAGTTCTTAATTAGATGGCATTAAATTAAACTTGAGAAAAGGTTAATATTTTATACTTTATTAGGCCTGCCATGTTACATCCATTTAATTTGATTTCTGCTTTTAAGCTTTTCCTACAATAGTGGCACCAAGATCTATTGTTATAAGTGACTTTTCAGGAATGCTTTTATAGATTCTTAAAATTCAGAGAAAAACAGCTCCTTTTCATAGAAGTGGGCCTCTGCATTCACTGGTGGTTATTCTTTCGATCTTTTCTTGATATTTATGTCAAGGTATATTTGAAAAATGTTGAGAATTGCCAAAAATAGTTCCATTTAAGTTGAGTATGATTCTTTCCCCCCTTAAAAGTGGGAAGTTTGTTTATCAGCTTTTCATTCAAGCATAACTACTTATGATCTTTCTCACAGAGGTTCAGTTGAAATTAAAATTAAAAGAGAGTAACCAATGAAATTCGCAGAAGTTGCAACATATGGATAGTCCTTAATTAGTGTTGATAAATTGGGATAGGAATCCCATCATTAAATGACATGATCGTTAAGTGCAATGCTACATGATTGTACTGTTAGCAACAGTAGTTCCAATAGTCCCACTTGCTGACAGTAAATGAATATATTATGGGAATCATTAAGTCAGGACTTCATGCAATTCTGACTTCCAATTTCCTGCTGGTTTCCCCATGACTTTGTGCATGAGAAACCAGCTGCAAAAGTTGCACAGTGTGATCATGTTTACTGTGGGATGCAGCAATGTTGTAATTGTGGGCCAGTTGCTGAGTGACCAAATTGCAATCCTATAACCATGGGGAACTATGATGATTGATTGTCAAGTACCACTCATTCAGCACTGAACAATAAATCATTGAATGAGGACCACTGGTATTAAGCACAGATTTAAAATCAATGTTCATACATAACCTAGTATAATAAGTACATATTGGACCAGTTAGTTTACAATATACTACTACTACATTTGTGTTGGAAGCACCTTTCAAGGCTCTTCCAGGATGAAAGGATTAGGCAAAACATCATCATTACCCAGGGGACACCCAAGGAAGTTCCTTTCATGTCCCTGTTATACAATATACTAATAATCCTTTTTATTAAGCAATATGAAATCAAGTTATTTTTGGAATGAAAATGTGGTTGAAGTTCATACCCTGTTAGTCGAACAGTTTCCATTCTTTTATGCAAAGCTTGTAAATATGCAAATGGAGGGTTTGGGGTTGTTGTTTTTTTTTGGTGCTTCAGTGGTATTATTTGCCTCAGGATTTTCCTAACATTATTGAGAAGTAAATAATTTCTTTGCTTAGTAAGAAGTAATATCTTTGCTTTAAACCAGCAAATATTTGTACATAATTTGAATATTTTGTTTCAAGGAAATGAACAAGAAATGTTGGTCTGTAACTGAAGTTTGTATTATGTCCAATATTTATTGGAGAACTGTATTGGAACTCCTTAACGATTAATATAGTACACATTTGACAGTGGATACTCCAACTGGGTTTGAGTTACCTTTGTATCATAAGAAATATTAAAACATTGTGTAAACCAACAAACATCCAGGAAAGCTTGTAATTTTAGTAGTAAGCATGAGTGATAAATAGCTAGTGATGAACCGATATGAAACAATAAAGAAGCAGTGACTGTGATAATTGTTGTGTTGTCTATGTCTCAGGAAGAGGTGTGGCTGACTTTGCCTCCAGTAATACTGATGACACGGTCTGATAGACAAGTGCTATACAAAAACAGATGAATTTATAGGCACCTGAAGGCAATACAAGTTGATGATGAAACACATATGTAGTGTTAAACATAGCAAATTGAAATCTTACAATGTATTTGTGTCTGCAGTGGAGCTTCTCAGGATGAAATCCCACCCAAACTCCATAGATTGGAGTAATTTATGATTTAGTCTTTAGGTTCCACACTGAAGTTCACAAACATCAACAAATAATAATTAAAACTCTAAACAGTAAATTTCTTATGGTTTTCTTTAATGACTATGGCACTATGTATTCGTACCAACAGTGAAAGTTGTATTTTGGCCCAGTTATCCAGATCTTTTGTATTCAATAGATTTAACAGATAATCAGAGTTGGAAGGGACCTTGTAGGTCATCTAGTCCAACCCCCACCCAAGTGGGAGACCCTACACCATTTTTAACAAATGGCAGTCCAATCTCTTCTTGAAAATCTCAAGTGATGACACTCCCACAACTTCCGAGGTTGATTGGTTGATGGTTCTCACTGTCAGAAAGTGTATCCTTATTTCCAGGTTAAACCTCTCCTTGTTCAGTTTCCATCCATTATTGCTTGTCTGGCCTTCAGGTCTTTAGAAAATAGCTTGCCCCTTCTTCTCTGTGGCAGTCCCTCAAATATTGGAAGATTGCTATCGTGTCTCCCCTGGCCCTTCTCTTCACTATAGCCAGTTCCTGTAACCATTTTTCATATGTTTTAGTCTCCAATCCCCTAATCATCCTGGTTACTCTTCTCTGTACTTTTTCTAGGGTCTCAACATCTTTTTTATGATGTGGTGACCAAAACTGGATGCAGTACTATAGGTGCGGTCTTACTAAGACTTTATAGAGTGGTATTAGTACCCCACTTGATCTTGATTGTATCCCTCTGTTAATGCAATTTAGGTTTGCATTAGCTTTTTTGGCTGCTCCTGCATACTGCTAGTTCATATTTAGCTGGTTGTCCACTAAGACTCCAAGATCCCACTCACAGTTACTGCTATTGAGCCTGGTTTCACCCAGCCTATATGTGTACTTTTGGTTTTTCTTGCCTAAGTATAGAACTTTACTTTTCTGTACATTGAATTTCATTTTGTTAGATGTGGCCCAGTGTTCTAGTCTGTCAAGATCCATCTGGATCTTGAGCCTATCTTCTTGGGTGTTAGCTATTCCTGCCAGCTTAGTATCATCTGCAAATTTGGTAAGTTCCCCTTCTATTCCCTCATCTAAGTCGTTAATGAAGATATTGAGGAGTAATGGGTCTAAGACAGAACCTTGTGGCACCCCGCTGGTTATTTACTTAGACCTATTAAGTTAGACCTGTTATACTCGTTGAGTACGGTTTGTCAGCCAGTTGTGAGTCCATCTAGTGGTGCTATGTATTCCACTTTTTTCTCGCATACCAAGAAGTAGGTTGTGGTCTACTTTATTGAATGCCTTGCTGAAATCTAAATATATTATGTCCACAGTATTTTGCTAGTCTACTAATTTAGTCACTATGTTGAAGAATGAAATAAGATTGGTTTGGCATGATCTGTTTTTAACAAACCCGTGCTGACTGCTAGTTATTACTTTACTTGTTTCTAGATGTTGGAAGACCTGTTTTTTTCTAGTATCTTCCCAGGTATTGATGTTAGGCTGATTGGTCTATAGTTTCCTGTGTCTGTTTTTTTTTTCCTTTTTTGAAGTTGGGAACCATACCAACTCTTTTCCAGTCCTCTGGTAATTCCCCAGTGCTCCAGGATTTTTGAAAGATATGGTGCAGTGGTTCTGAGATGACCTCTGCCAGCTCCTTTAAAACTCTGGGATGTAATCCATCAGGTCCTGGTGATTTGTTTTCATCAAGATCAGACAGATGTTCTCTTACTAAATTTTTTGCTTATTTTCATTTTTATTTCTGGTCTGTCTTTTACAGTTATGTTTTTGGTGGGTTGAGCTATAGTTTCTTTTTGCGTGAAGACCGATGCAAAAAATGAGTTAAGTTTAATGAAGATCCTGATTTCTCTGCACCAAACATGGTTTCTAATGACCTCTGTACTGATGGGGAAGATATTGTCACTGTAGTCTTTTTTCCATCTTCGTGGTTGTCATTGTTGTCATTTTCAAAATCCTAAGAAGACTCTTCCAATCTACTATAGAGTGATGCACTTGAAATTGCTCCTTGTCTTGTCCAATGTGCTATTTAGTTTGAATACTTTCCTCTTCCTACTTCTCTATAATACTTACAACCTTTTTAATTGATAATCTATTGATAGTTAGTAATTAAATACTTAATAGTATATCACAATTAATTAATAAAACTTCTTTAATAGATATGTTATATCATGGGATATTTTCTATAATCAATATAATCAATAATCAATGATCACTAGTACATCAATTAATAGCCTTCTAACTAAGCTTTGTAATTATACAGTATAGAATATAAAGTCTTATCTATAAATTATAATCTATAATCTATAATTAATAATTAATATTTACTTATACAAAATAGTTAATTAATTAATAGTCTCATAAAGCAATTAGAAAGTTCTTAAATTAATTTTCCAGATTTACATTGTTTTACCTCTGTTCAAATATAATTATGGAACTTCAATCATTCCCAAGATCTTGTCAAGTCAAACTCAATACAACATTCTATTATTCAATATAAAATCTTTAAATCACCATTATGTAGTACATAGCATACTTGAAAGTTCTGTAGTCAATAATACTCAGTCTCTTTTACTCTCAAGATTTCTCCTTCTAAATCACACAGTCACTTTCACTTCTCCTTCCGGTTGTATTTCCTTCTCATTTCTTGCTGTACCCAGTCTTTCTTGATATCGTACTGCTCAACCAACCACCAACAATCAGATATTTTTTCCCAAAAACTTCTTCTTACCCGCCAGTTACACTGTCCAAAAACTCAAGATCGTCATCTCTCCTTTTACCTTTCCCTCGGTCTCTAAATCTCTCAATATCACTGTTCACTCACTCTTTTCCGCCTTAGCCGCCCTACTGCCAAATCGCCACTTATCTCTCTGCCTCGGTTCAAGCCTCTCTCCCTGTTCCTCCACAGCTACAGGTCTCTCAAATGTCAAGAAGTTTGTACTTTCCTTCGTCCTACTCCTCACTGTTACTTGCGTTGCTTCACCCCTCTTTGCTTCCTGCTTTAATCAGTCAGGCTGCCATGTCTCTGAATCAAATCATGAAGACCAATCTCTTTCATGTTAGCTTTTGGGATTTCTTCTTGTAGCAGTGGGGTGGTGGTGTCACATTTCACCCCGATGCCTCTGAATCTTCTTCTCTCTATTGCCGGTCCCTCCAGGATCCAACTTCACCCTTTTGGGCTACCGATCATGAAATTTGGGCCTTAAGAATGGAGCACCGTACCCCTGCACTGCATCAGCATGGCACCACCACTGGAAGTTGATTCTGCATGTTTTAAAGGCATATACAAGAGACCACTTGAGGGAATTAATGTTAAAGTAGACTTTTATACTTTATTGCTAAAAGCAAATACGATTATCTCCTCCTCTCTCGTCCTCAAAGAGAATAGAGATAAATTTTTACTTAAAAAGTTATAAAACCCAAGAGAGTGAAGAATCAAATATAATAAATATTCAGCAATGTGATGATCTCATAGTGATACTATTGTCCTTTATGGCTGATATTCAAGACCTTGAGGCATTTACTCCATGGAAGGTAGATTCGGACTCACAGTTTAACAGTTCCTAGCTACTCATGTCAAATTTCTTTGTTTCAACTCTGTATGTCAGTTTCTTAGACAGTTCATTCGTATCAGTATGCAGTAATAGTAATCTTTGATTAAACAGAATATTATTATTATTTCATTTCCTATACTTTTAACCCAGCATGATAGCTCAGATCTTATTTTTTCAAAAACAGACCAGTTGCTCTAACATCTGTAGTTATGAAAATCTTTGAAAGGCTAATGCCTAAAAACCATCATGGATCCGTCGTTAGATCACATGCAGTTTGCATACTGAGCAAATAGATTGACAGGTGATGCTGTTAATATGGCTCTGCACTTCATCCTACAACATCTTGAATCTGCAAATACCTAAGCAAGGGTCCTCTTTGTAGACTTTAGTTAAGCATTCAGTACCATCATTCCAGACATTCTTCTAACTAAACTAAACCAGCTAGCGGTACCTGAACACACTTGAAAGAGGATAATAAGCTTTCTAACAGACAGGAAGCAGCAGGTGAAGCTAGACAGAATCACATCTGATACCTGTACAATTAGCACAGAGCTGTGTGCTTTCTCCACTTCTCTTTTCCCTATATACCAATTACTGCATCTCAAACGATCCATCTGTTAAAATACTGAGTTTTCAGAAGATACGTGATTGGTCTCATTTGAGACAACAATGAATCCGCATACAGACAGGAGGTTATACAACTTGCCTTGTGGTGTAACCAGAACAATCTGGAACTGAACACACTCAAAACCGTAAAAATGGTGGTAGACTTTAGGAGAAACCCTCCCATACTACCACCTCTAAAAATACTAGACAACACAGTATCAACAGTAAAGACTTTCAAATTTCTAGGTTCAAATTTCTAGGTTCTATCATATCACAAGATCTAAAATGGACATCTAACATCAAAAATATCATCAAAAAAGCACAACAAAGAATGTTCTTTCTGTGCCAACTCAGAAAGCTCAAACTGCCCAAGAAGCTGCTGATACAGTGCTACAGAGGAATTATTGAGTTTGCCATCTGCATCTCTACAACTGTCTGGTTTGGTTCTGCAACCCAACAAGACAGACACAGACTTCAGAGAGTAATTAAGACTGCAGAAAAAACAATTACTACCAACCTGCCTTCAATCGAGAACCTGTATACTGCACGAGTCAAAAAGAAGGCTGTTAAAATATTTACAGACCCCTCACATCCCGGACATAAACTGTTTCAACTCCTTTCCTCAAAATGACGCTATAGAGCACTGCACACCAGAACAACTGGACACAAGGACAGTTTTTCCCCGAACGCCATCACTCTCCTAAACAAATACTGTCCAACTATTTACAAAGTCTGCACTACTATTACTGTTAATCTTCTCATCACGTCTTATCTTCCATCCCCTCCCACTTGTGACTGTATGACTGTTACTTTGTCACTTGTATTCTTACGATTTATATTGACTGTTTCCTTATATGATTTGATTGCTTATTGTACCCTATGGCTATCGTTAAGTGTTGTACCTTATGATTCTTGACTCTTGACAAATGTATCTTTTCTTTTATGTATACTGAGAATATTTATACCAAGACAAATTTCTTGTGTGTCCAATCATGCTTGGCCAATAAAGAATTCTATTCTATTCTATTCTATTCTATTCTATTCTATTCTATTCTATTCTATTCTATTCTGTCTTCCCCTACATGGTCTCTCTCTCTCTCTCTGTCTCCCCTCCACTTTTTAAAGGAATCTTGTTTAGAAATTTGGGAAATCATACAGAATCATCTGAGAAATATTTTCTTACATTATCAAATATGAAAAAGGTAACTAGAAAGTCCTTTGGATATATTTTTGATATCAAGGCTTCAGGTGCTCTTTGACTTTTTAAAATATTAAATCAATTAATATTAAATTAATAAAATATAAGTTTTTACAATACCATTTTCTACTCATAGCATTTATATATCATATAAGCTTTAACTTCAAAGCTATTATTAGCTCTATATTTCAGTAAAATATCCTATGCATTAATAATTTTCAAGTTAGTTCTTTTTGTTGGAGAGAAAAAAAATCTCTGAAATGGTTTAGAGTTAATTCCAAGTGATTAGGTTTTCATTTTCTTTTTGCATATCATTGTTTAAATTCTGCTGTTTTGACATGTTCTGTCCTAGAGCACTACCTGTTTACAATTCAGTAATTCCATTAGCTGAAGGCCTAACTAAGCCAATCCTGTTCAGTGTTAGTAAATGCCTTGCTTTTTGACAGATATTGCAGAAATACTGTGATAGATGTGACAACTTCAGTCTTAACATGGTAGTGATGAGAGAGGATGTATGTTTGTTGGTAGCTGTACAATTCATACATTGTACACAAAAAGGTGTATATGTGGTTTCAAAAGAAAATTCAAGTAGTTTGCAGTTTTCAAGGCGCTGAAATTTCACTTGATGCTATTCATAAATACTGATGATTAAAGATCATAAGTATAGAGTCCAGCCTCTTCCAAGTATACAAAATTTACTATGATAGTGTACTGATAGGTCCAAGGTTTACAACTGTAGACCTAAGACTTTATGAAATTCCTTACAAAGCTTATAAAAAGCCTTCATGACATTAAAAAAGCTCCAGAATAACTTCCAAAGGGAAAATGTGGCTTCTATTCTAAAAAAAATGTCACTTGAATATTGACTCTAAATGAAAATTCTTATGAAGGAAAGTACATCATTTCTTCCTAAATCATTGCCAATTTTGAATCAATAGCAATTTTAATAATCTTTGATATAAAATAGTATGTTCAATCCCAAGATTTTGGATATTAAATTTATTGGTGTGTAAGATAATACTGTATCAGATCTCTCTTTTTGCTCAAATGAGTGAATGCAAAAGATAGTAGATATCTTTGATAGGGTTGATAGTTCAAATTGATTTTACATCTCCAAGGGTCAATGCTGTTTGATTCCTGTTATTTTTCCTCTACTCAAGCATTTTTAATGTGATATTTTAATTGAATAAGCAAAGCTGTTTATTTTGACATATTTAAATTCCATGCAAACTTATTGTGATGCTTTTATTTCTCATGCATGCATTTTTAGCTATAAACAAGATTGGCAGCAATTTTGGGGGTTTACTTTTAAAATTAAATATTAGCAAGTTCCAGTAGGATTCAACCATAGAACTAACCTTTAAAATTAAGAACAAAGAAAAGTAAATGTACAATTTTCTTGATTATTCTGTACTACACAAAGCATCCATGATTCCCAGTGGTGATCAGTTTTTCACTATAAAAGCTCTGATGATTTTTTAACTTAAGATATTCCTGTAAGTTCCAATTATGCCTCTCCTCTAGATCAAAAACAATTAATAGTCTAGAGATTAAGGAATGGTGGTAAACTACCTGACAGTCATATTGAACACCTAATATAAACTCAAAATATGTATCGCCAGATTACTTTGATAACATCCTGTCTGATTTCAAATGATATTATGCAAGGATATAAAAATAGTGCTAGGATTGCTGGAAATCAAATTTGGACAATGCTCAGAATTATATGGAAGGGAAGGATGAAATATTTCCTGCCTATGTTTGTTTCCAAAATAATTTCACATTTCCCATGATGCCTCAAGTGTTCTATAATCCTTAGCTTCAGTTCTTTGGGTATTGAAGTTGAAACTTGTAATTCCTCAAACTTTTATTATTTCAGAAGAATACAGCAGGAATTGAACCTAGTCTCTCTTTCAAACTATTAAGTAACATTTTCTCTAGTTTGAATGTAGAGAGAAGAAACTTGTTCTTGCATATAGTGATTTTTGCTCCTTTCAAGCAAAATGTTCCTTCCTTGTAATAGATTAAACGCTATTTTCTACTTTTCTCTCAGCATTTTCATATCTAAAATTTTTCTCTATTTTTCCTAACTGATAGAATTCCTAGAAAGCTTCACAAATTTACTTAATCTAATTTTTCAGCATTTAAGAATAAATTGAAATTTTTTTATTCCACTTTTCCTAACTACCATGAATATATTATGATACATTATTTTTTATATCTAAACTCTTTACTACATAATACAATGTATTTGTAGATCTAAGGGAAATGGGTTGTTAAATAGGAAGCATAAATAAATAAATATAACATTTGTTTACATTGATTTAAGTTCTGGGTGAACAGGAATAATTTGCATACCAAAGTAATGCTTACAATGTTGTTGCAGTCTCAGGCAAAGATACAACATTTATGGACATGCTAAATATTTCTCATAGCCATTCCAAATGCAAATTATTTTAACATTTCTCTAGTTTACCACCTAAATTTTATCCTTTATAATGTTTAAACTTTCTCACAGCAGTCATGACTTCCTTTTCAATATTTTTTTCTTGGACATTGACATTTATAGGACAATCATTTTTGTACACTTAAAAAATATCTCTGGATCATCTTTATTTTTGCAGCTACCATCTTCCCTATTTGGTAGTAGTGAGATTTTGTTTTTTGTTTGCTTTTATTTTTGCTTTATAACCATTTGTTTAGCAATTGTTTGAAGTTACACGGTCCTAAAAAATATTACTTTTGTCCATTTTTCCCACTTATGGCAGTCACAACATTCTCATGGTTAAGTGATCACAATTCTGGTGCTTGCAACCAGCCCGTATTTATAATAGTTGCAGCATCCCAGAATAATGTGATCAACATTTGCAACATTCTTAAAATTCTAAACTTTAATGTTGTTCAATGCCTTCTCATATTAATAAACTCATAATTTAATCTTTTTTTCCTAGTGAAGAATTTCAGTTTGAATGATAATTGAATAAAATTTGCTGCTTCTGCTTTTCCAGTACTGTAGGAGAACACAGGATGATCCAGTCCTACTCTCTCATTCAATGAAGGATCTGCTATAAAGTAACAGATCCTGTTTGGAGCAGGAGTGGTTACTGAACGATAGCTTCCACAATCAGTTACCATAACCATGGTGACGGAAGTTGGAATTACAGGTAGTTCTTGACTTATGACCATAATTGATACCAGAATTTCCATTGTTAAGCAAGGTAGTTATCAAATGTGCCACGCTTCATTTTATGACTTCATTTTGATCATGTGACTGTAGAAGATAACCAGACCGAGCCTGACAGAGGAGTAAACGCATTATCAGTCTCAAGTTTTTTTGTGCCTACAAGAGATCTAAGTTCAGCCCACCTTGAATTCCATTAACTCATATCTTCTGCCAATTTGCATTGACTGTTAATAGTTCAGATTCTTGTAGAGAGCTCAAGTTTGCCATAAACCTCTATATTCATTTGAACTGCATGGATTTCCTGATTTCTTTTGCTAAATGATGACTTTGAGAATGCCGTGACAGTCGTAAGACTGGTTGTAAATCACGTTTTTTACTGCCATTGTAGCTTCAAATGGTCACTAAGTGAATGATTGTACATTGAGGATTACCTGTATAGTTCAGCCACATCTGGAACCCAAAAGTTCTGACCATTGATTTAAATTGTTAGTGAGCTATAATCTGAACTGAGCCATTTAGTACCATACATTATGGCACTTTGGGCATTTTTCTTACGTTGCTTTTGTTTTTTCCAACAAGTTGCTTTGAGATGATTGCAACAGACTTAGTAATCTCAAATTTGTCTTACATTTTTTCACAATTTAATTATATGATTTATAATTACTATTCTGCTTCAAACACCATTTTAAAAATAATACTACCATAAAAGAACAATTCTTTAAAATACCCCAGTTGTTTTGCTGCAATGATAAGAGCTTGCATTAGACAGTTAATGGCAGATTTCCATATGGATTTCTTTGGAACATTCAGTTTATGGAATAGTCTAATTAACACATAAATATTATATAGCCATGTGGCCCTGTATCAGTGAACAGAAAAATGTGATGCATTGTCATGTCATATTGGAATTTTGATGTCATTTGAGGGACACACTCACAAAAGGTACGATGGATCATAACAGCCACTTAGAAATGACAGGAATCATAAAATTGCTCCTTTCCTTTCCTTCTGCCTTTATCAGACCTTCCATATTTGCTGATGTTGATCTCCTGTCTTCAATATCACATTGCATCATTAGAATCTTAAAATAAAAACATATTGATCAAATATTATCAACAAAACAAAGCAGAGGTCTTAAGCAGAGGTCTACTTTGGATTCCTGTACATGCACATTTCTACCATATTGCAGCTATAAAAATCCAAACAGCCAGAGATTGGAAAAGAAAGATACAGAAGTCCAACTCCTTGTTCCTATCTACCGATCACTCCAATTTTTGCAGTGAATATATGATAGCACTTGGAAAATGGAATAAAAATTTAAGAAACAAATGTATGAAATAAATATGAATTATAGCCAATAGCTGAATACACTTGTTGAGTTCCATGTTCATATTTTCCAGACAATATTTGAAATTTGTTAGGCCAGTTTATTAAGCTCCCTGTTGTGTAGTGTGCAGTCATATATAATTAAATTCTCAGGTTTGAATAGTTAATAACTATTCAACTGTTTTCAACTAGATGAAAACACAAACAAATGAACAATGTTATAGGTTTTGAGACATACAGTATATGCAAGGGCACAAACATTGCAAGGGCACAAAACATCTCTATTTTGGCCTCTGATAATTTTGATTGTATGGTATATTTAAAAATCGACTGTAAATAAATTTACATTTTAAAATCTAATACATTCTCTTTCTTACACAGTTTTAGATTTATTTAGTTCATTTTCTAATATTCTAGTCTGTCTTCTATTATGTGTATTGTATTTAATGGCTGGTATATCCAATGCCTTCTAATTTTATTCAAGATGAGTATTCACTTAAACTATGTTCAACTGAACCTGAAAACTAAAGAGAAGCCCTTGTTCATTTTTAAAATTTTGGTTAGCAGTTTGGTTAGCAAAAATTTGGTTATTATTTCCTTCTCTAAGCATTTATGGTACTTCTGTATAGTTAGGAGTTTTCATTGAATTGAAATTAATGCTGTGATTGCCAGAGAGAGGTATAGCAGGGTAGGGCAGTATAGGCTCTTATAAGAGAAAGGATATCTCTGCATTCGTGCTGATCATTTTTTCTAAGCTTGTTGCCCTGTCCTGACCTCAGATGCCAGAATTATTGTGCACCTTAATATCCAATTCTGGGCAAACACCAGATCTTTATGGAATAGATCCATCCATGGTAGGGTGTTAGACAAATATACAAACCTGGAGTGTGTTATTGAGATTTAGCTAGGAATAACTGGAATATAGTCGTGGCAAAAATCTACCTGGTCAACTTTCAGACCCTACAACAGTTTCATTATCAAGTGGAGGAGGAGAACTTGTGGTCCTATTAGCTGTGCCTGAATGTGATTAGTTATGAAAAGATCTGAGTGAAGATGCACTTTGGCATCTTGATAAACTTGGGGTTCTGTTAATGTATTACAGCTGCCCAACAGAAACTACCCATTAATTACTTAATCTTTGTAATGGTTTGTGGGAAAGGCCTTGATAGAATGGGCTAAGAGTTGCTGCCAAGGAAATGGACAGATTAGACACAGCATAGTTCACAGCTGGATAGTGGGCAGAGCAAGAGGTTAGGAAGAAACCCTTCCTATTTTCTCAGGGTATAATGGAGACAGAGGGTGGCAGGGGGAGGGGAATGACAATTGTACTTTCACATTTGTAAGATTCTTTTGATACAGCTTTACAATAAAGTTGAGATAACTCATCTCTTGTGTTTCCTGTCTGGTCTATCTAGTAAGGCTGACAATTTTGCAGCTGGTACTGGAATTTCTAGGGCTTTAGGTCTTGGGTAACTTTAATTTCCATATTCTGAGTGATGATTCTATCATTGCTTGTGAAATTATAGCTTCCATGGCAACTATGGCTTCATGGGGAGGAAATAAATATTATAAAGTAAATAAATAATTGAGCCTGATTATTTTAAACCAGCATCTAGACATATGAAGTTTTTTCTTTGCATAAAGTTGTACTATACATGGAGAGAGTGAAATGTGGCAGATAGTTTTAGGGGAGAGCTCTGTGTGTGACACTTTTACCTAAATTCACGTTTGTTTAAATTACTAATTGATCATGTTATCCACTCAGTCATGTCCGATTCTTGGCAATTCTGTGGGCTGGGTCTCTGCACATCTTCCAATCTTGTGTAATATTAAGTGTGAAAGTACTCATACTGGCATGAGTTGGAAATTGTATTTGTATATCAAAGACCTCTGTAGTTAATATGATAGATTTTATTTGCTAAGTGCATCTCTCTCCCTGCCTCCCTTGTTAAAGATTTAGCTTTTTCAAATTATATAATTCTTAGGAATGATCTACAATATTTAGGATACACTGGGATTAAAAACTGAAATTATTACTTTGTCATTTTCTCCTGCCTTTTATATGTAGCAAGGAAATGATTATGTACAACTGCTATGAAGTTGTTAGTAAGATCATCTGTTCTGAATGAAGTTTTTTCAGTGCATTCAGCAGAGATTTTAGTGACACTGAAAAGTTAATGAAACTAGTTTCTGTTGTCAGGTAGCTTTAGGGTGTCCCATGAATACAGAAACCACCTTAAGCATTTTTCTTTTGCTTTCAAATCTTGATCTTAAAATAAAGCATTTCTCCTGCAAAACAAGGACAGCATGTTGTAGCATGTTGGAATAAAACTTGCTCACCAATGTAAAATGAGAACATTAATATTTCATGTGGCAACATGACTTGCCTTTAAACCGACAAGATCATTGCAATTTGAAAACAACATAGAAATCGAACAAGCCCCAGCAAAATTCTATTTTTAATAAACTCTGTTAAGCTTAAAAAATAGCTTACTAAAATGCTTTTGCTACTTGGATGTTATGTTAAAACATTAATTAATGAACCATACCTAAGCGTTGTTATATCTTAATTTGCTATTTCCACTTGGATTATCTTTGTATTCATTGTTCATGATTTATTCAAATTGGGATTACTTTTTAAAATATTTTAATCTTGCCAGCGTCATCTCAAGTTTTCATATTCCTTCTTTCCTCCCTCCCTCCCTCCCTCCTTTCCCTTCCTTTCCTCCCTCCGTCTGTGAGAATGGAGTTGTGGGTGCCCTATTGCTGGAGGTTTTCAAGAAAAGGTTGGATAACCATTTGTTCAGGATGGTATAAGAATTTCTGCCTTGGGCAGAAGGTTGGACTAGAAGAACTCCATGGCCACTTTCACCCCTAGATTCTATGATTGTATTAAAGACCTAGTTTGATAGAATCCAGCAATACAAAGAATGAAGAATTGCAATAACTCATAATATATTCAGCATTATGATTTTCCATAATCAGGAAAAAAACCTTATTTATTTCTTTATGTACAACTCTATGTTTTGTAATACATTCATAAAAACTAATGGTCAGTAGAATCTATGGTATATATCTGCTCTGGATATTTTAATACAACTTCAACTAGCTGATAAATGCAGTGCAATTAATTGCAGAGCTGATTGTATCAAAGGATTTTGCCATTAGCTATGTCAAGATTTACAAAATGAAATACGAACTTCTGAGAAAGGCATGGTAAACTGAAGATAGTTCTGCAAAAGTAGAGTCAATAATCATGGTAAAGACCAAGGAATTAGTGAATAGACCAGTTCCTTGAACATCTCTGGATAAGGAGAAGACTGGAGATTACTCTCGTGTGCTCTGGACAGCTACTCCTCAGAAAGAAACTGCAGGACAGCATGGGAGATAATAGGATCAGCCATTTTGCTTGCAACCTTGCCAGAGCCTTTTAAAGGACACTCAGTACACAAATCTCACTTTCTAATCACTTTCATAAATAGCTTATTAACTATTCTAAAGCTATTAGAAGCTTTGGAACATTTGATTTAATTAAAGATTAAGACTGTTAGTAGTAAAAGCAAGTAATATACAGTTGGTCTTTTTCAAGGTTAAAGTAACCTGTTGTAATGTTCAGGTAGTCCTTCATCGGGGTTTTCTGACATCAAGAAATATGTTATGGTCTTATAGATAAGGTTTGGGATGAACAGAGATTTGTTTAACCTTATGAAAGTGAAAAGTTATTAAATCTGTTTATATATATTGAGATAAAGGTTGGAAGTCACTTCTTTATATATTTTTCTCTTTTCTTGTACTTTTTATTCTTTATTTCCATTCAATTATTTTTCTCTAAATTTAGTTTGTATTACTTTTTACTATTCTAATTAAATTATGTTTGGAAAAATATAATTTTATAGATTTACAAAATAAAATTAGATGCTGTATGAACACTATTTTCTATCCATGTATTGCAGAATACAAAATATAAACTAACTCTGGATATTTAATATTTGAACTCTTAAGCCCCAAGATCTAAAAGATAATTGTTATACCAAGAATATAAAAAGTTCCATTCCTCCATTAAAAGTATAGTTCTTAGAGCATGTTTTTCATAAAATAAATGAATAAAATGAAACATTCTGTCTTTTGCCAAATAATAGTTTCTTCAATAAAGAATATCATCGAAGAACATAGTAATATCAGTACACATGAAGAAGGGTAAATGAATAAGAATTAGCTTGAAAATTTATTTAAAATAGTCCTCTGTTTTATCAAGAACAATATTAGGAACTTTATATAATTGCTAAATCCATGATAATGTTGAAAACAAAATGAATATTTTGGAACGAACACTTTTTAAAAAGGCAGAAAAGTGATTATGGCCAATCTAGTGTTTTAGTTTATTTTTTTCTTGGCTCTGTCAGTCTAGCTATGCATCTCCCCCAAAAACATCTTGCTTGTTTTCCTGTCAGTATTACTGGCGACAGCCAGTCTGACATGGAAGTGAGCCGAATACAGTTGCTGTCTTCTTTAAAACCCGGAAGTATTAGTAATTCACTTCACTTCTCAGCCAACTATATTTATCTAGGATATGATGTATTTGTTTCATGTGATTGTATTGTTGGAAGATAATTTAGGGCATATGTAACAGTGTTGCAGTGCTGCAGTTAATTAAGTTATGATATAATGATTAGGGAAATATTACATGATGCAACTCTTTTTTGTAGAAAGGAACAGGAATGCTGAATTCAGATAAATGCTACTGGATATGCAGAAACATGCTATGTCCTTTTTGCATCTGAATATTTTCTTGATTACTGTATTAATGATTTAAAAAACCTCTTTGCTGGCAATATTAAGCCTCTCAGAAGCTGTTAGACTATAATCTGCTCATAGTTGCAGTTGACTATGGTAGAAATTAAAACTTTAAAGTATCAGGAACACAGAACACCCTGTTTAACTTAGAATTATATATGTGGAGATACCTCTTGTTGACAACTCCTTATAGAGAAAGATCCAAAGTAAGATTCAATGAAAGTAAGGAGAAGTTTCCTGATTATGAGAATTTTATTCTTCAGCATGTAATCACAATAATCCAGGGAGAGTTTTAGAAGAACTATAGGTTTTATTGTCAGTACCAAACCTTTTTCTCGTTTTGAAATTAATTAATATTTTTGATTTTGTATTGGTGCTGCAAATACCTAAGACAATATGACTTGATGGAACATGGGAATGTATAAAAACTACAGCCAATGTTTGTGTATTTGAGCAAAAAAGTAACTTTTTGTTATTATCTTTAAAAAGTTTTGAACATGTACCTTTAAAATTACAGTTCAAATTAACCCCTTTGGAATATTCTCCCAATTCTTACAGCAAAACAACTTGGAATAATTTACATTATAAAATGTAGGGTGATGATATTTACCTTGCCTTGACAATAAATATTTGTTCGTAAATTTGTCAATTTTGACAGAAAAATTTCTTAGGCTAGGATTCTGAGCTTCTCTAAAACCTACCTTTCCATCTACCTAACATATTTTCCTTTCCTCCTCATTCTGGAATTTAAAGTGGGACAATGGGCCCTATATCGCATCCAGAGGACACAACATTGGATGGCAAAGCTAGGTTAAAGGAGTGAAATGAACGTAACAAAGTTCTTCACATAGGAAGGAGAAATCAAATGCCCATGATTAGGATCAAGGATTCCTATTTGATAGTAGCCAAAAATAACTTGGGATATACCAGACTAAATCAGTGATGTGTCTACAAAAATATTTAAACAAATGTTAAGGTATATCAAAATAATAATTATGGTTGCTTGTACAGTCAGCTAGATGTTTAGACTGGATTTGGCATTTTAATCTACCTATCAAGTCCTCCCCAAGGACCTGGAATAGACATGTTATTTCATCGTGTCAAAAGCTATTGCTGTAGAATGTAAGCTGTCTCAAGTAAAGCTAAATTTTGCAATTGATTGACTTTGTCAATGCCAATGGTGTTCAAACAGTGCTTCAAGTGTTTGGGGGTTTACCATTACTATTGACACTACATTTGCTTTCTTTGTCCACGGATTTTATTTTAATTTGTGGTCTTAATATTTTGTATTTTTTTCAATTCTTTTCTCTTCCATAAACCAGGAATTTTATTTTCATCAATTATTGTTAAGTCTAGGGTGTTATGTGGAAGGTGCTTTTGTGTTTGCATTAGAAAACCCTAGAGTACTGGAGCTTCTTCATTTTTACCACTTTATGATGATACTAGCACTTCCTTGCAGGTAAATGGTATTTCTTGCAAATATTGTCATGCACCATTGTTACTACTTTATCATGCTATTGTTTCTAGTCAGCCTGCGCAGTCTTCTTGCATCAGCTAACTAGATTGTCCACTATTTCTTTAGTTTCCTTACATAGATGCCACTTGCTGTTTGTTGCTGTCTTTTCAATTCTGGCTTTGTATGCATTTGTTCTTAAGGCTTGGTCTTTATTTCTGCAGCCAGAATTAGCACATCTGTCTCTTTCTTCAATTGTCCTACTCTTAGGGATTGCCAGGTCTTGTTGTTATTTGTTTTGCCTACTTTTGTGTGTGTGTGTGTATGTGTATGTATACTGGCCATGTGCTTTTTTGGCTTGGCACATTCCTTTTCTAATCTTTTGGTCTTTTTTTGTAGATCTTTTTGGTTTCTCTGATTTGTAGTAAACCTTAATAGTGCACTAGCTTAATGCATCTTCACTACTATCCTTCAGGTATTCTTCCAATGCCCTTTTTCTTCTTCAAGCATCTGGTGTACTTGCAACATTCATGTCAACCTATGCTCATTCATAAGTGGAGTCTGTCAATTTCACTGTATGAAAGAAGGACATGATTCATTATCGTTACAGGTAATACTTGAGTTACCACAGTACATTTAGCGACAGTTTGAAGTTACGTGATAACGCCCCCCCAAGTGTTTACAATGAAGTCCCAAAATTACAAATGTTGCAGCACCACAGCAGTCATTCACCCTTATGCAGAGGCACTGCAACATTCACTCTATTCCCCCCTTCTCCCCACAACTGCTTCTCCCATCCAGTTGCACCGGACTCATTTGTCTCGCAAAGATCTGTCTCCTCTCTGCCGCAATTTTTATGCCTTTGAGGGAGAGGAAAGCAGATCGATTTCACTCCCAACATCTGGTTGACTTGCAAATGTTTTTCATGCCAGAAGTGAAATGTTCCGAATGTGATCTCATGTGACTTCAGAAGCCTATTCTCTGCAAAAACGGATGGGTGCCTGAAGTTGCACGAAATGAAGCCCCCCAAAATATTTCACTCTTGTCACAAAAAATATTTGGCAGCTGACCAGACGCTAGGAACGAAATTGTCCTGCTCTCCTCTCCCTCAAAGGCAAACAAACTGCGGCAGAGAAGAGACAGATCTTTCCAAGGCAAGCGAGTCCAGCACAGCAGGATTGGGGGGGGGGGGGGGGGACATGAGGTATCTTAGTGCATCCGGGAGGTCTTAGGTGGCCTGTTTCATCACTAGGCTCTCCCCATGGCCTTCCCCACCCTGAGATACCTGGAGCATTTAATAACCCTTTTTTGGATTTCTCTGTAAAATAGTTCATGCAAGTTTATAAGACAAGCAATCTCAAACCAAACAAGGGATAGGTGGAAAGCATCCTTTCTTCCCAAGAACAGTGGCTTGAAGGCTGTTATCCATTACAGATAAAAAGGAAACACAACATTATTTATACTTTGATTTCATTATAAACTGATTTTGATACATAATTATATCTGGAATTCCTTCATAACAGCTAAATGTGAATGTTTGATTGTGCCTATTTTGGTGGAATTTTTCCAACACTATAATTGTATAACTACTGTTGCTTTATTGTAGCTTAGGCTTTAGCTATTTAGTGGTATGCGGTGCACTGTACATAGTTACAAATGACACCTTCGGAAAATAAAGATGTTTATATCTCTAAACCATTGTTTTAAGCCTAAAAGTGGATTTTTACATTTCACAGTCTTAACCTTCCTTTACAAACTCTATTACACATGTTATATGTGAAGATGGGAAAAAGATTCCCTTATTTGGTAAATGGGCTTTAAAAATCCATTAAGAATACCCCCAAAACTTAAAGAATACATTTTTAAAATAATACACTCGAGTGTCAATGGTATGTATTTAAGAGTTGTTAATTGTATTTACAAAGTAGAACTTGTTCTCTGTACTTTGTATAATCAGCATAATATTTAAAACAGAGCCAAATACGTTGCCAGACTTCTGTGGCTTCCAGGCACCTGAGAATTCTTGTTGCTTAGTATGTAAGACTGGGAGAGGTGACCAAAGTTTTTAACTGTATAAGAAGAAAAAGAAAAAAGTAAGGAAAAAAAATGGAATTTTGTCAAGACTTGGAAAACAGATGTAATATGGTGTGTGTTTGTATATTTCATTTTATAAATCTTTTAATTTTTTAAAATCTAAAAATAGATTCTAGGAATGAAAATGATGATAGACAGAGGAAATCATTATAGCTGATTACTACAAAACTTTGTTCATATTAGCATTTTGCTCCAAAAGCATTAACTAGGATCTCAGAAGTATGCTTTTACTAAATTTTGAGTATCATGGTTCGTAACTTTTATTAATTGTATTATCTGTAATTTTGTTGTATTTGGAGTCAAGTAGAAACTTTTATTCCCCTTAGAAGCATATTTTTAATTTATAGCTCTATTCAAGTGGGTATGATCAGGTAGATGCTAAACTCTATATACAGCACTGGTAGGTCCAGTACTCGGTATGCGGTAAATTAAACTGATTATAGTTGTCCTGAATTTCTCAACATTTAGTTCATTGTTATTGTTCTCTATACCAAAAAAAGAGATTCATATATATTTCTCTAGTGTGGCTATTCTGCTGTTGTATATGTAAACTTCATTTCTTTTTAAAAATAGGATTAAAAATTGGTTTCATGAAGGATTGAATTTCAGTGACAAAATTGTAAATGTTTTGCAAAAGGCTTTCAGTGCAGTCTTCCTCTACCTACTAAAGGAATGGGGTTAGGTCTTGCTGAGCCAATAGCATGAAAGTACTGCAGATTATTAGAACCGTTTGTTTTTCTTCTATGAAATTGCAAAAGGCATGATGCCAGATGAGAAGCATTAAAATTATTATAATTCTTTTTGAAGTTTTACCTTGAAACTTAAATTATGCTATGATGTTAATTAGCTCAGGGCTTTTTAATGATATGTGTCCATAAAATCATATGTGTTTTACCATATATCCCTAATGGGATTATCTAACATTAGAAATTAATCATCTAAGGTTAGAAGTCAATTTCTTTGATTTTTAGCTAATGTACAAAAATCCACTTGCAACTAGATTTCTTCTTGTTGGAAGCACTACATGAACACGCACACGCACACATACACACACACGTATAAACCCATTTTTCATTCTTGTTGCTAGCACTATATGAACACCTACACCCACACACTCACCCTGGAATATGTCTGTCTGTCTGACTGACTGACTGTATGTATATGTATATGTATATGAAACCCTTTTTTCATGAAATACTACAGTTACAATTCAAATTTTCAAGTGTACTTATGGTGATTCAGGTTCATTTTTCACTATATATCAGGGGTGTCAAACTCACAGGCCGTGGACCAGATGCATCACATACTGGCCCAGCCCCCACCTGGTTTAGCGAAGGGGGAAAAAGTCCCGATATGTCAAGTGATGCCTCCGTGACGATGCAAGTTTGACACCCTTGCTATATATGTTGAGCAAGGAAAGTACACTTTTCTCCATTAAAACATTTGTCTTGAATTTTGTTTAATTAAGTGATCTGAAATGTTTATTTTGTGGATGAAAATGTTTTCATTGATGATAAAGTTCTCTGTAGATAAGACATCAAGATGACGCTATCCAGTTTTGACAATATTTAAATATACACCTTAAAAAGTATTTAATAATCTTATAAATATCTTTTCAGTGTAATGCATTTTTATACAGGGTTTAGTACATTTGCTATTAATATGTTAGATTGCAGCTTTTGCTCTTTTAAATTCATAGGTAGTTACGCCATATCTATAAACTACTTTTTTGCTGGTAGCTATATTTTTGCTGGAAGGATGTTGCCAAAGTTTTGTTTTGTTTTTTTTTAAAAACCTATACAAGAACTCAATGCTACTGCTGAATGCTGTTTTTCATTAGTAATCCAATGCCCTCATTTTAAAAAAGTGGCTACATGTCCTTTCTATCTTTTAGGATACTGGCCATAAAGATCTGTTTTACTTTGGTGAGTAATTCTTCACATACCTCTTAAAAACTCAACACTTTTGCTTTGGGTGTTCATATGACTCACCACATTAATCCACACCCATTATCTCTTCCCCCTCACAACAGAGTTGATACTTATGCAAAGGCAGATGAATGTTGACATCCTTCCAAGCTACCAGCAAAAAATTATGAACTGTGTTAACCTCAGTACATCAAAATAGAGGTTTAAATCTAAAGGTGGTTAACTTTGCACAAATGCATTCTCAAAATGAGTTTTAAGTTTCATGTACCAAACTGTTTCTATGTCATTGGATGAAATTTCTTTATGAACTCTAATAATGTATCGGTACCTTACAGAGGCAGAATTCTTTAAATTACACAAGCATAAGTTTATTAATTCAAAGAACGTAAACAATAATGTTCCCCTGTAAAATTTGTTCTGCTTTGAGGTAAAGTTTGATTCCAGTGAATAATGCAAGATTACAGTATCTAAATCCAGAGAAAGAAAACTCAGAAAAAGTCAGTAAGGAATAGAATAGAATAGAATAGAATTCTTTATTGGCCAAGCGTGATTGGACACACAAGAAATTTGTCTTGGTACAAATATTCTCAGTATACATAAAAGAAAAGATACATTCGTCAAGAGTCAAGAATCATAAGGTACAACACTTAACGATAGCCATAGGGTACAATTAGCAATCAAATCATACTAGGAAACAGTCAATATAAATTGTAAGGATACAAGTGACAAAGTTACAGTCATACAGTCACAAGTGGGAGGGGATGGGTGATAAGGAGTGATGAGAAGATTAACAGTAATAGTAGTGCAGACTTAGTTGAACAGTGTTGAGGGCTCTTTGAACTTTCTGAGTTGATGTAGAAAGAACATTCTTTGTTGTTTTTTTTATGACGTTTTTGATGTTAGATATCCATTTTAGGTTATGTGATATAGTAGAACCTAGAAATTTGAAGGTCTCTACTGTTGATACTGTGTTGTCTAGTATTGTAAGAGGTGGTAGTATGGGAGGGTTTCTTCTAAAGTCTACCACCATTTCCATGGTTTTGAGTGTGTTCAGTCCCAAATTGTTCCGTTACACCACGAGGCAAGTTGTATAAACTTCTGTCTGCATGCAGATTCATCGTTGTCTCAATGAGACCAATCACTGTTGTATCATCAGCAAACTTCAATATTTTAACAGATGGATCGTTTGAGATGCAGTCATTGGTATATAGGGAGAAGTGGAGAAAGCACACAGCCTGGGGGGCGGGGTGCTGTGCTAATTGTACAGGTATCAAATGTGATTCTGCCTAGCTTCACCTGCTGCTTCCTGTCTGTTAGGAAGCTTATGGTACCACTAGTTGGTTTAATTTATTTAGAAGAATGTCTGGACTGATGGTATTGAATGCTGAACTGAAGTCTACAAAGAGGAGCCTTGCCTAGGTATTTGGAGATTCAAGGTGTTGTAGGAACAACATACAGCTAGCATCAGCTTTGAAATTCAGCTGCCACATTTTTTTTTGAGAGTTAGAGGAGTTGAAAAGTTCAAGGTTATTCTGTATGTTGTATTAAGAATTTCCAGTTGCCGTTAATTGGTTCTTGTGATTTATAAAGTGTAGAAGTAGGAGGAGAGAAAGTGGATTCTGTGTAATGTGTGAAAAAACTTGAAATTGCTTTTGACATGCCAGATCTGTTTCTAATAAATCAATTGGAGAGATAACGTCTCAGAGTGATTGATATCATGGATACTTTCTGGATGCCTTACAGCTAGTCCTTGACTTATAACCATTCATTTAGTCATTGTTCAAAGTTATAACAGCACTGAAAAAAGTGACTTATGACTGGTTTCCCACACTTATGGCTGTTCCAGCTTCTCTGTGGTCACGTGAACAAAATTTAACTACTTGGCAATTGACTCATATTTATGATGTCCCAGGATTTGTGGCCTTCTGATAAGCATTGGAGAAGTCAGATGCACTTTACAATCATGTTAATAACTTAACAAGAGCAGTGAGACAGCTCTGGCAAGAAAAAGTTGTAAAATGGACAAAACTTATTTGACAAATGTCTTGCTTAGCAACATAAATGTTTCTTTTATTTTATTTGGTCATAACATATCCCGTGTTTTTGCTTTTTGCTGATCTAGATTCTATGTCTGTATTGTATGTATAAACATTGACTTTCCTGGTTTGATTAAAACAATTTTGCAATAAAGCACTAAATGTCAAATTCATATTTCATATGATGATTTAAATTGAGAAAGATGACAGGAATACTTTTGGGCAATTTGCCTTTTGCTAAAAACATATACAGATGCATATAAAAGAGCCAAGCCAAGTTCCAACAGTGGAACTGGGTAAGTGAATTTACAGATTTCCATGTAAACATAATCATAAATTAGAAAATAATCAAGTTACTATTATAAAGTGACATACTTGCCTATACTGTAAAACAGTGATGTTGATCTCAAAAAGAACATTAAATAGTAAGCCCAAATAGGAGTCACTAATTTATATAAAATGATCATTGAGGACCATGTATTAATTACAAAATCACATGTTTATTTGTTGCAACCTGAGTTTTGACCCAGAGGTTTTAAATTTAACTTACTGGTATGTAAATGCTCCTCAATACCTATTGTACAATAGATACAACATCCCCATGATGGTGTGATTTAAATTCAGCAACTGGCATGGTAGTTACAGTGGTAGTTATGGTAGTTACAGTGTCCCAGGACCATTTGACCACCATTTGGGACCTTCTGACAGGCAAAGTCAATGGGAAAGCCAGATTCTGTTATCAACCTGTTACTAGCTTAACAATTGCAGTGATTCACTTAACAATTGTGGAACGACCAGTCATAAAATGGAGCAAAAATAACTTAACAACTGTCTTGCTTTGCAACAGGAATTTTGGGTTCAGTTGTGATAATAAGTTGAGGAGTAGCTGTATTTTGGAGGGAGGAGGGTAATTTAAACCCTTTTGGAAGGATAAGAGAAACTCAACCTTTTCTTTAAAAAAAAAGTCCATGTTGTTTGCTGTTATTTCCTTCCTTAGCATTCCTCCTACTAACATCTACTCTTAACCAAGGATTCATAAAACTATGCTGGGGCACTGGGGTTTTTCATTTTGCTCCAGCCCCTTTGAATGAAGAGAAACTTCCTATATTCATACTGGCTAAGTGCCACATATATTTCAGTAGCATAGCGTATATTCTATGACATTTAAAATTTAGGAAAGTGTTCTGGTTCACTGGATCTGAAAAAAATGCTGTTTTTAAAAATGCAATAATTAAATCAATGTGAGCATTTAAAAAGTGTTTTACACACACAAATGCTATTTATAAGCAGTGGGAAATGTTTTAATGTGTTCAGGATTCAACTTTTAAAGTATTTGGCTAGTATCCCAGTCCTTGCTCCTAAATCTGTAGTCAGGTGGCAATATTAACCTATAGTGCTCTTATTTGTGGAAGACATTTAAGCATCTAGAATATAACATGTTCAGACAGTGAAGCTGGGCATCTTGCCTTAAAGGATTAAACAAGGTGTTTATAAAAGAAATCGAGAGAATATGCATTGTTCTGACAATTCATCTTTCAGATGATCTTCTCAATTGTTTGTTTGGAGCAAGCTCTAACTTTCTGGCTGTTAAAGACATTTATTAATAATACTTAGCTTTATTCACAATTATGCATTGCTCATAATTTTGATAATTCAGTAAATGTTCACTAACCATTGGGAGAGAAACTGCCTAAATCATTCCGCTCAGAGAAATTTTTAATCAGAGATAGTTTTTCTAAAAATAACTATATGTTATTTGTGCAAATGTTGTCTATAATGAGAAGTCAGTTGGAATCTTTACCCAATGGGACATCCACTTTGTTTCAAAGTTAGAAAAAACCATTTAGGCCATTGAATGCAAATCTTGGTTCCAGATTAACTTTCCTGTCTAGAATCTATTTGAATACATACAACAAAGGGAAGTGTTTGACATCAACCTCAGATGCCCTACAAGGTTCCATTTTGCTTAGAAGCTGTTCAACATCTACAGGAACCACTGGCAAGAGGTAATCCAGAATATTGGTACAGGTTGCCATCAAAATCTAGAAAAGATGGAAATGCTTTTAATAAAACAGACTGCATTTGGAACTGGATTTGCTCCCATTGAAAGAGCAGATTTGCAGTACTTGATTTTTATCTGTCACTAAATTGGTAGATGGTAACTAGTGAATGGTAACTTTCACATAATTACACCTGGTTTGCACCCATGAGTTTCCTGAGATAGATTGATTTGATGATTATTATACATATTATACATAGCTTGGTTGGTACAAAATAAAGAGGCCAAGAAGTGCCAGTTATTTTACCAAGATCCAGCCGACCCTGGCTGCTCTTTAAAAAAAAAAGGAAGACACTAAACAGGGTGCATTCTATTAGTATCTGGGAGAAAAGACAATCAGGAAGTAGCAGGACTGTAGACTCGACTGAAAAATAATTGAGAAGGCAATAGAAAAATAATCTATATTATTTCCTAAAAAACTATAGAGATGTACTTGTGCAGTAATAAAGTAAAGTATATTAAAATAAACACTTGAACTGTTATTTTAAAGAAAATATTACCTTTCCTGTTATTATTCTTTCTGGCTATTAAAATCTGTAGGAGATGCCCATCTCTCTGGCATGTGGGCCTTCTCCAAAATTACTGGTGTACCAAAGATGCTTTTCAAAAGGCAACTGGATTTTCTTAGTTTTATCCTTGAAAACGTTTTGTTTATCATTCAAAAAGCTTCTTCAATTTTGACCCTTCTTGGAGGAGAAGTAAAATATTTTCAGGGAAAAAAACCTTAGAAAACCCAGTTGCCTTTTGAAAAGCATCTTTGGGATAACCATGACCTGGCTGATTGAGAATCTACATAGACATTGCTGGTGTTGCATTTGGAATCATTCTCATGTTTGGAAAATATTTTTCTCTTAAATTTATGATTTTTCATTAATTTTATATGCAATTAAATTTGTTTTTAACATCTGTATTTTATGTAACTCTCCACCCCACCCCCCATGTCTATGGAGATTTTCAGTCATCCAGGTCATGGTTGTCTCAAAGGTGCTTTTTCACGAGGCAACTGGATTTTCTGTTTTTTTCTTTGAAGACCTTTCGCTTCTCATCCAAGAAGTTTCAGCTTTGGGTCCCCTCCCTCATTTTTAACACTCTTTCAAGTGTTTGGGGGGGGGGGAAGGGGGGAAGTATGTTAAAGATAAATGAATGACCAAATAACCTGCAAAATTGCCTTTTTAAAGACTTACTATAAATACTTGTCTCAGTGTCTCCTTGTAGGGCATACTTTTTACACATATATTATATTCTTTAAAAAGTTGAAAATATATGTACAATGTTTACCTGGTATAAACATTTGGATAAATCATACTGTCCTGTTTATAAATATATTACCTGCGAGATAAAAAGCACATATTCATCTGTCTCCCATTATAAAAAAAGAGAAGATAAAATAGCCTAAGTGTGAAAATTTCTACAACTAGCTTACTGAAATATGACTTTTATATCACGATTGTGTCCTTGACCTGTCTTTGTAATAGAGGAATAAATTGTATTTTTGGGGGGTAGGTGGGTTTAAACAATGATTCTGGAAGTGTTCTTTTATTTTTGGATGTAAGTTAGAAACTACCTATTATCATAATGATTTTATTAAAATGGGGGTTTAAGCTTTACCTTACTTAGACACATCTTTAATATTTGTTGATTGATTTTCAGTTGAGACTTTATAATTTGTTGCTATGTAGGCTGTTATCTCAGGTCTCGGATACATAATAAAAATAGTAAAATAGGATGTTACTTTTGTTTTATAAAATGTTTGATAATGTCTATTAAAGTTTTGGTAAGTAATCATAAGGAATATGTTAACCAAACCCTTCCTTTTCAAACATATTTATGTTCATTGTCTGGAATGGATATTGTTCCAAAGTGGTGTGTTTCAACAGATTTATGGCTTGTAAAGTAGAGGGAAGATCTTTCTAGACAAAAACAAAATACCGTATTTGCCGGCGTATAAGACGACTGGGTGTATAAGACGACCCCCCAACATTTCCACTCAAAATATAGAGTTTGTTATATACTCACCTTATAAGATGACCCCCCCACTTGGAGCAAAGGCTGAAACTGGGAAGAGAAAACTTACCAAAGAAAATCACACGAGCAGCATCCCATTCCTGGGAGAAAAACAAAAAACACGAACTCTTCCTGAAGAGCAAAAGCAAGGGTGGCACTTTCTCAGCTTTGAGCAGCATCGCTGCTCTCCCACCACCTCCACTCGTCCCCACGTGCGGCGAAGTTTCTGCCACTGGGGTGGTGGTGGAGGGGGGTGGAAGGAGGTGAGGGATGGGGGCAAAGCCTGGAGCCTGCCGGTCCGCTCGCACGAGCAGAGTGGGTGGGTGGGTGGGAAGGGAAAGGAGAGGCTGCGCTGCTGCCTGCAAGTGAAAGTGATGCGCCTGCCCCCTTCCCCCCGGGGGAAAGTGAAAGGCCTCCTCCCTTAAGCACCCCCCGCGTGCGTGCCATGGGACTCCAAGGGTGGGGGATGGACAGCTGCCAACTCGCTCTCTCTGTCTGTCTGTGTGTGTGTGTGTGTGTGTGTGGTGTGGAGGGTAATTCCGGCTATCTCTGGCCTCCGCTCGGTTTTAAAGTTGCTTGGCCGGTTCCCAAGTCGCAAGTGCGCGCTGGCTGGGAGACACAGTGCTGGGTGGCAGCTCGGTGCCGGGGAGGTGGAATTTTCTCTCTTAAGCGGGGAGGGGAGGAGGGGACAAGAGGAGGGATGGGACGGGATGGGACAGGGGGCGGGAGGAGGTTCCCTCGCCTTCTTCCACCGCCCACCGGACCCTTTTCTTCCCAAGGGGACCCTGGAAAGCAGCTCTCGGAGCTGGGTGGCCCTGCCCAGCGGGGTCCCATCAGGAACTTCCTGAGGACACCCTCCCCCGCCCCAAGCACAGCCCTCCCGGTCTTTCAAAGAGGGAGGGAGAAGCAGGAGGAGCAAATTGCCGGCTCCGCCCTGCTGCTCAGGAGGGACGCCACAGTCCACCCCCACCACCTTCTCCCCTCCACTCCCTGGGGCATTACGTGGCTCAGGGCTGGCTGGGTGAAGCGGCCCCGCCAGAGACCCTCCCGCTCCACCCCCACCCCACCTCCAGATTGGCCTCCGCAAGCACCCCAAGTGGGACGGAGGTTGGGTGGGTGGGGGGAGGAGGAGGAAGAGAGACTCCGGCTGGGCTTGAAGGGGCTTCGCAAGTTGCGGAGCTCTGCCCCGCCGCTCTTGCACCGAGTGACAACAATGTATTTGCCGGCGTATAAGACGACCCCCCCCACTTGGAGGCATGTTTTTCAGGGCAAAGAAGTCATCTTATACGCCGGCAAATACGGTAATTGAATTCTACAACTGCTGATAGCCGTGGTGGTAAATGAGCATGTTCAAGAACAAGGCTGTCAGTAGTAGTTACCGTATAGTACCATGTAAAGGAAATACACTTTCTACTGCCTAAAAGGACAAAGTTTATTTTCATCTCCAAAGCAGTATAAGTAATTTTGAAAATATGTGAATCCTAAGGGTATGGATATGCCATGAATGCTTAAATCCCATTTATTTCTCTTGTTTGGTTAGCTGTAAAGTCTCATATGCAAAGTTCAAAATTATTTCAAAACTCCATTATTATACACAGCTGCAGTTCTAGCAATTCTTTTTGCATTTAGCGTGTGGTTAAATAGATGATCAGTTTCGTCTATGAAATAAAATATGATATATTGCATGACAGATGACAGTCATATATTGTGCATAGGAAGATGGTGCAGTTTTATGAGAACCATAAGGTTACAGTAAATATAGGCATGTATATTGCCTGTATTGCTAAAGCAAACAAAACTAAATCATAACATTGCTGAGCACAAGCAAAGGAAACAATAGAAATTAGAAAGCTCCCACATCTTTCTGGGAGTTCCACTTTTAAGTTTTCCTTCCTTCCTTCCTTCCTTCCTTCCTTCCTTCCTTCCTTCCTTCCTTCCTTCCTTCCTTCCTTCCTTCCTTCCTTCCTCCCTCCCTCCCTCCCTCCCTCCCTCCCTCCCTCCCTCTATAGGTGAATGTGTATCCACTTATCTGCAGGGGTGGGATTCTACAGGTTCTCACCTATTCGCTAGAACCGGTTGTTAACTTTCTAAGCAGTTTGAAGTTGTTAGAAGAAATCTCCTTTTGTTTTTTCCACCCTTCTTACATTCTTGGCACTATGCCTAGACTTACTGTCTCCGAAGGAGGTTTTTTTTCCTTTGCTGGTACTTTCCTAAAGGGGAAGGGTTGTTTTAAGCTTTTTACACTGCTGTTGGGAGGAAATACTCCTGTTGGAGTTAGCACTTTGAAGAAATAATTGAATAATGAAGCAGAGCTGCCAGAAAGAAGCTTTTAATGATAAGGAA
Organism: Hydrophis major; assembly: GCA_033807585.1. NCBI lineage: Eukaryota > Metazoa > Chordata > Lepidosauria > Squamata > Elapidae > Hydrophis > Hydrophis major. The sequence continues at coordinate 46,619,165 of CM066333.1, read as the reverse complement.
CCAAGATGAGTGACATTCAGCAAGGCTTCTTGGCTAGCTAGAAAGATTGACATTCAAACGTGAGTTTACATTCCCTTTTTGAGTTTTGATCTAAAACTGGTGACCATTCAAAATTACAATGGCACTGAAAAAAGTGACTTATGATCATTTGTCACACTTACGACCATTGCAGCATCCCCACTGTCATGAGAGGCCAGGTGAGGTGAAGCACTCCTTGATGTGAGTGATGTTGACTTGGCCATGCCCACTGTCACACCCACCAACTAAGCCATGCCTATAGAACCGGTTGTTAAAAAACTTGAATCCCACCCCTGCTTACCTGTCCTTTAATAAAATATATTTTAAAGGTCTGTTTGAAATCTTAAAAATTCCTGCTTTACAGATTTTCTATCAAAGGAGTTATTTCTGTAAATATTTTAAACCTTAAATCAGGATTGGGTTTTTCAAAAAGTTGTTACAAGAGAATAAAAAGTAACAGAAAAGGCCCTAAGTCAAGTAATTTGTCAGGAAATCATATTATCTTATTCTCTTCACATCTCTTTTACTTTTGCTAATAAGAACCTAAGCTTACTTTGGGAATGCCAATTGCTAATTTGTACATTAAAACTTTGAAATAACTCTTGAGGTAAGTGAAACATCCTTCTAAAATTCCAAATTCATATGTCATAAAAAATTCACTTCCTTCCTTTAAAAGCAAATTGATAGCTCTATAGTTAGCTGTATCTTCAAGTTAGTAACAGAAAAAGCAATGGCCACGCTTTTTCCTTCTGTTCTTATAAACAGAAAAAAATAAAAATAAAGAGGAAAGCGATATAAAATTAATCATACCAACTGTCAAGAATGATGTCTATTTTTGAAAAAATATATAAACTTGGTGATACATTTATACCTGGGTTTTAAAAATGCAGTTAGTATCTTCTCATAGCATTTCATAGGACAAGCCTGTTGACTTAAGAAGGGGTTAATGGAGAGATAAACAATTTTATTTTGGGAAGAGAGAAGGCTCTTTTGTTTTGGTAATGTATGCTATTTTTAATAGAAGAGGATTTGTGACAGGAAGCTCTAACAAATTAGTGGGGGGGGGGGGGGTTTCTAAGAGAAAAAGAGACAGAGAGTGATGCTGAATAGTATTTATGTGCGGAAGCCTGAACTGATCATGGAGTGTTTTAATTCAAACAATATAGGACTAAAATCAATATATACATGGCATTTTTGAGATTTTTATTGACCACTGAACAACCCATGATCCATCTGATCATCAGTTCAGAGCTATTTCCTTACTTAAACAGAAAAGTGGAATGAGCACTGATAGGCAACAATGTCAGTGCTCCCAATGTTGGGAGCAGGAATGATTTCTTGCTAGCTTCCCTTGTGAGTCTTTAAAATCTTTTTCCTTCCTCTTTTTCCCTTCCCTTCCCATCCCTTCCCATGCCATCCCTTCCCATGCCATGCCATGCCATCCCAACCAGATAGTGGTTCCCTCTCTCCCTTATCTATTCTCTCTCCTTGCCTTTTTCTCCCTCCCTCCTCTCTCCCTCCCTCCCTCCCTCGCTTCCTTCCCTTCCTCCCATTCCCAGCAGGCAGGTAAGTGGTTGCTGTAATGATGAGGAGGAGAGTATGGGAAAGGAGAAAGGGAGTGTGCAAATGGCTGGTGAAATGTGAGTGCAGAGGCACAGGGAGAGTGCACTATTTCTCCAGTGGCTTTCTTCCCGCAAACCTCCCACAAGGGGGGGGGAGGGAAGGTGGCAAGGAGCATCATACGACTTTTTTCCAGGTTCCCCATTGACTTGTAAGAAACTGCCAAGGAATATTGAAAACGGGGATCACATGACCATGCCTGAGTGCAGTGGTACGGTGGTAGCATTGAACAGCAGCAGCCCTGCAGTGCTGAAATGGCAAAGTATTTCCCAAATTGTATTCCCTTGAGAGCAGATGGTCCCAAGCATTCTGTAAGTCAGCCCACTTGAGGTTCCTTTGTTGACAAGTTTTGTCTTATGCTCAAAGGTTACAAAGTATTAAGCAGACACAGGAGTTTTGGTGGTATATAGATGATACAAATATATTATTTGCTCTTTCCATAAAAATGATGTAATTTTTCTCATTCAAAAAAAATCATTTCTGCAGCTATGATTTCACATATTGCTGTAGCTAATGTAATCTTTAGTATCATGCTGTGGTTGATGTATTTCTTCCTTTTCCTTCTTTTTTTCGCCTCCCTCGAGGTATAGACAAGGCAAAGACTATGCTTTTATACTGAAATTTCAGGTGGAATGAAGTGGTTATAAAAGCATCTATCAACACAGCAAGAGCTTGCCAAGCCAAGTATTTGGGTTGGAAGTCATACCTTCCCAACTGCTTGAAAACAGGAAGTATCTTTGTTAAATGATGGTGCTTTGCTGCTAGGAATAAAAGAATGTTTAATAATTCTTAACAAGTATGTATTCTATAATTAAGAATATTGGATGAGAATTCTAATATGCAATCATACATGTATCTGTGTACTTGCATGTTGTGAATCCATTTAGCTTTTTTGTTTTACTAAAATTTCAGCACTTTATATACAAGCAGTCCCTGTCAAAAGCCAGCCCAGACACATCTTATCCTTGGTGATTCCTGTAAAGCACTCAGAATCTGTCAGAAACTGCCTGCAGGATTGCAACGGCTCCTGAGTGATTAATTACCAGAAAAGTCTGGTTCCAGGTTTCATTACATATAATTGTTGCTTTCTCTCAGAGGGGTTCTTTAAACCCTCCATCTCAAAAGTGTAAAAAACAAATTCCTGGGGTTTAGTACTTCTTTGCAAGGAAACTAGATGATTCAGTTTGTTATGTAAATGAAGGGTTTTTTTTTTACAGTTTGTTATTTAGCTGTTAATAGATTCACTCCACCCAACTGAGTTCATTTGAAATACTTAAAATCATTTTTGAGAAGTCAGGAATGGATTTGTTTCAAGAACTGCAAGTTGGGATTTCTTTTCTCTGTTAATTGCTGCTAATTAAAATGAAGTAGCTTAGGATAATTAGCTGCTTTAAAAGAAGCTGAATCATAAGTCTCTGGAAATGTATATCCTTATAAATTGCACCAGAGATGGTATTCAGCAGGTTCTGACCAGTTCTGGAGAACCGGTAGCAGAAATTTTGAGTAGTTCGGAAAACCGTCAAATACAACCTTTGATTGGAGATTTTATAGTATCTTTTCCCTGCCACACCCACCAAGCCATGCCCACAGAATTGGTAGTAAAAAAAAATGAATCCCACCGCTGCATTGCACTGATCACTTATGTCCCCATAGTTGGATTGGTTTTGGAGTTTTTTTGCTTTTTTTTTTTTACCTGTACATTTGCATTTTTGAAACCTAAGGACTTATACAAGTTTTTTCAGACTTATAGGGTAGGAGGGGTTAAGATGAGATGATATGGTAATTTTAGTGATCAACAACATGGTTGTTTCTGCAATATTCTTGTGATGCTTTGAATGCCTTTGTTTTCCTTTAATACAAAACAACATTAAAAAATCCTTCCAGTTGTAGAGAACTTTTAAAAAATATATTTGCATTGTTGGTCCAAATTAAAATGACTATTTAAACCAATAAGACACCAATAAGACCAAGGAGCTTATAGTGGACTATAGAAAGAACAGATCAGACATCCAGCCTTTGCTTATCAATGGAGACCAAGTGGAGCAAGTGGCCAGTTTTAAGTTTCTGGGTGTTACCATAAAAGAGGACCTGACCTGGGATGCTCACATTGCAGCACTGGTCAAAAGAGTCCAGCAGAAATTATACTACTATACTTCTCAGAAAACAACAACTGAATGAAAAACTGCTGGTGACCTTCTACCGCTGTACCATAGAGAGTATCTTAACTTACTGCACCTGTGTATGGTTTGCCAATTGCACAGTGGCAGATAGGACAGCACTCCAGAGCATTAATGTCATTGCCCAGAAGATCATTGGTTGCCCTCTTCCCTCTTTGGAAGAGCTTTATAGCTCCTGCTGCCTTTAGAAAGTTCAAAACTTTCTCAAAGATCCCTCTCATCCTGGGAACCCTTTTTTTTAACTATTACCATCTGGCAGACTGTACAGGATAATAAAAACAAGGACAAATAGGCTGAAAAACAGCTTCTATCTCAGGGCAATAACTCTATTGAATTCTGCTGTATAGTGCAATATTAATGCAATATCAGAGGTTTTCAATTCAATGTATAGAATGTGAAGGATGTGTTTTTGTGTTTACTTTCATAGTCATAATATACACTGAAGATGGTATTTAATTTTATTATACGAGGTGCAATGCCAATAAACTAAACTAAACTAAACATATTATTTTTGTTAATGGAAGCCTATGGTACAATCAGATATATCTAAAGACCCACTATGCTTAGCCACTGTCCTTATACAATATATAGTCTATATCAGGGGTGGGCAAACTTTTTGGCTCGGGGGCCGCATTGACTTTTAAAATTTGACAGACGGGCCGCGTCAGCACAAGATTTTTTGGGAATCGTCCCCCCACCCTTTTCCCTCCCCCTCTTCTCCTCCTTCCCCTCCCCTCGGAGGCCCCCTGAGTCAGGAGTTGCTACCGCCAGCACGGCTCCGTGCGGCTCCAGTCCCGTATTGCCTTGGGAAGGGAAAGGCAAAAAGGAAGAGCTGCGGCGGTGCTTTGCAACGGCACTGGAGGCTCAGGCTCAGCGGCTCCTGGTTTTGCCTTTTCCTTCCCAAGGCAATGTGGGACTGGAGCTGCGCCCATGGCAACTCCTGACAGCCCCAGCCAGACACCTGAACGGAGCCTGGATGGAACTGTCTGTTGCTGCTGCCGGAACACCGCTGGGTCGCCTCCTCCAAGCAGCCCACCCGCCTGCTGGGCTTCCCCTCTGCCACGCTGCTCGGGGCCAGGCGCGAGCGCCCGCGAGTTAAAAGGAAGCCGAAAGTTGCTGGGAAGTTGCTTGGGTTTCCGGGGCTTTCCAGGCTTAAACTTTGCACAGGCAAAGTTTGCAGGCAGGAGCGTCTTCCCGCCGAGGAGCAAGAAGGGTTCCGCCTGGCGGGCAGGCGGGCTGCTTGGAGGAGGCGACCCGGCGGTGCTCCGGGTTTCCCCTCCACTGCGCGGCTCGGGGTCAGGCGTGAGCACCTGCGAGGAAAAAGGAAGCCACAAGTTGCTGGGAAGTTGCTCGTGTGCTGGGAGCAGGCTTTTAAAGTGCTGCCGGAGCAGGATCACCGAGCCGGGAAACGAGGCAGGGCAAGGCTCCACCAGCAGCGCCCTAGCTTTAGGTGGCTCCAAGCAGCCTGCTCCAAGCAGCCCTCCCGCCCGCCGGGCAGAACCCTTCCTGCTCCTTGGCCGGAAGATGCTCCCGCCTGCAAACTTTGCCTTTGCAAAGTTTAAGCCTGGAAGCCCCGGAAAAAAGGGGGGATCGGTGGGGACTCACCTTCGGAGAGGTCGCACTCGAAGGTAATTTCGAACTCTCAGCCGAGGCCTTTGCAAAGTTCTTCTTTTCTTTCCTACCCTGAGAGCGCTCCGCACTGTTTTGCAGCTTTGGGGGCCACGTGGCGGAGGGCAATGCATCACGCCCAGTGATTTTTTTTCAGGGGCGGGCCGGATTGGACAGACCAACGGGCCGGATGTGGCCTGCAGGCCGTAGTTTGCCCATCCCTGGTCTATATGTATATATAATGAAGGAAAATGCATAGCGTTCCCATTTTAAAAGTGTATTATCTAACCTGTAAAGTAACTTAACTAAACTAGCATTTTTCTTTGTTGCTCAAGAGTAAAAAGAGATTAATGGAGAATGGAAGGGACATTATTTGATTTTCTGGCCTAATAAGTTTCTCAATATTATAACAGGTAGCTTAAATTTTTTGAAACAAACAAATGAAAAACTTGGCAGTTTAATTTGGTATGCACTCATCAGATACCCAGCCCTCCCTTAATTTGGCTTGATTTTTAAATTATAAACGTATTGTTTGATACTTTTCTGTTTATACACAAAATGTGACTGAAAGTGTCCCACTCCTGCTTAAATTTATACTTAAATGAATCCACATTAGAAAGGACCCTTCATATATATATATTGTAATAGTCAAACAACTGTCTGCTGATCCTGGCATGGGGGATATCTTGGGGGAACATGGGAAATAAAGTTGTCTGTCAGAATCTTTAGCTTGCAAAATATTAATCAGGAAAATGAAAGGGTGGTAAATCAGAATGTAGCTAAATCACTGATTTCTCAGTGATTTGGAAGGAATGATCAAAGATAAAAATGAATGTGATAGAGTTCAATAAGGCAATTTGTAGTGTGACCGATAGAAGAGTATCAGTTATTATATAAAAAATGAAATGAACTGTGTGGTGAGAGACAAGGAAATCTAATTCCAATATGGAATTCTCGGAGATAGGAACTGAAGTTTCTAAATAGAAACTTTAAGATTTTTAGAAAACAAAAAAGAGAAGAAATCCACTCAAATTGGTAGCTGTATTTTATAAATAATATTTTCTAGCTGTATTTTACATTTAAAGTCAAATGTATGTTTATACTTTATGTGCTCCCTAAGGGTGATATAGGTGTTCAGTGACACAGTTATCACAGGTAGTCCACAACTTATAATAGTTCATTTAGTGTCTGTTCAAAGTTACAACGGCACTGAAAAAAGGGACATATGACAATTTTTCACAATTATGACCATTGCAACAACTCCAAGATCACATGATTAAAATTCAGACGCTTGACAACTACTCATATTTATGACAGTTGCAGTGTCCTGACATGTAATCTCCTTTTGTGATCTTCTGACAAGCGAAGTCAATGGAGAAGCCAGATTCACTTAACCACTGGGTTCCTAACTTAATAGTGCAGTGATTCATTTAACAATGATGGCAAGAATAAACATAAAATGGGGCAAAATTCACTTAACAAATGTTTCACTTAGCACCATAAATTTTGGGCTCACCTGTGGTTGTAAGCTGTACATAGATTTAGAACTGAAATACTGATATTTTACTATAGCTGCTAAGAGAATTTAATGTGTAATTTATATTGAAATATACTATTTTATTTGATCCACTAGAATAAAAATGATTTTAATCTTCTCAGGATATAATACTGGGGCAGCGTGATAGTTGTATGGTTAAGACACAGGGCTTGTCAGCTGGAAATCTAACAGCAGAGGCTCAAGACCTGGGGATAAGATGGTTAGAAGAACAAAGTGCTTGTTCTAATGACAAAATGCATGGGAAATGTTTAGGTAAATGTACCTGCCTCTAGATTAGTCCATCAGCAAATTAGCAGCAAAATAGTAGATAAAAATGGATGAGGTAAACAGCCAGAATATATAGAGAAATCAGTTAGGATTAATTTGCCTATTTTATTCAAGAGGGGCACATTAATAGGACATTTCAGTTTTTAGTAATGCACTGCTATGCTTCTTTTTGGAAAAAAAATTACTGAAGTGAAGGAACAGCAGCAGATTAAATTGCATATAAGTATCTGTTTTTTAAATGGAACTCTGTGGTTTCTTAAATGTATTTAAAATCAAAATCAAAATATTCAGAATTATTACATGTAATCTGAAGAAGCATTTTAAACTTGAAGTAAAATGTCCTGATGATTTTAAAAAAAACATTGCATTGATAACTTTTGAACATCTTTTAAATTCAGAATCCAAAACACAGTAAGAAATTTAAAAACTTGTGATAGAAAAGTGTCAATTCTGTAAATTATAACTTCCTAGTTGGAGCCAAAGAGAAAAACAGTTGGTTATAGCATTTGAGCACAAATGTGGTATAATGATTAATATATTAGATTCGGACTGGGCAGGAGGGTGCAGTGAGAGTTCTATTCAACTGTGGATTGGGCAACTTTGGCTAGCAATTACCTTTAGCCCAAAACGCTTTACTCCGTTATTGTTGAAAGGTTAACTTTAAGGGAGCAGTTTTGTTTACTGCTGTAAATATAACAGAAAAGAGAGAGGGGGAAAAATACACCCTGTGAATTTTTATAGTGTTCATCAAATTGACATCCTCTCTTTTCATGCTTCCTGCATACTGGTCAAAGGTTGTGTTTACATAGAATTATGTGAATTGAAGTCTGAAGAGCACCAGGTTGAATTCAGATACAGAAATTATTTTTATGTTACATTGGGACAAGCCAAATTCATACTTTTTAGATGTTTGTCCTTCCAATCAGATGTCAAATTTTATGCATTACAAAAGAAAACTATATTTAATTTATATGTTAGTGTTCATATTCATCTCATGTAAGTTGACCTTTCTGGATTCTCTTCAAAGAAATATCCTCTCCTCCTGAATTGTCAAATCTTGTTGGAACTGCAACCTATCAGTTTCTTTTCTGCTTTATTAATTTTCTGGATAATATCCATATAAATGTTTATGCCTTGTCTGTGCCTTACAAAGTACTGCCACTTGATATTGCAGATTATTCCTGAACACCTGCTGTCAAATTCATCATGTCTTTTCTTGTCAGCTTGCACAATGTTTCAGATCTTGAGTAAGTGTGATATGATAGAAATGTTGTGTGGCCTGATTCTTAAAAACAGAATTTATAACTATTGCTATTTAGAATAATTATTTCTCAACATTACCTCTTGGTCTCATATGCTTAACATTCTGTCTCATCTGTAAGATCAGATTTGCTATAATTTACTGCTCTCATAGCAATTCCAAGGACATAATTTAGATTCAGACTATTCTTATCCATCCATGTTGCTAAGCACTATTTTGCACAACATCACTAGTTTGTTTAGCTACTAAAAATACATGTATCTCTATGTTTATTTATCTGGTGGTAACATAAACTGGTACATTTTGACAATTGAGTTTTGATAAAGGAAAATAACATTTCCAGCTGTGTCATGGATTTTCATGGCATGTAGTTTTGGATAGGTCTCAATTGTCAGCCAGGACATTACTGAGAAAAATAAAATATATTTATGACGCTAATTAAACAGGCCTATATAGAAGGTTGATGAGCTCTTGGGCAAATGTGATAATAGGACTCTTCTCAACAAGATTCCATTGAAATTTAAGTGAACAGATATAAATAAATTTAGGGCTGACCTTAAGGTATGAAATTACTGTTTAGGAGGGACTTAGGCAAGAGATTACACAGCCCAAGAAATAATGAAAAAGAAACTCAAAATAACCCCAACCTTAGTATACAATGAATAAAGAAACTTGGACAGATTTCAATGTTCTGTTATTAAACCAACAACAATAATGCAGCATTCCTGGAATCTCCACAGTGTCTGTTGTTTACCTGGCCTGCCTCAAAGGGTTGACTTTAGTGTATCCTAATAGAAGAGAAGACATGTAACTCATTGTTAAACTCTGGAGTCCTTGGTACTCTCTGAGCTTGGTTGTTTGCTTGCAGATATTTCATTATCCAGTTTCCCAACCATACTAGAAAAGCATTTACGCTCTGCTACTGAATTGCAGGTTTTCTCATAAGTTTTTAGAGATGCTATTGCTGCTGCTTGGGGGGGGGGGGGGGGGGGCGGATAATGCCCAAGGTGCTCAAGAATTCCAAGCAGCATCTTGATATAACTGATCTGACTGAACAATGAACTGGCAGTTATATCTTCCAGTTTTTTGAGACTTTAAGGAAACATTCTGATGGGTGTCTACACTGTTCTTCTTGTTTAATTTCTTTACAAAAATATGTGTGCTTTTGTTTTAAAAACAACAGGACATCTCTTCTCATGCCACATAAATTTCTTTTTCCACCTGAAAGTGCTCACAATGGCCTTTTTAAAGAAACTCAAGGAAGGGTGTTAGCTTGATCAATGCTGTGCAGGAAGGAAGGCTTCTTCCTACTATTTTTCAGCATGACTTTCACTGACATGATCAGGCTGGGAAAAGTCTTATTGGCTGAGAGCCCAGGACAACCATGCAATATCTGTAGTCAACTGGAACTCAAACT